>CM069859.1:33831693-34531693 GCA_036172795.1 Pelodytes ibericus | reverse complement strand
CACAGCCAGTTACACACACATACACAGCCAGTTACACACACACACACACATACACAGCCAGTTACACACACACACACACACACACACAGCCAGTTACACACACACACACACACACACACATACACACCGTTAATTTCTTACAGTGTTCTCCTTCCCTACTGCTTTACCTCATTGCAGGGGAGGGGGACATTTCTGCTGCAGCCCAATCTTCACTCAGCTTCCTGCTGAGTGTCGGGTAGTCACCTGGCACTAGAGCGCGTTGTGCGAGGGGGCGGAGATTACAGTTTTTGCGATTCGCACAGACTTTCCCCCTTTGCGCTGCAAGAAAAAAAAAAAAAACAGATGGCAGCGGCAAGGGCTCACTGTGATTAACAGCACCCGGGCGCCAGGTCTAAATTCCTGGTCACCATGGCAACAAGCCCTGTTTTAAGCAATGCAAAACATGCATTTTAAAGTATTTTGAAAGCATATCAATATGCATTAACATTTGGAAGATGCATTTTGGGCACTAGACAGTCCCTTTAAAGGGGCAGGGGTGCATTCATATACAGAAAAAGAAACGGAACCCAACTGTTCTGAAATAATGCTGAAAATAAAAATGTAACAAATGTATTGCTGTTGCTATAGCAACAGTCCTCTCTCTCTCCGCAAGTCCTATTGGATGCCATTGGAATTAGAGACCTCCGCGCACTTATTTTCCAATGTGAAATTACAAGACAACTGTAAATTGTTTTACAAGTGGGCTTTTCACATATAATAAAAACACATGTACAACATACAGAAAATAAGTTGGGTGGATCTGCCCCAAAGATTAAAAGAGACACACAAACAAATCAGCTGTGAGAATAAAACCTATAACAAATCCTGTAGTAGACCCTGTTGTCCATTACGGGGTTTGTCTTTTGTTAAAATGAATAAATACGGGCCTTGCCATTGCTTCCACAGACATTACATGGGGCTCAAGCAGATATTTCGCAGCCTGCTGGGTGGTAACCTTGCTGCAGAACATTATCAAGCATGGAATATATTTGAAGCAGATCACAGCCCAAAGAGAGACGCTGGCTCCGATCTGCCGCCACATCTCATTATCTGCAGACAGAGTTGAACTGCGCAGACAATTCGCACAGTTATCACAAGAAAGAAAAGACAATAAACATTGAGACAATAAACATGACAATAATGAAATCTGTGACATTTCATCCACACAGAAAGTATCCCACAGGAGGTGCATTTAAAATATGAAAGGCAACACCAAAAAAAGGGGTTCAGGTTTATCTAAATATAGAGAAGAGGGCACGGGGAGTCCATCCACTGATCATTTTTAGGGTTAGTTCCGCCTTGCTAATTTTCTGTATGATGTTTTTAATTATTTTTTATTGAATACTTATTTATTAGATTTTTGTCATCAGGAGTAACAGGGACGAAAGGAAAATCAGACACAAAATAAAATAAAATAAAATATGTACATAAAATAAAAATGAGATACAAATAACAAATACAAAATATGGTGGGCCAGTACAATCACCATATAGGGTACACATTGCAGACATATGAAGGGAGGGGTAGGTGTATAGAGGGGTGGTATCCGTTCCAATCTCATAACGCGTGTGATCCCATATTCCAGCATAAAAATGGGTATGGAATAAGGTGAGCATTTCAGTGATTGCCGCGCTATTGGGTGATGAACTTGAGTAGGATAGAGAACGAGGGGGGGGGGGGGGGGCGAGTAGGGAAGACAAGAGGGGAGAAGAAGAATAAGAAGAAGAGGAAGGAGAAAAAAAAGGGGGGGGGGTATGATGTTTTTATTAACGTATATTGGAAATGAACTTATTATTACTTCAAAAAAAAACACACACACACATTTCCCCTGTAGTTTTACATTGAACATAATTTCACAATGGCCCCTACATTCTGTGACATCAGTGGGAATGGCAGTTTCTCTGCTCCCCTCATAAAAAAAAAAAAAAAAAATGGTGTCATTAGCTTTTATTGTAGAATCCAGTCCTCTCTGGGTTTCTCTATGTAGCTCAGTTGTTTCAAGTGCTAGGAATGTTGTATTTAATTCAGCTTTTGATTTGTGCACTGTGATATAACACAAGAAGGAGGGCTTGAGGAGATCGGCAGGACTGTTGCCATAGCGAACGCACTTTACACTTTAAGTAGTTTGGAGGATAAGAAGTGTTGAATGTTAAAAAAAAAAAATTGATACAATAGGTTTCTTTTATTTTACATGATGCACGACTTAACTCAAAATATTCTTTTGGACACGTTAGGTGGAACAGACCCTTTAAAACAGACTGCACCTTTGCTGAAAAATATGTCTAAACTAAAATAATTTAAAAAACAATATTTGTGGCCAGTCTAGGAGAATAAGAATAAGGTATTGTAGAAATGTCATTTAGTTTACAACTAAATCATTAATTGCTCTCCTCCTCCTTTAAATAAATAGCCCATGGTATGTTTATATAAAAAAAACCCTGTATATCCTGCTTTAGCAACAAGAGTAGACAGCTAATCATCTTTCCGCACCACAAAAGTACACAGCTTTTCATAGATTTCCCTTAATAATGACTCTAGCTTCAGATCAACAGCAAGAAATCTGGAAACATTCAACAGGTCCGTCTGAAGTCTACATGACCGTCACATAAATAGCTAATAAATCACATTAAGTCAAGCCATATTCAGCACAACATCCATAAGCTATCCGGACTCCTACAACAAGCAGGTTACAGGTAAGGTTGTGATTTGTTATTTTTATTATAGCGCTGCCCATATTTTTATGTATTTCTTTTTTTTCATCTTTATCATTAGATTTGTAAGTGCTCATCAGAGTGTTTTCTCAAGATTAAATTATCTATTTATTGTCTGGGGACCCTTTGAAGGGTATGAAGCCGATTTGTTAATTATACACACCAATTTGTTTGGGTTGGTAATGTTTTTTTTCCTTTTATTTTCTATTAAAATAACTGATTATCACATTGTGGGATTGAGCACTGTACATTATATTTGTAAGACAGGCTGTAGAGCTACAGTCGGACACCTAGGATTTATATTCTTGCTTCCTTTCTGGACCATTAAACTGACAAGACATACCGTATTCAGGCGAATCTAATGCGCCATCTAATGAAACGCGCACTTCTAAATTTGACACCTTCAAGGAGAAAAACGTTTTCGCCGGTGAATGTAATGCGCATTTGTACAAGAAGTATTTTTTTTATAACGATCAGTTTATGCTACCAACTTACGATAGTTTTGTTATAAATGACAACAATATGATGGAATTTCTATATGTAAGAGAGGGTAGTATACATGCGCAATTTGTGTTTAGAGCATTGTGCTTTCCTTTTTGTTAATAGCAACATTTTGGATTAAGTTGCAAAATAAAACATATTCGAATCTAATGCGCCATCGATTATAATGGGCACTCTAATGGGTACTCTCATGTGCACTAGGGTGCGCATTAGATTCGAGTAAATACGGTTGTACACATTATTTCCCCAGGAAGTACCTTAACTAGGTCCCCTCTGGTGGTGGTATGTGAAAACAAAAGGTAGGAGATGATCACACCCGACAGACCCCAATCAGACGTGCGAGTAAGCATCCACCATCCAAATAAGCTCTGCCTCGGTTGAGAGAAAGAGCCCAGAGCAAACAAGTGTATATCATTAAAGATAAATGTCTGGTTTACACTGGGCAGGTTGCACTAGGTCTTTAACTTCTCCGAATGAAGCAAAAGATAAAAAAAAAAAAAAAGAGAAGAAAAAACCCCCACTATAGTGTGGTTACCCCACCACCCATAAAGAGAGTTACTGTGCCTACACGTGTTTTTATTAGTGGCATGTTTCCATGTGCTTTATTTTTAGGGTGGCCAGGGGGAGACTGACACTCCTTAAAAGTTTAAAAGATTCGCTTGCTCTCCTTGAAAATGCCTGGCTATACAAGACAGTTTGATTCTGATTATATGATCATCTGGAAAAGTACAAGATTTAGAATATATTTTTTACAGGCTCTGTAAATGGAATTTAGAGAACAAATAGATGATGTGCACTTAATAAATTATGCAAAGCAATAAAAAAAAATGCATTAATCCATAACTTGTTAAAAGATCATGTTCCACATCAGCAATTGCCATGGCAGCATCACACGTTCTGTAGCTGATGTGACAGGGGATTATGTAACCACAAAATAGCTTTCTCACTGGGACTTCCTTCCCCATGTATTATTTATGGTCGTATTACATACTCCAGATCCAAGATAAATTTAGACTGTCAGCAGGCCACAGAATCGTCTGGTTCACAAAGATGAACCATCCACCACAGCCTATAAAATGTTGTGGAGAAAAAATAAAAAAAAGTTAAAGTTACTCATTAGTCCAATTGGATGTATGTATATTTAGATTTAGTATAAATCTCCTGAATAAGTGTTGAAAAGGCAGCATGATGACTGCAGGGCGATGGCAAGTCAGCGTGCTACTATTGAGCAGTGTACAGAAGAACTGGCTATTTGAGATCACTTTGGTCAGTAACAAATCAACAAGAAGGTGATTAAAAAAAAGGTACTGTGTGGTGCCCATAATGAATCTTCCAAATGTTAATGCATATTAATATGCTTTCAGAGTACTTTAAAATGCATGTTTTACATTTTGTATTGCTTAAAATATAAAAAAAACATACAGCTCGATGAATTTGTGAAATTACAGCAGTTTACAAGAAGCCAGGACTGCCCACACTTGCTGCGTAAGTCATTTGCTCTATATTTTTTTGCTGCAGGAACCAAAGAGAATAATTTCATTCAAATGATGGAATTTTCTGTCTCTATTTCGTGATGTAATCAGACAACGTGTTGCTCTGTTATGTGATCCTACTGTGCACAAGAGCAAGGCCACGTAGAGACCACACAATATATTGTATTCCAGCAGCAAGTGACTAAATGAAATAATAACTTTATATCTTAAGTGTCTATATAATCAGTGCTGCCGCACCTGTTGTAAGCATGCAGTAAGTAATCACTGGGGATGTGATTTATACAGAAAGCCTGCAAGCAGTAATCTTCATCTTGCACCACGGAGTTTGGTGACTAACTGTACCGTTAACAGGGAGAAGGGTTTACACAGGAAAAAAAAAATAGGACAACAAACTTTTTCCTGAAAATAAATAGAAGGAATATTATTCCTTCGCTGATTCAAGCTGTTAATATCCAGCTTACATTAGACAGTAGTCCTCGGTGAACATGAGGCTCGCAAACCAACGGTCACTAAACAATTTACACAACTTCGTAAGATTACTTTATCGCTTATATAAAAGAGGAACAATGATTCTTTGAGGAGTAAAGGCATATGGAGACACGTGGGTAACCAAGGAGAGAAGCCGGTCAGCTAACTGTGTTCATGTCTTTTTTGCCTATTGGATCATTTTGTGGGGACAGAGGTTATCTTGCTGTGGTTTGTGTCTTGATGAAGATGTAACATGTCAAAATGGATAGCCACAGGGCCCCACTGAAATTACAGAAACAATAAAGGTTCTGTACACTGAGTGTCTTATCAATTTAAACAAGGATATCTATCATATTTTTCTACAGGGATATATAATTGGCTTTATCTTTCACATGATAAAAACCTTTATTCGAATCAGTGCTGCCCAAAATTTTTTTTTTTTTTAAATAAGTTTCTATGGAGTTTTGGACACATAAAAATTATCAAGGCATGAGCTGGCATATCGAGGCCTATTTAGTATGTGTATTGCAATTTGTTTGTTATTGTAGTCTTTGATCAAGGATACCATCCTTTGAATGGAGTAGAAAACATCCCCAGAGGGGGTCATAAAATGTATTGGGACATCTGCTCAAAGTTTTCTCCAGGGAACAGCTATCTGATATACATTATGCAGAACATGTGTATGTATTGTAAAAAAGGTTAAATATAAATATGTATTTAGAATGCCCATTTCAACCCTTTTATTAACTAACAATCATACCCAGGAAGAGCTGTTCTCATTATGACCTACAAGAATGGCTACTTTTCAAGCAGTTAAACCCAGATATTCACAAAATATGAGAAATGTTATTATGACATAATGATGGAGATGTGCTGTAAATAAAACTGCATGTCTTGGGGAGCCTTGTGTACTTACAGGTAAAAAGTGTCCCCCGACAGGTATGATTTACTCGGCCCTAAACCAGAGTAACACCCAGGGGGTCTAGCCTCTTGGAAACAACTGTGGTATCTATATAATATGGGAATCCAAAGATATTGTATTTTTACCACTTCATGGAGAATCAGCTCTGGTCTTTGTTTTCTAATATAAACTCACTACTCTGGAGATTGCTTACACTGTAATTTGAGGTAGCCTACGACATCTCTGGATATAAAGTCTTGGTGGTGGCAGCAAATTGTAATACTGGGGTGATAGGGTAGGAGGGATTTTAGGGGTTAATTTGGTGGTTGCTGGCAATAGCAACAGGTAACCAGGAATCTGGTGTCATTAACCTTTTCACTCCCACACTTTGACCACAGTCTCAGGCGCTCCCACAGCTCCCCAGTTTGTGACGGGCAGTAGCATATATTTTAACTTTTACTTCCATTATAGGATCATAGGTGTAAAGTGGTTCTTACATGGGAATAACATGTCATGTACTTGTTAGGATGCATGCTATTATTCTCTGGCCGGCAGACTGCATGTTTCACTGTGAGTCATGCAGACTGATTCAGTCGCCGGCTAGTGGGGGGGGGGGGGGGGCAGTGCTCTCTTCCATATTTATCAAAAGTGGGGAACCTAACTAGGTCTGACCAACTCTACACTAGCAGAGAGACATTGTCGGCTTCCAACACAGCCTATCAGACGTGAGCACCAAATCATTCTGATTGGCTGAGCAGCATTTATAATCTCAGCACACGCCTGCAGCCAGATCAATTCTACCTCTGCTTAGTGCTAACCTGCTTGAATAGGTAAAAAAAAACAAAAAACATACTAGATTTACACAAAACAAGTAAGTAGATGAAAAAAATCCCTTGTACTTGGCACAGCTGGGCTTTTAAAATTCCCAAGTAGACGCAGTTATGCAGAGTCGTTCATTCAATGTAAATGGAATGTTGGCAAATCCCTTGTGTGAACGTGTGAAGGATCCAGCAGCGAGTGGACAGTAGATGAACATCCAGCTATGTATCATGTATCATTTAATAGCAAAGCTCAGGTCATCATCACCATCCTGACTGGCCAACACTGCTGTTGGGAAATAAAGCAGACTCATTTTATTTTATTTTTTTAAATGGGGCCTACTTATAAACAAACAGTCAGCCAGACATGCCACCAGACCAAGACTTTCACAGCTAAGGAGTGGGATGAATACCTGGTTTTAAATGTATTTAATACCTTGCCCTATGGTTAAATTTTTCTTACAGTCCTGGTGTATTACTAGATGTATTAATGCGATAACCCTGAATAATGTGTTTGGAAGGAAGGTCAATAAAACATAAAAATGCAGACACTAGGCAAATTCAGAAATATTTAAAAGAAAAGGCTTCTTCAATTATGTTGCCAGCACAATACGTGGAGTGGTGTCCACTTCCAGGAGTATACTAGTCTACTTCCAAGAGTCGCAACTCTTTCGTTTTTCTACAGCACTATAAAACAAGGCATTTAAAGCAGATACACTGCTTGGAGTATTCTGTTGAACATGGTAACACGGTTAGTGTGGATATTGTTTGGGAAACTGCACATTATTTTAAAACATGTATCAATTCACATCTTTTTAGTTGCAAAAGGCGCCCAAATGTAACAGAGCAAATTAGGACTAAGATAGTTAAATAATCATATCTAGAAATGGATCAAAAACCAATGCTCTTGAAGTTGTTAGTGTTAACAAACCAGCTTTTAAAATGCTGCATTTGATTCAACAAATTAAAACTGCTCTCCTTTCACTATCAGCAGGAATAATATATTATAAAATGTTAATATAAGGTGCTTAAAGTATTTCCATATCAGTGGAAGCAGAGCTTGACAAAACCCAGCAGCCATGGTTCATAGAATAGAAACATAGAATGTGTCACCGGCAGATAAGAACCATTCGGTCCATCTAGTCTGCCCAATTTTTTTTATTAGTCCCCCGTTCCCGGTCTTATAGCTAGGATAGCTTTGTGTCTATCCCACGCATGCTTAAAATCCTTGACTGTGTTTACCTCTACCACTTCTGCTGGAAGCCTATTCCATACATTCACTACCCTCTCAGTAAAGTAATACTTCCTGATATTACTTTTAAATCGTTGCCCCTCTAATTTAAACTATGTCCTCTAGTTGTGGTAGTTTTTCTTCTTTTAAATATACTCTCTTCCTTTACTGCGTTGATTCCCTTTATGTATTTAAATGTTTCTATCATATCCCCACTGTTACGTCTTTCCTCCAAGCTATACATGATATACTCATGCTATAGTAGTATGAATGCCTACTGCTGGCTCCTAGCTTTCTTTCTGTTTTTCTATGCAAGTGCCATACTTACTCCTATATGAGTCTGCTAGCCTTCTAAAGATATACAATTCTAATTCTCCTATTAGTATTATCTAGGGTATGACAATATGTGCAATACATTAACCCCTTAAGGACAGAGCCTTTGAAACATTTTTGTCCTTTCTGGACAATGGCTATTTTAACATTTCTGTGCTGTTTGTGTTTAGCAGTAATTTTCTTCTTCGTCATTTGCTGTACCCACACATATTATATATTGTTTTTATCGGGACAAAAAGGGCTTTCTATGGATGCCATATTTTTGATCATATCTTATCATATTATTAAAAAAAATAAATAAACTATGGTAAAAAAAAAAAAAAAATACACAAATTTCTTTGTTTTTATTTGAAACAACTTCTCCTCATCGACAATAGCGAACGAAAAAACATGCTAGATTCTACTATTTCTCCTGAGTACAGGGATACCACCCATGCATAGGTTTGTTGGGTTGTTTGGGGGCTAAAATGCCAAATTTGTGAGGTGCAGTTTTTTGTTTTCCAACTTGAAATTTTTACATGCAGACAGCCTGCACCCATGTCCCATTTGGGACATATTTGAAACCAGCCAGTGTATTTTACCCCATCAACCCATATATTTTTTAAAAGTAGACACCCTAGGCTATCTCAAATGGTGGTATTTTAACACTTTCCATGCACTAATTCTACCACCAGCCTTTGTCAAAGTTTGTGGTAGTAATTTTTTTGTGTTTTTTTTTCACAAACCTTGTACTTCAGACATGAATTTACAGATTTTGGTATGTGTCACTGCCAAATAACACCCCAATAAGTGTTCAACAACATCTCTTGAGTACAGGGATACCACCCATGCATAGGTTTGTTGGGTTGTTTGGGGGGTAAAAGGCCAAATTTGGTAGGTGCAGTTTTTGGTTTTCCAAATTGAAATTTTGACATGCAGACCGCCTGCACCCATGTCCCATTTGGGACATAGTTGAAACCAGCCAGTGTATTTTACCCCATCAACCCATATATTTTTTAAAAGTAGACACCCTACGCTATTTCAAATGGTGGTATTTTAACACTTTCCATGCACTAATTCTACCACCAGCCTTTGTCAAAGTTTGTGGTAGTAATTTTTGTGTGTTTTTTTTTCACAAATATTGTATTTTAGACATAAATTCACAGATTTTGGTATGTGTCACTGCCAAACAATAACCCAATATGTGTTCAACAACATCTCCTGAGTACAGGGATACCACCCATGCATAGGTTTGTTGGGTTGTTTGGGGGCTAAAAGGGCCACATTGTGAAGGTGCGCATTTTCAACTTGGAATATTGACGTGTAGCCAGCCTGAGCCCATCTTTCATTTGGGACTTTTTTTTAAAGTAGGACAGTGTATTTTACCCCAAAAAGTATATATTTTGTAAAAGTAGACACCCTAGGCTATTTTAAATGGTGTTATTTTAACACTTTCCATGCACCAATTCTACCACCAGCCTTTGTCAAAGTTTGTGGTAGTCATTTTATTGTGTATTTTTTCCCACATACATTGTACTTTAGACACAAATTCACATATTTCGGTATGTGTCACTGACAAACAATACCACAATATATGTTCAGCAACATCTCCCGAGCACAGGGATACCACCCATGCATAGCTTTGTCAGCTTTGTTGGGTGTTGAAAGGCTACATTTGAGAGGTGCGCTTTTTGATTTTCAAACTTGGAATTTGAACATGTAGAGCAAGGAAGGGGTTAATAGCTCTTATAAGAGCCTTTGTAGTACTGTACAAAAAAATTAACCCCTAAAAATGCACAGACAAGAAAAAAGGTTCTGCTGTGCAGTGATCAGTGGCAGGGAAGGGGTTAATACACTACACTATACAAAGGGTATGGCTTTTATAAAAGCCCTTGGGACTCACAATTTTTCTACATTTTATTTAATTTATTACAATTAAAAAATTATGTTATACAGATCTGTCTCTTTCCCTCACTAAAACTCAAGTGAGGAGAGGGAGGCAGATCCATATGGGTCAGAACAATATTTACGAACCAGACGAATGGTGATGCTCATCTGAGAAATCACCAAACCACCTTTGCCACTGATCGGCTGTTACTGATCGCTATACACGCGTTCAGACAGCTTCAAAAGGAATACACGTAATCCCCTAGCGAGTCTGACAAAAAAAATGCTGATAGCAAAAAAAAATCCTTCTGCGACTAGATTGCTCCATATGCGCTGCTTAGGCAGTGACCATATGTGCTGCTTAGGAAGTGATATACGGCAAGGAAGGGGTTAATAGCTCTTAAAAGAGCCTTTGATATACTGTAATAAATCAAAGTGTAAAAAAAATAACCCCTAAAAAAATGCACAGACAGCAAAAAATGTGCTGCTGTGTAAGATCACTGCGTACACAGCGATCAATTGCAGGGAAGGGGTTAAATACTGGAAACGGCTTTTATAAAAGCATTTGGGTCTCAATTCTATTAAATATATTATAATTAAAAACTTACATTATACAGCTCTGTCTCCCTCCCTCACTAAAACTTAAGTGAGAGGGAGGCAGATCTACACGGGTCAGATCAAATATTTACAAATATTGATCTAACCAGACGAATGGTGATGCTCATCTAAGCAAACGCCAACCCGCCTTTGTCACTTATCAGCTGTTACCGATCGCTATACATGCGGTCAGACAGCTAAAAAAAATTTTTTTACGTTAAACGTAGTCCCCTAGCGGGTATAATTAACACGTGACGGGTGTAATAAAAAAGTAAAAAAAAAATTAAAAATGCTTCTGCAGCAAGATTGCTGCATTTGCGTCAGATCGCTGCTTAGGCAGTGATCTACAGCAAGAAAGGGGTTAATCTCTCTTAAAAGAGCTTTTTTTATACTGTAATGAATTACAGTAAAAAAAAAAATGAACCCCTAAAAAATGCAGACAGCAAAAAATGTGCTGCTGTGTATGATCACTGCGTACACAGCGATCAATGGCAGGGAAGGGGTTAAATGGCTTTTATAAAAGCCCTTGGTGTTTAAAATTTTATTAAATATTTTTTTTATTATTTTATTTTATTTTTTTACTTTATCTGATCTGTCTCTCTCCCTTACTATAACTAGTAAGGTGAGGGAGGCAGATCAATACTTGTCAAAGGCAATATTTGCTAATATTGCCTTTGACTGTATGGTAAGTGCTCATCAGAGCACTTACCATACATGCCTGCACACAGATCACATAGATCTGTTGTGCCGGCATCGATTGGCTCCCCCTAGAGGATCGGAAGTGAAATACTTTCACTTCCGATGCTCTTGCCATTAGAAGGGAAACGCTGCCTGTACAGGCAGCGTTCCCTTCTACTGAGCCGATGGGGTCGCTCAGGAGAGCGACCACCATCGGCTCTGGGCAGCCTGAAGGTGTTGTTAAGTGCCTCGCTGGCGAGGCACTTTAACAACACCGGAGATGCTTAGAAAGCGAACGATCGTTCGCTTTCTAAGCACATGTGTGCAGTGGGCGCAGCCATTTTTAAATGGCTGCTACGATCACTCCGTGGAGTGATCGTAGCGCGCCCCTGCACATTTGGGGGGTGTTGCACAATGCCTCTACCTAGAGGCATTGTAGCAACACCGTTAGAGTAAATAAAGCGACCGCTGGTCGCTTTCTTTACTCAGTTAAGTGCATGACGTGCCAGGCACGTCACCTGTCGGCAAGTCCTCGATTTGCCGTGACGTGCCTGGCACGTCATCTGTAGTTAAGGGGTTAATACATGGATTTTTTATTATTATTATTGGTAGGTATATATGCTCATTCTTTACTATTCGATACAATTCTGCCATTGTATCTGTGCCGTTTCCTCCATTAACAGAGCACATCTGTGTTGTGATCATACCTAGAAACATTTTATATTAAAGGGACACTACCACTTAAAAAATATGTAACTAGATAATCTGGTCATTTAAAAAACAAGCACATATATAAATCATATGCCACTGTTTTTTTTATTGAATTAATTGCATACAAAAGGTATAAATAAAATTAGGTGTTTATCTCCTGGCACCATTTTGTGAATATTTCCCGTGATGCAACATCATCCAAAATCATCCAGCCAATCTCACTTTGCTAATAGAAATGGAGGGTTTTTTTTCTGGCTCTTTGTTTCAGCATATTACAAAACACGTTTGTAATTGGTCTTTTATGGTAATATTGCAGACAACATGAATGGTACAAAAACATATGTGTGAAGAGTTTGCAGATCTATCTGGTTACTTACTGAGCTTACTGGGGTTTGTGGCATTGTAAACCATGATTGTAAACCTGGCTCATGTGCATATGTATGCTGATGATACATATTTTTAAAGAACCGTAACTAGATAATCTGGTCATTTAAAAAACAAGCACATATATAAATCATATGCCACTGTTTTTTTTATTGAATTAATTGCATACAAAGGTATAAATAAAATTAGGTGTTTATCTCCTGGCACCATTTTGTGAATATTTCCCGTGATGCAACATCATCCAAAATCATCCAGCCAATCTCACTTTGCTAATAGAAATGGAGGGTTTTTTTCTGGCTCTTTGTTTCAGCATATTACAAAACACGTTTGTAATTGGTCTTTTATGGTAATATTGCAGACAACATGAATGGTACAAAAACATATGTGTGAAGAGTTTGCAGATCTATCTGGTTACTTACTGAGCTTACTGGGGTTTGTGGCATTGTAAACCACGATTGTAAACCTGGCTCATGTGCATATGTATGCTGATGATACGGTTCTTTATACGTGCGGTACTCAACTATCGCAAGTGGAATCCGTGCTACAGGATCAGTTTTCTAAAGTTGAAAATTGGACATCTAACAACAAATTATTCCTCAACGCTGAAAAAACTGTGTCCAAGTTGTTTGGGACAAATGCCAAACTACTTAAATAAAGCAATCCTCAATTAAACATGAAGACCAAATCCAGTTATAACCTGATCGAGGTAAATTCATATAAGTATCTTGGCATGTGGCTAGACCCAAACTTATCTTTTGGTCTCCATATTGATAAGCTCATGTCAAAGCTATATCCTAAGATTGGCTTTGTATATAGAAACAAATCTAACCTAGATTCCACGGTAAGGAAACGTATTGTGCAGCAAATGTTAATGCCGATCTTAGATTATGGAGATGTTGTGTATGATTCTGCCCCGCAGACCCATCTCGGTAAACTCGACACTATGTACAATACATTGTGTCGTTTTGCGCTACAGTGTGATTATAACACGCATCACTGTAAAATGTAAAGAGTTAAACTGGCTGACGCTTGCCTCCAGGCGCACTCTCCACCTAGCTTGCTTAGTGCATAACCACTTCTCTGGAATGCTCCCCCCCCCACCTGAGCGGCAAGCTCGCTCTTACTCCCTGCACTTCCTACAATCTCAGATCCTGCACCAACCCTTCACTAGCGATTCCCCACTTCAAAAAGGAAGCGAGCCGAGGTGCGTTCTCTTTCAGAGCTCCTCATATGTGGAATAGCCTTCCTGCTTCTGCCAAATCATCATCCAGTCTAAAATCCCTGAAAATAAGTGTCTCCCAAATCCTCAAGCCAGATTGTACCTGTTATTAGTTTACAAACTCCTTCGTATACTGTACATGTTGTTCCTTTTTTGTATCAATAATGATCTTCCCTGTATGTTCTCCTTTCAACTTGTTTAATATATGTATGTATGTATCTAATTTTAATCTACTGTTAAATGTGTAACTGTGTAATTCCCTTCTGGACTGGGTCCCCAGGACATACTTGAAAACAAGAGAAATCTCAATGTATTCTTCCTTTCTACACTTTCTAAATAAAATAAATAAATGATTGCTTCCTACCTGTATCAATAAAACAAAAATATTCTTGAAACCAATCTAGCTGGTATTAAGCTGGTATTAAATCAGATTCCTTTTATTTTACAATATATCAAAGAAAAGAATATCAGAGTGAGAGGGGGGGAGGTAGAGAGAGATACGAGTGTGTGTTAATTCCAAGAATACATCAAATCAAATACAAAAGGATTATCTGCAAATTGGTATTTATACTATACTGACAGCTACACTAAAGCCCTTAAGGCTCTATTCCAGTGTAAATATTTATTGAGACCATAGGCTCCCTTTAATGCTTTCACCACTCCCACCGGATCATCCAGCCATACACATACAGTGTTTACCAATACTCATCAAGAAGATCAATAGTCCAGCTTCTCGTGGGCAATGAATCACATCACTGTCGCTCATCTTTCCTTAGACACACGGAGCTGGGATTACTAGGATGTGTACATCTGTCCTCTGTCAATTAGATGTGTACACTTCTTCACATTATCTTCAATATAGCTGTCACGCAGCAATGATTTCAGGTTACTGATGTGCTATTCTGATTTACACCAGCCCCTTGCCTGCACCAAGCATCAGTGCTAGGGGCACATTTGCAGCTATTGTATGGAGAGTTTCCATGTGGGCGTGTGCACGTGAATTAACCCTTTGACTGCTCACGCAGTTAGGATCTCCTTTGCTGTGCAACCACTTCCCTTGGTTAAATGCTAGAGCTAATAAATAGTAACGTATCATCCTCCGGTTTCATTAGGCTATCTGTGAATAGCTGGGATTTAGAATACCAGGGATTCCTCAATGTTTAACCCCTCTGCTCATGTTCAGAGAGTCGAGGATGCTGGAGCTCCTGCCACTAATCACTATGACAACCACCAATCGTACACTGGAACCCGGCTCAAGCAATCTCGCTATGCAATTCCTAATCCTGGCAGAGCTCACTGTGATCCCCTTAGAAAGAAATCAATTGCCATCGTCTGTTTGAATCATGATGGACTAGGCCCGGCTCAGATCAGTCTGCTGCCCTCCTCCTTCATTCCACATGCCCTGCCCTCCATAAAGTGAAGCAGCATTGAAAGTGATGACATTTTTACTGGTTACACATTAAATTAAAAAGAATGTATGTGTTTACTGCTAATAAAAAGTTGTATAGAATACCTCTTTTTGATAAGTATTTCAGTTTTTTGGGGGGGTTTTTTGTAGCTGGAATCTGTAGTATACACGAAGATTAAGTGTTAAAATGAAACTGTCACCAAAAATACCAATACTAAAAAATACTAACTAATTTAATAATTTCATAAAAAATAATTGTGCTGTTTTTTTATGATAAAATCTAATTGGGATAGATTTTTCTCTCTGCCATAGTGCTATCTCAGTATAAAACATAAAGTTATGGAGAATCAATAGGATGGATTTTAATTCCATACATACATACATACATACATACATACATACATACATACATACACACACACACACACACAATTTGATTAAGGTCTATTAAAAGTTTACACGTTAAAAATGATATACATCAATTATTTGTTATGACAAATCCACCATGATTATCACTCTAGAAACATAGAATGTGTCAGCATATAAGAACCATTCGGTCCATCTAGTCTGCACAATTTTTTTTTTGAGTACTTTTATTAGTCCCACGTTCCCGGTCTTATAGCTAGGATAGCCTTGTGTCTATCCCACGCATGCTTAAAATCCTTGACTGTGTTTACCTCTACCACTTCTGCTGGCACGCTATTCCATACATCCACTACCCTCTCAGTAAAGTAATACTTCCTGATATTACTTTTAAATCGTTGCCCCTCTAATTTAAGACTATGTCCTCTAGTTGTGGTAGTTTTTATTCTTTTAAATATACTCTCTTCCTTTACCGTGTTGATTCCCTTTATGTATTTAAATGTTTCTATCATATCCCCCCTGTTACGTCTTTCCTCCAAGCTATACATATTAAGATGCTTTAACCTTTCCTGGTAAGTTTTATCCTTCAACCCATGAACCAGTTTAGTAGCCCTTCTCTGAACTCTCTCCAGAGTATCAATATCCTTCTGGAGATACGGTCTCCAGTATTGCGTACAATACTCCAAGTGAGGTCTCACCAGTGCTCTGTACAATGGCATGAGCACTTCCCTCTTCCTACTGCTAATACCTCTCCCTATGCAACCAAGCATTCTGCTAGCATTTCCTGCTGCTCTATTGCATTGCCTACCTACCTTCAAGTCCTCTGAAATTATTACTCCTAAATCCCTTTCCTCAGATGTTGATAGGCTCTGCTGGATAGGCTCCTCCTACTTGGGTCCTGTTGATTTTGTAATTCCCAGATTCTTTTTTATTAGTTTATTTACATTTTTACTACATTATTACAAATATAATAAAAACTTACAGTGCATACGCAGAAGCACATACGTGACAAAGAGCTAAAAAAATTAAAAATAAGAAACAAGCTGAGGCCCAGGGGGCAAAAAATGAGGCAGAACAATTATTACATTGAACTTCATGCCCATGGAGAGATATAACAAATACAGTAAAAGAAGAGCAGACTGAAAGAAAGAAAAGGGGAAAGAAAAAAAAAAAAAAAGGAAGAGAAAAAAAACCCCAACATCCTCCATCCTCACATCACTCATGCCTGACGTACACCTGGGGACCCAAATTGGAAAGAAGACCCAGAAGGGGAAGGAGCTCTAGAACTCAATATATCTAGGCAAGGCGTCTCAAGTTGAAAAAGGGGGTCAGAAAAGGATCCCATGAGAGCAATATTGACAAAGATCTATTCAGCAGAAAGTGGCTTTATGCTATATTCAGACCAGCATTTCCAGATTTCCTCATACTTATGTAGGGATACATTGGTACAGTAAAAGCCCCTCTCCATTAGGCACTGGTATGAACTCTGGTCGATGATTTCTTTCCAGAGAGGGATCTCAGCCCTACTCCAGTATCTGGCTAAGCTAATTTTTACAGCAGTTAATTTATTAGCAAATAAGACTTTTTGAGATTTCCAAGAGACTGCCAGCTCAATGAGAAACAGGAAAGCATGAGGGGTCAGAGGGCCCCTGTAATCTACCGGATTACCTGAAGAGCCTGTATTCGGGTTTTTTTTAGCTCCTTAAGGGATGGATAGTACCACCATGTAGGAAAGGGATCCTGTGGCGGCCCCGCATCTCCAGCATAGATCTCATGTTGTGCTCTGGAATTTACTGAATTGGACTGAGGTCATATACCATTGGAAAAAGATTTTTTATATTTACCTCTTGTATTGTGACATTGTGGGCCACCTGTCTAGTTAGAGTGAAGCCCGAGAGCCACTCCTCAGCCGTGAAGGCCTTGCCTAGGTCTCTTTGCCATTTGAGGATTGCTTGAGGGGCTTCTTGACTTCCATCCTAAGATTCTAAGCCTGTCGGGAGTCTCTTGTAGAGTGAAACGTCCTCATTCATTCACCATGGCATGGAGATTCATGGGGATATTCTGTGCACAAAGGCCCAACATGCACACGGCCTGCCCAATGTGCACACACACACATTACTTTTCAATGGAAGAATCTCTGAATATGGCCATCATGTAGACTCATCTTAGTAGACAAACCAAGGTAGTGAGGGCAAAGCTTTGGCTTGCTTACCACCCTTCATCACTTTGCATCTTCATTGTTAAATAAAAAATTAAAGTTCCCGGCATGTGCCGGATATGCCAAGTGTACCAATTTATTCTCCATGGGATTTAGAACTCTAATCCTTGACATCAGTTTCTTTAGGTTATTGGGTCAACTGCTCTCCATTAAGTAAGCGATGACTCACGGTGACTTACGCACTAAAAAAATAAATAAATAAAATCACAAAAATTGTGAAACCGCAGTTTGAGATAAATTTTGTGACCCAATTTCAGTTGAAACACACAGCAATTCTTGCACCAAATCCAGTTACTATACGGCAAGGACATGACATGACTGTCATTAATCCCCCCTGAAGGAAGCACATGTCTGTGTACGGTATGCATGTTAATTACAGCTCAGGCAATACACAAAGCAGTTTGAAGGAAATGGGGTCACTGATTCCCAATGCATTGAAAGTGCATATCAAACAATTAGAAGTTGTATCTTCTCTCAATTGGTATATACAACGAGGAAATCCTGCTTTGTTTAACATTATTCAAAGTAACGTCGCTTTGGAACTACAGATTCCTAAAAATAAACGGTTAGAAAGCAAAGGCTTTTCATGGCCGGGTCCACATGTAACTGAGGTTTTAATACTATGCATTTACTCAATGCCAGATGATTATAGAAGGGTTTGAATATAAATAAAGCCTACGTGTTACAACAGTCGTAAGCACTGCTGGAATCCAGTAGGGGTTTGTCTAATTACTGCTTGCTGCAGCGAAGATGGATTAAAACATACAACATCAGATAAAATTGCCACTTCTATTTCCAGGGTAACATTAAATCATTTAATTAAAATATCCTTGATTTATCAGCAGATACAAATGGTATTTAACTTTAAGGGGTCACCTCAGGCATCAAACCAACTTTGCATCTGGTAGTATTAAACCTCTAGAAATGAATGCAGGGAGTTCTCAGGAAACGTTTTCTGCTCCAGACCTACGTGCTTTTGTTTACATTGCAAGATGATAAGTTCATTTGAACTGGGTCCTTTTGCACTACATAAGTGCAGTGACAGTTTCAGTCAGAACCTGGTAACTGCTTCCCTGTTTTTTTGACATCAGTTACTGGGAAGAGAAGGCAGCTGTGTGATGTCACATGTTGTTCCCAACACCATGTATATGTGCAATGGGCATGCCTTTGCATCTCTATTCAGGAGAGACTGGGGACTTCACAAAGCATAAGATTTCATTAAGGGGGAGGCTCAATCATCAAGGAGAATGTCTGCAAATCAGAAAGTTTCCATGTTAAGTATTGAAGAAAAAAAAAAAAAACCTGACAAATGAACCAGATGAAATGTTCACCAGATCTTATCGTTTTATTTTAGTACTTTGCTAATTTTAATGCACCACAGCCAAAGAAAGCATGTGTGACAGCTACAGCAAGAGCCAACAGGCCCGGGCCCTGAACATGTGAGCAGAGATACAGGAAACAGACTTCTTGTGTGTACTGCGGTTGCAGAGGTGAACACAAGTGTTCTATAAAAAACTGACAACTATGCATCTTGTAGAAACCGAAAAGTAAAACTTATTTGTGTTAAAATTACAAAAGGCATCAACTGACCTGGGAGTATCGTCATGCTAGACTAGTTTTTACCGACTTAAGAGGGCACATGTAAAACTTAACCATTGTCAACAGGTTTCACAGACACTGAGCCCATATTATGGAGGACCACATATTAGTTTAACCTCTAGAACTTTCCCATCACCGCTTGGTCTTTAGAATTAAGTGGGAGGAGAGTTTGAGAGGCTCACGACTTGAGAAAATGATACAACACAATGACTTAATAAATATCCTGTCCCTTTAAAAGATGTATAGTGATTAGTCTATGAGATACCTACTGCATTGTGTAAAGTTCTGAAAAACAATTAGATCGGTCTTTTGGGGGATTTTCCCTCAATTTTCTATATATAAAAAGAATCAAGCCTTTAAAGGGACACTAAACGTTATTTTTTTACTTGTTCTAATATAGAAGCACAAGTGGAATTTTAGTTGTCCCTAGTGTGAGGATAAACTGGCGTGTTCTTTTGATAGTACACGCTCTGACAGACAGCTGCCATGTTTCCATAGGAAACAGGCAGCCATCTGGTTGGCCACGGTCTCTCTCTGCTAGTGCAGAGAGAGAACCTCGTTTTTGCATTGGATCAGCAGGGGGTGCCTTAACTAGGTCCCGCCTGCTGTTCCCATGCAAAAACAAGGGTCTCTCTCTGCACTAGAAGCGAGAGACCCTCGCATTCCGCTGTCAGAGCAAGGCAAGTCCCTGCTCTGATTGGCTGTGCGTGTGCCAACAACCAGGAACTGCTGTGTCTCGTATGTGAGACACAGCAGATAGATACACGTCGGGTTTACTTAAATGTCCCGGGACAATGTATAATACTCCTTTAAAGGGGTCATATACAATTGGGAAACTAGCCTAACACAGAGCTTTCAGGTTAACATTAGGCTGTGATAAAATGGATGCAGACTTAGGCCGTATTTTTGTTTCAACGTTCCAGTGAATATGATGGCAGAACTGATAAGGCGCGCAATGTGCCCATCCAGAGGGCGTGGAACATTGGTGGCTGCTGAGTAAACGAAATGCCTATTTGTTTTGTAGGGCGCAGTGATGTACTACTCTGCTTCCTTAAATACCTTGTGTAGCTTTGTGTAAGATGATTAGCAGCCCTGTTTCACCGCCTCATACAGGATTTACAGCATTAGCCACTATGACAGGCAACGTGTCTACTAATGCTAAATAATCATTAAAATATCAGTGTCTACCCAAGAAAGCCAGGGTCCAAAGATAACTTAAAAAAAAAAAAAAAAAAAAAAAGAAAGTCGCTCAGACAGAAGCTCCCTTAAATAAAAATTATCACACTATCTTGTCCTTTGTATTCTGATAACCATTATAATTGCAGGTATGTAGGCAGAAGTGATGGGGGGGGGGGGGGGGGGGAACCACTGATCAAGTTCATAACATTTGACAGAGATTGATAGGCCTGTATGTTCGGAGATGTGTGAAACTAAAAACTGGGAGAGAAACAGAAATTCTAATCAGATTAGAGTCATCACCCCTATGTTTAGCATAGCAGTGTGTCTAGTTACTATTTCCAGATTACTGGCTTAGGGTTGAAGATGGTGCCAAGCGCAGTCACATCAGCTGCTGACTTGGCTAAGTCTGAGAGCGTGCGGTAAGGCGCTTTCAGTCCAATTGGGGAGAAAGGTACCATTTAAGGAGTATTACTATAAGGGAAGATGGATGACACTCATTATTACATCACAACTGGAACTCACGTTCACCGTGTTAGTTTCCATCTAAAAAAAAAAACTACTCTTATCCCTTCATGAAAGAGGGAATTTCAAACTGAAGGGCAAAGTAGCAGAGTTAGGAAAATTATTTAATTCAGCTTTTCCAACTCTGCTACTTTGGCCTTAAGTTTGAAATTCCCTCTTTCATGAAGGGATAAGAGTAGTTTACTGTAACTGCCTCTTTCATACAGTCTATACCGTCGAAATACTAATGTTCCCCGAATAAGTACTCTATGCTGCACTGAGGTGCCTCCTCCTTCTGCTCAGCACGCCTTCATTACAGTGCCAGGTCAGGTAAACTCCTGATGCTGTGATTGGCAGAGGCACATGAGACAGAAGGATGGAGGCGGGGTTTGCACGTCGATCGAGTTACCCACTGGACCACCGGGGATTTAATAATTTTCCTCTGCCCCAATGTTAAAAGATGGTGTGGGAAAGTGATAATGGGGGAATATGACACTATGGAAAATGTATTTGGGAGAATATGGCACTGTGAAAACCAGTGTTGGGCAGACATGGTACTGTAGGAAGTGATTTGTGGGTACCTGACAGTGTGGAAACAGAAACATAATTGTTGTCAGATTAGAACCATTTGACCCCTCTTGTCTGCTCAACTAGATACTGGAAGGTAATGTGAGGAGGACATGGCAATGTGGATCTCAACCCCTTTAAACACCTTTGGGATGAACAGGAACGGAGCCAGGCATTCTCGTCCAACATCAGTACCTGACCTCACAAATGGTCTACTGGATGAATGGGCAAAAATTCCCACAGAAACACTCCAATGTACTTTAAGCCAGTATATCATGGATAAATAAATATAAAAAAAAAGGTAAAATGGAATTGTAAAAAGTCAGCACTTAATGATGGAACAGACTCCACAAACCTCTGCAAACTGTATAGCTTGTACTTGTTTAGGTGTCCAAGTAAGAGAAGCACAGAGTATTCCATATATCAGCATACATCCATTATTGGTGGGCTATAGATCAGGAAGCTTTATAGGTGGACATAATGGATCCTAATAAAAATAACGATGTAATATAATAAAGTATATGTGTAACATTGTGATGGACCTTGATAGATATAAGACAATCATGCTTTATCTTTTTCATAAGAATTGATTTGTACCATAATACATTGCAGGTTTATCTAAATCATGTCCTGCATATCGGTTATTATTGAATAAAAACCACAGAGATGGATTGAGCAACAGGAGTCACTGCCGCTATTGATGGCATGGACTTCAACACTCATCATTCTCAGCGAGTCTCCGTCCTTGCTGGAAAAGAATAGTGGGGATTACCATCTAACACTCATTTCAGTAGAAACGTGAAGGAAAGGAGAGAAAAAATGTCCCGTTCCGAGTTTGGGAGGGGTAGATTCTGTGTTTTGTCACACAGACAGCTGATCAAGGTGTCCACTTCTACATTTAAAGCATAGTATACAGAGGAACTGCATAGAGTTTGGTTTTTTTCCCAGTTCTTCGTCCTGTATAACAATGCATCATTTAAATAATACACGGAACTGAATACAGAGCTTTTGTTTCAGGCTGCATGTATCTCCATGAAACATTGTAATACGTGTTCCAGTGCTTTCTAAAAGAAGTAAATGATTTAAACAAGAGGAAGCTGGAAAGCACTTGCTGTTATCTCTGTGTCTGGATTAGTGGTTTGGGCCCATCAAGGTAGCACCACTCCCCTGCCTGTGGGAAATAGGATCTCTATTATTTAATCACAGAAAATACAAAAGCAAACCAAATTTACGACCACTGCACTGGAGGAGGGGGGGGGGGGGGGAAGAGTTTTTTTCAAAATACTCATTTGTCAACTATATGTTTAGCGGCTACATTACATGTATTTACATAGCAGCAACAATTTACGTAGCTCTAGGTACAGAACATAGAAGGGAACTACATGCTAAGTTAGATTTATAAGTGGGAAATGTGAGACACATAAGGGTGAAGAGGTCAAAGGGAGTGTGGTGGTAGTAACAGTATTAAGGATTGTTGTAGTTAGGTTGGATTGGCCAGAGATTAGTGTGTGTTCTAGTTGGATCAGGTGTAAGCTTCCTGTTCCTAACAGTGTTTGAGGACAGTGAGAGCTGGATAGGATTAGCTAGGAGGTTAATTAACAGGTTTTCTGGTGGACTGAGTGGTAAGCTTCATTAAAGGTGAGTTTTGAGGGACTTTTTGAAGTTTGAGAAAGAGAGAGAGAGCGAGCACTGGATGCTCTGTGGAAGGGTGTTCGAGAGAGAGGAGCCAGCTTGTGCAAATGTCGCAGGCACGAGTGGGAAGACGTGTTGAAGTTGGTGGGGAGCCTAACATTAGTATCAATTAATGAGGTAGGCAATGTGGGTGAAGGGCCGAGGAATGGATGGAATGTAAATTTTATTGTAGCGTAGACGGGAAGCCAGTGCAGGGCATTGCAAAGAGGAGCAGATGAACAACGATGAGCCTGGCAGCTGTATTTTGAATAGATTGCAGGGGAGAAAGATGAGCCACAGGCAAACCAGTCAAGAGGGTATTACAGTAGTCAAGCAAAGAGATCAAGAGCAAGTACACTAGGATTTTAAGTACACTAGGTGCAGACATCAGGATTTTGCTAGATACAGTACATGGGGGACAAAGGAGAGGGCAGAGTCAAAAATGACCCCAATACATCAGACATGGTCAGCGAATAGAATCAAGGACGGAGCTCGAGGGAGGGAAGGTGATCAGCAGGTTGACAAATCTTTAAACTTTACAGGGAGGCATGAGAAATGCACTGAACATGTCTGGACTGTCTTTGGAGCATGTCATCTCCCAGGAGGTACAATACCGGACAAAAAAACAAAATCAGTACCTTCTTTCCATATGTGATATTTAAAGGTTTCTAACCAGCAAATAAATTATTCAGTACAGTTGTACTTTAAATGCTGCATACTAGATTAGTATTTAGACAATTACCAATGCTATTTATTTTTTTAGCAGATGTCCTATTGGGAGAATCAGTCTGAATTGGTCCCTTTATGTTTGTTCCAAGAGCTGCGTAAATTGTTGGCACTACATAGATAAATCCTTAAAAGGGACTAATCACCTAAACTTTACAGCTGATGACGAGCCAGAGAATATTGTCTAATAAATACCTATTTCTATAAAGTGGTTTCTGGTGTACGATTATGAGCGCTGTCTACGTTCATTTATTTGCGAATGAAGAGGAATAGAAATAAGTATCAAAAATGATTTATACATCGTGTTAGCAGATTTGCAAGAGAGAATGCCTAAATTAGGAGAAATTCGTGTTTTAAATGTGTCGGTGGCGGCTATTGCTTATGACATCACCTGGCTGGGTATTTACATGGGAGATGTTTAATATGCAATATTAAGTCACAGGCTGATGTCATAAACAGGAGATCCCACAAT
The DNA here is from genome assembly GCA_036172795.1 of Pelodytes ibericus. Classification (NCBI taxonomy): domain Eukaryota; kingdom Metazoa; phylum Chordata; class Amphibia; order Anura; family Pelodytidae; genus Pelodytes; species Pelodytes ibericus. The sequence continues at coordinate 34,507,039 of CM069859.1, read as the reverse complement.
GATTGAAACACGTTTGTCCTTATTTAGGCATTTTCTTGAATTCACAGTATAAACATTATGCAGGTGACAGAATACTTTACTATAATAGTAACAGCAACAAGTGTGAAAATAGTGCTCCCCCCCCCCCCCCCCCCTCTACTTCAGTACTTAGACCTAACCAAATCATCAGCTGACAATGGCAGGCGTTTTATACACCTTGGAAGGATGAAAAGTTGAGATAACCCTGCCAGGAACTAAACCTTTGATTTGGAGCCATCACACTACCTCACTGCAATATAACTGCCATCTTGTTCTGGTATTAAAGGGACTCTCTAGTGCCGAAAATGCATCATCCAAATATTAATGCATATTAATGTGCTTTTAAAGTACTTTAAATGCATGTTTTACATTTTCATTGCTTAAAAGGAACATTACACTTTGTATAACCCTGGCTTCCTTGAAGGAAGCAAAGATTAAACAAAACATATTCCGGGACTTTAAAGTAAACCCAACGTGTATCTTAATAGATACATGCGGGTTTACTATCTGCCGTGTCTCTCATGCAAGACACAGTAGTTCCTGGTTGGCTTGTCCTGCTCTATGAGAGACTGCCGAACGCAAGGGTCTCTTGCTGCTAGCGCAGAGACACCCTCGTTTTTGCATGATCCCATGCAAAAATTAGAGGCTCTCTGCGCTAGCAGAGAGAGCCAGTTGCCGACCAGACGGCTGCCTGCTTCCTATGGAAGCTGTCGGTCAGAAAATAAACTGGCGTGTACTATCAAAATTACAGGTCATGTTTATCCTCACAACAGGAACAAATGCAATTTCATTTCTGCTTCTATATTAGAAGCACAAGTGAAAAACAACAGTGTTTCTTTAAAATACTTACAGCTAGGTGAGATTATGAAAATTACAGCAGTTCTTTTTTGTCGTTTTGTCATCTGCCAGTGTGTTTCACTGAGAAGAGACCCTACTGTGTACAAGAGCAAGGCTATCACAGTCCACACAATGTATTAATGCTTTAATAAAGTTTGTTTAAACTTTTTTTTTCTCTAAACAAACTTTATTGCCCGCGTGGCCTGAGGGGAGCTCACAACGCTTCCCTCACAGCCACGGACCGGCTTAACAGCGGGAGACAGAGAAGAAAATAGGTAAGTACTGGGGATTGGGGAAGGGGGGAGGAGGGTGACAAACTCTATATTTTAACCTAAAAAGTTAAAATATAGATGCAATTTTTCCGGCTTATAAGACGACTTAGTTGGGGGGTCGTCTTATACGCCCAGTCGTCTTATAAGCCGGAAAAATACGGTACTTATTTTGGATGGATTCGAGGAGATTATGATCTGGGATTTTGCTATAAACCTTAAAGGAAATAGGTCTTAAACTGCATTATTGATGTCTATGTTGTCTCCTGCTTAGAACACCATCCTGTGGATTGATAAATCACGTACACCACATTCATGGGAAAGTTTAAAACATCCTCATATGTTTGCAATTCTGCTAAAATAATATGAAAAATTAATTCTCCAGAGCTGCATTGTCAAGAATAAGAGATCTCTGCCTTTTACCATGTACATTTTTTTTTCCAGACGTGTCCCAGAATAAAAGAGTTATGTGGTCACCCTAATTAACTGATTCTGTGCAAAAAAAATGGACCTTCCATTGAGCCATATATGAAATGAATGACTGCACCCCTGGTTACCTGGCATCATTACAGCAATGTGCTCTGCTGGTTTCCTATACATAGCATCACGGAAAACAGTAACTTGTTATACACTAACTGGAGGAACTGTAGGTAGGTGCATTCTCACTCCCTTCTTATTAGAAAGGACTGTATCACCTAACATTGTTTTTACTGTGCATGTAGAGCATAAAAATGAGAATGATCTATCCGTTGTATTAGCAAAACTGCAAGCAAATGTCTAATTAGGAGAAAATTGTGTTTTAAATGTGTCGGTGGAGTCTCCGGCTTATGACATCACCTGTGACACAATATGCACATTAACTGCTTTACAATGGGAAATGTGTAATCTGAATACTGTGCCACAGATGATGTCATAAGCAGCAGACTCCACAGACACATTTAAAAACACATTTTTCTCCTAATTTAGGCATTAGCTAGCAGTTTTGCTAACACAATGTATAGCTCATTCTAAGTTCTTTTCATGCTCTACAGGCACAGTAAAAACAATATTCAGGGGATACAGTGCCTTTCAATAGGTGCATCACTGCACAGAAAGCTGCACTAGAACATAACACAGTGCTTGACATCCTGAGACCTTAGAAAGCTCAGGCTCTGTATACAATAAAAGAATCAGGGAGCAACACGGAGCGAGATGGAAAAATAAATGCTTTGTAGGATTAAATTGCAGTAATTAAAATGATCAGAATAGGTACGTAGAGGCGTGGTGTACACATTTACCATGAACACGCTGACAAACCAGGAAATGTATTTAATCCCATGGAAGATATACCACGTTTAACCCCTTCAGCGTAAGAAGTGTGTGAAACTGGGTGAAGCATTAACATTAGGTCCGTTTACAGCTACAGGAAAACACACGGCAGGGAACATTTGCTCGGAGAAGGCGTAGCATGATTCAAAACAGGGTTTGTATGAAGTTGCATATGCAGGAAAATCAGTGTACTCAGTACCTCTCTTGATACTTTAAACATAAATGCAAAAAATGTATATAAACCATCACTTCCCCTTTTAAAATGAAATGAAACTGAAATTTGAAGAAATCACTCATGTGTACCTTTATTAATGTATAAATAGGTTTTCACTTCATATTTTCCGTTTACATATGCACCATTCAAATGGCTGGTGGGCTGTGCATAAGGTGTTTTATACATATACAAACACAACACAATTAGTAATCCCAGAATGCACTGCCAGGAAGTATTGATGGGGATACAGACAGACCAATCACAGGTTACAAAACTAATCAATGCATTTCACCTAAACATTTGCTGGCGATTTGGCTGGAACCATGCAAAGAATGGGAGTTTCATCTCCACTCAGCAGACATTGTCATTCAGCCATTGTTACACCCATTGATACATGGCTAGATGCAGCTATTTCCCAGTTCTGTGAAAACGTTATATTTGGACCAAACTCTACAAGAGTAAGTTGTAGGAAACTTTCCGATGGAGCACAATCTGAGGATAGCCCATATAAATTAGAAAAAAAAAATTGCATTTTTAAACTATTATAAATGCCTTGTTTAAAATAATGTTTCACTCAGTAATTTTAAAAGAGAAAAATTAGTTGATCATTAGTGATTTCTAAATGATCTGCGCCCACTTTTAGTAGCATTCCCTCACTGGTTTTTATGTGACATATTATTGTATACAGTCACAAATACACTTTTTTCACATTTGTGTTATTACTGGCCAACACATTTTGGTTTTATCATTTAATAAAACTTTTTAAATAGCTTGTATACAAGCACAGAGCAATTTAACCAACTAATGCAGACTACTGTGAAAGAAGTCTTCAGTTGTATCAAAGGGGCAAATCATACCAATCATATGCATACTAAAGCTGACATTTGAAAATTAAATATGCATTGTCTTTATTATTTCCAACTTTAACTTAAAAAAAAAAAAAAAAAAAGTATCCCTTACATGGGTTCTGCTGGGGGATCAATTCCCCTTCTATCCTACAGGCTGAACTGGGTGCCGCTTAGCATCTGTGCTCTATCAATTGATGAACACGTGAGGCGTCCATGCATTCCCAATTCTTAAAAATGGAACAAGCACATAAACAATCCAACACCCCATAAAATTGGATCTACTTAAATGAACTGTAACAAAAGTATCCATTTATTTTTCAGTGCAGTATGTTCTGTATATGTTTAATACCTGTGAAAAGTAGTAATTGTTACTTTCAATTATTTTGAGCGGGACCTGTAAATTCTGTGACATCCAATAAGAAGAGCTTGGTGAGATAGCGGTATTGCTATTGTTATGGCAACAGTCCTGCCTATTACACTTTATTATCAGTTGTTCCCGTTTGAACGACATCTGGAGACAGGCAATATATACAGAATCCCAAAATTAGAGGATACAATTAAAGAGCTCTATATAAAATATTTTAAAAAGGTTAGGTGCCAGAAATAATATTTTTAGGATCCTTGGTTCCCTGACAAATAAGATAAGAAGAAGCCTTAAAAATCAGTCAGGAGGTGTAAGTAATTTATAAAGATAAAGGTCAACGAAATGGAAGACTATTCCCCGAGAAACATGCCCAGTGCACTTGATGTGAGGTCTATGTGTGTATAAGAAACTGGCTTGCTTCCTTCAAGGCATGCTGTAACCTGATATTTACACACTAGAAATGTAAAAACATTAAAATTATTTATATAATGTGGTAGCACAACAGCAATTACGTGCATTGAATAAGAGGGGGGGGGGGGGGAGAAATGGTGTTTTTAATATGTCTGTGCTGTCTCGTGTTGATGACATCACCTCATATGCTAATCAAGTGATGGTAGTTCATTTGCATATGGTGCCACAAGGTGATGTCGCGAATGGGGGGCAGCACAGACTCATTAAAAACTATTTTTTCCTGTTAATCTGTGAATTTGCTTGCAGTTGTTCTACGACAGTCCAACGTTCACACTTCAAACACTTCTAGAGGGGTGGGGAGGTTTGGAGAATCCCTTCAGTGGGTTGAAAAAGAAAATCCATTGAAAATATAAAATGGGAAGATTCATTCCTGATAATTACACACCATCGGCAGGAAACCGTGTACAATTTCTAGAACCATAAACAGCTCACAAGGAAGAAATATATTGGATTACATATTGTTTCATTTATTTGTTTAAAAAAAAACGTCCTTTCACGTTAAGCGAGGTACGATCTCGGAGCCTGAATCACAACTATAGCAGCATTAGCTCGTTGTATTTCCCTCTAAATTTCACACTTACGTCAAAGAGCAGTCTATAATAAACATTAGAAAAGACAGCTGAACCAGAAATGGAAGCCAGGGAGGAGATTACGCTTTTATAGGTGCCAAATCAGCGGCAGCTCGTGAAACTAGACTACAGGTTGGCATGGCTTTCCGCGAGAGACCAGGACGGGAGCGCAGTCTAATAGCTGTGGATTAAAGTAAACCAGGAGGGTTTAGCAATGTGCTTTTATTTTCAAGTTTCAGGGAACCCTCAGAGGCGAGGGTATTCTCCCACACAAATGGATTACATTAACCCCTTTTGTTCTGCAATTTACTGCTCTGTAAAACACAACAATATCGTCCAGTGACCAAAAGGAGGTTGAAAAGTTAAAGAACAATACATAAGGATAATCAATTGCAGCTCTCTGTAGGAGCCGGACAATTACGCCCCTATCGAGCGATGACCTGCTCACTATCCTCAGTCAACCCCGGCTGTGGCTGATAAGATTTGTTACCCAACAATAGATCCATGGTTGCAGTTGATCCATCCCTGATCGTAAAATTACCAAAAACATTTACAACAAAAAAAAAAAGTATCATGTGAATAAGAAAAGGGACATTTGTTGTCACACAGTTCATGCCCTGAATTCCTTCATTTAGGAAGTGCTCTAATTGTATATTTCCTACGCCCATATTTTGTATGTTTACATTGTACTAAAAATAATAATAATAATAATAATCCATGTGGTTCATTGTATAACGGCATGTAATAATAGACCCAACGTCCACATAATACTTGTGAAGGATTATAGGTACTCCACACATTTGGGTTTTGTCTGTTTCTTATGCAAATTACTCTTCACTGCAAAGGAAGAATAATTTGGAGAAACACATGTAAGATTAGTTTAGTGAAGCTATAAAAAGCTTGGGTTTGGTAAAATGCTCAAAGCAAACTGCAGCCATTTGGCATATGGTACATTTACTGCACTAACCAATGATGAGCTAATTAGCATTTTTGATAAATACGATTTCTTTTTATCTCTGATCAAACATTTAAATGAAGTATGTGGTCTCTAGAAAGGGAACCACTGATAGTAACAAACAAAAAAAAAGAAAAAGAAAAAAACACTATGTGCTTACTAAAATATTGCATCACATACCAGCTCATTCCAGCCAAAGCACATCTTGAATTATAAATATACATTTCAGATTTCTCTACAACACAATCTGTAGCTGTGTCACAGCAAAAAAGGGCACCTAGTGTTAAAGAGCAAAAGGGCCAATTCAGAGGCTGGCTGTTGTACACATATTTTCTTGCATGAGTAATCTCATTCTTGTATGTGCAACGGAGCAGAATTAATTCCGGGGCTAAATGTAGAGCAATCACCATGGAAACCGATGGAACGTTTCCCCTGATCACTTTTAGAACTTTGCCCCAGAATTCCTGATCATACATATGGTATTATGTGTTTTAGATTTCCGGTTCAGTCACACACTAAACCAGTTTTATGTATTATGCCCCCAGAATGCTTTTTTTCATTGTACGCATTGATAAATAAGCATTTCTGGGTGTAACTGCAGAGTAGAGGAACTTTCATTTTCAGTTGCACACTCAGACAGCAGTAAGAGTGCATGCCAGCTTCAGAGTTTAAACGATCAACGTGTAAAAAATGCATTGTACTTACACAAACCAAACGACTTCCTTCTGCCTGCAGATCTGTGCAGAGAGCTGACAATCCCCAGTCAAGAGCTCACTTTTCCCTGCATCGAATCCCAGCTACATATGTCCACGTTAGAAAGTTGGAATGTGGCTGTTTAAAAGAGGCAAACTACAATGGGCTCATGGAACACAAGGAATGAGTAGTAGAGAACTGATCGGGTTACCGGATGCAATGGCTGCTTGGATGATTAATACTCCATTCTCCTGCAAACCGTGAGAAGCAACAGTAGCAGCAGAAGAATCAGCAAGAGACACTACGGGTCCACCATGCAGCAGATTCTCAAGCCTCTGGGCTGTGTGTGGCTTAATCCACAAGCTCTGCCCCCTGATGACGTCAAATTCTGTGTCACATGGCCACATGAAAGCCAGGAGAGCACTGGTTGTCTTAGCAACTACAGTACTGCTCTGAAATTATTTCAATAGGTCGTACTGTGTGCATATTTGAATCATTATAGGCCGCTTGACAATCCAAACACCCCATCTTATTTACATATGACATGAGGTGCTTGTGTCAGTCAGGGCCCCTGACTGACTCGAGGGCTATTGGTTTTGATGGCTCAGTTCCTTAATCATTTATATATATTTATATATATATGTATATTTTACAATACAGCAATGGTTTAGATAAAAAGTGGTAATTTCCTCTTAGTTTTGGGAAATACCTTGTAGGGAACTCGTAAGAGTGCTAACTGCTTTAACCATTACACTGCTGGGATGACCTGTAATGACCACTCTCTCCCCAACTGTATGGGGTTAACAGAGTGCATATTTTTAACTATCAGGGAATCAACATTCCCAAAATATGAATATACATATGAAACCATAGCTCTGCTTGAAAAACTGACCCCGTTGCTTTAAATTATCACTGACCCATATTCCAAAGATTTGTGGTGGACAATTTAATGATATTCTATGGCCCTACAGTCAGAGAGTCCTTGCCACAGACACTGGTGTCCATCATGGACCATTATACATGTCAAAGACAATCTCAAGAAGTAAGGTCTAAATTTGGAGTGAAGCATCCATGCCATCTTGCACAAGCAAGTTGTCTTGTCATTGTGCACATATATATATATATATAAAAATGACAAAGTCTGGGAAACTGCTGGGCTCACATAAACTATGTACTCATGGAAATCAGGTTAATTTTTTTAGTGGTTGATGTTTATACAAAAAAGGAAGACATTAATGCTATTGATGCCATTTTGTTGTGTAATCTCCAAGATAAATTAACAAAGAAGGGACTTTAGTTAAGCAATTTTTTTTCTTGCATTTTTTTTCCCTGAAATTCCTTTAGAGTAGTTATGTATTCAAACAAGCCGAGCGCCTTGCACTCATTCAGAAAGTCATTATCCTACTAAACAATGGAATAAAACCCCCTTCAACACAGGGGGGCAAAAAAGTGCTGAGATTATTGAGGCAGAACCTTTCCTACTGCAAAGAGCAAAAAAAAAAAAAATACACAGAGTGAAAGTAACAGGAAGCTAGCAGAAGCTTCTCAGGGGTGTAAAAAGAATGTACAATTTAAAATGAGAGAGTGTGTGCATGTTCAATAAAAAGTAGCAAGAAATTCTGAATTCATATATTTTTAAACAACCTCCAGCACTAAACTGGAACAGCCTCACGGCTGTTGCTGTCTGTAACCTGAAACTGAGAAAGATAATTGTTGTCAAGTCTGTAGCTTGCAGTAATTTTTATTTTTTTTTGTCATTGTAAAATCAGAAAGGTGATAAAAATATCCTGTTTGAAATGAGGGAATGTGTCCCAAACCGATCCGTCAGAGTGACGTTTGGATTAGACAGAAACATTTTTTATTTTAGCAAATTCTCCTACTGATTGCAATAGACATGACTTGCCTGTAATTCCAGTTACTGCAGGATTTGCTGTGAATATTCTGAATTTTTCTGGCCCGTGATGTTACAAGGCCCTCTTTCTCAGGTGAGAAAATTAGAGGAGTGCCACAGAAATTAATTTAAAACTCTTACCGCTGTTCTAGTGTTCAGCTTTACTGCTCATCTTCTAGTCCGCCTTGCAGCTCTACCAACTTTTCCAAACTTCTCTTCATATTTACTCTGACAGGAAAGTGGCTCTGTAAATGGACACTGTAGGCAATTACATACAAGGCTACAGGGTTTGGCCTGAATGGGTGTTGGTAAATACCCCAAAGAAGATGTTTTAGGTCTTTAGTTCACTTGGTGAACAAGCTTCTAGATAATGGATCTTATTCACTAAAAAAGGGGGAATTGTCAAGTGAACTGCAGAACGTTTTGTCAGCTCAGCACTGTTCACAATTTACTTAATAGTGCTTGGGTTTCTTCTGTAGGACTGTACATGTTTACCTCTATTTTATATAACACACACTATTAGGATTGGCTCCTCATTTTTAAAATTTTCAAATTGTGGCATCTTGTTTCATAATCAGTACAGCAAACAGGAATATCTGTTTCTCCTGAGGCCTTAAAATCCAGAACCCCTCAGCCCCCTATATCATTTCATGGCTGTTATTTTGCAGAAATGTAAAAAAAAAAAACATATGATTAAAGTAATAGATCCTTCCTGTAAATAGGTGGACTGACAATGAGGGCAATGCAGCTCTCTCCCTCCTTTTCAAACTCCCTCTAAACTTATCTCTTTAAAGAAGCTTACTACCCAACCCACTAGAATACCGGTCACTGTACCTCTAGCTAATCCCACCTAGCTTGAACACACACAATTCATCTTTGGCCTAATCCACCTAGTGACAACCATCCACACTACTGTCAGTGGCGGACCACACAATATTACTGGCATCTGAATGGCACAATAATTATGGCATCTTAATGGGACAATATTACTGGTATTTGAATAGCACAATATTCCTGGTATCTGAATGGCACAATATTACTGGTATTTGAATGGCACAATATTTCTGGTATCTGAATGGCACAATATTTCTGGTATCTGAATGGCACAATATTACTGGTATCTGAACTGCAAAATAATACTGGCATATTAATGGGCAAATTGACTGTGGCTTATTAGTGACAAAATGATACTGGCATATAATTTGGCAACTTGGCTGTTATAGAGAGAGAGAGATGTCTGTATGTATAAATATGTATTGTTTTAGAATTGTGCAATTGTCACCTTGTGGGCCTCCTGTGTGAATAATTAATGGCGGTCCCATGTGTGCACAATTATGGGGAGCGTGTGTGGCATATTTATTGGGCCCCATGTGTGGCATAATTAAGGGACTCTTTTGTGTGGCATAATTATGGGGCACCTGTGTGTGTGGCATAATTATGGGGCACCTGTATGTGTGGCATAATTAATTGGGCAGAGGTGAGGCATAAATAGTGGGGCTCTGGTGGGGCATAATTTATGAGTCTCTGGTGAGGCATAATTTATGGGGCTCCTGTGTGTGTCATAGTTATGGGGCTCCTGTGTGTGACATAGTCAATAGGCCATCTAACTGACATTACTAAGGAATCTGTTTGGCACTGTATTGGAGAAAATCCTGGGGGGGTGACACGATGAATTTCCGCACCGGGTGACACCAACCCTAGTGACGCCTCTGATGTAGTAAAAGTAGACTACTTTTACCACAACTTCGATCCCTCTGACTGCTTCAATCCCTTATGTGTTTCATGTACCCCATTCCCTCTAGATTGTAAGCTTGCGAGCAGGGTTCTCTACCTCGTGTACCAGTCTGTTCTAGTTTGTCCAACTTAGTATGTAGTTCCCTTCTATGCTTTTACCTAGCGCTACTTACATTTTTGGCGCTATATAAATAAATGGTAATGTAATGTAATACTGTATCGTCAAAAGAATTTTCAAAAAAGGGATACCAGATTTAAAAATATTTGGTTTTCTCACCTCTAAACCAACATGCGCGGTAATATAATGCTGTACAAAAAAAAAAACACTTGGACCAGACGTCACTCAGAGTGTTTCATATGCTGGGAGGATTTCATTCAGGCAGCAATATGGGATCCAGATAAATATAATATGGTACATAGGATAATCAATAAGATTCCATATAAGTAAAAAGTATTCACTCCACACTGGTAGGTAAAACGTAGATTATTTTATATCCATTAAAAGTGCTATGTGAAAACAAAGTGAATGAAAACTCTGCAATAAACCGGTTTTGGCATCTCCTGAGTAGAGTTGAGTGAACACGTGGATGTTCGGGTTCGGCGGGTTCAGCTGAACTTCGGGAAAAAGTCCAGGTTCGGGCTTGAACTTGACCCTGAACTTGACCCCGAACCGGAACGCCATTGAAGTCAATGGGGACACGAACTTTGGCCACTAAAATGCCTCTAAAAAAGTCCTGGAAAGGGCTAGAGGGCTGCAAAAGGAAGTAAAATGTGGGTAAGATTAGGACAAGTGCCCTGCAAACAAATATGGATAGGGAAATAACGTCAAATAACATAAAATACATACAAATTACAAATACAGCTGAGCCATAAAATAGCACTAGATGGAATCTTTGATTTTAGCTTTGGAAGAACATAAATCTAAATCTAAAGCATGGCTGCAAGGAGGATCAACAGAATTATCCATTTGAGAGAGGGTTGGAGTGCAGGGTATTCTCTTTCAGTTTATACTAAGTGACCCATAGGTTGAGGAGGCGGTGACCGTGGTGGTGTAGGTGGAAGCGGCGCTGGAGGTGGAGGAGGTAGCCAGAATTTTTCAAAGTGCACTGTAAGCACAGTATTTGACGGTTCTATTTGACTCTCAGATATGAAGTGCACCGCAAGACGCAAATGTACTATTTACCACCCAAAACTATTAGAATTCTTCAAAGTGCGCTGGAAGCACTGTATTTGACGGTTCTATTTGACTCTCAGATATGAAGTGCACCGCTAGACGCAAATGTACTATTTAACACCCAAAACTATTAGAATTTTTTAAAGTGCGCTGTAAGCACAGTATTTGACGGTTCTATTTGACTCTCAGATGTAATACATGTAATGCTATTGCTATTATAAAAAACGAAATAGAGTCCCCATTCATACGAATAGGTCAATTAACCTATTCGTATGAATGGGGACTCTATTTCGGTTTATAGAAAGCCAATAGCATTACATACAATGTAATCGCCGAACTCCAACACGGACATACAGTGAAATGTCCGTGTTCGGGTCCTGGGTCCAAAAATCGTAAAGTTCGGTACGAACCCGAACAGTGCGGTTCGGGTTCGCTCAACACTACTCCTGAGCTATTATCACGATGAGTATGGGTAATAGGATCACATGATACTTTAGAGTGTAATCTATCCTCATCCTGCCCCGATTTAGAGATGGCCTCCAATCCGTCAGATATTAAATACTGGCAATACTTTATAGCTTCCATGTGAGCCAGATATAGTAGCTTCTATTAGTTTATAGATAGCCATGGTGGTAAAGCATAGCTCTCATTAATATTAGTTTATAATTAGCTGGACATTTGGCATTGCAAAGCTCCTCCTCAGCATGTAACTAGCCAGATATGTATAGTGGTGAGACAACCCATCAGTATATAGTTAGCAAGAAACAGAACTAAGAGCCAAACTAGCTTGTAACCTCACCAGGGATGTAACTAGGAAACACAGGGCCTTGGTGGAAAAAATGTTGCCAAACAGCCTCTCCCCGCCAGCCCCAAACAGCCTCCCCTGCAACCCTAGCCCTCCAAACAGCCTCTCTCTGCCACTCTAGCTCACCCAAACAGCCTCTCTCTGCCACCCTAGCCCTCCAAACAGCCTCTCTCTGCCACTCTAGCTCACCCAAACAGCCTCTCTCTGCCACCCTAGCCTTCCAAACAGCCTCTCTCTGCCACCCTAGCCCTCCAAACAGCCTCTCTCTGCCACTCTAGCTCACCCAAACAGCCTCTCTCTGCCACCCTAGCCCTCCAAACAGCCTCTCTCTGCCACTCTAGCTCACCCAAACAGCCTCTCTCTGCCACCCTAGCCCTCCAAACAGCCTCTCTCTGCCACTCTAGCCCTCCAAACAGCCTTTCTCTGCCACCCTAGCCCTCCAAACAGCCTCTCTCTGCCACTCTAGCTCACCCAAACAGCCTCTCTCTGCCACCCTAGCCCTCCAAACAGCCTCTCTCTGCCACTCTAGCTCACCCAAACAGCCTTTCTCTGCCACCCCTGCCCTCCAAACAGCCTGTCTCTGCCACCCTAGCCCTCCAAACAGCCTCTCTCTGCCACCCTAGCTCACCCAAACAGCCTCTCTCTGCTACCCTAGGTCCTCTAAATAGCTTTTCTCTGCCCGCCTAGCCTACCCCAAACAGCCTCTCTCTGCCCGCCTAGCCCCCAAAACAGCTTCTCGCTGCCCACATAGCCCCCCAAACAGCCCATCTCTCTGGCTGCCTAGCTCCTCCAAACAGCCTCTCTCTCCCCACTTACCTGAGCCAGCTGTGCCTTCACACTGCTTGCTGTGTTCCTCTCCCTCTGTGCAGACAGATCCAGTATGACTGTGACATCATTTTCTAGATGCTGGATCTGACAGCATGCAGGGGGAGTGGGAGAGATCATCTGACCGCCTGGTCTTCACACAGACTCTGCTACCTTGCGGAACCTAGTGCCGCCGAGTGCGTATCAGTCTCCCCAAAAATCCTCTGCATTGTTAAATCAATTCCGATCCTTTAAATGTGGTGGATGTCTTTGTAAATGTTGCAAATGCATCTACGTTGGAGAGAATTTGAAATGTTCTGTATCAAGGAAGGTATATGAAATTCCACTAGGTAAATGGCAATACTAGAAATATTGATTATCGTCTTGCACGTATAACCTGTATGAAACAATATGTGGGTAAGACATCTCGTCCCTTAAATGTTCAAATAAGAGAAAATGTATCAGGTAATGTAGGTGTAGACACTAGACATGTGCAAAACTAAAATTTTCGTTTCGTTTTCGTCCATTCGGACGAAAATGTTATTTTTTTCGTCTAAAACCAATTTCGTTCATTACTGCATTCGTTTCAGACGAAATTCGTTCATTATTTTCGTTTCGTTAATTTTAATTAGTTCGTTTTATAGAAATACAATGTAATACTATTGGCTTTCTATAAACCGAACGAGAGCCCCATTCATAAGAAATTCTTATGAATGGGGCTCTCGTTCGGTTCATAGAAAGGCAATAGTACTACATGTTTTCTATAAGCCGAAACGACTTTCGGTTTATAGACTTTCGGCTTATGGAATACATGTATTCCTATTGCTATTCTATAAACCGAATGTTCGGTTTATAGAATAGCCATAGGATTACATGAATTCCATAAGCCGAAAGTCTATAAACCGAACGTTCGGTTTATAGGCTGTGGGCATTTAACTATACGGAGACAGAGTCTCCATTCATAAAATTATGAATGGAGACTTTGTCTCCGTGTAGTAAAATGCCGACAGCCTATAAACCGAACGTTCGGTTTATAGGCTGTCGGCTTATGGAATACATGTATTCCTATTGCTATTCTATAAACCGAACGTTCGGTTTATAGAATAGCAATAGGAATACATGTATTCCATAAGCCGAAAGTCTATAAACCGAACGTTCGGTTTATAGTCTGTCGGCTTTTAACTATACGGAGACAAAGTCTCCATTCATAATTTTATGAATGGAGACTCTGTCTCCGTATAGTTAAATGCTATTGTATTCTATAAACCGACTCTATTTCGGCTTATAGAATGCAATAGTACTACGAATGGACGAATGAACGAATGATTTTCGTTTATTAACCATTCGTTCATTCGGCTTTCGTTAGCTTATCATTTTCGTTCTTCGTTTTTCGGACGAATGGACGAAAATGCTATTTTCGGATGAAAATGCTATTTTCGGACGAAAATGCATTCTTCCGAAAACGAATGCACATGTCTAGTAGACACCAGACACACTCCTATCAGCAGTCATCTCTGGAGTGAAACAGTAGCTATGTTAATAAATGCAGGGTTCAATGGAATTGAAAATCGTGTATTGCCTAAAAGAGGTGGTGGCATTTCTAAGGAATTAACCAAATTGGAGGTAAAATTGATTTTTTCATCGAAATCCCAGAAGCCTCTAGGATTGAATTCAAGATTCATTATATGTTGTATAATGTTGCTATATAGAGCATTATTCAATGTTAAACTAATATCCAATACTAATATACTATCTAGTATTATGCAGAATGGATTTCTCTGGTGTCCACTGCTCTCCTTTGTTGCTTTGGGATTTGCCATGATCTAAAATGCTGAGCCAAGTAGTATTATAAGCTCTATACAATATAATAGGTTCAAACTTTGAGCTATGTTTAACAACATCTAGAAAATTAATATAATATGATGCATTGCCCTAATTTCAAAGGGATTTTATTTGTTGATTTTTTTTTTGTTTATCCTTTGTCTGGGTGGAAGTGGTTGCTATTTTGTAATAAAATCAGCTGTTGTGACTCCATCTGGTACATTTATCTGGATATTTAAAACTGCACCTTCCAGTCACTAGTTAGCCCATGAGTAAGTCTTCTTGCTTGGTATGAAACGAGTAAGGTTGTGTTAATATCTTCACATGCCTGATATTTGTGATTTTCTGCCCAAGCCAAGGATTGTTTTTAATCTATTGGATTTAATAAACTTACAATGATTTTTCAGCACGCTCTGTGCGTCGTATTTTGTATCAGTGGCAGCTGTTTTCTCCTAGACCTATGGCCCGCTGTCCACAGCAAACATCTTCACCAGATGACTATAATTCCTATGAGGCTCATCCAGACATGCTGCTCACAAGATGCTGTGGTTGCTGTTTATCATCAATGTGCCGCAGTCACCACACCCTCACTACTGCTCTGGGCTTGAGATGCACGTTTTCTGCAGAGCACCAGTAAACTGTACAAAGGTTCAGACAGGACAATAGTCTTTAGTGGAAATTATGACATCACATTAGTAAGGAGGGAGGGAAGAATTCATTTATAATAACAGCATGAACAGTACAGGACAACAATGAATGTTAGGCCCACATGGCTCCTTAACCCCTTCGTGACGTTAGGACGTTCTATGCCATCCTGACTTTAAGTGCCTTAAAGTTGTTAGGACGGCATAGTACGTCCTGTACTAAACAGCTCATCGCGGCTCCCCGCGATGAGCTGTTTTCGGATCCCGCTGCAGGCACTTGCAGCGGGATCCCACCTGTCATCTGAGGCCACTTTGAGTGGCCTCAGTCCGACAGGGAAAATGTAGCCGGTGCTCAAAGCGAGCACCGGCTACATTTCTCTAAATCGCGCCGTGCCCGAACTTCCGGGTTCGGCACGCCTCCGTGACGTCACACGTGACGTCCGGAGGTCTCGCGATATTTTGGCAGGGACCCACAGGGTCTATTAAGACCCTGATCGGGTCTCTGCCAGAGTGTTCCTGGCTAACGATCACCTTGTGATCGGTGGCCAGGAACAATTTGTGACGTTTTGGTGCTTGCGTCGTTTGGGACTCAAGCAACATGCGTCACGAAGGGGTTAAAGGGACACTATCACTTACATAAGATGTAACTAGATTACCTGTGCATGTTAAACAAAAACATATATAAGACATATGCCTCTTTTTGTCTTCTTCTATGTTTGAATAAATTGTATATAAAAGTAAAAATAAAATTAGGTGTTCACCTCCAGCTTCCATTTTGAGAATTTTACCCATGATGAAACATTCTCCAAAATCTTCCAGCAAGTCTCACTTAACAACTGTTGCCAAAGCCTGAATGATGATGTCATAAGATGATCCCCTGTTCACTTTCTGTCAGCAGGACTAAATGGCTGTGTACAACCTTTTTTTTACCTGCCTTGCAACACAAAGAGAGGAGATTGACCTGATCAAACAGGATCATAACTCCGCCCACTTGTGAAGTAATAGTTACATTACCCTCCCATTCAATGCAAGTCTATGATCAGAATACTGACTTATAGACTGCATTCTGTGTCCCCAGCCCCAAAGTGAGATACTAGTGCTGTAAAGTTACTGGGGGGTGGCACCCAAAAACACTATATTTCACAAAAAGGCAGTGCCCAGTCACACTTGTTTAGTAAAATATTTTATAAAATAAACTCACGTAACAAAAACAAAAGAGATATCTGAAATCAACAATGCAAAATAAAAAATAGCTCCCCCCCCCCTCCCCCCGCCAGTTATACAGCCTAGGAGCACTTCTACATGCTTCCCTGCAGAATGTAGGGCCTGTTAATTAATCAAGCATTGGATGTCATAGGAGCTACCTTGATTAATTTGTTGATTTTTCTCTGAACTCTTGAGTTATACAGTCGGCATATAATAAAACAAAGATTTATTTGTTTTTGTTTTGAGTGTGAGATTCTGTTACCTATACATTGCTTTTACTGTGCAGGTAAAGATTTTTTTTTTTAAAACTACACATTTTGTTAGCAGAACTGCAAGCAAATGCATAAATTGAGAAAAATGTGTTCTGTGGAGTCTCCTGTTTATGACATCACCTGTGGCTTGATATGCAAATGAACTTCCCACCATCATGCCACATTTGTCACTTTATACTGGGAATATGTAAGTTCAATACAGTGTGGAACAAGATGGTGGAGGGATTGATTTTTCTGGTGCACCTTTCTGGGTTATTTCCACCCTATTCAAAATCATTCCTAAGGCAACTTTCTGTTTCTCCTCCCAAATTAACATTTATCATCCCAAGCTCCCCTGGATTATTTTACTATTCCCATGCCATTCCCCTCAATTTTCACAACCAACGTATTTCCATTTCTGTAATATTCTAAGCTAGGGATGGTCTTACTTCAGTAGTGGGGAAAATAATGGAAACCATGTTAAAGAATAGGATTGTTGAACATCTAAAGTCGCTTGGATTTCAAGATCAGAGACAGCATGGGTTTACTTCAGGGAGATCATGCCAAACTAATCTTATTGATTTTTTTGATTGGGTAACTAAAATAATAGATCAGGGTGGTGCAGTAGACATTGCTTACCTAGATTTCAGTAAGGCTTTTGACACTGTTGCACATAGAAGGCTTATCAATAAACTGAAATCTTTGAGTTTGGATTTCAATATTGTTGAATGGATTAGACAATGGCTGATTGACAGGCAACAGAGGGTTGTAGTCAATGGGGTATATTCGATGCAAGGTCTTGTTACTAGTGGGGTACCTCAGGGGTCTGTACTTGGACCCATTATTTTTAATATTTTTATTAGCGCTATTGCAGAAGGTCTTGTTGGCAAAGTATGTATTTTTGCTGATGAGACAAAGATTTGCAGCAGGGTTGATATTCATGGAGGGATAAGCCAAATGGCAAATGATTTAGCTAAACTAGAAAAATGGTCAGAGCAGTGGCAACTGACATTTAATGTGGACAAGTGCAAGATTATGCACCTTTGGCGTAAAAACCCAAAAGCAGAATATAGACTATTTGGTACAGTCCTAACCTCAACATCTGAGGAAAGGGATTTAGGAGTAATAATTTCAGAGGACTTGAAGGTAGGTAGGCAATGCAATAGAGCAGCAGGAAATGCTAGCAGAATGCTTGGTTGCATAGGGAGAGGTATTAGCAGTAGGAAGAGGGAAGTGCTCATGCCATTGTACAGAGCACTTGTGAGACCTCTCTTGGAGTATTGTACGCAGTACTGGAGACCGTATCTCCAGAAGGATATTGATACTCTGGAGAGAGTTCAGAGAAGGGCTACAAAACTGGTACATGGGTTGAAGGATAAAACTTACCAGGAAAGGTTAAAGCATCTTAACATGTATAGCTTGGAGGAAAGATGTAACAGGGGGGATATGATAGAAACATTTAAATACATAGGACATAGTCTAAAATTAGAGGGGCAACAATTTAAAAGTAATATCAGGAAGTATTACTTTACTGAGAGGGTAGTGGATGTATGGAATAGCCTGCCAGCAGAAGTGGTAGAGGTAAACACAGTCAAGGATTTTAAGCATGCGTGGGATAGACACAAGGCTATCCTAGCTATAAGACCGGGAACGGGGGACTAATAAAAGTAAAATTGGGCAGACTAGATGGACCGAATGGTTCTTATCTGCCGACACATTCTATGTTTCTATGTTTCTATGTTGTATTTATCACTCCTGGACTAGTGGACTACATTTCCCATGATGCTCAGCCAGTCAAAGTGTTGCCATAAAACTCATAACAATCATCCTCCCCCAACGACTGGTTGAATTGCAACACTTTGAACCTCCCAAACCACAATCCTTCCTCTTACTGCCCATGGAAAGGAGAAGAGGCCCTATCTCCTGGTGGTCTAGCAGAGAATGGAGGTCTGCACTTACAGCACAGATCTCTATATACCACGTGATACAGCTTTACAAAAATGTGTGCTAGGTCATATCATTGTGTCTACAATTTAGGTTGGAGTTGTTTTTTAACACTTTATTTTTTTTTTTTAAATCCTCTGGGCTTTCCAAGAATTTGTTTTTGAGATTTTTCACACTGATACTATATTTCTATGTTTGGAGACATTCACTAAGCTTGTGACAGTGTTCAGTTAATTCATGCACGGTAAGACAATGTAAAGGGAGCTGCATACAATACCACAAGACTTCTATTGTTCACGTTCATTTTTAGAATCTGTCTGTAAGGAATCAGCAGACCATAATGGAATGGTTGAAACACTCTGAAATAAACAAGTGCTTCATTTATTGGAATGTTATTTAATTATGCTTTAAAATAAGTTAATCTTTGTCTGTTTCCTGTGTATTCACATGCATGTAGTGGGGTTTCATTTAGTCATTTTCTGGGATTCATTTTATTCATGCCTGTTACAGGTTTTACATTTCTTGGTTACTTCATTCTTCTTGGGTGCTGCATTGTAATATAAAATCAGTTTTCTAAAATAAACAGTAATTATAGATGAAATTCTCCAACTTTGCTATCCCCCAGGCTGTTCTCTAAACTAACTGAATGGGCTGTGGCTGCAATACTTTTACTTCTTCATTACCCCAGTGTGTAGCACTTTTTATCTTTATGTCCAATTTTCTTGTGTGTCTATCATTCCCTGTACCTTATCTCTAAATGCATCTGTCCAGCCTGTCTGTCTGTGTATACCACTTATTATAACAAAGAAGTTGCACCATGGACCACTATACAGGTTTTGAAAAATACCAAAATAGTTCACATTTTTTGAATGAACCGCAACAAGGATACAAATAATACAATAAAACATATATGTATGTATTACAGTATATATATATATATATATATATATATATATATATATAAACAATAACGCTTTAAATGCTATATTATAAAAAAGACTGATAGTTCAAAATCATGCAGTAAATGTGTGTATGTACACTAATTAAAAAAGAGGTGCATTAAAGTTAAACAACAGCACTGCAAAAACGCCAGGGTACTAGCTACCTCTGGTCATCAAGGAGTTAAAAACCAAAACAAGAATGACCTATTTTATCAGGCATACAATCAGCACATCTGCCTAAGTAGAATGTGTCTTTATTTGTAATATGTTTTGTCTTGTGTCGCAAGGACGAATCCACCCTAAAAATCACAGATTAGTATGACATACGTGGTCTTGGAAGTGTGACGTGTGGAACAAATAAACAAACAACCAAAATGTTTACATCAGAGAAACCTACAGGATGATTATTACCCTTTTCCCTTATAGGGTAGCACTAATATGTTTTATCTCATAGGTGGCAGTAAAGGAAACAGTGGAAGCTAAAAAGATGAAACACTAAAGAGTTGATGTAACTCTTTATTAAAGAATAATGGATTACTACCCATTCCGTGCACATTTCTTAATTTGTTCTAAAATACACACTTCAATCCTAGCTGTTGGTCTATGTCATACTTAAGACTTGGCAATGGTGTGAACATTTTCCCTTATATTTAGCAGGGGAAATGGCCCGGAAGTAACAGGGTCATCATTTATTTAGCAAGAGCATCGCGTGAGTTAGTGCTGCAGATCTGAAATAATTCACACATGCGGAGGCTGGATTGACAATCTGGTGTCCTCGCTGTTTCAGCTCCTGTCTCTGGGTACCACAGTGACCAAAATGTTTAGATAACAAGTCTGGGAGACACAGGCAAGAACAATATATATATAAAAGCATTATTCATACATCACTAACATATAATGCCAGAAGTTACATTCTCACCTATAGGATTTTTAGTTACCTTAGATATATATATGTCCTCCCCTGTTTATCCTGTTCCCCCTGACCAATTACTGCATTTGTATGTATACGTATCCATAAGTAATTTCCTGTGTCTTTGCTTATTTGCCAAAAATTGATCATTTGGACTATAAATTCTTATATCTACTATACTATATAAATCATAACTTATCACAATCTAATATTGTGGTTTCCAAATGGCTGTATATATTTTTGAACGATCCATGTCTCATATTATGTGGCATTTACTTGTATTTGGGCAAATGGGATTCCATTTCCCTTGGAACCTGACCGATATAGTCTTCTTAAAATACAAGCATAGAACTGCTTTTTGTTTTTGCTGTCAATGAAGCTATTTAGCCATATAGACAACCAATATCTTAAATCCATTGGGCTCTAGGGATACCTATGTGGCGCCAACATAGTGGAGTAATGGCAACACTGAATTTCAAATCCAAAGATGTCAAAAAATGTAATCCAGTTGCTCAACCAAAATGTTATCTTGTGTATTGCCTTGTCCCGCTTACAACGGATCTGTATAACAAGTTACCACTTAAACTTTATTAATCTTTAAAAACTTTAAAATACCATCTGGCTACTGCTCCAATAATTTTGAAACATTGTTTTTAACCATGTTGAAAATAATAAGTTATTTCATTTTAAATTTGCACTGCACTATGGGTAAGGTATTTAAGAGTGGATATGCAGTGCCCATGATGAAGAGCCATGATCGGGCGCGAAAGACGTAAGGCATACTCTGCTGTTTTGTACGGGGTGGTGATCCTGCACCGTTCAATGCCACAATACACATCCATAATTGTTTTAATATATCCTGGCGATTGTAGACTCTATTTGGTTTCCGTGCCTCCGAGACCCTTTGTTTGTATATTTTACTGACTTCTTCCGGTGGAAGCACCAAACGGCGGACGGACCTTACCATCACCGCTATGCCTTACTCCTATACACGGACGGGTGTCCATCTGTTATTCTTTCATTGCTGATACATGTCCCCATTGTACTTACAAAAAACGATAAGAAGGAACGAGAGCAGCGACAGGCTGAAACAACGCAAAAGTACAGCCAGCGTTTTGGCTTCTATGCGTTTGTCAAGAGTGACCTCTCTTTACTTCATACATTTATTGTAAGTACATTTTATTTTTCTCATTAGCTCTGTTGTATATTTTTCTACTATTACAATAAATTTGCCTTTTTTATTTTTTACAAATTTTTTTTATGTACTCCTCCTCCTTCTTTTCTATTTTGTTGTGCTTTTTTATGGGGGTCTTTGCCTGGGGTCCCCCCTTTGAGTGATCCACCAATACACAATTTCTGTTCAGATGTGTTGTTCTATTTTTTAATGGCCTTCCTCTCTAAAACTATATTTTTATACTGAAAACAGTGTGGTACATGCTCTCAATTTTAACTGAATCAGCAGGTAATAATAGATGTTGTTATTACCTAACTTAGTGGTGCTCATCGGGAAGAATTTACCAACTGAGTTCAATTGGAGATATTTAATCATATTAACATGAGCACTTTTTTATTTCCAAGGATTTCAAACATTTGGTGGTTAGAAAAAATGTTTGAGTCTCATTGAAGCATAGAAGAAGCTTGAACAGTATACTGTTGTCATATTATTGCTTTATGCAGTAAGTTAACATATACATATACTTCCTAATTAGGTAGACTCCAGAAAGGGGAACACGAAAGACCATTATTGTGTCTCCAAATCCATAGATAGTCTCTAATATGTCTATGGATGAAAAAAATCCTGTAAAATGATTCTGAATTGAATATTGTACTTCTATGTTCACATTAATCTTGGTAGAAAGCATTTATTTTTTATTTTTTATAAAATAACAATTTGTTACAGTATTGCTGGTTAATAACTTTTATGTCCTCTATGCAGTGGGTTAATACATTTTTATCTTGCTTGATTTACCGGGGTGTGAAGATCAGTCTCTCTTGCATAAAGCATTAATGGCATTCTGTAACCTAAACATTGTTTGTACTGTCAATGTATGTGATAAAACTGATTTATACGCTGTTACAGCAGAATTGCAAGCAAATTCATAAATTAAGAGAACAATCTGTTTGTGGGGAGAAACATTGTTTATGCTGAGTCAAAAAAATGATCAACAAATATCTCAAAATTGTTTTAGCAGAATGGCAAAGAAATGCTGAGATTAGTATAACAAAAGTGTTTTGAACATGTCTGTGATGTCCCCTGCCTTTTTCAACACCTGTGGCTTGGTATGCAAATCAACGCCATTTTGGTGGAAAATGTGTGATTTGCATACCAGGCTCCAGGTGATGTCATAAACAGAAGACTCCACAGACAGGCATGTGCGCCAAAGTATAAAGCAGATTTTATGAGTCTGCATTATCCACACCGAATGCGTAGATTTAGGTTGTGTCGCCACTTGTTGCGTCGGCGCAGCCGATGTATTAAAAAAATAATAATTAAGCACTGAAAAGCACCTGATTTGTGTCGGGGAACCTCTACCAAACCTCATAGCAAAGTGTCAGGAGTTATAAAAAAAACTGCAATCGCCGTTATACATTACAAACCATTTTCTCTTAATTTAGGCATTCGCATGTAATTTTACTGACACAACATATGGATAATTTCCAAATAATATGGAGATTCACCATTTTATATTCTCTACAATGATAACATTATCAAAGTCTAGGTGACTATAGGCTACTATTTATCCATGATAGTACTAAGTGGAAAAATGTCATATTTGTTCCCCACCGGCTAATAAAGATAAGAAATCATAACTTTATGATGACTGATAATATTAGACTGATGGTGATATATATAGAACCCTTTATTTAAAGAACTGATATATCTTTTACTTTAACTTGTGCTCTTTTGCTTTTATGTATAACTGGTTCTGAAAGCCTCTGCATCAGTGCTCCTGCCATTTGATCCTAAAAATGCTTTAGTGTTGGATACAATCTGTTTTACCCAAGGTAACCAGAGACTGAAGGTATGTAGGATGCTATTTGTCACCATCTATATATGTAAATCATCTCTCAGGAACCTGTCCTCACCTCAATATGCTCCCTAGTGAAGAATTTCTAACCACATAGTCCAAATGGCAATTTACTAGATCGTTTATTATTAGGGACTGTAACACACATTCTGGATTCAGCCTCATTTAATATGGGAAACTGAGTTGGGATTGTACACGGAGAAACAAATTAACCTCACAGCCCTATAATATTGTAATGCTTGGTGAGGACAGCCCAGTACCTTTTCATAATTCATTTGGATTTGCTGGGGTACACCCATGTTGTGGTTTCCAGAAAATACCTAAGTGATGTCTGGTG
This sequence comes from Pelodytes ibericus, assembly GCA_036172795.1. Lineage (NCBI taxonomy): Eukaryota > Metazoa > Chordata > Amphibia > Anura > Pelodytidae > Pelodytes > Pelodytes ibericus. Next base: position 34,483,002 of record CM069859.1, on the reverse strand, counting down.
TTCCTTGTCTGCTTCACCATGTAATCGCTGGAGAAAAGAAAAATCTAAGGGTCTACTGAATAAAGAGAGAACTGCAGGGAACTGAGACGGGAGTTTCACACTTTAGGCCAATGTAGCCTAAATATTTGGAAAAATTCTCCAATGCAGCTGAATGGGAGATTATTTCCCAACTCAGTTACTTTGACCTTAAGTTTGAAATTCCTGCCTCAATTCCTTGCAATTTTCTCTTTATTGAGTGGACCCTATAGTTCTGACTTGGGTTATACAAAGCACTGTGACAAATATTGGACTGTGCCTTTTCTGGGATGTGTTTCTTACGCAACATTTTGAAGGACATCTACACAAATCCAGCAATACATTTGTCTTTTATAACGTTCGTTTTATTTATTGTCATCTTCTCCTTGTTTCCTATCATGGGATATTGGTGGCACTACGTGTTCCACGTCTCTCATCCTGGAGCAGAGAAAGTTCCATGACTTGTAAGTGGACACTATGTTTATTTTCTGCGTATCCAAAGGGAGAGAATAGTATTTGTCCCAATTGGATTTCCTAATTTATTTGATAAAGAGTAATGGGGATATTGCAACACCATCACATGTTAAAGAGTATTTGCAATAATAGTTTATAACCTGCAAATCCTTAAATGAACTGACTTTTATTTGCATTGATTATTTTTTGTGCAAATATTTTTGACAAGTCATGTAAATCTTCACTTTCATTTTCCATAATTTTTTTTTTTTTTTAAACCAAGAAAGACAAATTCATCTTGTTCTCAGTTCATTCCTCTGGAATTCAAAGAACCACTTTTTTCTCTGTAACAAAAGATGAATGTTTCATGTCCTGGTTGAGGATGTGTGAATGGTTCAGAGTGTAACATTCTAAATGGACACGGGAAAGATCTTTTTGCTTTTCCTACATCTTTTATCTGCTTATGGATCGTGTTTTGTTAAGGATCTAATCCAAGTGATCATATTGTCAGTTAGCTGTAGATGGGCGCCTGAGGATCTAAAGATCAGAGAAAAAAATAAAGTAGATCCATACTAAAACTTGAAAAAAGTATGTGTATTAATTATTATTTTTTTTTTTTTAGTTCTTCTTATAGGGATCTCTCAGGATGCCTTCGCTGCTCTTCTGCTAGAACTCCAGGGTTTCCCTGGTTCTCTTCGGCCAGCGGAACCTAAAAATCTCCATCGGTTCATGGATGGGAGAAGTGTAATTTCAGGCACAAGCTGTGTCAGAATGTATAGAAAAAAGTGCAATTGCTGTTTCAGGGATACTACTTAACTTTTCCGACACTTGTACTTGCACATGCTGTATCCATCCCACTTTGTATTAATGTTTCATTAATATTTATATATCTACTTAGTAATTTATTTTATAACCTTTTGCATCTACTGTGGCCTCCTATTCTGAAAAACCATAGGTTATTTTATATTATATTAAGAAATTGATCAAGTCCAGCCCCCCAATATATCCTTCATCATGGAAGGTGGCCCTCCACATTTAAATCTGGCACATTACTGTCCTTGATAATTCAAATAGTAAATACAGCACATGGCCCACGTCGATTTTGCATGCAGAGAGCCAAGTAATGTCCCATTGTTACAGCCTCGCTTATTATTGACCATTCAATATGATTTCAATGAACTTAAAGTTAATTTCTCAGTAATACTGTACTTCCTCGGAGTCCTTGTATAAGTTATAGTCAGGCATCCAACAAAAGTTTTTCTTCCTCGTACATCAAAATCTTCTTCCCCAGTGAATCCGTTTGATGCTGGTATTTAGTCAGCTTAGATTTTTATTTTCTGTGAACGAACAGGTGCATGGGATGTGATTTCACATTTTTATTGCCTTCTGAAGTTGCCCACAAAGACATTTCTCACTTCATAGAGCAGCGCAGTGCTTAATAAATGGGCCAATTAGTGAGGCTGTTTGTTTCCTGAGAGGCAGCCTGGCAGTAAATCTGAGGGTTAGCGTTAATGATTAGAACTGGGTCTTTCTATATATTCCCCAGGTTACCATGTTTGGCATATATTTTCTATATTAACTCTTTCATGGCTTGTTTTGTTATTAAAGGACAAATATCAATTTACACAACGCAATACACTGGTTTGAACAAACTGCAATGTGACACCTGCATTGAGGTACAGACGTCTACAATCTATAAAAATAATATCAACATTGTCCAAAAATCCAGGTGACTGGTAGTTCCTCTTCTCAGCATCTCATCCCGCAGATACTGTGCTGGCTTTACCACTTAATTCAGTGAGCTATATTCAGGGCCTGTTTTAAGTGTTCAGGCGCCCTGTGCCGGCCACCCCCGGTGCGCCCTGCCTCCTCTCTTGCCTCATGCCTGTGTCTCTCCTCTCCCTTACCTGTCTCTTTCCTCTTCCTTGCCCTCCCTGTCTCTTTTCTCTCCCTTCCCATGTCTGTCTCTCCTCCTCTACTCATATCTGTTCTCTCTCTCCCCCCTAATCTGTTCTCTTCCCCCCCATTTCTGTTCTCACTCTTCCTCCCCCATATCTGTTCTCTCTCTTTGTTCCCCCACATCTGCTCTGTCTCTTCCCCCCCATATATTTTCTCTCTCTCCACCCCATATCTGTTCTCTCTCACCCCCATCTTTTCTTTCTCTCACCCCATCTGTTCTTTCTCCCGCCCATTTGTTCTTTCTCTCCCCCTTATTTGTTTTTTCTCCCCCCATCATATTTATTCTCCCTCTCTCTCTCCTCAATCTGTTCTCTTTCTCTCTCCCCCATTTGTTCTTTCTTTCGCACAGGTCGCACACCCCTAAGGCCGGCCCTGGCTATATTCACGGTGATGGAAACATTATTGTAAGTCATAAGTTAGTGCAATCATTTGTTCCGGTATTGTCAGATGGACACATATTCCTTTCAGTCCAATTGTTGCTCATTTACTACCCAACAGAGGTCATTTTTAAAAGTCAAAGTTCGTTAAGTGGAGTAATCACCATGGAAACCAATGGAATGATCCTGCTGATTAGACCACTATTAGAACTTTGCCAATACACTTTTACAAATAACCTGCTGATGTATGGCCCACAAAATCTTCACCCACTACCAACTTGCATAAGGATGGACGCGGTTACTCCTTTGGTTTGTCATCAGGAGATGGCTCTCCAGCCCTCAGTGATATGGTTTCTACAACTTTAGGTTCTAGTGTTTAATAAAAATAAGTGAAAATCCATTAGTTTGCAGAATCATTCCTCCATGGGTGTCTTGTCTCCAGCGTTGATTAACTCTTGCTCATCTGCTACTCTTCACAATTCGTGTCAGGCTCTTTTTGGGGCCCTTTTGTCAACAATCCATTGGCTGGCTGTGTAGGAGGCACACAGTGCTTGTGATAAATAGGAATCCTGAAGTATGTCTGGATCACGAAAGTGAAAGCAGACAGAAATAAAAAAAAATGACATCAGGGGTGATAAAGGATACAGAGAGTGTAAAATCGGCAACGAAGGCTATAAAATAGCACCTGTAGAGATAAATAAAATAGGCAGATAAAATAAACAGATAAATATATGGAGATAGAGAATACAAAAAGCGCACACTTTAATAATATAACTCACAAGATAAATGTTTAAAATAGGCACATCATATATAAAACATTGGTGTCTGATAGCTCTCACCGCTGGTCCAAAACAGCTGATCATTTCTATTCTCCCTGCCGGCTACAAAGAGGCGCTTTGATGTGAGTCAGAATTGAATGGAAAGTGTGTGAATGGGGTAGCTCGGGAATCTAACAAGTCCTGCCCTACGCGTTTTGTGAATGAAGTTCACTTCTCCAGGGACATAGTGGGAGACTCATAGTACAACCTTTTTAAGGCAACCACATTAACCCTTGATCAGATGTATCAATTAAACAGCACGACATGATTTTAATTATCTCAAAACAATAATTTAAACATCATACATGATGATATAAATAAAATGCTATTTAAAAGAATGAAACAGGTTAATTGTATGAGAAAAATTGCTAATAAAATGAATAACTGTATAAATGAACGATTGAATGAATACCGAAAATTATATACATAAACGGTTGCAAATGACAGTTTTCGTCAATGAAACATATATAACGGCAGTATTAGTTCTCGTGGTGGAGGATAGGAAAAAGATATAGATATATAGGTAAATAAACAATCCAGGGATTAAATCATTAAGTAGATGACGCTTCTTGATGGCATTCAGCAATTATTTAGAAGATGTATACATTAAGTTAAAATACTTTGCTTATGATAGAGACATAAATATATATATATATATATATATATGTATTCAAATTTATATGTAGAAAAAAATCATATAGAAAACATTAATTTATAGAAAAGATTATTCATGTCTAGAAAAAATTAATTAATATCTAGAAAAAATGAAATGTTAATTAAATGTAGCCAAATTCAGAACGATAGAAAGAATATGAAAGACTTATAAAATAAATATAAAAGAGATTTAAAATAAATTTTATATATATATATATATATACATATTATATATATATATATATATATATATATATATATATATATATATATATATATATATATAAAGAGGAATACTTGCATAATTGAGAAAGAATTATTTCAAATAGATGCAAGAAATGGGTATTTCAAATAGATACTTAGCAGTATGGAATGAATATGAGAGAGATTTGAAATAAATAATATATATATATATGTATAATGAAAAATCACATGTATAAATGCGGAAAAAAGAATATTTCAAATAGATGCAAAAAAATTGGATATTTCAAATAATTACTTTGCATACTTAATAACTCCTATTTAAATTTGTTTTCTAGAAAAAGGAGATAAATAAAACCTGATAATAAACATGATAATGAACAGGAGTATAAGTGAAATGTAGGTAAAATTAGAACATTTAGTTGTCTATAAAGGCCTTTAATTGAAAATCAATGTTTAGACCTTGGGGTTCTAATGTGCATAAATCAAAAATCCATCTTGTTTCATGTCTGTCAATATTTTTTTATATAATTACCTCCCCTCCAATTCTTATTAATTTTCTCTATAGCCATAAATTTCAAACCTTTGGGGTTACAATTATGTGCAATCTTAAAATGATCGGAGACATTATGTTTTTCATATCCTTTTATTGACTTGCTCATTGAATCTTTTAAATAGGAACCTTGTAGTTCTCCCCACATAATGCTTTTTGCAGGAGCATTCTAATTAATAAAGAGCGCCTTTAGTACTACAAGTAATGACACCTTCAATGTCATAGGATCTTTTAGTAATGTTACTGACAAAAACAGATTGTTTTTTTAGGTGTACTTGTATCGTTGTTGCATGCATTACATTTGCCACACTTATGGACACCATCAGGTATAGATAAATAATTCTTATTCTTGCACTTAAGATTCAATTTGCAGGTTGGAGCTAGAATTTGGCGTAAGTTAGGATCCTTAGAGTTTGGTATGTCACTCAAAATGTTGGCCAAAATGGGGTCGCCTCCAGTGTGTTTTGATAATTTGCTTAATCTTTTCTGAGTTTTTGCTGAATTGAGTGATAAAGGTGAGTCCAGTATCAATGTCTAGATCTTTTTTGTTACTTTTAGATGTAGCAAGAGTCTCTTCTTTATCTACATTTTCAACTCTAGAGACAGCATCCTGGAGTATATTCTTAGTATAGCCCTTTAATCTAAAATCTTGCAACATTTGTGATATTTGTATATTTAATACAGATTTGTCTGGGCAGTGCCTTTTGAGTCGTCTGAACTGTCCAAAGGGAATGTTTTTAAGCCAGGGATGGAAGTGAGGGATGTCAAAAGGGATCATGCTATTGCAATTTACTTCCTTCCTGAATGTCTTGAATACATTGTCCTGTACATATAATTATAACTCATGAAATTCTTAGAAGATTTATGAGTGAACGAGAGATGGTAAGGGTTGTTATTCAGGTATACAACAAATTGGTCCAGACTAGTCTGGTCTCCCTTCCAAATGAAAATACAATCATCTAGGTAGCGTTTCCAGAGCACAAGGTTTGCCCCCAGTGGGTAATTTTCCCAAATTAACTAATCTTCCCACTTGCCCATGAATAGATTGGTGTAACTGGGAACAAACCTTGTGCCCATGGCTGTGCCTTCCTGTTGTAGATAGAAGTCATCATTAAACCAAAAATAATTATTAAGTGAAGGCCACACATCCAACAATAAAGTCTATCTGGTCATTCTGCAGGTCTGAATATTTGGCCAAGGAATACTGGATGGCCTCACATTCCTGAAGATGTTGAATTACAGTATATAAAGAACTTACATCAACAGTGGCAAGGATGTATCTTCACTTTGTAAAAATGTGTCTATATGTAATGACACATTGGATGTAAGAGATTTGATACCGGAAAAATTTGGTCTACCAGGGGGATTAGTAAGGCTTTTATTTATTATAGGTAATTGATGGAAAACTGGTATTGTAGGATATTTATTGAAAAAAAAAATCACATTATTTTTGTAGTAATATCTCCTGGGATAAGCCATATTCTAGTAATGATAATAGTTCAGATATAAATTCTGTCCCTGTATCTGCTGTAAGTTTCTGATAAGTTTTTTCATCGTTTAGTAATCTCAGACATTCTTTTAATGTAGTCGGAGGTGTTTAATAACACTACTTACCCCCCTTTATCAGCTGGTTTAATGGTAATTAGATCATTAGTCATAGCTTCTCTTTCTTTTTTTGCTGAGATTATCTTTAAACTTAGTTTTATTCTGTGTCTTCTCCAGTTTCCGGAGATCTTTTTCTGCCAGTTTCTGAAAGGTATCTATAAATTGGCCTTTAAGGGAAAGCTGATTTGGGGTTTAAATCTGTATGAGTGAAGTCATTATATGTTTTTATGGTATCAACAGTTCTTTTATCTTCATGGAAGTATTTCCTCAAAGTGAGTTTTCTATTACCTTATGTAGGTCAATATAAGCATTGAACATTGCAATCGTCTTATAATCGAGGTCGTCTTATAATCTGACCTCAAATTGAGGTCAGACTATAAGACTGGGATCCAGGTCCCCCGCAGAGCTGCAGGGGACATGGATCCCCCTCTCTAACAGCAGGGGATGTCTGCACGATGAGCGCAGACTCCCCTGCTGCCGCCCGGCACGACCGCTGGGACTTCTGTGATGAAGCCGGGTACTTCCCGCTTCGTCACAGAAGTCCCGGCGGTCGTGCCGGGCGGCAGCAGGGGAGGTCTGCGCTCATCGCGCAGACATCCTCCGCTGCCCCGCTAGCCACCAGGGAGAATCGGGCAGCTGGGGTTGTCTGCACGATACGTGCAGACATCCTCCATGCTGCCCGACACGGCAGTCTATTATGACGAACCAGCTGTCCGTCATAATAGACTGCCGTGTCGGGCAGCATGGAGGATGTCTGCACGTATCGTGCAGACATCCCCCGGCTGCCCCCACTAGCCACCAGGGTTCTAGTTACAGTTAAGGGGGAGGGAGGGGGCAGAGAGACAGGGGGAGGGAGGGGGGCAGAGAGACAGGGGGGAGGGGGGAAGAGAGACAGGGGGGGACAGAGCAACAAGGGGAGGGAGGGGGGAAGAGACAGAGCAACAAGGGGAGGGAGGGAGGAAGAGACAGGGGAGGGGGGGGAACAGAGCAACAAGGGGAGGGAAGGGGCAGAGAGAAACAAGGGGGGGAAGAGACAGAGGCGAGGGGGAGTCAAAGGGAGGGGGAGAGAGACAAAGCTGGGGGCAAGGGAAAAAAAGAGGCAGCATTGGCACATAAAAGGAAATAAAAACAAGAAATGCATTTTTTTATATAATTTTTTTTATTAAAAAAGCTATTTACATGGGAATATATACAAGTTTAACTTTTTTCCTATAGGGTAGTCTTATATTCAGGCTTTTAGCTTTTTTCCTAAAGGAATATCCAAAGTTTGGGGGGTCGTCTTAAAATCGAGCAAATACGGTACACAATGCTTGTGGAAAAACAGGCTGCATTATCATCGTAGTCCTTGACACACTCAAAATGCTGAGATTAACATCTACCACCAAAACCTATTTAGGGGCCCTATTATGTAGCCCATGAATGGAGAACATGCAAAAAAAAATGCCAAGGCTTACAAATCCTTCTTTAACTTGTCTCCCTTTATTTACACCACTTAAAAATGGATTTAACAGAATCGGAAGAAGTAAGGGATTCACTACTGAATTTTTTCGTAGAATCGGTGTTGCTGTGAACTCACAACTAAACATAAACAAAAAACAAAAAAAACCAGGCAATAATATCTAAGTTAGAAAGTGGGAGACTTTACATCTCAGTTATTTGGTTGTCATCAAAACTATGATTAAATATTCCTACCTGTGCTGAAAAAACACCTTGGCGCCAAAAATACATTATATTAAGTCTGAAAAACCCAAATATTATTTTTACCATGGCAATAATAAAATATTATTTTCAAATAATCTCCCTTGTCTGAAAACCTGTCTGTCAGCTTTCATCAGCGTAATAAACATGTCATTGTCTGTGTGCTTCAAAGAGCTGCCGTGGCCCTAAGGGCTATATGTGCACACAGAGCGCATGCATTGCAATGGAATGCTCGCTATCATGATCTGCCTGCTCACCAGAGAGCTGGCTTCAAGGAATGGGAAATCCTGGAGTCCATAGTTACCCTGAATTTAACATATAAAATGCTGATCTGGCTGCTAGAATATGCTATTTTTAACCCCCAGAGGCAAGGAGTGAATAATGTCCATAATTGATAAATCTTGCCGTACTAAGGCTAACACTTTCATTAATTATTCATAACAATAAGACCTAGTCCTGTCACAATCTATTCCATCCCTAAAAACTGTGTTCCTGCATCAAACAGTATACTGACTTTGCTCAACATTTTCTCTATGTCAAGTTCTAGTGAGGCCTTAGTTTGCCACTAGTTATTAGTGGCACTCTTTCTAATATGCTTCTATCCAGCTGTTCTTCATCCACACATTTGCAAGGCTTCTGGCTTGAAAACAAATAGTTTAGGTGTTATATCAAACTGCAGCACAAGCCACACAGAAGAGGATGTTGCACCTGCGCAAAGCATTCTGGGATCAATTGTCTGTGAGCAAGTGCACCATCCTCTTCCTTGTGGCCTGTACCAGGGTTGAAAGCTGGTACACAAATTAATTCTAATATAATTCCTAAACCATTCATTTGGCTGGCTGCAATAATTAATTTATTTTTAAATTAAAATGGGACTTTAGAAGTAGAGTAAAATGCAGTTTAATTCAGTATAGAAATACTCAATCACAAAGAACTGTATGAAATGGTTGGATAAAGAACTACTCTACACAAAACATGGAATAATATGGTTACTAGGCATTTTTGTTAGTACAGCATTATTCTTAAACTAAGCTTATAAATGCATCCTCTACACGTTTGCCGTGTTTTTTAAATGTGGAGAGCTACATCCCATGTAGACACTTTGGGGCCTGGATATTATTAAATTCATGAGGTAATACAATGAACCTGGGGGCTATTGAGCCAACATTAGGGCGGCAAAAAATAATCCAGAGGGGCAAAGCTAACAGATGGGACTGTGACATCAGTTGTCTAAAGGGTGGATCTCCAGCAGTTATGTTATTACCAAGATTATAACCCTACAAGTACAGCCAAACAGTACTTTAATGTGGTAGCGACTGCACTTTTTAGGATCCTTATAGAATGTAAAAATTGTAAAACTTGTTCTCCTGATTAATGACCTTTTAAATGATCTAATCATGTTATCACTGGTTGGATCCTTCAGAATGGGGCTTGGTTTGTTGTTGACTGACATGCCTCCTTATTGGTCTGTTAACCCGCGAGTTTGTCAGATAAGCCTTTGCTGTTGTATTTGTTAGTATACTATAGGGGCAGTGTCCACAAGTAGACATTACAGTGTGAGTGTCAGAGAACTTGATTAGCAACCCACAATTTCAGTGATATGTTCTAAACAAGAAACACGAGTAAGAAAATGTTAAAAGTGAGAAAGTTAACAAAACAGGATCAATATATTAATAATTAATTTATTTTGCTATGACTGTGGTCCACCTATATATAACCTTTTGCCTGCTAATATGAGCTGGTTGGTACTGCTCTTACATATTCTTCACACTATCTGCATAGCTGGAAAGCTGCTAGCTAGGAAGGCTAATCAGGAAAGACTTCTGAAATCTCAAGAGATTTAAGCAGACTCTCCAATTGCTTCTTGTATTACGGTGGGAGAAAGCCAAAGAGCGTGCATACAAAAAGCAGGGAATTGCAAAGCAAGAAATAGAAACACTAAAGGGTCTATTCACTTAGTTCTGATTTTCTCAATTAAAACCAGAGCTCCAAGTTTCGGAGCCCCATCGGATCACATCGCGGATCCAAATGGCTCTTAAATTCAAGCTACTCAGAGATCACCGGTGTTATCCAGAATCATCAGAAAAGATTTTATTGTGGCTGATTTTCAGGCCGACATTTAAGCAGCCAAAATGGTAGCCTAGACCCTCCCGATAAACTACGAAGGGGAGGACTTCAACTTATTTCAGGGCCATTACGAGAGTACTTCAGCAATTATGGTTATAGCCAAAGTCCTCCTATGGATGTCAAGAGGAGGATTTTGGATATTGCGGAAATAGCCAAAGTCCTCCCGAAATGGGCCGATTATACTTTTTTTTTTAACCTATTGAATAAATAAAATAAAGTTGAAAATAGTTCTACATAAAAAAATACTTTTTAATAAATAAAATCAAGTAAATTTAAAGTACAAATAAAATGTATAAAATTAAAAAATTCGTATATTAATGTTATATATATTATATGGACTATATTCATCCAGTACAGTATTTGTGAGCTCAGGCATTGGACGAGAAGGTCTGGGACACAATATCTTTTCCATTTCATCCCAAAGGTGTTTGATGGGTTGAGATCAGGGCTCTGTATGGGCCACACTAAACTCACCCAACATATAGTCTTTATGGACCCTGCAGAAAAAGGACCTTCCTCAAAATGTACATGCAAATTTGGAAGCATAGCATTGCCCAAAATGTATTGGTATGGTGAAGCCTTAATATTTCCCTTCACTGGAACTAAGGGGCCTAGCCCAACCCCTGAAAAACAGCCCCATGCCATTATCCCTCTTCCACCAAACTTTACAGTTGTCACAATGCCGTCTGGCAGGTAATGTTCTCCTGGTATCCGCCAAACCCAGACTCACCCATCAGACTGCCAAACAGTGACGCATGGATTCATCACAGAACACGTTTCAACTGCTCCCGAGTGAAGTGGCGGCGTGCTTTACACCACCTGATCTGACGCTTGGCATTGTACTTTGTGATTTGAGGCTTGCATGCAGCTGCTCAGCCATGGAAACCCATTCCATGAAGCTCCCACCATAGTTTGTGTGCAGATATTAATGACAGTGGAAGTTTGGAATTCTTCAGCTATGGAATCAGCAGAGGATTAAAGAGTTTTAGACCTCGGTGACTCCAATCTGTGATTTTATGTGGTCTCCTGCTTCATGGCTTCTGTTCCTGAATGCTTTCACGTTCAATTATACCACTTACAGTTCATTATGCAATATCTAGCAAGGAAGACATTTCATAGCCTGACATTGCAAAGGTGGAATCCTATCACAGTACCACACTTGAAATCACTGAGCTCTTCAGAATGACCCATTTTTACCCACACATGCTTGCATGGCAAGGTGCCTGTTTTTATACACCTGGCCAAGGGCTCTGGCTGAAACACCCAGTTATGTCCCCATACTTTTGTCCGTATAGTGTATATTCTTATGATATACAACATTAATATATTAATTTTAATTTTTTTTTATTTAGAATAGTTTTAAATTTATTCTTCACCACTTTTACATACAAATCTCTAGTTTGTAACTATTTGAAATGCCCCAAAATCAGCTGTTTTAGCCAAAATTGCATACATTTATGGATATTGGCCCTTTTTTTTACTAAGGCGAATCTGTAGGATTCCCCAGGCCAAATTCCCGGGACTAAAGCATGCCTATTTAGAGGCACATTATTGTATGCCCACTGCCCACACAGATACCTAATTACTAACGGAGCACAGTTTAATTGTTGTCAGCATTCTATCCAGCTGTTCTCAAAGATTTTGATATCCTTAGCTGCTCTTAAATCTTAAAGGGACACTCCCGCCAAATGTAAAGGGTTTACTTTTTTATTTTGCATTGTTGATTTGTCTTTTGTTTTTGTTATGTGAGTTTATTTTATGAAATATTTTACTAAACAAGTGTGACTGGGCGCCACCATTTAGTGAAATATATGTTTTTTTGGGTGCCACCCCCCAGTGACTTTGTAGCACTAGTATTTCACTTTGGGGCTGGGGACACAGAATGCAATCTATAAGTCAGAATTCTGATCATAGACTTGCATTGAATGGGAAGGTAATGTAACTATTACATCACAAGTGGGCAGAGTTATGATCCTGTTTGATCAGGTCAATATCCTCTCTTTGTGTTGGAAGGCAGGTAAAAAAAAATTCTACACAGCGACCTAGTCCTGCCCACTAGTGATGCGCAGGGGAGTATCTTGTGATATCATCATGCAGACTCTGGCCACACTTGTAAAGTGAGACTTGCTGGAAGATTTTTGAGAATGTTGCATCATGGGTAAAATTCTCAAAATGGATGCTGGAGACAGAATAATTTTCTTATTACTTTTATATTCAATTAATTCAAACATAGAGAAAAAAGTAATGGCATAAGTCGTATTTATATGTTTGTTTTAAATGCACAGGTAATCTAGTTACATCTTATGTAAGTGGTAGTGTCCCTTTAAAAGAAGATTCGAGATATAGTGTCCTTCCAGACTCGGCATACCAAGTTGAGGGCAGTAATCAGAAAGTGTTTTTTATCATCATATCCTAAGGTTGTAGCTCCGTAATAAACTTATAGACAGCCTCTGATAAAGCCCTGATGGGTGAAATGTATCCGCTCCACTTTCCACTTAAACATATGTGACTGTTTTTAATGAATACATGTGCACTGCATCTATTTTATACCTGTTATTACACATGTTTCAGCTAGTAAATCATTGATTTATATATTTTATGTGTTTTGTATGTTCCGAAGCACTCACTTCACAATCTATCTATTAGGGAAATCATTTGTGAAGCAACTCCTCTATAAGGCCCCCTTTGAATTTTTGGATCTGGGGTAGCAGGGGCCTCCGTTACATCACTGTTCCACATTAGACTAGCCAAATACTGCCACAAATTTAGTGTCCACATAAAGTTGCAATAACAAGCTGTAAGGTAAGGAAATCTTCCACGTTGGCTTGTCAGGAATTTTTTTTTTTTACTACTTTGTAAGGAAGAATTATTGTGCTTCTTAGAACAGGTATTCAATAGTCACGCATTTAAATGTAAGGACAGAACATCAAAAACATTACTGGAAAGATGATAAAATGATTTCCCAGGCTATCAAATTATCACCTACTATATGAAATAATAAGACTTCATTGTTCTGATAGAAAATTCAATTATTTCTTCTGAGGGATACATAAGTCAGTATTTGATTAACATCATGATTGCTAGGGCATTGTATCTAACTTTATTAAATCCCTGTCTCTGTTCAGGATATGCAATATCTCAGATAGAACAGTTAGCAAATATGTTGTTGGTGCACAGCAAGATTTAAAGAATAGAACAAATAAAATACTTTACTGAGTGCTCTATATAGGTCTATCTGGGGGCTGACTTGTCAAAAATCTTGTGTCAGATGAAGGAAAATCTGATAAATCTGACCCAAGGTTCCAAGCAATATACCCACTCTATGATAAAGCTATGTAAACTAAGAGGGCTGAACAGGGTGCCTGTATTCCATTTCATTAAAACATTTATTTTTAAAATGCACATACTTGATGCGATCTTTGAATTAAGCATAACTTAATTTTTTGATGGCAGTTTTCCTATAATCACTTTACTGCACATGTAGATGATATAATTTGATTTGGGAAGCTTTTGGTTAACACATTTTGGTTCTATTCACTAAAATTTGAGAATAACTCAAGGAGGTTGACTTTGAGACAAAGTCAAATTGGGCATCCGAGTTTGACTTAGTCTCAAAAATAGGTCTGATCATGTTGCCTTCCATTACTTTCAATGAGAAAGATTCCACTTTTTTTTTAAGTCAAACTCGGGTGCCGAATGAGTTGACAAATGCTTGGAAAATGTAGAAACCGCACAAACTACATTTAAAAGATGTTCAAAATACTAATAAAATGTTGGACTGGTAAAAAAAAAGAGACAAGTTGACTTTAGAGCGAAATTAAATTTGTTAATGTGAAAAAATACCTCCCCGAGCATATTATTGCTACATTAGTTATAATTTATTTTTAGACGCCAGAAACAATATTTGGAAATGTAATAAACTAAAAGACAGTCAGTTTACTTTGAATGTGGCACGTTCCGCAGCTTTAAGAGATGCCAGACAATTTAAAACATGTGGGTATAATTTGGATTTTGGAAGATGAGAACAGTAGGAATTCTTGTGGTGTTATAAGAATATTAATAGAAAAACTGGGCCTGTTACGTTTGGTTTATCATCAGAGCAGTGACACATTGTATTGCAATGAGTGTGGTCCTTTGTATCCAATTATAATAATAGCAACTAGAATAGAACTATAAGAAAACATTTCCTATTACTATTACTATAGTTATGTATGCCTCCCAAAGTTTCAAATGTCCAAAGAGGGACACTTTTGTTCTATGGGAGAGGCCAACGGTGTGACTGTGGGCGGAACTTTAGTGGAACCTTTTCAGTGACTGGTAACTATTTATCTAATTTGATAAGTTATTTAGAACAAGGATTAAGTATTTTATTTGCTTCTTGTGAGTTTTATTGCTGTGGAGCTCTGTGATACAAACCAAAAGTTCGAAGCTCCCAGGAAAGAGGGACCTTCTCCTCCACTTGTTCTCTGCAGTTTCTCAAATCGCTAAGTACTTAAACAGAACCAGTGTGAACGGAAGTGATAGTCAACATTGCCACACAATGGAGATGGCGGATGAATGGAGGATAATTTCATTGGGAAAAGCATCCAAGTGAATAACAGAATGCACCTGGGATAGTAAAGGGAGTTTAGACATAGAAACATAGAAACATAGAAGGTGTCGGCAGATAAGAACCATTCGGTCCATCTAGTCTGCCCAATTTTTTTTGAGTACTTTTATTAGTCCCCCGTTCCCGGTCTTATATCTAGGATAGCCTTGTGTCTATCCCATGTTTGGATGTTGTGTACTACATTTAACATGATGCTTTGCCAGCACTAAGGCTGTAAGAGCATTATTGGAGATGGGGTCCACAACATCTGGAGTACCAAAGGTTGAATATCCCTGCTTTATCCTATCGGCCATGGCATGAGTTGTGAGTGGCCCAGGGGGCAGTTTATTCATAAAAAATGATTGCTTTTGACTTTTAATTTATTTTTCCATTGGCTGAAAAGCATTTCCTAAAAATCTTAGTAAAATTAAACAAAATTACTAAATCCCACAAACCATCCATTTCTCCAATAGCCACTGCTGAGAACTTTTATATACATAATACTATATATATAGGGTGAAACTATATGTATATATAAAGCACTAACAAGGTTGTCGTTTTTTTTTAGAAGTTTTTCTTAGTTACCAAAAGGGTGGTTCATTGTAATTAGTTCACACAGGTAATATGAGTTTTACAATCTGATGATTACAAACACACAAAGACAATATCAAGAATCCCTTCCAACATAGACTTGGTTTCTAATATTATTTATTTTAAATAATAAATTCCTCTGGTAGCACATGTCATAAACACTGGTTGCACTCCGGTCCAGTAAACCTTTACCTATGTAGTCAAGAAAATTGTTATTTCAGCTTACAGCAAACATTGTATTTTACTTGCTGTTTCCCTGTTTTAGCTCAACTAATTTAACTGGTTGAAAAAGGTTAACAGTGAAGAACTTTAAAGCATGATTTCATTTGTTTATGAAATCAAAATAAGGATAATTTTTGGAGCCTTTGTCTGGATAACCAACAGGTTCTTATCTGGACCAAACTTATTTTAAACATTTATTAAATAGTTACATACAGGTTAGTGCTCAAGGGTGATAAACAAAGTTATCATTCATATAATGTTATACCTAATCAACTATGTAATCACAATTGTTACACTGTGACTCACAGTTTGTCACCAAATCAAGATTAATTACTTAAAGTTACCCCATCATCAAACATTGTTCCTACTGTGAGAATCAAAAATGATCTGTATACACCTGAATGGAGAAACTATTTACAAACATTTTAGCAGACTCAGCTCAATTCTCTCTTACTGGTCTGTCCCGACCAAGTTAGCTTCATACCCAACCACCAGGCTCTAGATAATACTAGACGATGCATTGACCTCCTCTGGTATGGTACCCACACGTCAATGCCTTCTCTGTTCCTCTGTAATATCAGGTACATATGATACAATATATCATTATGTGTTGGTTTACTTTTGGATATATTGTATCATTACACTTATCTATGTACTTGATTGTATTACTTGTATTTCACTGTGTACTGAGTTAGCTTGCGTCTTTCTTTGGAAATTCTTGGGGCTTGGTGGAATCATGGAGTGCTATTTTCCTACCATGATTTATTGGATTATACCAATTTTAACACTATAACACTATTAGAAAGTAAGCCCTATATCGACTACATAGAATTAAGATTCAGTCATAAAGTATTAGTCTTTTTTTTAATTTAATTATTTATTAAGCTTTTCGTTATTTCTCACAACACTTACAAAACAGGCTTTGTCTATAAAATTCCACACAGACAGTAAAAGACAACATCAAAAAAAACACAACAAAACATAAACAACAAATGTATATCTTGGGTTCCTCATTTCCATATTCACCAGTCTGCTTCTATTAGTTCCTTGATATGGTACCCACAGATGTATACATAAACACAATGCACATACACATGTTTAAAATCATAGGATGGGTGATGGGGGGGACCTGGACCTCAATAGACTTAGATTAGGTCACAGAACTACCAGTCGGGATTGATGACTGGCAACGAGAGCCTGGGGTTACCTACACTGTCCTCCCAGTTTTTGCCTATTTTTCCCCTTTTATCTTTCGGTATGTATCAATTCCAGACATTCTAGCCATTTATTTTGTCTATTTCTCGGGGTTTCCAGTTGCTAACCCCACTTTTCATTCTTAGCTGAAACTCTAGTTGGTTCATAAACTGTTAAAATATTATCTTATGGGATTGCTTCCACCGTTTCGCTATTAATTTCTTCATAGCCATGAAACTGTGTATTGTTATAGCCAGTTGGTTTTGATTCATTTTTGGCCAATCAATACGAGCAATGCTGTCTTGGGGTTTCTATCTATTTCTATGCGGGATGAGGATTTTATAAAATCATATAATTCATCCCATAGTTCTTTTACCAATGCACACTCCCACCATATTTGTACATACGTGCTGGGAGCTTTATTGCATTTCCAGCACGGATCTTGTGGGTACATTTTTGCCACCCGATTTGGGACCCAATACCACCTATTTGTTACTTTAAAAAAGTTTCTAACAGGGAAATATCTTTAACATTTTTATTTATTTTTATTTAAATCCTCCGTCTCTGTGCAATGTCTAGGACATGAATAATTCTTCTTGTGTTGTTCCTATCATCTCTACCGGGTATGAAGCATATCTGATCCCAATGTATTAATGATGGCAATACTTCTCTGAGTCTGGAAGACAATACTGAAGATAGCAGCTTTGTGTCTACGTTGATAAGGGTTATTGGGCAATAATTTCCCGTATCCTCAGGATTTTTATTTTGTTTTAGGATTGGTGTAGTTAGCCCGACTCATTGTTTCTACTATTTCATTGAACGCCTTTTTTAAGTGATCCACTATCTGATTCTTAAATATTTTATAGAAGAAATTCCCCTCTCTCCTGAGTCCTCCCTTCCACCCTTGCTAAACCCGTTTTAACAACCATTGTAGTTGGGTAAAAACCCTTGTGAACATTTCCCTTTCGTTTCCCTTTTTTTCTTCCCCTCCCTTCTATTCCCCTCCGGTAATCTTATGGTTTCTTTGTGCTCTAACTATGCCATAATGGTGTTACTATTCATCTTATTATCTCTGTAGGAAGAAAAGGGGGTAAAGAGGAAGGAGGATAGGGTCCTTGTTGTTGGAGCATTCTTACACATCCCCTGTATTGAGAAAAATAAATAAATAATAGTGTTTCTTCCTTTTTCGTCCTTTAATTATATCCTCAGTTTATTCTTATTGTTGAAGTATGTATCATATTACCTCCAAAGAGAAAAAAATGTGTCCAAATGTCTATCTCCTTATTGGCTTCCCTGTATGCTCTTTCCAATTGGATTTCAGATAGCTGCGTCTTTGTTCGTTTCATTTCTCTCTTCATCTTCTTTCTTTTTCTAGACCAAATTCTTAGCAGTTAGCAGCCAGACCCTTGCTTTTTCATCTAACACTAGAGGGTGAGCCTTCAAATGAGATCCAGATCTTTCCAGAGCTGACCCATTTGACCCATGCTGTGCCTCTCCTCCATTGATTTATTTGCTGATCAGACTCTGGTCTCTTCAATCCCTTTTTTGCTCTCGCAAGCTTAGATTGCCGCCATTCAAGCTCTTTCCGTCCGTCTCCTTCTCAATCTCTGCCGGAGTTCCTTCCACCGCCTACACTCTGGAGTTTGAGCGTGTGCATGCACATGTTACGTCATCACGCGCCCCCCCGTGCTAGCTCTCTCCTCAAACTTCATAAAGTATAAGTTTTAATTATATAGTACTCAGTAGTCTAAGCACTACCTAAAGAGTGGAAAGGGAGGAAGAGTGGGACATTTGATTGTTGGTGTTTTCAGAGCTCAGTAGAGATGTTACACAGGGTAGACACACAATGTGAAAAGTCCCTGAACCAGCTGGATTTCAACAAATGTATAAATGGTTATATTGTTGAATTCCCAACCCAATCTCGGAGCTCAAATCATGTTACAGTTCCCTATGTCATTCATAAAGACATCTAATCCATTAATCCATGTACCATCTGGAAAGAAAACAGCGAGATTACTTTCAAAGCTCTTCGTGTGGAAGATATAGAAGTTTGTCAGCTGGTTTAATGTGGCTGCAATATAAAATACAACACGGATATAGATTGTGCCACTTGTCTTGTCGTCAATAAAATGTTCTGGTACTGTAATTCTATATTTATAGCTTTCTCTTTTGTAATAGGCGACAAAAAGTCAGACGTCTTTGTAATCACTGCATCCAACTGCCTCTCTAGCAGGCTAGGGAAGAAATTCTCTTTTTTAGAACCGTGGTTTGGCAGAAATATATAGCAGTCATTTAAAATGTAACCTTTTGAATTGTAAGTGTGCGTAATTCCTTTCTATTTTGAGTACAGGATAGGGAAACTTTACGCTGTAAATGCATAAACTTTGTGCATGATGCCAATAAGTCATAAATGTATACATTTTGTATAACATGTCAATGAGCAGTAAATGCATACCCTTTGAACATCAAGCCCATTGAGCAGTAAATACATAAACTTTGTATATCTTGCCAATAAACAGTAAATGCATAAACTTTGTATATCATGCCGATGAGCAGAACATGCATAAACTTTGCATATCAGTGCCGATGAGCAGAACATGCATAAACTTTTCACATCATGCCAATGAGCAGTAAATGCAAAAACTTTGCATGTTATGCCAATGAGCTTTACATTTGTAATCTTTGTATATTATGCCAATGAGCTTTACATTTGTAATCTTTGTATATTATGCCAATGAGCTTTACATTTGTAATCTTTGTATATTATGCCAATGAGCTTTACATTTGTAATCTTTGTATATTATGCCAATGAGCTTTACATTTGTAATCTTTGTATATTATGCCAATGAGCTTTAAATGCATCAACTTTTTACATCATGCCAATGAGCTTTAAATCCATAAACTTTGTATATCAAGCCAATGAGCTTTAAATGCGTCAACTTTGTATATCATGCCAATGAGTTTTACATAAATATATTGTGTATATCATGCCAATAAGCTTAAAATGCATAAACTTTGAATATCATGCCAATGAGCAGTAAATGCATAAATAAACTTTTTTTACTGGCCTGGGATTGGCAGAACTCCCCATCCTGCAGCTTCTGTTGCATCGCCACTCTGGAAATTGTTGATGTGCATAGTGTGCAACTGTGACTACCTTATCCTGCAATCCCGCACTTTCATCTCACTGATGAAAATTAAATGAAACCCGGCGTTCCGTCTCAGAAATGTGATGAGTGAGGGGGTGAAGAAAGCAGTCGGTGCCAGTGCTGCTTTCACAGACTGTAGCCCTTTCGCTGCTCTCCCTGCATGAAAAAACCCCGTAACTTGTCCTAAGGGAGGGCAGCGATGGACTCAGCTCTGGCTACTGTAACATTATATGGCTATATCTTCTTGTTGTCTATTCTACCCACCAAGCATCACAGACCCCTATTCAAATTGCCCCTTCTTAAACTTGGGCATGAGAGAGCTCTGGTGGTCCAGTGAGCCTATCTCCAGAGAACACAGACCACAATGCCTACTTTCATATTGTCCCATGGATCTCTGTCAGTCAGGAGGTCTCAAGACTCCCAGCGCTGTGACTGATGACAGTATGTGGCACTGTGAGTCAGCAGGAGGAAGGCTCTATGCTTACTGAAGATGGAGCAGACCCTTGGCTGGTTTAGTTATATAATTATTATTGGTGAAACAGATTTTGACTGTCACTAGTCCCTTATAAGCCTTGTGAGGAAGTTACAGTCATGCTCAGACTAGCCATAGACCAGGTAACAAGCCAAAAATTACAGCAGTAATTCAGCAACATCAAAAAAGTCTGTGGCAAAAAGTGAATCCAGTTCTAGCACCAAAAATACAGATTCACATCTGAATCTTCACTTATCTGTGATTTTTAACTCACATTTTTTGATCACAGTTTTTGGTATTCAGAGACCATAGATAAATTAACTCAGTTCATTGAAATGAGCCCAATGTTAATTTTGCTTAAAACAGTGCAAGGTTTATTTTTAAGGTATTGAAGTAATGGCTGGATCTTAAAGACGCACTGCAACCTGCAAAAATATCCCCATTTCTGGCCATTTTAGCGCCAATCATTTTCCCTTTTAACCCCCCCCCCCCCCCTTGTATGGTTAAGATTTTCACAATAGAGAGAATGTTCCTCTTTCATCTTAATAAAGGTCAGGAATAGAACCTCTTGACGCCCTAAGGCCCCATGTGAGCATGTGTGTACAATGTAGTACATATCCTGTTTTCATTATTCACAGGAAAGTACAGCTAATACCTCCGAGTTCTGGGGAATCTTCCAGCTCAGCACAGACCTGTGCCTCCAGCACTAGAATGATAATTCCACATCCAACATTGATGCTAAGATGAACAATATGATCATTGATATGGCTGGATAGCTTCAAGAGCCAAGCAGCGCTCTTCAGAAATAATTATAGGAGATACAATCACATGCTTTGTGCAGAACAGTCCTGATTTTGGGAGCGAGGTAGAGGTTATGAGGATTTAAGACCACAATTCTGCAATATAATTGAAAGTTTCCTGTGTCTGAGACACTGGAGAGTGGTTATTGCGCATGGCAGTATGCTCATTGGCATTATATACAAAGTTGATGTATATAAAGCTCATTGGCATGATACACAAAGTGTATTCTTTTAATGCTCTTTGGCATGAAATACAAAGTGTATTCATTCAAAGCTCACTGGCATGAGTTGGGAGGTATGCAGTCAGTTGCCAACCCCTTTTATGTTTATCTAACGAAGGGTAGAAACCCATTTATCCCTCAAAACAGCTTCTTTAGGGAGTTTTCTAATCAATTACACCACTCCGTTCTTGGAGATTTCAGAGGCACATGTTGGTGTTGTGAACCTCTATCTTATAGGCCCCTTGTATGGCGAACTGAACAATGGTGTAAACTGAAGTCTGTTTCAATGTATGATAAAATGAAACCAGTAATGTACATGTTCATTAAATAATATATCTATAATATATAATAGTTATATTAAAGCTTTAAAAAATATAAACGTTTGTTCACAAAACATAACAATATAATTTTTTCAAATAATAAGTTCTGCTGAGTTTTGTAAAGTAGGACAATACTATTATCATTACCAGTGAGTAAAGTAAAGGTGTAAATATGTAATGATGGTGAATTATATCACCGAGTAGATTAGAGGAATAAAGATTAAAAAATAAAGTTAGTTTAAATCAAATCAGCCACCATAAAAAAATGTAAAATGGCGGAGATAAGTAGTATAATTGTCACTTTGATGCTTCCAGTCAGTAGTTCAGTTGGAATAATTCAATTGTAACAATAAATACAACAAATTATAAAAAAAATAGGTCAGTGAAAATATAATTATCTGAAAATATAATTATAAGTATCTGATCAATCCCCAAAACTTTCAAAAATAAATACATTGGAAAAGTTTTACAATAACAAAAAGTATACTTATTATAGGGGGGGGGGGGGGGGGGGGGAGGGGTATGCTCATGGTAGAAATCGTAGAAGAACATTCTTATCTTTTTCAATTCCAACAATAAAATAAAAGGATAAAACCGTATGAAGATAAATATTCCCTTGTTCAATTAGACATTCAGTAAATGGTATTTTGGGAAAACCTAGAAAAGGAAATAACAATTTTATTTTAAAGCTCAGAGAATCTCGGGTCTAATCACTTTCAAGAGTAAAAAATTGAACCACTTGGTGACCAGACTTTTTGGCCATGTTTTACCCTTGGTGACAAGCTGTTTTAAACTTTTATTTTTCACTTGCGTTTCTAATATTGACCTAGTCTAGGATATGCTGTCTTTGACAGCTGTGATGCTTCTACTCTCTCTCTGTGAATACAAAAATAGACCCTTATTTTTGCATGGGATCACCTTAGTTAGATCCCCTCTGCTAATCCCATGTAAAACGAGGGTCTCTCTCTGTACCAGCTGAGAGAGAAGATTGAGACTCCGATCAGACGAGCATGGCAAGGAAGGAAGGGTTAAAAAAGTTGAACTGCCCTTAAACACTCCTGTGGTTTTAAAAATAAATTAATTAATATATTTATTTGTTGAGATATATATTTTTGATCATATCCTATGATCATAAATATAAAATATGATGGATAATTGAAAAATACAACACTTTTTCAAATTTTTACTAATCTTTTACAAATCTACAAACATTAAAAAATATTAATATTTGCCCCCAGAATTTCCTACATTGGAGCCCTTACCCTAGCCCTAAGACTAAGGCTAATGCAAACTTTAGAAAAAATGTATTTCAATTAAACTAAATCTGGGGGGCTGAGAGCTGCTTGGGAGACATGGGCAAGCTGATCATACTGTAATTAGTCTCTTCTAGACCCACAATTGCTGTGTGGAAGGGACTAAGGCTGTCAGTCCGTGGCTTTGACAGTTAAACACATCCAGATCTCTATGATTGGCTGGCACAGTGATCACATGTGAGGGAGGGGGCCTACGCAGACATAGCTGGAGTGTCTAGGTCCTGTGTTGCCAAGGGGTTAATGGAAGCTCAGGTTTGGAAAAATGTACCTAGGATTTGGTGAGGCAGTCACATTCCTGGGTACATTTTTCTGATTCTAGTCTGTCCCAGAAATGCCAGTTTCATTTAACCCCTTAGTGATGGAGGCTGTTTTTTCAGTGGTTTTTATGCTTAACTCAAATCTAAATTTTTCTCATTAAATGTTTTTATCGCCACATATACGTTTTTCCACTTTTTGCGATAACCAAAAATAGCATTTTTCCCCTAACAACTGTTTCCTTCAGTGACCATTGGACCACAACCACTATGATCAACTTAACCTTAACTTTAACCCTAACGTTACTCTAACCCTAACTGTTACTATAACACTAACCCTAGATCTCAATCCTAACTATTGTGATGGAAGTGGCGATTCACTGCTTACGAAGCTCTTTACCCCAACAGGGCAGTGCCATTTTTGACATGAAGCATTGACATGTTCGGGTGTGCGCTGACGGGCTACTTTCATTATTGATCGCCTCTGGGGGCCTTAACTACACTTTTTCATTATGGGGTTCATCAATTTATGGCTATCAGTATAAGGTTAACTGGAACCATTCCGACAGGGTCGCACAACCTTGCATGACCAAGTCCCTTGTTGCTCCCCTACCCACCGAGTCTCAAATACAGCAATTTGGCAGGTATGGTACCAAAGGTCCAAAGAGTTGAAGTGCACAAATAGAGCCATATTTAACATTGTGTCTTGAGTTTGAGAGAGAAGGGATAATGACCTGTGGGGAAACAGAAGGAACCAGGAAAACTAAAGGCTGAATGACTGCCCAAAAATATTTTCCCCACGTGTACACCCACAACTGAAAAAGTCACTTGTAGATACAGTGAGGGAAAAAAGTATTTGATCCCCTGCTGATTTTGAACTTTTGCCCACAGACAAAGACATGATCAGTCTATAATTGTAATGCTAGGTGTATTTTAACATCCAGAAAAACGCATGTCAAAAAAGTTATAAATTGATTTGCATGTCAATGACTGAAATAAGTATTTGATCCCCTATCAATCAGCAAGATTTCTGGCTCCCTTAAAGTGAGTGCTCCTAATCTCAGCTCATTACCTTCATAAAATACACTTGTCCACAGAACCAATCTATCAGATTCCAAACTCTCCACCATGGCCAAGACCAAAGAGCTGTCCAAGGATGTCAGGGACAAGATTGTCAGGGATAGACCTACACAAGGCTGGAATGGGCTACAAGATCATCACCAGGCAGCTTGGTGAGAAGGTGACAACAGTTGGTGCGATTATTCGCAAATGGAAGAAACACAAAATAACTGTCAGTCTCCCTCGGTCTGGGGCTCCATGCAAGATCTCATGAGGAATCAGCCCAGAACCACACTGGAGGATCTTGTTAATGATCTCAAGGCAGCTGAGACCATAGCCACCAAGAAAACAATTGGTATCACACTACGCCGTGAAGGACTGAAATCCTGCTGCTCCTGCAGAAACAATCTTAGACTCCGCGGCATCCCGGAAGAGATACACCCGGCTCATTTGGCAGAATGGGCTCAAGGGCTAGTCTCAGCGCTCCTGCCAGAGGTTACTGGCACGGATACGCTGATAGACAGAATCCATCGCCTACCGAAGCCAAAAAACTTCCCTGCGGAATTACTGAGAGACACTATAATGAGACTGCACTTCTTCCATTCCAAAGAAGCAGTGATGAAGGTCAGCCGAGAAACGAAAGTCCTGCCAGCTCCGTATGAGAAAATTTAAATATTTGCGGACCTATCCCCGAACACGCTGCAGCAATGCAGGTTGTTTCAACCCATAACATCGGCCCTCAGAGAGGCAGACATTAAGTACAAATGGGGTTTCCCTGTAAAGGTAATAGTTACCAGACAAGGCTCCACTACAGTGCTTAGATCTCCAGAAGTGGGTGCCAAATACTTGCAACAATGGGCCATACCAACGCAAGACCCGGCGGCCCAAGACCGGGTGAAAAGACAGCGCCTAACCAGAGACTGGAGCCCTGTTTCCAACCACCGCAGACCCAGGCAAAACGGAGACGTCGAATGACTGCTCCACTTACCACGAATGACGGAGAAGCGAGTCTCAAATCACTAAACCTATGGACTAAAAATATTTGTACAGACGCTATGCAGCAAAACAAACCTATTTAGAGGCAGTGTGGGATTCCCCTTCTGTGGATCCGGAGAGATCCCTGGTTAGCGTCTGCATGGCTGATGGCTCACTGCAGCCCAGGTGAGATAGCATGGGTGGATGTGGAGGATGCGCAGTTTCAACCACATAGACTAGCTGATATCCTTTGGACGCAGTCTATGAAACCGGCACCTCTGGATTACCGATTAGCAAGTATTGATATCACGTTGAAAACGTGGAAATGTTACTCAAAAAGTATACCGGCACTATCCAAATTATCAGTGGCTACCCCTATAACCAGTGTGGAGAGATCAGTCACTGATCTAAAGTACTTGGGCGAAAAAAGGGTATTACTGCTCTGCAAGATTTATATCATCAGCAAACTCTGAAATCCTTTCCGAATCTAAAGGCTCAATTTAGTCTGAGCAATAACGACTGGTTCAAGTACTTACAAGTACAACGAGATATATCCCGTACTCCTAACATGCTATCAACGCCTGAGTATACCCCACACAAACTTATTAGGACATGTTTAAAAATGCCAAATTTGAAAAAAACTCTTTCTCTATGCTGTCAGACACTACATGCACCAAAAATGATTAGTTCCCTTCCTTTTATAAAAGCCTGGGAGGAAGAGCTGGGAACTCATTTGACTCCTCTAGATTGGAAAAAAGCGATTACCTTTCAGCGGAAGATTTCTCATAAGGCCAATCATATGGAACTCTCAAAAAAATTACTATTTAGATGGAATTATGTTCCCACTAGATTGGCAAAAATATACCCCACCACCACGAGTATGTGCTGGAGGGGCTGTAATCTACCTGGGTCAATGAAATATTTGGTGGGAGTGTCCAGTGCTCACCAAATATTGGTCTTATATCTATTCGATTATCACTGAGCTACTGCAGAAGCCCTTAGCACAGTCCCCAGAATTAGCTATTTTACATGTTTTCCCCCTTCTATTAAAATGGGCACAGAAGATAATTTTAGGTCATATTCTATTGGCTGGTAAAACACTACTTAGCAGAAGATGGAAAGACCCATTAGCTCCGACCAATGATGAGATAAGGAATTTAATAACATACAATTTGCAAATGGAAAGATTACACTATGCCCTAAATAACCGCCTGGTACAATATTCCGAGATCATAAAGACTTGGGAGGAATGTTTGGCAAAACTAAAATGAGACTCAGAATTCCTATAAGATCCAACTAATTTATTTACTAAGGGCTCTAGGGTATTTTTCCCCTTTTATTCCAAATCAAAATATGTGATAACCCCAACCAAAGATCTGTAACGAGTACTAGCTCTTGACCATACCCGATTTTCTCTCTTTTCCTCTGTATTTTCTGTCTCTGTTCTTTTTTCCTCCCCCTTCCGACTTTTATATATTTTATATATCCCAATACCAGTTATTTGTAGTATATTTTTGTTGTATAAACTAACAATCTCAAATTTTATGTAACCAGGGATATTTATGGTTATGTTGACAATGTATTTCATATTTGTAACATCCTGTGGTGATTCAATAAAATCTTTATTTAAAAAAATAAAAAAAAGCAGATGTACAGGCCCATCTAAAGTCTGCCAGTGAAAATCTGAATGATTCAGAGGATAACTGGGTGAAAGTGTTGTGGTCAAATGAGACCAAAATTGAGACCAGCTATCGATAGAGTAGGACGTGCTTTGTCGCAGCTCCTGTCCAGCAACACAAAATACACCATAAGGTGATCCATACACACACTGAAAGCATGGGGAAACATACCAAGCGGTTCTCGGGGGTAAGCTCCACGCCCCAGGGAACAAAAGCGGGAGTGACAACCTCCCTAAAAGACTACTTGTACAAACCGCGAGAATCACCTGGAACTCAGGCCAAGATGGCGGCCACACCGCAAAGCCTGCCAAACGAAACAGACTCTGAGTCTGACGGTCCCTGCCTCCGACCTAGCTTTCCTGGCTCCCCTTCCGAGTCCCAAACGGCTCTTACCAGAGAAGATCTGTCCAGCATAGCGGCCCAAATGAAGAGTGACTTCATGGAAGCGGCCGACCGCATCCAATCGACCATCAGAGAGGAGCCATCGGTGGTAAAGGTGGATCTGCAAGCACAGGGCCAAGCCCTCCAGACCCTTGAGGGAGACCTGGAAAAGCTTCAGGGCACACTTTCAGCCCTCGAATCCAGACTGGATCCACAATCACATATATCAGCCTCGCTGATGTTACAGACTATGGATCTGGATAACAGGGGGAGACGAAACAACCTCCGGATTAGAGGGGTACCAGAATCCAATCTGGGTGAAGATGTCAAAGACAAACTTCTTGCCATCTTTACACCTCTTATACAACTCAGAGGCTCAGACTCTATCACCATGGACCGGGCCCATCGGTGCCCTGAGACCTAAAGGCCCACCCGAGTCAACTCCTCGTGATATTATTTGTTGTATCCATTCATATATACAGAAAGAAGCTATCCTGACAGTGGCCAGAAAAGCTAAAGCTGTGGAGTGGAGCTTTGAATTCTATAGCCTCATTTACTGGTCGTGCTTGTTGCACGGTGTTTTTATGTTTTTGTTTTTATCCGCAGAAACAGAGGTGCCCCCTGCAAGTAGTGTACTGACCCATACCTGTATCCGGGGCCCCCATAAAGATTGACATGCCCATATCACAGGTCCCCAAAAAGAACCAAACACCGACTCCTATCCCAGATCTAACTATCATTTCTCTTAACGTAAAGGGCCTTAACTCCCCCTGCAAGCCCTCTAAACTTCAACATGTGTTGGTGACGCAGAGAGCAAGTATTGCTCTTATACAAGAGACCCACATTAAGTGCTACAAAGTTCCCAAGTTCACATTGTATAAATACAAGCAAGCCTATTACTCACACTCCCCTTTTCAAAAAAACAAAGGGGTGACAATTTACATTAACGATAATATACCATTCATACTTACCGATCAATGGTCAGATAGTGAGGGCAGGACGATTTTCATAAAGGGGAGGATCGGATCAGTCCCAATTACGCTTGCAAATGTATATGCTCCCAATGTCAAACAACATTTGTATATTTGTGATGTTCTTACTAAACTAGACTCTTTTGCAGAAGGTATGACCATCCTGGGAGGCGACTTTAACATGATTCTAGATACTCGCCTGGACTCCTCTACTGGTTACACCCATCTTACTTTTTTCTCCCACATTCATTCCCGGTACACTCGCATTGATCACATATATATTTCACATAGACATCTGCAGCAGGCTAAACACACCTCCACCTTGCAGACCCAAATGTGGTCACTAAAGTAGAACTAGCCCTATCCGAATATTTTCAATACTGAAGACGTCGCGAAGCCGATCTTATGGGAAGCTCACAAGGCTTACATTAGGGGCCATCTAATTAGTCTCAGCACTTTTGCCAAAAAGCAAAAATATGCTGCCATAAAACGATTAACTGATGAGCTTTACACCCTTGAGCAAGCTCATAAACGCTCTTCAGACAGAGCCATCTACCAAACACTCCTGGCCAAGCGCTCACAACTAACAACTTTGTTTACTAACAATATCCATAAATCGATACTACTTACCCAAAACAAATTCTATGAACACTCTAACAAACCAGGTAGGCTACTAGCCAGAGCTCTTAAACAGAAGAGCCAACGCTCCTTCATAGAGAAAATTAAAACCCAAGATGGCCACACTGCTTACGCCACAGAGCAAATTCCCCAAAGTTTTGTTGAATACTATTCATCCATATATAACCTCTCCGCGACACAACAGACAGACCACGACCAAGACCTCCACATGACACACATACGGGACTACCTAAGTAAATATGTCTCATACCACATAACAGATGATATGCAGTCTTTGTTTGACAACCCCCTGAGTAAAGCTGAACTGAGGGAAGTTATTCAAACATCACCATTAGGCAAGGCCTGGGGCCAGACGGGTTCACCATCCAATATTTTAAACTATTCCAGAAGATCCTAATCCCACACTTCCTGAGAACCTTTAACTCTCTAGATCACTTAATAAAACTCCCACCCCAAACCCAAGAAGCCCACATTACAATCATCCCCAAACCTGGCAAAGACACTGAATCATGCGTAAATTATAGGCCCATATCGTTGCTAAATGTTGACATCAAACTCTTTGCAAAAATAATAGCAAACCATCTGAGGACAATCCTCCCTGCTGCCGTTCATAGAGACCAGGTGGGCTTTGTCCCACACCGAGATACGAATTGACCTATTCGTTTGAATGGGGACTCTATTTCGGTTTATAGAATAGCCAATAGCATTACATGTATTCTATAAACCGAAAGTCCATAAACTGAATGTCGTTTTGCCACCAAATACTAAGTCGAAGGGGTCAAATACTTATCTCACTCATTGACATGCAAATCAATTTATAACTTTTTTGACATGCATTTTTCTGGGTTTTTTTTTTTTTGTTCTTCTGTCTCTCACTGTTAAAATACACCTACCATTAAAATTATAGACTGATCATTTCTTTGTCAGCGGGCAAACGTTCAAAATCAGCAGGGGATCAAAAACTTTTTTTAACTCACTGTAATTTGTGTAACCTGTATGGAATATGAAAAAGTTATATTGTATCTCCATATTGAGAGTGTTTCAGTGCATTGACAATTTGTGCCTATCTATGTGAAATAAACTCAGATTGAACAAACTTTACTTTGATTAAGTTCCATCGTGTTGACCTAATTCAAACTCATGCAGCTTAAACAGGTAAACGCTAAATTCTTAGGAGAATTTAAGGTTAAAACGTCAGTTGCTTTAAGGAAAATGTACCATATTTAAAGTCTTTAATTAGGATTCTTTTTGTTTCCCTAGAGCATTCCTTTTTGTACAATGTCTGTGGCTGTGGTCATGACAACAAGTCATGGAGTGTGTACCCACAATAGGATTAATATACTTGTTGCACACACCGCTAGGCTTCTAATGTGACTCCCTGTGGTGGTATATTTCAGGTGAGTGTCTAGGTTTCACTTTTTTTCAGGATCTGTCTTAGATCAATGAGAATGGCTGGCGTTTCTCTGAAGCTTTTTCAAGACTGGAGAGGAAATTGTGACTCTGTGTAACCTTAAAAAGTTTTCCACATTTCTTCTAACCTTAGAATATGAACTAGTGACTTTAATATAATTGGGAGAAATATACAGGCTATTTCAGCTTAAAAAAAGAAATGTAGCATTGGCAGATACAATGGTGGATATGCATGATGAAATCACACATTGGGAGAGCGCCTACTAGTGGCACTATCCCCTTTGTTTGCCTATGTATAAAGCAAACTCCAAACAAATATTAGTGTATCCATCTTACCTGCCAGGCTAGAACTTACGGATACTCCAGCTCTGTGGCAATTAAGCTACTTTAGCTTTAACTTTGTGTGCCAGCACTACGTTCTCCTCAAAATCACAGCTGTGGTGCAGCTTCCTATAGTTGGTCCTGTAGCAATTTTTGCCCATTCATTCAGTAGAGCATCGGGCACTAATGTTGGCCAAGAATGCCTGGCTCGCAATCTCCATTACAGTTCACCCCAAAGGTGTTTGATGGGCTTGAGGTCTGTGTGGCCAGTCAAGTTCTTCCAATCTAAACTCATCACACCATGTGTTTGTGCACCTTGTATTGTGCACTGGGGCACCGTCATGCTGGAATAGAAGAGGGCTTTCCCTAATCTGTTCCCACAAAGTTGGAAGCAAAGCATTGTCCAAAATGTCTTTGTATGGGGAAGCATTAAGATTTCCCTTCACCGGAAGTAAGGGTCCTATTCAAACACCTGAAACCAGCCCCATGCCAGTATCCCTCTTCCACCAAACTTTGCAGTTGGGAGGTAAAGTTCTCCTGGCATCTGCCAAACCCAGGCCCGCCCATCAGATTGCCAAACAGTGAAGCATGATTGATCAATCCACAGAACACATTCCCACTGAGCCATGGGTCAATTGGCAGTGTGCTATACACCACTCGATCTGATGCTTGGCATTGTACTTGGTGATGTCAGGCTTTCACACACCATGCACCTCAGCAATCAGTGACCCCACTCTGTGACTTAATGTGCTCTTCCGCTTTATGGCAGACTTGCTGCTGTTCCTAAACAATTCCAATTTCCAGTAATACCACTTGCAAAATGATCTATACATTGTGTTAGCAGAACTGCAAGCTAATGGCTACATGAAGAGAAAAATAGGTTTTAAAAGGACTATCCCAACAAAAATTGAAAAGGGTTTGTTTTTTTTACATTTGCATTGTTGATTTCAGATATGTCTTTTGTTTTTGTTATATAAATTTATTTTAGGAAATATTTTACTAAACAAGTGTGACTGGGCGCTGCCATTTTGTGAAATATAGTGTTTTTGTGTGCCACCCCCCAGTGACTTTACAGCACTAGGATCTCACTTTGGGGCTGGGGACTGCAGTCTATAAGTCAGAATTCTGATCATAGACTTGCATTGAATGGGAGGGTAATGTAACTATTACATCACAAGGGGGCGGAGTTATGATCCTGTTTGATGAGGTTACTCGCCTTGCTTTGTGTTGGAAGGCAGGTAAAAAAAATGTGTACACTGCCCCCTAGTCCTGCCCACTAGTGATACACAGGAGCCAGTAAGAGAGCAGGGGTGTATATTATAACTTCATCGTGCATGCTTTGGCCACAATTGTAAAGTGAGACTTGCTGGAAGATTATGGAGAATGTTGTATCATGGGTAAAATTCTCAAAATGGATGCCTAAATTTATTTTTACTTTTCTATACAATTAATTCAAACATAGAAGAAGAAAAAAAAACTGTGGAATCGTTGCTGTCTTTAATGAGGGGCAAATGAGGGAAGCTGCTGAAAAAAGAAAAGAAAAATAATTATTGCACCAGGATAAGACAGTGCGTCATAAACGGTGGCTGGGTTTTCCCTCCTCCGTGCAGGATGGAAGACAGCGCTGAGGAGATGTCCGGGGACACGGAGGGGGAGGAGGATGGTATAGAACAAGCACTGTAACATTGCCATATTAATAGAAAACCTAACTGTGGCATCTTAATGGGCAAATTGACTGGGGCATCTGAATGGCACAATATTACTGGCATCTGAATGGCACAATAATACTGGCATCTGAATGGCACAATATTACTGGCATCTGAATGGCACAATAATACTGGCATCTTAATGGCGCAATAACACTGGCATCTGAATGGCACAATAATACTGGCATATTAATGGCATAATAATACTGGCATCTGAATCGCACAATACTGGCATCTTAGTGGTCAAATTGTCTGTGGCATCTTAATGGCACAATATTGGCATCTGAGTGACACAGTAATACTGGCATCTTAATAGCATAATTATACTGGCATCTGAATGGCACAATACTGGCATCTTAATGGCCAAATTGGCTGTGGCATCTTAATAGCACAATAATACTAGCATCTTAATGGCACAATAATACTTGCATATTAATGGGCAAATTGGCTGTGCCCTATTAATGGGCAAACTGTGGCATATTTAATGGACAAACAGTGGCATATTTTAATAAGAAAACTGGCTGTTGCATATGTTAATGACAAAGTGACTGTAGCAGGTTAATTGGTACCTGACAGTAGCTTATTTTAATTTGCAAATTGATGCTGTGGCATGTCCTGTGGGGAGAGAGGCTTATTTGTTGCAATACTGCTAAAACAATGTATATATCATTTTTTGTTATTTTTTTTTTGTGCTGCACATGCACAATACTTTTAATTCTGAGTGGCAATCAGTTAAATAGAGAGAATTTGGGTACTGCCATGCTTTTTGAAGTCATGTTCTCCTCTACAACAAATAACGCGGATAAGTAACCCCTCCCAAACATCCCTTCTATAACTAATTTGTGCAAAGGTGTTTAATACACGTATTAGTATTATGTTTCCATTAAACTAGGTCTCAGACAGTATTTTAGGTCAAACCTGTCACCCCCTCCTCCTCCCCCTGCCAGCATAAACAGTGTCTAGCCAAAAGATCAATTTAAGTTGCTTTTTAAGTAAACACTTCAGTCTGTCCGTAGCACTCAAACAGTATTATATTCCATCTTTCACTTCACAATGTAATTGTGAAGTTTGGCTCTGTCTCCAAACACTCATATTCTTTCCTTTTTGCTAAAAGTAGATAAGTATGGTGTGTAAAAATAATTTATTGTCATTTCACATAAATATGCATAAGCTGCACTTGCAGATTTATAACTTCTTTATAATAATAATAATAAAAAAAAAAGTCACCTGGAAAATTGGATCAGAGTTCTGTGTGCTCTGAAAGTGATTTAATATTTCCAGGCAAAAAAAATGTAATTTATATTCACTGTCCTCAGGATATGGTTTCTGTGCTAGAAAAAGACTGCTGTTTCAAGTTATGAAATGTCTCTGTATAGTACTATTGTGTGGCAAGCACCATGGTTAAGTTGGCAGTATTGTAGAACTGGGTGTACCGTCCAGACACATTTCCAGTGATGGGCAACAAGGTTTAAAAAAAACCCCAACACTTCCGCATTATAGTGCCCTATTATGTGCCAGATAACCAATCAAAATATTAAAAAATTTTGTAATAAAAAAAAAGGACCCTACACAAATAAGTAGTTGGGAAAATTCTCCAATTCGACTATTTTGGTTTAAAGTTTGAAATTCCCATCTACATTTCCTGCAATTCTCTCCTTATTGAGTGGACCCTTCAATTATTTTAACCAGCAAACTAACTTTAACAACCCACCAGGTGCTAAGCCATAAGCCTCAGCCAATGAAGATACGTAAGTTTGCATCCTGGTGATGTCATGAACCGCCGTCAGGATGCTCCTCCCCAAGTCCAAGAGGGCGGATCTTCGCATTGAAGAGAATGGCTGACCTGGAACTTCACCTCTGTGGCAGGATTACAGGCTGGGGAAAGGAGATGGTCTGGCAGAAGATCTGTACCTTGCTTGATCCTGGGCAGAAAGAGGAAGAACATCAGGATAACAAGACATCATATTAACCCCTTCCCGCTTGTATGTTCCATGCCGTCCTACTTTTTAGTGCCAAGATTCTTTTAGGACGGCATGGGACGTCCAACAATAAACAGCTCTTCTCAGCCCCCCCGCGATGATCTGTGTGCGGATCCCACTGCAGGGACTTGCAGCGGTGTCCCCACTGTCAGGTGAGGCCAAAGACCGTCCTGAAAGGAACAGCTCATCGCGGCTCCCCGAGATGAGCTGTACTGGGGATCCCACTGCAGGGACTTGCAGTGTGATCCCCAGTGTCAGATGAGGCCACTTTGAGTGACATCATCCTGACATAAGAAATGTAGGGAACGCTCAATCAGCTACATTTCCGGCATCACAGAGTGCCTCCGTGATGTCACAAGTGACGTGACGAAGTATCGCGGGATGTTGGCAGGGAACGACAAGGTCTATAGAGACCCTGATTAGGTCCCTGCTTGGATGTTCCTGGAAAGTGATCCGCTCCCAGGAACAAAAAGACGCCGGATGGTCGTTAAGGACCAAAAGCACCATCCGTCATGAAGGGGTTAAGCATAAACATTTATTTACAAACATAAAGAGCCAATAGGAAAATGGCTAACATAACTGCTTATAGTTAAAGGCATTGGTTCAGCAATCATGTCCCCCTTTCTCATTCATGCAGGGGATCGCTATCCTCTAAAAGTGTCTAATAGTCATCTTGACGTATTACTAATTTTACAATTCTGTAATGCTTGGTAGAGAATATGATGGGCTACAAATGCAAAGGGATGAAACCTTAACTAACCAGGTAGGGAGAGCCCTGCCTGGAGGCTTACAGTCTAATGGGAAATGGGGACAGGAGACTACTAGTTTGTTAAAGAAGGCAGGAAAGAAAAATGTGAGGGAACGTGCATTGGTGAACGGTGCAGCTATGGCACCAATGAATTCTTAAAAAGCAACTTAACCCTCCTCAGCGACGTTTAGCCATCTCAACCAGCTTGTCCCCTGCCCTGGACTGATGCACCATTCAAAAGGTAGTTTTAATTAGGCAGAGGTAGCCTTGTGCCTGGTTAAAAAAATTAAAAAAAAGGTTGTGTTTAGTTAAGTATTTTTAAGTGATAGCCTGTTTAAAGATGAGAAAGAGCGATGGATATTCAATTTAATTTGCAGCACTATTTCCAGGCCCCTGTCAATGTATGTGAGCCAATTTGTGTCAGCATTGGAAATGTTAATAAAAGGGGCCATGTGTCTTACTTTTAAAGCACTGCTGCAGACGGTGGCGTTACTCTGATTTGGAGCATCAGTTGGCTACCCAGAGGATTATTTATTTACTTCCCAGACTTGGATGGATAATTTGCAGCTGTCGCACCTAATGCAGAAATTGTCAGTGCGTAGCTTGTTTGCCTGTCCCTGCTGACAATACTTTCACCCATGAAGCACAATGCAGACCATGCTGTGCTCAGGTCAATTTGAGAATTGCTCCTCTGCAGAGCTTCTGCCCTCTTTACTTCTCATCCTGCCATGAAAACCCAGCCTCCTCATGTATCTGGAGATGCTTCATTAACTGCTCTGTTCGGTTTGTTAGCTTGTCAGAGAAAAATGATAGGGATGGCGGACTTTACATCAGCAGTGAGAACATTAATGAATGCGCTTCTAGCATATGTTTCCTAGCTTAGCTATTATTTCCCTCGCCTCGTTATGGGCAGCAAAGCAAGAGCCAATTAGCGTGAATCTGTCAACTTTGAGATTTTCGTCTCATTAAATTTACCTCAGTAACGTGTCCGTACTTTTTAATTTTTTTATTTGTCAAACTATGTCAGAGTTTTGCAGTTATCAAAGATAACACTTCAGCACAGCTCTGCTTTAAGTCTTGTTGTGCCTTTTCTTGGTAGGGTTTAGACTTATCACCTACCACCAGTGGAGTGGAATAAAATAATAGGAAGAATAATCATGCAAAAGACAGAATCCGAAAACAAAGTGAGGAATGTGGAAGTTGAGAGCTGAGAAAAAGTGAAAAGTGCCACACTGAGAGGACATAAATTAGTGGGGCAAAGGTTTAAGAGCAGTATCAGGAAGTATTATTTTACTGAGAGAGCAGTGGATGCATGGAACAACCTTGCAGCAGAAATGGTAGAGTGAAGGAGGCAAGCATGCATGAGATAGGTATAAGGCTATCCTAGATATAAGATAAGTCCCGGAACTAATGAAAGTATTAGTTTACTGAGAGAGCAGTGGATGCATGGAACAACCTTCCAGCAGAAGTGGTAGAGTTTAATTGAATGAAGGAGGTAAGCATGCATGGGACAGGTATAAGGCTATCCTAGATATAAGTTAAGGCCCGGGACTAATTAAAGTATTTAGAAAATTGGGCAGACTAGATGGGCCGAATTGGTTGTCTGCTGACACATTCTATGTTTAAAGGTTCTCTAACCCTAGCAGTGGTGGATTTAGGCATATCTCCCAACTTCTTCCTCTGCTGAATCAGGACACCTAGGGCAGAGCTTTGGTACGCAAGAGTCAGTGCTACCATACATGAACGTTACTCAAACTAGCAGGTTCACAATTCTGCGCATGCGTACTATGCATTCTCTGATGTGCCGGTCAACAGAGTATGTAATCACAGCATGGTGGTCCCGCGTGATGCTGACTAAGTGTTGTCAGCTGACTAAGAGGTCTGTTTAGGTTTTGGGCATGAGTTTACTGGGACAGCCTGAGGTGTTCAGGCACCCCCTCTCTCCTCGTGGTAAGGTACAGGTATCAAATAATAACATATTTTTGAAAATACTAGTTTTTATTTACTTCCTCTACCTCCTTCACACAATTTCTCACAATACCCACAGGTATTGGCAGAGCACCAAGGTTGCACACACAAGACTTGCCAAGCACCCAGCTTGCACCCACTGGTCTTGCCAGAGCACCTAGATTGTCCACACAGGTCCTTAGGGGGCGCCCACCTGGCCTGCAAAAAAAAAAGTTTAAAAAATTGTTTTTTTTAGTGATAATGCAGGGTATCTGATTTCCGCCATGGGGGAGTCCCACACAGGGCGCCGAAACACTTAACGCCAGCCCTGCTTGCCAGAGCACCCAGCTTGCACCCACTGGTATTGACAGAGCACCCAGCTTGCACCCACTGGTAGTGACAGAGCATCCAGATTGCACATCAAAGACATGCCCCATCCAGCACCCAGATTGCACACCCAAGATATGCTCCATCCAGCATCCAGATTGTACACTCAGGACATTCCTCATCCAGAATCCAGATTGTACACCCAGGACATGCCCCGCCCAGCACCCAAAATGCACAACCAGGACATGCACCGGTCAGCACCCAGATTGCACACCCAGGTCATGCCCAGCCAGCACCTAGATTGCACAACCAGGAAATGCCCCTAACACCCGGCACACCATGTGCTGTTTACCACAATTCCCATGAGGCTCAGCCAGACACACTATTTCCATGATGCTGGATGAGCATCATGGGAATTTGTAATCTACAACTAACACCTGCCACACCATCTTCTGTTAACTACAGTTCCCATAAGGCCCAGTCAGACATACTGCATCCCTCACTGAGTGTCATCGGAAGTGCAGTCAAAATTAGATACACCTGATTCTCATCCAGGTGTCCACCATGATGCTGGCTGAGCATTATTGGAAAAGTAGTCCACAGCAGTAAATATTTAAAAATGCGAGTATTATCCTTGCTCCCAGGATACAACCTTTCTGGCCTGGGGGAGGCTCATCTAGTCCCTGGGATTGTGTGGGGCACGTGCCTGGCAGAGCTGTATTTAGCGCAAGGGTGGCACTTACCTTGTCTGTCTGGGGGGGATGCAACAAATGCCGGCCCTTTAAAAAAAAACATTTGATGGCAGAGACAGTGGCTGGGGAGATCAGAAGATCTCAGGCACACAGACTTAATTCAGTGCTGCCTGAAGCACTCACTGCACAGTTTGACTGTTGAGTGCTGACAGGTCATGTATCCCTGTGCTCTGACATCAGACACGTGCGAGGATGGTTGACCTGTCAAAACCCACCTGTCAAACCACGCAGGGAGCCCAACAGCATGGTGTCTGCCACTAGATACCAGGGTACAGAGCTGCCCGGGGTAAGTACTGGGGGCAATGGGAAATGGAGCATATAACGGGGTAATGGGGTGATGGGACATGTAATGGGTGTGCAATGTTTGTGATGGGGAAGTCCTGTGGTGATTGGGCATGTAATGGATGTGCAATGGGGGTGAAGGGGCAAGTCCTGGGGTGATGGGGTGTGTAATGGGAGTGCAATGTGGGTGAAGGGGCAAGTCCTGGGGTGATGGGGTGTGTAATGGGAGTGCAATGTGGGTAATGGGGAAAGTCCTGGGGTGATGGGTCATGCAATGCGTGTGCAATGTGGGGTGATATGGCACTTGCTGGGGCATGTCCTGGTTATACAATGTTAGTGGGATGCCCAAACTTAGTCTTCCTAGGGCAGCACAAAACAAACATACATCACTGGCTCCTGGGCTGGCTGTGGTGTGGAGAGAGCTGTTGGTCTCTCTCTTATAGAGACTTGCTTCCTCCATGCAGACTCTCCGCACTCAGGGCAGGGGGCAGGGATGATTACTCATATCCCCATGCTCCCCTCTTATTGGCCCTGTGATGTTTGACAGCAGCACGTCTCTGCCAGAAGAGACAGAGTCCAGCTTCTTCTCACAGGACAGTGCGGCTCCCTGTTATGGATGATCTGCACCTCACACCTCCTTTATTTATTTTTTTAGTTGTATGGTCGCACAGGACGCACACCCCAAAGGCCAGCCCTGGCCTGACTCTTACACCTCCGAAGCCTCGTTTGTGCGACCCTTCCTCTCCTGAAGCCTTGTTCTCCTCTTTTTGTCAGGTTTTATTAATTTAGCTCTCCTGTTGGGAGAACTGAACGTGTTTTGGGGCTCCCCTTTGAGAACAAATACATTTTTATATAGTTTCTTAAGAATTATGTTCACATTAGCAATAGTCAGATACACTATTATCAGTGTCTTGATTAGCAATTAGGAACAGCTGATTATAAATTAACTTTAACTTATGGCTAGGGAGAAGCCATTAGTTGTTGTCATGACAACTAATTGGCCTGTCGCACTGTAATTGGTTAATCACACACCTGAGCGTGTAATTAAGTTATCTTGATCAAATATCATGATGTGTGTATGTCTGCCCAAACATCTTTAGTATCTTGATGTGTGTATGTCTGCCAAATATCTTTAATATCATGATGTGTGTATGTCTGCCCATATATCTTTAAAATCCTGATGTGTGTATGACTGCCCAAACATCTTTAATATCATGATGTATATATGTCTGCCCAAACATCTTTAATATCATGATGTGTGTATGTCTGCCCATACATTTTTAATATCATGATGTGTGTATGTCTACCCATACATCTTTAATATCATGATGTGTGTATGTCTGCCCATACATCTTTAATATCATGATGTGTGTATGTCTGCCCATACATCTTTAATATCATGATGTGTGCATGTCTGCCCATACATCTTTAATATAATGATGTGTGTATGTCTGCCCATACACCTTTAATATCATGATGTGTGTATGTCTGCCCATTCATCTTTAATATTACAATTTGTTTGGTTGTCTGCCCATACATCTTTAATATCATGATGTGAATGTCTGCCCATACATCTTTAATATCATGATGGGTGTATGTCTGCCCATACATCTTTAATATCATGATGTGTGTATGTCTGCCCATACATCTTTAATATCATGATGTGTGTATGTCTGCCCAAACATCTTTAATATCATGATTTGTGTATGTCTGCCCAAACATCTTTAATATCATGATGTGTGTATGTCTGCCCAAACATCTTTAATATCATGATGTATGTATGTCTGCCCATTCATCTTTAATATCATGATGTGTGTATGTCTGCCCAAACATCTTTAATATCATGATGTGTGTATGTCTGCCCATACATCTTTAATATCATGATGTATGTATGTCTGCCCATTCATCTTTAATATCATGATGTGCGTATGTCTGCCCAAACATCTTTAATATCATGATGTGTGTATGTCTGCCCAAACATCTTTAATATCATGATGTGTGTATGTCTGCCCAAACATCTTTAATATCATGATGTGTGTATGTCTGCCCAAACATCTTTAATATCATGATGTGTGTATGTCTGCCCAAACATCTTTAATATCATGATGTATGTATGTCTGCCCATTCATCTTTAATATCATGATGTGTGTATGTCTGCCCAAACATCTTTAATATCATGATGTGTGTATGTCTGCCCATACATCTTTAATATCATGATGTATGTATGTCTGCCCATTCATCTTTAATATCATGATGTGCGTATGTCTGCCCAAACATCTTTAATATCATGATGTGTGTATGTCTGCCCAAACATCTTTAATATCATGATGTGTGTATGTCTGCCCATACATCTTTAATATCATGATGTGCGTATGTCTGCCCATACATCTTTAATATCATGATGTGTGTATGTCTGCCCAAACATCTTTAATATCATGATGTATGTATGTCTGCCCATTCATCTTT
This sequence comes from Pelodytes ibericus, assembly GCA_036172795.1. NCBI lineage: Eukaryota > Metazoa > Chordata > Amphibia > Anura > Pelodytidae > Pelodytes > Pelodytes ibericus. The sequence goes on along the minus strand of CM069859.1, from coordinate 34,441,776 downwards.
AATATCATGATGTGTGTATGTCTGCCCATACATCTTTAATATCATGATGTGTGTATGTCTGCCCATACATCTTTAATATCATGATGTGTGTATGTCTGCCCAAACATCTTTAATATCATGATGTATGTATGTCTGCCCAAACATCTTTAATATCATGATGTGTGTATGTCTGCCCATACATCTTTAATATCATGATGTGTGTATGTCTGCCCAAACATCTTTAATATCATGATGTATGTATGTCTGCCCATTCATCTTTAATATCACGATGTGTGTATGTCTGCCCATACATCTTTAATATCATGATGTGTGTATGTCTGCCCAAACATCTTTAGGAGCAGACATGTTGTTTAGAATCTAGGGTCAGATGACTGAAGATCTGAACTATCCGACCAAACATGGCCGCTCCTGATAGTGCTATATAAGCACAGTGTGCTCAATGAGATGCTAACTATTTTACAAAGATTGAGATAAGGTGAAACCTGCCATAGTGAATAGAGGACAGATGAAACTCGCTCCCATTCATTTCAATGGGGGAAGGAAAAACATTTTTCAGGCTAAGTCCAGCTTAAATGTGAAAAGCACACTTGGTGTATACCTCATTGACTGTGAGTGCGGTATACACATTGGTGGGATTCAGCCGGCTCACTCACACAAAGACAGTCACGTATGCAGCAGCCGGCAGCCGCGTCCAGCGGATGCAATCTAGCTTAGTCTTAGTGCTGCCGGATATGACAGCAACTCATATCCGGCAGCTGTTTGTACCTCCTCCATGTATGCTACGCACGCAGCGTGTGTGGAGAGAAGACTGCAGAGGAGACGGCCGAGAGAGCAGCAGCAAGGTAAGCACTTGGGCCTGGGGAGTAGGGACTTTTTTTATTGGGCAAGCGGACTGTGGCATATTCCTGGGCATACTGACTGTGGCATATTCCTGGGCATACTGGCTGTGGCATATTAATGGGCATACTGGCTGTGGTATATTACTGGGCATACTGGCTGTGGCATATTCCTGGGCATACTGGCTGTGGCATATTAATGGGCATACTGGCTGTGGCATATTAGTGGGCATACTGGCTGTGGAATCTTACTGGGCATACTGGCTGTGGCATATTAATGGGCATACTGGCTGTGGCATATTGCTGGGCATATTGGCTGTGGCATATTAGTGGGCATACTGGCTGTGGCATCTTACTGGGCATACTGGATGGGGCATATTATGGGCATACTGGTTGTGGCATATTACTGGTCATAGAAAATGTGGCATATTAATGGGCATAATGGCTGTGGCATATTAGTGGGCATACTGACTGTGGCATATTCCTGGGCATACTGGCTGTGGCATATTAATGGGCATACTGGCTGTGGCATATTCCTGGGCATACTGGCTGTGGCATATTAATGGGCATACTGGCTGTGGCATATTAGTGGGCATACTGGCTGTGGAATCTTACTGGGCATACAGGCTGTGGCATATTAATGGGCATACTGGCTGTGGCATATTACTGGGCATACTGGCTGTGGCATATTAGTGGGCATACTGGCTGTGGCATCTTACTGGGCATACTGGATGGGGCATATTATGGGCATACTGGTTGTGGCATATTACTGGTCATAGTAAATGTGGCATATTAATGGGCATAATGGCTGTGGCATATTAGTGGGCATACTGGCTGCGGCATATTAATGGGCATACTGGCTGTGGTATATTACTGTACATACTGGCTGTGGAGTATTAGTGGGCATACTGGCAGTGGCATATTACTGGGCATACAGGCTGTGGAATATTAGTGGGCATACTGGCTGTGGCATATTACTGGGCATACTGGATGGGGCATATTACTGGGCATACTCATTGTGGCATATTACTGGGCATACTGGCTGTGGAATATTAGTGGGCATACTGGCAGTGGCATATTACTGGGCATACTGGATGGGGCATATTACTGGGCATACTCATTGTGGCATATTACTGGGCATACTGGCTGTGGAATATTAGTGGGCATACTGGCTGTGGCATATTACTGGGCATACTGGATGGGGCATATTACTGGGCATACTCATTGTGGCATATTACTGGGCATACTGGCTGTGGAATATTAGTGGGCATACTGGATGGGGCATATTACTGAGCATACTCATTGTGGCATATTACTGGGCATGCTGGCAGTGGCATGTTACTGGGCATACTGGCAGTGGCATACACACACACTATGCCGCCCAATGTCCCCGTGCTGCCCTGTGTTCCTCTCACACACACACAAATTATATGAATTTACTGCCCTTTGACAAGGTATTCAGGATTTATGCATTTATTGTCATGATATACCAAGTTTATGTATTTATCGCTTCATTGGCATGATATACTAAGTTTATGTATTTATTGCTTCATTGGCATGATATACCAAGTTTATATATTTATCACTTCATTGGCACGATATACCAAGTTTATGTATTTATCGCTTCACTGGCATGATATACTAAGTTTATGTATTTATTGCTTCAGTGGCATGATATACCAAGTTCATGTATTTATCACTTAATTGTCATGATATACCAAGTTTATGTATTTATCACTTCATTGTCATGATATACCAAGTTTATGTATTTATCACTTCATTGTCACGATATACCAAGTTTATATATTTATCACTTCATTGGCACGATATACCAAGTTTATGTATTTATCGCTTCAGTGGCACGATATACCAAGTTTATGTATTTATTGCTTCATTGGCACGATATACCAAGTTTATATATTTATCACTTCATTGGCACGATATACCAAGTTTATGTATTTATCGCTTCATTGTCATGATATACCAAGTTTATGTATTTATCGCTTCATTGTCATGATATACCAAGTTTATGTATTTATCACTTCATTGGCATGATATACCAAGTTTATGTATTTATCACTTCATTGGCATGATATACCAAGTTTATATATTTATCACTTCATTGGCACGATATACCAAGTTTATGTATTTATCACTTCATTGTCATGATATACCAAGTTTATGTATTTATCGCTTCATTGGCATGATATACCAAGTTTATGTATTTATCGCTTCATTGGCACGATATACCAAGTTTATGTATTTATCGCTTCATTGGCACGATATACCAAGTTTATGTATTTATCGCTTCATTGGCACGATATACCAAGTTTATGTATTTATCGCTTCATTGGCACGATATACCAAGTTTATGTATTTATCGCTTCATTGGCACGATATACCAAATTTATGTATTTATCGCTTCATTGGCACGATATACCAAGTTTATGTATTTATCGCTTCATTGGCACGATATACCAAGTTTATGTATTTATCGCTTCATTGGCACGATATACCAAGTTTATGTATTTATCGCTTCATTGGCACGATATACCAAGTTTATGTATTTATCGCTTCATTGGCACGATATACCAAGTTTATGTATTTATCGCTTCATTGGCATGATATACCAAGTTTATGTATTTATCGCTTCATTGGCATGATATACCAAGTTTATATATTTATCGCTTCATTGGCACAATATACCAAGTTTATGTATTTATCGCTTCATTGGCATGATATACCAAGTTTATGTATTTATCGCTTCATTGGCACGATATACCAAGTTTATGTATTTATCACTTCATTGTCATGATATACCAAGTTTATGTATTTATCACTTCATTGTCACGATATACCAAGTTTATATATTTATCACTTCATTGGCACGATATACCAAGTTTATGTATTTATCGCTTCAGTGGCACAATATACCAAGTTTATGTATTTATTGCTTCATTGGCACGATATACCAAGTTTATATATTTATCACTTCATTGGCACGATATACCAAGTTTATGTATTTATCGCTTCATTGTCATGATATACCAAGTTTATGTATTTATCGCTTCATTGTCATGATATACCAAGTTTATGTATTTATCACTTCATTGGCATGATATACCAAGTTTATGTATTTATCACTTCATTGGCATGATATACCAAGTTTATGTATTTATCACTTCATTGGCATGATATACCAAGTTTATATATTTATCACTTCATTGGCACGATATACCAAGTTTATGTATTTATCACTTCATTGTCATGATATACCAAGTTTATGTATTTATCACTTCATTGGCATGATATACCAAGTTTATGTATTTATCGCTTCATTGGCACGATATACCAAGTTTATGTATTTATCGCTTCATTGGCACGATATACCAAGTTTATGTATTTATCGCTTCATTGGCACGATATACCAAGTTTATGTATTTATCGCTTCATTGGCACGATATACCAAGTTTATGTATTTATCACTTCATTGGCACGATATACCAAGTTTATGTATTTATCGCTTCATTGGCACGATATACCAAGTTTATGTATTTATCTCTTCATTGGCACGATATACCAAGTTTATGTATTTATCGCTTCATTGGCACGATATACCAAGTTTATGTATTTATCGCTTCATTGGCACGATATACCAAGTTTATGTATTTATCGCTTCATTGGCACGATATACCAAGTTTATGTATTTATCGCTTCATTGGCATGATATATCAAGTTTATGTATTTATCGCTTCATTGGCATGATATACCAAGTTTATGTATTTATCGCTTCATTGGCATGATATACCAAGTTTATATATTTATCGCTTCATTGGCACAATATACCAAGTTTATGTATTTATCGCTTCATTGGCATGATATACCAAGTTTATGTATTTATCGCTTCATTGGCACGATATACCAAGTTTATGTATTTATCGCTTCATTGGCATGATTTAGCAAGTTTATGTATTTATCGCTTCATTGGCATGATGTACTAAGTTTATGTATTTATTGCTTCATTGGCACGATATACAAAGTTTATGTATTTATCACTTCATTGGCATGATATACCAAGTTTATGTATTCAATGCGAATTGGCTTGATATACCAAGGTTATGAATTTATCGCTTCATTGGCATGATATACCAAGTTTATGTATTTATCACTTCATTGGCATGATATACCTAGTTTATGTATTTATCGCTTCATTGGCATGATATACCAAGTTTATGTATTTATCGCTTCATTGGCACGATATACCAAGTTTATATATTTATCGCTTCATTGGCACGATATACCAAGTTTATGTATTTATCGCTTCATTGGCATGATGTACCAAGTTTATGTATTTATCGCTTCATTGGCACGATATACCAAGTTTATGTATTTATCGCTTCATTGGCATGATGTACCAAGTTTATGTATTTATCGCTTCATTGGCATGATATACCAAGTTTATGTATTTATCGCATCATTGGCACGATATACCAAGTTTATGTATTTATCACTTCATTGGCACGATATATCAAGTTTATGTATTTATTGCTTCATTGGCACGATATTCCAAGTTTATGTATTTATCGCTTCATTGGCACGATATACCAAGTTTATGTATTTATCGCTTCATTGGCATGATATACCAAGTTTATGTATTTATCGCTTCCTTGGCATGATATACCAAGTTTATATATTTATCACTTCAGTGGCATGATATACCAAGTTTATGTATTTATCGCTTTATTGGCATGATATACCAAGTTTATGTATTTATCGCTTCATTGGCATGATATACCAAGTTTATGTATTTATCGCTTCATTGGCATGATATACCAAGTTTATATATTTATCGCTTCATTGGCACAACATACCAAGTTTATGTATTTATCGCTTCATTGGCATGATATACCAAGTTTATGTATTTATCGCTTCATTGGCACGATATACCAAGTTTATATATTTATCGCTTCATTGGCACGATATACCAAGTTTATATATTTATCGCTTCATTGGCATGATATACCAAGTTTATGTATTTATCGCTTCATTGGCATGATATACAAAGTTTATGTATTTATTGCTTCATTGGCATGATATACCAAGTTTATGTATTTATCGCTTCATTGGCATGATATACCAAGTTTATGTATTTATCGCTTCATTGGCATGATACACCAAGTTTATGTATTTATCACTTCATTGGCACGATATACCAAGTTTATGTATTTATCGCTTCATTGGCATGATATACCAAGTTTATGTATTCAATGCGAATTGGCATGATATACCAAGTTTATGAATTGGCAGATGTTAATGTTAATTAAAATAAGGAATGTTGGCACTAAATAAATGTGAAAATAATAATAATCAAACTAATTCAGGCCTCTTCAAGTTTAGTGAACTGGAATTGGGAATTTAAGACCAGAGTATCCAAACTGAAAGCATAGCTTGCTTAGAGAATCCTTCCAGCTTTGTCTACTTTGGTCTTAAATTTGAAATTCACTTTGAATTCACTTTAAATAACCCACATTATGTAAATTGTAGAAAACGTTCTGCTGTTAAGCAAAAAGCAAGTCGTTTTTATTTTATTTTGTTTGACATTAGAGAAAAACATATTACACCTGCTTGAAAGTCAGAACTGGTTGCTAAAATGTCTGAATCCCACCACTGGGAATACAATACATTAGAGAGACAATTAGCCATTTTCGCAGTCGTGTTCTGGGACATGTCAACTGCATTAACAGGGAATTGGAAACTTCCATCTCCAGACACCTGAAAATGGGCCAGAACTATAACTCCAAGTGACTGGGCTTCAAAGCTATTTATTAGCCAAGTAAATCTCCTCGCAACAGTAAACTCAAAAATTACAATAATATACCATACTTATCATAAACGGGATCAAGTAATTCACTGCAGTAAAAATGTCATCACACACACCCCTTTTTATAATAATTATTTTCCCCCCTATTATTATTAATGTATTTTTTTTTAATATATGATATTATAATTCCAATTCAGATTATTTTCACAGATCAACTTAATATACATAACCAACCCTAACTTTAATTTCATCAAATATGACTTTCCTGAATTCATTAATTCAGCCATTATTCATTATTTATTTATCTTATTATGGTTTTTTCTGCTCATCCTCATTATCGATTACACCAATTCCGCTATGGTGTTACATACCTGTCAAAGCTATTTTACATTGCTTCATACCGTGGTCTCTCTCATATTTATGGTACTATATACAATTTACAATATACAATAACACTTTATGCCATTTGGTAGATGAACTCAGTTCAATGACTCACATTACACTTAATCAGCTCCAATCAAAATTACACTTAGCATGACTCCTATTTATTTAATTAGTTATTGCTATTTATTTTTCTATTTATCACTTCTGCTCATTCTCATTTTTTAATGCATTGACTCCACTGTGGCAATATATAACCATTAGCACCATTCTCCATTCCTTCATAAAACTCTGTCTCCCTTCTCTTTATTGTTATTTTATGCTATATTTTTCCTTCCCCTTCATTACTGTTTCAATCAAATACTTTAGGCGGTGTCCAAATGGCACGTCCTGATTGGCTAATAGTTTCTCCACGCCCCCTCTCACTTCACACTAATTATCCAGCTGTTATTTCCCTTATCATTCTTCCCTCTGACGAAGCTGCGGGCGAAACGCACATGGGGCGTTTCAGCTCCTTTTGGCTGTTTTTTTTTTTTTTTTATGCAGTTAGCTGTTTTCTATGGTGCTGACAGCTGTCTTCATTTTACTATTGTAGTCCTCATTTATGGATGGGATGTAACCTAGCACTCTGCTTAGCATTCATTTAGTTTCAAATACTTTAATTGCCCAACGCGGTTTGCCTGGGTTGATGTCTGGTATTAGGCAAGGAGTTTAACCACTTTTAGCACAGCCTATCAGCATTTTAACACTACATTTTTTTTATTGTATTACCCCTGTCCTTCTCTTATAATACTATTAAATCCATTTAATACCTAAGATATTTCTAATGAGGTTCAGAGAGACTGTAGCAATCGCCACACTAGTTCAAGCAACTAATTCATTATCTTCGTCAGCAAAGTATTGTTTTTCCTCCAACAGGACAGTCAGCTCAGCAGCTGTACGACACAATTCTACAAATATACCTGTATAGTGATATTTACATACACTGTATTGGAATTTATCCAAGGTATTTATAGGTCATCAGAAGTATTAAGGATCTCTTCATATAAGCATCTAGTCTTCCTATTACTAATAAAATATTTGTTGATTTAACATGTTTTAAATACACCAACGGTCAAACTGCTAGTCATTTACTATAATGTTTTCTGACCAGACAGACTGTTTCTATATTTTTACTATGAGGGGCATGTACTAAAAAAACGCAAATATATTTTATGTGCAAAACTATTTTTGCGCTCTGCTCCTATTGCAAAGTACTAAACATTTAACACACAAATAATAGATACAAACTATCAAGCAAACTATGAATAAAAACAGGCAATTTTCCGAATATTTTTTCTAACTCTTTAGATGGCACTTGCTAAAAGCTGGTGTAATTTTCACACGCAAATAAGAATTATTTTGCACAAAATATTCACAAAACTCTTTAGCATGCGCAAATTTAATCGCGTTTTATTTGCGCAACGTGAAAAAGCACGCTAAATAAAAATAAACTTAAGAGGCGCAAATCAGGGGAAAAAAGCGCACAATTTTACAAATAGTCCCAGACTGCTCCTTACTCATGTTTTACCTACTTTTGCGTGCGAAATGCGTTAAGCACAAACGTGCAAAACGTGTTACGCGTTTGCCTACAAGAGGTCACTAGGCGAAATGTTATGAGCCATCAATCTCGAATGCTGTTTTAATGGTCTATGGACCTGAAATAGAGAAACAATATTTTTTATCACATTTTTTGCCTTCGGAATTCTTTTGTACTCTAAAACTTTCAAAACACACTTCTATTCCTTACTTCAAAACATTTTTTATTGAATTTATGTAAGCCAATTCTGCCCCCATGTACCAATTTGCCCCCAAACTTGCTACTTCTTTTGCAGACTTGCCAATTCTGCTTTTTTAGACTTGCTAATTCTGCTTTTTCAGACTTGCCAATTTTGCCCCCAGAAAAGACAATTCTGCCCCCCACACTTACCAATTCTGCCTCTTCCCCCAGACTTACCAATTTGCCCCCCAACTTGTCAATTCTGCCCCCCTGTGGAAAAAAGGTTGATGGAAAGAGAAAGAGGAAACAATTCTGATAGAAAAACACCCCTAAAAATAAAAAAAGTGCACGGGTAATAAGTGGTGAGAGAATAGAATAAAATGACTAAGAAAAAAAGAGCATGAAAAGCAGGAATCAAAGACACCAGTGTCAATGTCAGGAACTTTGTGAAATTGAATGAAAAATGTTGGTGTCTATCTTGAGTAAAAAGATGTCGTGCTCCTTAACTGGCAACTTTGTTAAGACATTTTTTATGAGAAGACATCTCCACAGAGTTACAAAGTTGGAATCTTTGTCCAGTTTACTGAAAACATTACAGATAAGAAAAGAAGCTCCAACTGTCACTACATCGGTACCTAGGGGAAGAGGGCCCAGACAGGTGGAGATAATCAGACTGGGCGGAATCGAAAACAGTGGAAAAAAAAGCTAAAGAATGTCACCCTGGACATTATTCTACATAACCCCTTGGCCAACATTTGACCTTGATTCACCCCTCTCCAGGTCAGTCGTGTCAGTCTATTTCTAACCAGCATTGTTGTTAAATAGTATTTATTTATATAGTGTGTAACCATTATTGGTGGTACATTGAGATTTCTCTCATTTTCAAGTATGTCCTGGATCCACCAACATTGGTACAACAATAATATTACACATACAAAATAATATTAAAATACAAATAAACACATTTAACACAGAACACGAACAAGAAATACAATCTACCATGACTATAGGTGCATTCTGTATTGAGGTATATTGACAGAAATACACAAGAGTTCACCAAATGAACCTAAAGCCTCATTGCTTCATATATTAAATAGCAAACAGTGATTATTTATTTTCTGGAGTTAGGTTAGAAGCTGGCATTCATTATTCTTTATTAGTCTGTCTTTGTATCTCTGATGGCTCCAGGCTCTGCACTATGTGCTGTGTAAATAGTTTGTGTTATAAAATGTAATAAACTGGACAGTGGCAAAGGTCAGAGGGCAGGCAGCTAACCACGAGGGTCAGTAGTGGAACCACCTCAAAATAGACTCATTTAAAGCAAGAAATAAAAAGACAAGCACATGTGTGAAAGCCAACAACCCTGACAGGAGAGGAACCCGAACAACTGATAATCTAGTATTAGCGCACTTTTTGTGGTCAGCTCATAGTCGGCAACAAATACAAAGAGTTCTGTATTTCCTGTGGTGCCACACATCCAAAATTGCAGTTTTAAAGGGCTCATTTATTTCACTAGACACAACTGAAGTATAGGGTGGTTTGGTGGGAATTTATATAGAATCTTTGTTGTGGAAAAAGAAAAGGTGAAAATGAAAAAGAAAAAAAAAAAAATCAATAACAGTAGAAAAACAAGCAGCTAGTTCATTTGTCAGAATCACTCAATGATAAAAAACTCAAAACTCAATATGAAACCAGGCAAAGGAGCATAACAAAGTCTTGAAGGCAAATACAGTTCTAGCTTGTTTCCAAATATTCACCTGGTGTTGTACAATAGAATATATATATATATATATATATATATATATATATATATATATATATATATATAAACATCAAGTCTATTTACAATGTAGTGAAAATCAGTTAACTGACAACATCAAAAAAATATTTGTAAAAATAGAAGAATTTCCCCAAAATAGCTATTTTGGCTATCTATCAGTTTTTTGAGTCCAGCATGCTCTCGGGCAGACTTATAGGTGTGTATTAACTTTGTATTCACCGCGCCTCTGCTTTTATTGCTTATTTTTTAGTCCTTGTACATTGTATTTGTGATTAATTGTATGCATATTGTTTTAGGGAGTTTTTATATTCCTATTATCAATTCCCTGCTTCTGTGTATATTTATTGTGTCATTTTTATATTAATTCTTGTGTTTTTGTTTATTTTGTCCTGTTTATTTATTTATGTATTAAACTTACTTATATTTTTTTACCTATTCAGGTGTGTATCTCATTCCTTGTTCCTTTACTGTAATATAGCGCTGTCTATTTACATTTTTATGTATTTTTTCTTCCCTTCTTTTACAGTGGTGTTCCACTGTGATTTTTGAGACCAGCAGCTCTCTATTTAACCATTCTTATTATTGGTGTCCTGATTACACCTGAGGATTTCATCTGGTTATTTTTCCAGTATTTTTATATTTGTTACTATTGGGGTTTGTATTTATAAAAATAATTTTTTCTTTTTAGTAAATTGTATTCACTGTTTGTAGGCGCTTCGTATTTTTCTTCCTTTATATGTGTTATATATGTATATATGGTATATATGTTTGAAACTATGGGGGTCATATATAAACACAGTGCATGTGCAGGTATAGCCAAATAATGGCACTATTGGCATGTGTGCCTATGTATAATGCAGACTTCCGACGAATTTCGAAAATCAGGCATTCACCAGTTACTTACTTTAATAAGTGATAACTGAACTTATTAATATGAATTACCACTTTATAGGTTATAGGTTCCGAATCTCAGCAGGGTCAACTCATCCCTTCCAAGGTCAATCAATTCAGCGGCTGATTTGATTAATTCCAAGAGTGTGTGTTAAAAATTGCTGTGAGTTCCACTGGGTTATAATAGTTGTTATTACTTATTAGTGTTAGACTGCTGACTTACCGGTGTTTATCTATTTAAATACTCTCCTGGCTATGATACATTTTTAGCAGGATAATTCTACATTCACCGTTTCATGGGCACCTTGAAGGATAGGACCTACCATGAATAATTAATTAGATTATGTTTGTGCGTATATCCATCCTACATACTGCTGGGCTGCACTTTGCATGCTCTTTCTGCAGCACGTGGAACAAATATGTGTCCCTGGAAACATGGCCGATGTTGGCTACTATGCTCTACCAGAATGCTGTGCACTGTAAATACAACCAAAGCATTATTATACCCCAACAAGATAACTTTGAATCTCGTATAATTGCTCAATGGGAACTTTATCCATAGCTATCATCAAAGATCCAGTGATAGTGGCATGCAGACAAAAATGTGTCAGTGTGCGATAATGTATAGCGATATAAATGGTAATCGATTTGGAAGCACGTTAGCACACTGTGATTCTCTTTGATATAAAAAAAAAGAAGATTTCTGAGTTTTAAGGGATATCTGTGGTTTGGGTTTTACAAAGCGTGTCACTCAGTAATCAGAATAAATGTACTGCAGATAGTTTAAACAAGCAATCGTGTGAGAAAAGGAACTATACAATGTATTTAACTGCAGGAGCTAGCTGCCAAATATGTGAGAATTGTGCCAGCTGTGAGATCCCTATTGCAGACAAACAACCCTTTGGGGAATTTAGAATGTGTATCTTGAACACAGAAGAAAGCAAACCTGGATTGCTCAGGAATATGACTGCATGGCGCAGAAGAAAGAAAAGCTGGCGTAAATTTGAAAAATGGTGATGTAGGAAGTTTATTCTGCACATACTACATATTGTCTGTAATCCTGCAGATACTGATTAAAGGGACACTCCCACAAAAAAATGAAAATGTTTTAATTTTTTATATTGCATTGTTGATTCCATGTGTCTTTTGTTATGTGAGTTTATGTAATAAAATACTGTACTAAATAATTGTGTCTGGGAACTTCCATTTTGTGAAAAATAGTGTTTTTGGGTGCCACCACCCCAGTAACTTTACAGCACTAGTATCTCACTCTGGGGCTGGGGACACAGAATGCAGTCTATGAGTCAGAATTCTGACAAAGGGGCAGAGTTAGGATACTGTTTGATCAGGTCAATCTCCTCTCTTTGTGTTGGTAGGCAGGTAAATAAAGTTGTACACAACCACCTAGTCCTGCCCACTAGTGATACAAATGAGCCAGTAAGAGAGCAGGGGTGTGTCTAATAACATCATAATGCTGGCTCTTCCCACAGCTGTTAAGTGAGACGTGCAGGAAGATTTTCTAGAATGTTGCATCATGGGTTCAAATTCTCAAAATGGATGCAGGAGATAGACACCTAATTTTATTTTTACTTCTATATGCAATTAATGCAGACATAGAAAAAAAAATATTTTTGTTATGTGTTTGTTTTAAATGCACAGGTAATCTAGTTACATCTTATGTAAGTTGTATCTTAAGTTGTAGTTTCCATTTAAGTAGTGCATGGGCTCTGACAATTATTATGCTCCATTCCCCTCCCCCCTAGAATGTACCACTGATAATTTGCTCATTAATGTACCACTGATAATTTGCTCATTAATGTGCCACTGACAATTTGCTCTTTAATGTACCACTGATAATTTGCTCATTAATGTGCCACTGACAATTTGCTCTTTAATGTACCACTGATAATTTGCTCATTAATATGCCTCTGATAATTTGTGCATTAACAGCCTCTGATTATATTGACCATTAATAACCACTGAAAATTTGTCCATTACTAGCCCAATGATAATATGTCTTTAATAACCTACTGATATTTTTGTCCATTAATAGCCCACTGATAATTTGTCCATTACTAGCCCAATGATAATTTGTCCATTAATAGCCCATTGATAGTATGTCTTTAATAGCCCAATGATAATTTGTCCATTAATAGCCAGTGATAATTTGTTCAATAATAGCCCACTGATAATATGTCTTTAATAGCCCACTGATAATATGTCCATTAATAGCCACTGATAATTTGTCCAATAATAGCCCACTTATAATTTGGGCCCCCAGGAATGAATGGGCCCTGGGCAGCTGCCCCGTTTGCCTGCTCTTTTTTTTTTTTTTTAAAGGAAAAAAAATGATGACAGGAAGAATAATATATCTATACACTGTGCTGACTGACTTTCCAACTAGTAGATCAATAGATATATTTGTCTGAGGTTTCCTGCTACTTGTGTGCTTCCATTGTCATCCCATAATGCAGTTTGACTTGTACAATGTTTAGTTGACACATTCTTTTTCTTTAAAGTGCCTTTTTTGTTTGATTAGGATGTGTACTTTATGTGTCACTAGTTTTTCTTTGTATTATTTTCAGTAATACATTTGATAAACGCTGACGTGAGCATAGTAACAATGCGTTAAAGGGCCAGAGCACCCCAGAAGTGTGGGATTGGCTCACATAGCGCAATCTCCCAACTTTTTTTTTTAGGAGTTAGCTTTATACATTGAGGCACATGGCAATATCTCTGCTTTATGGTGTTAATTATGCAAATGGAGGAACTGATTTATATTTCAAAAGGTCAAATAACTACACATAACAACAGGTGGCTCCCCAGGAAATTTGGACATTGGAAGACCCTGATCAGAATAATGCTGATCAAGCTTCACTATAATAGTGCACGTGAACAAGTTAATTGTTGTACAATTGTACAATCTTAATATTAATTTTAATACTAACATTTTTATTTCTCCTAGACAAAAGTCCATTAACCCTCCGTACCTTTCCTTATTTTGTGTGTTTAAAGGGACTCTGTCAACATAAACATATATTGTAAATGTAGAGAATACAAAAATCAGAAACATTATCTCTACTTCTGTGGAGTCTCCTGCTTCTGACATCACTTTGTGGCTTCGGATGCAAATGGATGAATGCAAGGATGGGAGACCAGTATGCAGGGGTAGAACAGGAATACACAAGGTTTACAGGAAGATGAGACTTACTATAAATATAGCTGGTATATGCAGGTAACACAGCTTAGCAGACTTTGGTATATGCCGGTGACACAGCTTAGCAGACCTTGGTATATGCAGGTGACACAGCTTAGCAGACACAGCAAGCAGACTTGGTATATGCAGGTGACACAGCTTAGCAGACCTTGGTATATGCAGGTGACACAGCTTAGCAGACACAGCAAGCAGACTTGGTATATGCAGGTGACACAGCTTAGCAGACCTTGGTATATGCAGGTGACACAGCTTAGCACACACAGCAAGCAGACTTGGTATATGCAGGTGATACAGCTTAGAAGACCTTGGTATATACAGGTGACACAGCTTAGCAGACACAGCAAGCAGACTTGGTATATGCAGGTGGCACAGCTTAGCAGACCTTGGTATATGCAGGTGACACAGCTTAGCAGACACAGCTAGCAGACTTGGTATATGCCGGTATATGCGGGTGACACAGCTTAGCAGACCTTGGTATATGCAGGTGACACAGCTTAGCAGACACAGCAAGCAGACTTGGTATATGCAGGTGACACAGCTTAGCAGACCTTACTATATGCAGGTGACACAGCTTAGCACACACAGCAAGCAGACTTGGTATATGCAGGTGACACAGCTTAGCAGACACAGCTAGCAGACTTGGTATATGCCGGTATATGCAGGTGACACAGCTTAGCAGACCTTGGTATATACAGGTGACACAGCTTAGCAGACACAGCAAGCAGACTTGGTATATGCAGGTGACACAGCTTAGAAGACCTTGGTATATGCAGGTGACACAGCTTAGCAGACACAGCAAGCAGACTTGGTATATGCAGGTGACACAGCTTAGAAGACCTTGGTATATGCAGGTGACACAGCTTAGCAGACCTTGGTATATGCAGGTGACACAGATTAGCAGACACAGCTAGCAGACTTGGTATATGCAGGTGACACAGCTTAGCAGACTTTGGTATATGCAGGTGACACAGCTTAGCAGACCTTGGTATATGCAGGTGACACAGCTTAGCAGACACAGCAAGCAGACTTGGTATATGCAGGTGACACAGCTTAGAAGACCTTGGTATATGCAGGTGACACAGCTTAGCAGACCTTGGTATATGCAGGTGACACAGATTAGCAGACACAGCTAGCAGACTTGGTATATGCAGGTGACACAGCTTAGCAGACTTTGGTATATGCAGGTGACACCAGGAGCGTGGTAACAGAATCAGCAGGCAGGAGAATAGTCAGGGTGTCCAGGTTCAGGCTATCAGGCAATATGCAAAATGAGAAACAGTCCGAGATCAGGGCACCAGAAAGGGATCAGCGTCAGGAGGAATCCAGAGTCAAAAAACAATCAGGTACAAATGAAGAAACAATGCTAGGAGGCTCACTGGGAGAATAACCAAGCACTGAATGAAAGTGCTTGGTGACTTTAAACCTCCCGGGCGTCGCATGACGGCGTTTGGCGTGACGTCATCGGAGGGGGCGTGTCCAAGCCGCGTGTTCAGGACTACCAGATCTATACTGAAGAAACCTGAGGAGCGGGTATTCCGGTCAGAAGCAGCGGGGGAGACCGTGACAATAACTTATCTAGCGCCTAGTTCCTGGAGCCCCCCCCAAAATACCGATCCATTATCGTTGTTTAGTTTGTTAACCCCTTGACGACAAAGGACGTGCCAGGCACGTCCTGGGAGAAACTCCCTTAACGACAAAGGACGTGCCTGGCACGTCCTGCATTGAATGAAGCGGTTTTCGCGATCAACGATCGCGAAAACCGCTTTAACAGTGCTGGTCTATTGCCTCGACATCGAGGCAATAGCCAGCGCCGAAATTTCTATTTCGGGACCCCCACGATCGCCCCACGGAGCGATCGTGGGGAGCCATATTGACGGAGCATGCTGCTCCGTCAATATGGCTAAGTCCTCTGCCGGTCTGAGCTTCGGAAGTGAAAGTAACTTCACTTCCGTCGCTCTGAATATGCTACTTGACTACCCCTAGTGGTGGTTTAGTAGCATTGCAATGGGAAATATTTAAAATAAATATTTAATTAATTAAAAACAGGTTATTTAGCTATATTAGCCTATAGGGTTAAAATTAAATATTTTTTAGCATAAGGGATAGGGTTAAAATTAAATTAAAGTTAAAAAATATTAAGGGATATAATAAGGATTAGAGTTGGGGTTAAATTTAGTGTTATGGTTACATTTTGGGTTCGGGTTGGGGTCAAAAGATCAATATAGGAAAAAAACAAAAAACACTATTTTTGGTTTTTGCCCCATAACTCGCAAAAAAATACCGAAAAATATGGAAACATGCATATTTTTGAACTCAGGAGAACATTTAGAAACTATTTAGACGGGGTCTTTTTTAATGATTTTATTTGTGTAAATTATATTTTAGGTCAAAGTTAGAAAAAGTGTGTTTTTTTAAATTTTTCATCATATTTTATGATTTTTTTTGTAGTAAATTATAAGATATGATGAACATAATGGTATCTAATGAAAGCCCTTCTTATGACGATAAAAACAACATATAATTTGTGTGGGTACTGTATGTGAGAAAGAAAAAAATTACAGCTAAACACAAACACCCTAGAAATGTCAAAACAGCCATTGTCACCAAGGGAAAGTCAAGGTGAAAATGTCTTGTCATTAAGGGGTTAATGTGGAGAGCCTGTATGTCATTCACAATCTTAACATAGGACATTGCAGGTAATGCAGTTAATGATTAAATGATGAGCTCAATAAGATAATTCAAAAGAATCTAAAGGCCGAAAAATTTTCACTGACCCATAGGCAGAAATTAAAAAATCACTAAATAGAATATCACCTGAACATTTTTTATTTTCTACATTCACAGTAAAAACAATGATGGAAAATGAACTATAACTTGTGTTAGCAAAATTGCAAGCAAATGCCTCAATTAGGAGACAAATGGGTTGTAAATGTGTAAAGTCTGCAGAAATCTAGTAGTTAGTTTATCTCACAAAGCCTATCACAGCCATGCTATTTGGCGTTCTGAGAAACAGTCCGGGAACTCAGATCTTACCAGGGAGTGACTCAAAGTAAGACCCGAGTTCCCAGATTTTTTGACCGACCCGCTGCCGATGTTTGGTATTAGCGAGTCAGACTTTGTCACTATTTGGAACAATGGATATTTCTCTGGCACTGTGCCATTTTGTAGATTTTTACAGGCAGGGATTTAGCTGCTACTGATATTATAGATGCAGATCACCTCACACATTGAGCAGTGACTTAAATATTTTTTCGGTACACTGCAGCATACATCGTAGAAAGCATTGTTGGTAAACTTACCTCAGAAGGAATTACAAAATACAAAATAAATGTTAAGCTGCAGTGCCAGTTTGGAATTTGTGTGCCCTTTTTCTGAACATTTTAATATACTGATATCAGAATGGTTAATGGGATATTTTATCACAATTCTGCTTAAAATAATAATAATTTAAAAAAAATCCACAATACACATTTTTGAGTTATTAAAAATTCATGATTAAAAGGGAACTTTTTTTTATAAATTGAAATATTGCATGAAGTGTATATATATTTTAAATAGAAATGCTTTAATAAAACATTACAAATGAAGAAGTTTGGTTTTTTTTAGCCCTCTTTGCGCCGCATTCTGTATCAGCGGGCGGACATGTTGTTCAAAATCTAGGGTCAGATATTCGATCAGCTTGAGTCAGATGGAGGAAGATCTGATCCAACAATATGCCGCCACCTCACAGTGCCATACGGAGCCAAGTGGGCTCAACAAATTTCTTTATTTGTATTCTTTCTTTAATGCATGTTTACTCTAAACATGTACACTTGATACAATCTTCCAATTAAACATGTTAATTACCGTATTTATCGGCGTATAACACGCACTTTTTCTCCCTGAAAATAGGGGGGAAATGGTGTGTGCGTGTTATACGCCGAAAAAAAAAAAATCTAAAACTTACCTTGTTCCTACTCTGTCTCCCGGTGCTCTGAAGCTGCGTGGCTGTGAGGGAAGCGTTGTGAGCTTCCCTCCGGCCGCGCGGTCAATAAAGTGTTTTTTTTTTAAAACAAACTTTATTGTTCCACGCGGCTGGAGGGAAGCTCACAACGGAAGGGGGGGGGGGAGGGTGGCATAACGAGCATACCAAGGGGCAATATCCTGGCATATTGGGGGCAATATCATGGCATATTAAATGGCATATTGGGGGCAATATCATGGCATATTAAATGGCATATTGGGGGCAATATCCTGGCATATTGGGGGCAATATCATGGCATATTAAATGGCTTATTGGGGGCAATATCCTGGCATATTAAATGGCATATTGGGGGCAATATCCTGGCATATTAAAATGGCATATTGGGGGCAATATCCTGGCATATTAAAATGGCATATTGGGGGCAATATCCAGCATATTAAATGGCATATTGGGGGCAATATCCTGCATATTAAATGGCATATTGGGGGCAATATCTGGCATATTAAATGGCATATTGGGGGCAATATCCTGCATATTAAATGGAATATTGGGGGCAATATCCTGGCATATTAAAATGGCATATTGGGGGCAATATCCTGCATATTAAATGGAATATTGGGGGCAATATCCTGCATATTAAATGGCATATTGGGGGCAATATCCTGGCATATTAAAATGGCATATTGGGCTTCAAAGTTCTTTATTTGAAATGTAAGTTTTTTTTCCTGAAATTTCCTTCTTAAAATAAGGTGCGTGTTATACGCCGGCGCATGTTATACTCCGATAAATACGGTAGTTGCCAACAATTGTGCTTTAAAGAGACACTAGTAATCCGTTTCTCATCCATTTCTGTGATAATAGTTGTGATTCCCTGTTAATGTGTCACACATTATAAAACTATTTTTACTTTTTTTTTTTTTTTTTACCCAAGTCTTCTGAAACTTATGGCCACTTTCTTTACCAGAGAGTCCAATCATATAACAAGTAGAGAGATTTAAAATGGAAAATCACCAGCACTTATGTCAGCTATGAACCAATCAGTCTGACACAGCCGTTTAGGACAGCATGGGGCTAATTAGCTGAAGCTGCCAGACCACCACCCCCCCCCCCCCACCCTTCCCCAAATTTGAATTTAGAGATCGTGTGATATCTGAAGGCCTGGCTTTTGTTACACTATCAGGAAACTATTATTAATTAAAGTTGGAGTGCAGTCCAAGATTATTTTTTTTCTATGTAAATGGCCATATTAAAATGAATAAAATATCAAAAGTGTGATTACATTTTTATTTTTTTGCTTCGCACCTATTCCGGTCAGACCTCCTGTTTTCAATGCATAGCATGCTTATCCTGTGCACCCCCACCCCCCTTTGAATTTTAAAATGTTACAATATTCACAACCACAGCTGTGATGCTAATGTAGTTCCAGCTAAAGTTCTGACTTTTGATACATTCAGAGTTATCAGTTAGAAAATTCTGTAGTAAAAGTGACATAAAGACAGTTCAAAAAGCATGTTTACTCATCATACAGTGATAACATTTTTTGCCATGTTTAATTAAAGTTTGATGCTAACATATTAACGAGCACTAATAGTAATCACTGTTTCAAATATTTCATATCATGATGGTTGGAAGTGGTAACTAAATTGCATTAAGGGATGATTTTATCGATAAAACCGTATTTGCTCGAATATATGACAAGATATTTTTCAGAGCAAATGCTATGAAAAAGACCCCTCTTCTTATATTCGAGGTCGTCTTATAATCTGACCTCAAATCGCGATGCGTGAAGACATCCTCCGCTGCTGCCCGGCACGTCCATCGGGACTTCTATGATGAAGCCGGGTCCTTCCGGCTTCATCAAAGAAGTCCCGGCAGAAGTGTCAGGCAGCATGGAAGATGTCGGCACGTATCGTGCAGACATCCCCCGGCTGTCCCCACTAGCCACCAGGGAAGGAGAAACAAGGTGAGGTGGAGGAAGGGAGGGAAAGAGAAACAAGGGGAGGGAGGGGGGGAGAGAGAGACAAGGGGAGGGGGGGGAGAGACAAGTTGAGGTGGAGGGAGGAGAGAGACAAGGTGATAGGCAGAGAGAGAGAGAAAAGTTCGGGGGAGAGAGAGAGAGAGAGAGAGAAAAGTTTTGGGGGAGGGAGAGACAACACTGGGGGGAGAGAGAGAGAGAGAGACAACGCTGGGGGGAAAAGGGAGAGAGAGAGACAACGCTGGGGGGAGAGAGAGAGAGAGAGACAACGCTGGGGGGAAAGGGGAGAGAGAGAGAGAGAGACAACGCTGGGGGGAAAAGGGAGAGAGAGAGAGAGAGAGAGACAACGCTGGGGGGAAAAGGGAGAGAGAGAGAGAGAGAGAGACAAAGCTGGGGGGAAAAGGGAGAGAGAGAGAGAGAGAGAGACAACGCTGGAGAGAGAGGCAGCTTTGGTACATAAAAGGAAATAAAAACAAGAAATGCATTTGTTTAATATCATAATTTGTATTAAATATTAAAAAGCAATTGACATGTGAATATATACAAGTTAAACTTTTTTCCTATAGGGTAGTCTTATATTCAGGCTTTTAGTTTTTTCCTAAAGGAATATCCAAAGTTTGGGGGGTCGTCTTATAATCAGGGTCGTCTTATATTCGAGCAAATACGGTAGCTTCTTGGGGTTTTTTGCCTTTTTTGGGATCAAACGCAGGAATGATAGATAGTGGGGTTGAAGTTGAAGGTCTTTGTTCATCCTACATAACTATGTTACTAATAACTATATTAAGTAATATACGTTATGTTATGTTATTACTATCACCCCTGATTACATTGGCACAGCAACTGCTTTGCTTGTCTATCTCCCAATGTTTTCTTTTTCATAAATAATAGCGATAAATTGAAAATGTTGATGTTTATCTTGGTTGCTAATTTCAGTAATAGATGTCTTTCCTGGATGCTTCAGGAGGTCACTGACCTGTCAATCACGCCCACTCACCCTATGAATCTGATTGAGGCAAGTCTGAAACACCCAAAAAAGGGTCTGTCTTAGCCTGTAATGTGGCTCTAGGCACACATTGCAGTGTGGATTGTGATTAACAAATGGGCTAATCACAGCCCATTGCCATCCTCACCCCAAATTTAAAGGAGAGATGGGGTAAGTGGATCCTGGTTGCCTTAACAGTTAGGCAGACCAGGATCAACCATTATTTTTTGCATTTGTTAATGTGATCACTGTCATAATCAATCACTGTGAAAATGCTGGATGAACACTGATTGTCAAAATCTTCTCTCTCTCACTGACACATTTTTGTCTTGTGTCAGAGAGAGAGAGGAGAGAAATATACTGTGTCCCAGAAAAAAATGTAATAAAAAAAGTTAAACCCCCCCCCCCCACTTTTTTTTAAACATTTTTACACTATTTATAAAATGTTATATATTACACAAAGGGTTAAATCTTTTTTAACAAAATGGTTGCA
Source organism: Pelodytes ibericus (assembly GCA_036172795.1). Lineage (NCBI taxonomy): Eukaryota > Metazoa > Chordata > Amphibia > Anura > Pelodytidae > Pelodytes > Pelodytes ibericus. The sequence continues at coordinate 34,419,677 of CM069859.1, read as the reverse complement.
AAAGAAAGCCCTATCTGTCCTTAAAAAAAACAATATATTATATATGGGGATTCATTAAAATAGCAAGCTTGCACTTTAATTTAAACGCACACGTAGCTAAAGTAGAAAAAAATCTATTGTCCAGAACAGACATCAAAACAAAGAATACCATTGTGCTGAAGGGGTTAAACATTGAGGATGTGCCAGGTGTATGGATGTCAACAATACATCACAATTACATTACATGAATAGTGTGGTCATGATTGGTAAGTGAATGCAGACATAAAGCCATGTATGGTATGATTTGTATGAAACAGATAATAGTATGCTGCCTGTTTCATACTACAAGACCTTGCCGTTGTTCACCCTCTTTTCTAAAACCTTTGTTACCAACTTCCTCATGAAGGCAGGCCAGGCATTATTATACCTTGTGGCATGCATGGAGTCGTGATAGCTTACCTGATTCTGCCTAGGTGATATCACTTATCCAAAGATGGATTAAACCAAAAATACATGCCCACACACCAATTAAAATACATGACTGACACGCCCACACACCAATTAAAATACATGATTGACACGCCCACACACCAATTAAAATACATGATTGACACGCCCACACACCAATGAAAATACAAGACTGACACGCCCACACACCAATGAAAATACATGATTGACACGCCCACACACCAATGAAAATACATGATTAACACGCCCACACACCAATGAAAATACATGACTGACACGCCCACACAACAATGAAAATAAATGATTGACACGCCCACACACCAATGAAAATACATGATTGACACGCCCACACACCAATGAAAATACATGATTGACACGCCCACAAACCAATGATAGATGAGCAGCTCTGTGTTCTGATCACACAGCTCAGCTCCATGAATTGGTATCCTGGACATCCTTAGATAGACTTCAGATTACAGAATTGGTTGATGGGGGGGGGGGGGGCGGCAATGGAGCAGTTACCCCCTTTTCAATGACACACACTAGGAGCACTGATCAACACCCATACCCATGGGTGTAGGAACCCCCAAAAATCTGGGGGGGATAGCATTTTTGCTCGCCGGGTATAGCAGCAGTAAAAATAAAACTTGTCACAGTGTATATTATATCACCAAGTTCCCACCAACATTACCAGGACCCTTGGTATACAACAGATACATTCACAGCACAACATCTGCATCAGGCAGGTGCATTTTATCACTGTTACATGAAATATAGTCAGCGAGCTGTGTGTACACCATAAAACATACATCAGTATGAACCTACCACTTCTGCTGGAATGCCATTGCATGTATCCACTACCCTCTCAGTAAAGTAATACTTTCATTAGTCCCTGACCTTATCTTATATCTAGGATAGCCTTATACCTATCCCATGCATGCTTAAACTCCTTCACTGTATTAACCTCTACCACTTCTACTGGAAGGCTATTCCATGCATCCACTACCCTCTCAGTATAGTAATACTTTCATTGGTCCCTGGCCTTATCTTATATCTAGGATAGCCTTATACCTATCCCATGCATGCTTAAAATCCTTCACTGCATTAACCTCTACCACTTCTACTGGAAGACTATTCCATGCATCCACTACCCTGTCAGTAATGTAATCCTTTCATTAGTCCCTGACCTTATCTTATATCTAGGATAGCCTTATACCTATCCCATGCATGCTTAAACTCATTTACTGTATTAACCTCTACCACTTCTACTGGAAGACTATTCCATGCATCCACTACCCTCTCAGCAAACAAACATTACATTTCTGACCAGAAAATAAACTGTAAAATATTAAATATTTCCAGCATTTCCAAAAGCTTACGGTGGACCCCAAATATATGTATATAACTAGTAACATTTATACCAGGGCTTGACAACCTTAACTAAGTTTTAGGAGCCAGGAAAAAAATCTAGGAGCCAGACAACAGCACATACACACAATCACATGCAGTCATATACAGTCAGTCACATAGACACATATACTCATACATACAGCCTGTCACACATATACATACTGTCACATAGACACACACTCATACATACATACATACAGTCTGCCAGGCACACACTCACACATACATACAGTCTGTCAGACACACACACACTCATACATACAGTCGTTCACAGACACACTCATACATACATACATACATACAGTCTGTCGCAGACACACACTCATACAAACATGCAGTCTGTCAGACACACACTCATAGATACAGTCTGTAACATAGACACATACACTCAGAGTCAGTCACATAGACACACACACTCATACATGATCTTTCACATACACTCATACATACAGTCTGTCACAGACACACACACTCATAGTCAGTCACATATACACACAAACTCATACAGTCAGTCACAGACACACAAACTTATACAGTCAGTCACAGACACACAAACTCACACAGTCAGTCACACACACTATATCTCATTGCAGGGAAGGTGGGCATTTCCGTTCCAGGTTTGTCTGTGCCTCTTACAAAGGCACAGACCATCATTACTTATTAATTACATTATTTTGCCCATTCATTTGTCAGTTTTATTTTGCCCACATTCATTTGTCAGGGTTTTTTTTGCCCACATTCATTTGCCAGGGTTTTTTTTGCCCACATTCATTTGCCAGGGTTTTTTTTTGCCCACATTCATTTGCAAGGGTTTTTTTTTGCCCACATTCATTTGCCAGGGTTTTTTTTTTTTTGCCCACATTCATTTGCCAGGGTTTTTTTTTTTGCCCACATTCATTTACCAGGGTTTTTTTTTGCCCACATTCATTTGCCAGGGTTTTTTTTTTTTTGCCCACATTCATTTGCCAGCGTTTTTTTTTTTGCCCACATTCATTTACCAGGGTTTTTTTTTTTTTGCCCACATTCATTTGCCAGGGTTTTTTTTTTTGCCCACATTCATTTACCAGGGTTTTTTTTTTTGCCCACATTCATTTGCCAGGGTTTTTTTGCCCACATTCATTTGCCAGGGTTGTTTTTTTTGCCCACATTCATTTACCAGGGTTTTTTTTTTTTTGCCCACATTCATTTGCCAGGTTTTTTGTTGCTCACATTCATTTGCCAGTGGTTTTTTTTGCCCTCATTTTTGATCATCTAATCATTAGTAGAAGTCATTGGCAGATTTAAGAGACATGTTATTATGGCAGCTTCGGAAGTCATTGATTATTGCAGCTCTAAGAGACATTTTTTAAATGTCCCTAAGAGCTGCAATAATCAATCACGTTCCGAAGCTGCCATGATAAAAAGAAAAACGGTACATTATTGGCAGTGACACAGTCACTGTTCCTACCTTGTTCCTCCCAGTGTGGGGCTGTGTGACTTGTGGAGGACGCGCACAAGCCGTGCGCATGATCACATGACGTCGTGCGATGAAGTCACGTGATCAGGTGACCTCCGTGATCGCTGCAGAGCTGATTCTCCCGGGACAGTCCCAGGATCGAAAACGTTGCGGGACTGTCCCGGGTTGGCAAGTATGCTCAGGGCCGTCTTTAATAGTGATTGGACCCTGGGCATGCATTTGCTTGGGCCCCCTGGACCCTGCCCCCTCCCCTGCATGCAATCCCGCCATCCATCGCGATGTTAACCCCCCCCCACACACACATGCCATAATTGTTGTGCCATTCAGATGCCAGTAATATTGTGCCATTCAGAGCGCAGTATTATTGTGCCAGTCAGATACCAGTAATATTGTGCCAGTCAGAGCCCAGTAATATTGTGCCAGTCAGATGCCTGTAATAGTGCCATTCAGAGCCCAGTAATATTGTGCCAGTCAGAGCCCAGGAATATTGTGCCAGTCAGATGCCTGTAATAGTGCCAGTCAGATGCCTGTAATATTATGCCAGTCAGATGCCTGTAATATTGTGCCAGTCAGGTGCCTGTAATATTATGCCAGTCAGATGCCTGTAATATTGTGCCAGTCAGATGCCTGTAATATTATGCCAGTCAGATGCCTGTAATAGTGTGCCAGTCAGATGCCTGTAATATTATGCCAGTCAGATGCCTGTAATATTGTGCCAGTCAGATGCCTGTAATATTGTGCCAGTCAGAGCCCAGGAATATTGTGCCAGTTAGATGCCTGTAATATTATGCCAGTCAGATGCCTGTAATATTGTGCCAGTCAGATGTCTGTAATATTATGCCAGTCAGATGCCTGTAATATTGTGCCAGTCAGAGCCCAGGAATATTGTGCCAGTCAGAGCCCAATAATATTGTGCCAGTCAGATGCCTGTAATATTGTGCCAGTGAGAGCCCAGTAATATTGTGCCAGCCAGATGCCCAGTAATATTGTGCCAGTCAGAGCCCAGTAATATTGTGCCAGCCAGATGCCCAGTAATATTGTGCCAGCCAGATGCCCAGTAATATTGTGCCAGCCAGATGCCTGTAATATTATGCCAGTCAGAGCACAGTAATATAGTGCCAGCCAGATGCTTGTAATATTATGCCAGTCAGAGCCCAGTAATATAGTGCCAGCCAGATGCCTGTAATATTATGCCAGTCAGAGCACAGTAATATAGTGCCAGCCAGATGCCTGTAATATTATGCCAGCCAGATGCCTGTAAAATTATGCCAGCCAGATGCCCAGTAATATTATGCCAACCATATGCCTGTAATATTATGCCAGTCAGAGCCCAGTAATATAGTGCCAGTCAGATGCCTGTAATATTATGCCAGTCAGAGCACAGTAATATAGTGCCAGCCAGATGCCTGTAATATTATGCCAGTCAGAGCCCAGTAATATAGTGCCAGCCAGATGCCTGTAATATTATGCCAGTCAGAGCACAGTAATATAGTGCCAGCCAGATGCCTGTAATATTATGCCAGCCAGAGCCCAGTAATATAGTGCCAGCCAGATGCCTGTAATATTGTGCCAGTCAGAGCCCAGTAATATTGTGCCAGCCAGATGCCCAGTAATATTATGCCAGTCAGATGCCTGTAATACTGTGCCAGTCCCCCCACCCCCCTTCCTTAGTACTTACACTTCACTGCTCCTTGTCCCCCGCCGGATGTCTCCTCCGTGCAGTCTTCCCTCTTGCACGGAGGAGGGAAACAGTCACCGGATGTGACGCGACGTCACATCCGGCGTCAGTTTTTTATTTATTTTTTTTTTCCCGGCCGTCGCATCCATCGGATGCGGCTTGCCGGAAAAAAGCGTTCACAAGCGCAATGCGCTGTGAACGCGGCAAGCAGGGGCTGGGGGCCCCGTTTGCCTCGCGTTGCTGGGGGGGATTTTACCCTACCTGTCCCCCCCACATTTTTTCCTGGGGGGGATCCGTCCCCCCCATCCCCCCCGCTTCCTACGCCCATGCCCATACCACTGGCATGGGTTAAAAGTCACTGTTTAAAGCGTTTGGGTTCTATTCAAATAGATTTAGGATGAGTTTCAACTACTTTGCTTCCTAGAGTGTGTACTCTATGAAAAAGATGATGCATGGGGTCTATGAAGCTTTGGATCACTTCTATTTAGTAAACAGTGAACAGTGGAGAATTGACAAAGAAAATGCCTGTTATTCCACAAAAATACAAAAATGAGTTTAAAATGAATGTTGAATTACACTAACAGGGTCAGTGCCCCATAATCACATCTCATTCCACCAGGCACATAATGACGGAATAAGGGGCTTAGAATTAATATGGGTTCTGACACTATTCTGCCTGTAAATTACACATACTCATTTCTAATTAGGACGCTGTCTGCAATCCATGTCCACTAGTAATAACAGACTCATTATTCATTATAATGTGCAGGAGCAATGGCTCGTTGATTGCTGAATTATATTGGCCAAAACGCCCTCATTGTTCTTGCATGGAAACTTTAAGGTTTAATATGTGTCTTAATCAAGCTACTTATTGTTTCATATAATATATTTAGAATGTTAGATTGATAACAGCTTGGTTATGCATGAGCCAAAAAGGCTCAATTTTCTAATCATCATTCAAATGATGCACTGGAAATGTACCATCCTACAGTACATGTATGACTAACTGTCCATTATGTGAGTTGCCGCCAGAAGATATTTTTTTATCATTATCAGTGATTTTATGTCCGTGTACAGTTCCCCTGAGTGATCGTTTGTCGCTACCTGAACTGTGAGGATGCAGACACCGAGAGGGGGTAATAATATGGATGGCCGTTTAATAAGCCAGTTGTCAAATGGCTAGCAGTGCAAGTTTCCTTCCATGACAGTTTTCCCTAGAATCCACCTAGCCAGGTTTTTCTACTTGGTTCCTCCAGCTTTAAATCACTAGATTCCACTTCTCCCCACAGATTCCTTAAATTCTTTTCTAATCCGATCTTCATTCTCCTTCTCCTATTCCACCTGTCTCTCTACCTGTCCTGTTGAGATTGTGACCTACCCTGAGCTGATCAGTGTGTTTTTCTGCACATCGAGGGTTGTGGTAGAGTCAAGAGTTGTAAAAAGTGGAGCAACCACATCTGACACCAATGGAATGTTTTTGAAAACTATGTCCCATGGTTAAATCTACGGGAACGTATGCTTATAAATATTCAACCCATAGTCCAGCCTCATTTCTTCTCCATGTATGTAAAATATTTAAGTGAACCTACACCTACCACATCATTTATCCACTCTCTGTGGTCCATTTATCAGAAATTTTGGGGGCCATGCAGAACAAACATTCTGCCCCCCTAACCCCCCCCCCCCCCTGTATAATCATACTCCTCACTCCTATTACTTTCCCCCTAGTGTAAAATGTATGGTACGGCTAATTTATAGGCAGATGGAACTTAGATATGACCTTTCTTCCGGTTAGGGCACTGTGCTTAATTACACAGGGGAAGCTTATGAACACATCTGCTCGCCCTTAAATGTCAAACTTAAGGCCAAAGTAGATGAGTTGGACAAATTCTCTCATTCAGAATTTTTCCAACTCAGCTACTTTGGCCTAAAGTTTGAAATTCCCATCTCAGTTCCCTGCAATTCTCCCTCTATTGAGTAGATCCTATAATGCTTCAGTCTTTTTTGGAACGTGACTGGGGGAAATAACCAGACACGCAGACGTAATATATTTACCCACTTGAGCTATTCACAAGGCGCCAGAACCTCTTAACCAGTGAGTTATTATACTGCACTGCAGCTCCAACAGGGAGAATACCACTAAACACATCAGTAAACACTGGAATATTTCTCATGTGTCTTCCCATCCAAAGGTGGCAGAATACAAGCTACCTCTTCTTGTGCAAATGTCTAATTCATGAAGGGTATTGGGTCAGCTGGGACTCGACGATGGGAGATAATAGTTACTTGTATTATTTTATTTTTTTACTAGATAGTAAGGGCAGCTTCCACAGAGCTGCACAATATAATGAGGTTATAATAAGTTGCTGTAAAAATAGTAATCTGGTAAAACATTAATTAACTCTATTTCAATATGCAAGGGTTTATTTTCATATATACATGTATATGATTGCCAGTGTTGACTTGAATGATGTTACCTAGCCAGGGTTGGCCTTAGGGGTGTGTGACCTGTGCGACCGTCTTGGGATTATCTCCCTGTATACCTCCCAAATTTTTGAGCATCCTTTCCTTCAACATCCGGATGGTACACGCCATATATTGGACCCCACACAGGCATTGAAGGAGGTACACAACATTGGTTGTATTGCATTTAATAAAGTGCTTTATTTTATAAGTTTGTCTCGGTTGGTCTTTGCACATTTTGCACATTCCACATTTAGAAAAACATTTCGGTTTAGAAATAAGAAAATATTGTGTGGTGGGTTTTGGCACACGTGGTAAGGCGCTGGGGCAATAATCTGTTTCAGGCTACTAGCTTTTTTGAAAATAATTTGGGGGCGGACCGCCTTTTAAAAAGGGATCGTCTTTCAAAATGGGACAGAATTTCTCAAATGCTTTAGAAATAGCTTTAGCTTCCAAATTGTATTGTGTAATAAAAGAAAATTCAAATGCCTTTTTGGTATTAAAACCTGTATTTCGAGCTTTTGGACCATCCCATATAAGACTGGTCCTGTTCGCAAGTTTAACCTCACTGAGACTTTTTTCCAAAAGATGTGTAGGGTACAGTTTTTCTTTAAAACGGCTGTTCAAAACAGCCGCTTGTACATCAACATCTTTATCTAAAGTGCAATTACGTCTAATTCTTGTGAGCTGTCCCTTAGGGATGTTCTTAAGCCAATTGGAGTGGTGACCACTTTTAAAGTTAATTAAACCATTCGCATCTGTGGGTTTGAAAAAGTGTGAGTGCATATCTTATTGTCCCTAATAAACAAGGAGAGATCTAAATGGTCTTTATTAATGGTCGAAGTGAACCATAACCCATAATCATTTGGATTAATGGAGGTAATAAATACTCTCGAATGGAGGCTTCAGTACCATTCCAGATAATTAAAACGTCATGTATCGACGCCAGAGGACCAGGCTTGCCCCCAGTGGATAGTTAGTCCAAATATGATGTTTCTCCCAATCTGCCACAAAAATGTTGGTGTAGCTGAGGGCGAATTTGGTCCCCATCGCAGTGCCCCATATTTGAAGAAAGAAGCGCTGTTCGAATATAAAGTAGTTATGGGTTAGAGTAAAATGAACACAATCCACAAAAAAATCATTCTGTTCCTTCTTAATCTCAGGAGCAGTTTCTAAAACTGTTCTGATGGCCGCATCGCCCTTCGTATGTTACATAAAAGTATAAAGAAAGACCACATCAGCTGACGCGGAGGCATGATTTGATCTATACCGCCTACCTGATTGTTAGCACAGTATTTAAACCCGATTTTTTTACTTATGTGGATATCAATTCTTTGCTCCTGATGAAGCCATGACGGCTGAATGCGTTGAAACACCTTGTTTGCCACTGCATCCTTCTGTCAATTGACATTACTATGCATCGTCCTCCAGCAGCAGCCGATCCATTCTTTCTGCACTGTGTCCAGTTGACAAGAACTGATTCTACATGCAATTTATTCTATTGCACCTTGTGTTTCCCTAGCGGGGGGGTCCAGCAAACGTTTTATCTGGTCCTGTCCATGGTTGTTTTTATTCGTTTTACAGATTAAAGCATAATATTCATTTCAACTATAATCCTAAAAGCCTTGTGCAATAGGGGGCTGGATAAACTAAACAAAAAAAAATCCCAGCAGCAAGGGCGCCATGCAGGCACAACAATACCCATGAACCAGATCTAATTTTCTCGTCGCCATGGCGACCTGGTGCCTGGGATTTATTGAGCCCTGATATATACCCATATATGGGTTCATTAGTATCATATAAATCTGTCTGTATGCCGCCTAAGCATGTGAGCTTATTTACGCCACTTCTATCAAATCTGCCACGGGCCCCATCCCCAGATATTTTGGAGACCTAGCAACGCCCCTGGTTCAGGGTGAAGTAAATTAATGCAGTTTCTATGGCAACTCACCTTGATTCATTAATTGGCATTCCTGGTCACACACTGACCAATCTGGCAATCATAGTTATAATGCAAAAAAAAAAAGGGTAAATGTGCCAAATGGCCCCGTGCAGATTGATCAATAATAATAATAATACTTGCTGTACCACAACAATGCTGCCTTCTGAAGTAATCTCCAAAATACTTTAACAATATACAAAAAAAATAACGCAGAATGGCGCAATAATAGTGGATACGTGAATAGAAATATATTTTGCAATGGAGAGTAATATTCTTCCAAAATTTTAATCTGATTTCTGTAAAAAAACACACAACAAAAACACAAACATGTGTATGACCAGGTATATAAAAAAATATATTGGCCCCTAACACAAGGAGAACTCACAAACTGGTGGTAAGTGTAAATCGAGTAGAGATTGCCATCACAACATGAAAGTACATCAGGATGGAACAAATGGCTGGAATAACATCAAAGGCTAGATCCGCCTACATCTCAACGCGTTTCGCCGGAATATACATGGCTTCTTCAGGAGGAAAAAAACATGCATAACCTGTGAGTCCAAAGTCCATATATATATATACACACATAAATTAGTGCAGGACAGCCCATACGCGATGTCCACGGACTTCTGGATGACGCCAGACTTAATGCGACTCTCAACGGAGAAAAAAACGTCAGTAAAGAGATCCTCCTTCTGACACGCCTATAGGGAAGGCGTCCTTTGTACGGATGACGTGTCACGTCTCCGTCGTTCTAGGAAGGACCTTCTAATTCGGAGCGTCCTTGGTTTCTATGGCAATTTATAATAACTAAAAGTCTGGCGCTTCGATATTGAATTGAACCAGGACGTTTTTTTTACAGAAATCAGATAAAAATTTTGGAAGAATATTACTTCATTGCAAAATATATTTCTATTCACGTATCCACTATTATTGCGCCAATCATAGTTATAAACCTTTCTCTGTAAAGGCTCCTGTGCAGTGTATGTATGCACACTTTGCAATTTATCATTTGAGTGGTGCTTTTTTTTAAAACAATTTGATTGTTGTTTTTCCTCCTAGGGTCCAGCCAAATGCTGGAGAGTTGAGTTGAGATCAGTAGAAGAAGAAAAAGAAAATACATTTTCAAGTATGAGTTATCATTTCACGAGAGCATTGCTATCGAACTTAAAAAATAAGGTCATGGTGCAAATACTGAATGAAATCTTTCATCCTTTGCAGGGTGGTATATAGCACATTGTGTAACAATGACTTTAAAGAGTGGGCTTCCGGCTCTAGTGAACAAAAGTGCAGCAAAGACAACCTGTGTTCCCTTAAACACAAACAATGAATATAAAGGTATAATAGGTTTCATTGAAAAAGCTGAATTATTATCAAGATAAGTTTTATCCATTATTTATTTTTCACAATTTTAAACTTTTGTGCAACACCTATTATACCTTTATATTCATTGTGTAACAATGATTCAAATTACATTTGCCCTTTAAACGTAAAAAAAGGCACTACCTGGAGAAGTTTGGTTCTGTTATATGTAAGCACACTCAAAATTATGGTTGTACAATTAAGAAAAGAGGAGCTTCTTAAAAGTAGTTTTCATTACAATCTGATTGTGTTTAGATGTTTTCTTTTTTTTTGTAACTTTCACTCTGTTGAAAGCTAAATTAGCAACATTTCTTTGTTAATAAACTGGGGGTTAATAAAGCAGCGAGCTCATGTATAAGCTGATTTGGAAAAACATGTAAGTTAGCGAATATTTAAACTATTAATGCCTAAATATACATATGGGTCTGTGTGTGTAAATGCCTTGGCCAGGACCAGCAAGGGGCAGCAAAACATATGTTCGCCTAGAGCGGCAAAAAGTCTTGCACGGGCCCTGCTGGGGAGGTCCCCTACATAAAATTTGGCCGTAGAGCGACCAGATGTTAGAGTTATGGTTAAAATGTCACTTTTGTAGTAAAAAAAACAATGCTCTACTTCTTGCCTTAAAATAAGCAAAAAAAAGTAAAGAAACAGAAAAACATGGGGTATTCACAAACTCAGGACAAGTATTAGAATTTATTCAGTAAGTTTTTTTTATTAGTGGTTGTAGATGTACAGAAGATTTTTCATGTAAAAGTTAGAAAAAAGTGTTTTTTTTTTACAATTTTCTATGATGATTTTTATAGTACATTTCTATGATTTGATCAGTATAATGGTATCTAAAGAAAGCCCTTCTTATTCTGATTTTTTTTTTAAATGATTTGTGTGGGTAAAGTAAATTATAAAGTGGAAAGAAGAAAGTATAGCTAAAGATAAACATTGCAGAAGTGTCAAAGCCATTGTTCTTTACAACGTGAATACTTCACAAAAGGTTTTTTTTTTTTTTTTTTACAAAAGGGTCATGTGTGTTTTTGGTTACGTGAATGCTGTATTGTGTGTTTTTGGTTAAGTGAATGCTGTATTTGGTAAGTCCGAGGGGTATCCCAGATAGATGCCCTAGTCTGGATACAGAGAGCAGTTCTCACAATATTTGAATTAATATTTTATTGATGTGTTTGTGCGCTCATATCATGTACATCATAGGATTCTATATCTTTCTCTGTCTGCTCGTTAAACTATATATAGCTAGCCTAGGAAGACACAATTCGTACACACCCCTACCCACATTGCACATCCGCAACATGCCCCATCACCCCATTAAATGCCCCATCACATGCCTCCATCCCCCCATTACATGCCCCCATCACATTTCCCATTACATGACCCCCATCACCCCATTACATGACCATGTAACGTCCATCATACCAATTACATGCTCCCATCACCCCATTTAGATGCCCCATCACCCCAATTTGATGCCTCCATCACTCCCATTACATGCCCCCATCACGCCATTACATCACCCCCATCGCCCCATTACCCCATTACATGCCTACTTTACCCCCATTAAATGCCTCCATCACCCTATTACATGCCTCCATCACCCCCATACATCACCCCCATCACCCCATTACATGACCATGTAATGTCCATCATACCAATTACATGCTCCCATCACCCCATTTAGATGCCCCATCACCCCAATTTGATGCCTCCATCACTCCCATTACATGCCCCCATCACGCCATTACATCACCCCCATCGCCCCATCACCCCATTACATGCCTCCATCACCCCATTACATGCCTCCATCACCCCCATACATCACCCCCACCACCCCATTACATGCCTCCATCACCCCCATTACATGCCCCCAACACCCCCATTACATGCCCCCAATACCCCCATTACATGCCCCATCACCCCCTGCAGCAGTAGTTAGTGTGTTCCCTGCAGCATTAGTCAGTGTGTTCCCTGCAGCAATAGTCAGTGTGTTCCCTGTAGCAGTAGTCAGAGTGTTCCCTGCAGCAGTAGTTAGTGTGTTCCCTGCAGCAGTAGTCAGTGTGTTCCCTGCAGTAGTAGTCAGTGTGTTCCCTGCAGCAGTAGTTAGTGTGTTCCCTGCAGCAGTAGTCAGTGTGTTCCCTGCAGCAGTAGTCAGTGTGTTCCCTGCAGCAGTAGTTAGTGTGTTCCCTGCAGCAGTAGTTAGTGTGTTCCCTGCAGCATTAGTCAGTGTGTTCCCTGCAGCAGGAGTTAGTGTGTTCCCTGCAGCAGTAGTCAGTGTGTTCCCTGCAGTAGTAGTTAGTGTGTTTCCTGCAGCAGTAGTGAGTGTGTTCCCTGCAGTAGTAGTCAGTGTGTTCCCTGCAGCAGGAGTTAGTGTGTTCCCTGCAGCAGTAGTTAGTGTGTTCACTGCAGCAGTAGTCAGTGTGTTACCTGCAGCAGTAGTCAGTGTGTTCCCTGCAGCAGTAGTTAGTGTGTTCCCTGCAGCAGTAGTCAGTGTGTTCCCTGCAGTAGTAGTCAGTGTGTTCCCTGCAGCAGTAGTTAGTGTGTTCCCTGCAGCAGTAGTCAGTGTGTTCCCTGCAGTAGTAGTCAGTGTGTTCCCTGCAGCAGTGCATTTCTGTTTTATGATTCCCTTGTGAGCTCACGGTTCATTCTAACTTTGTGCTATTAATAACTTGATTTCTGCTACTTCTTTGTCAGTTCACAAATAATTCACTGTTTAGTGAATAGATTAATAGATGTGTAAGTGACATGTATGATGCACTGTGCACCCTTCTTGCACTGAACACGGTAAGTGGCCAGAGAATATTTAGGGAGACTTCTAATGTTGGTACCTGTTACAGGAAGGCTCAGTGTAATCATAACACCTTGCAAGTCTCATAGACCTAAAGTATGTTATGACAACAAACAGAAACTGTTAAGGAACAAATGTACTTAGTAGTTTCCTGGCTCAGGGGTAACAGAAAGATTTATGTTCTGCGCTAGTAGTAAACACAATTGTTCATCACAAAGGGCAGCCTGAAAACTATTACAGCTTTGTACCATGCTGTATTTAAGAAGAATTAGCATACATAAAACCAAACGTGAAACCAACACTGTCTGATACAACTTCAGATGAACAACAACACATGACATATTATCATGTGTTATAATATCTTTAAAGGAACATTGCACCTTGTTTAACCCAAAACAGTTGTTTAAACAAAACATGTCTCGGGATTAGACATGTGCATTAGTTTTCGGACGAATGCATTTTCGCCCCAAAATAGCATTTTCGTCCAATCGTCCGAAAATGAATAACGAAAATGCTAAACTAACGAAAGACGAATGAACGAATGGTTAATAAACGAAAATCATTCATCCATTCGTCCATTCGTGCTATTGGCATTCTATAAACCGAAATAGAGTCGGTTTATAGAATACCAATAGCATTACATATACATTCCATAAACCGACATAATGAACGACTTTCGGTTTATGGAATGCATGTAATACTATTGGCTTTCTATAAACCGAACTAGAGTCCCCATTCATAAGAATTTCTTATGTTTCTAGTCTGCCTAATTTTTTTTTTGAGTACTTTTATTAGTCCCCCTTTCCCGGTCATAGCTAGGATAGCCTTGTGTCTATCCCACGCATGCTTAAAATCCTTGACTGTGTTTACCTCTACCACTTCTGCTGGAAGGCTATTCAATACCGAAGGTCGTTCGGTTTATAGACTTTCGTTTTATAGAATACATAGAATTACATGTAATTCTATGTATTCTATAAACCGAATGTCTATAAACCGAACGACCTTCGGTTTATAGACTTTCGGCTTATAGAATACATGTAATACTATTGCCTTTCTATAAACCGAACGATAGCCCCATTCATAAGAAATTCTTATGAATGGGGCTCTCGTTCGGTTTATAGACAGCCAATAGTATTACACGTATTCTATAAGACAAAAGAATAAAATGAAACGAAAATAATGAACGAAGTTAGTCTGAAACGAATGCAGTAATGAACAAAATTCGTTTTAGACTAAATAAATAACATTTTCGTCCGAATGGACGAAAACTAAACGAAAATTTTAGTTTTGCACATGTCTACTCGGGATATAGACACACGCATGTTTACTATATGCTGTGTCTCACATGCGAGACACAGCAGTTCCTGGTTGTTGCCCTGCTCTGACTGCAGGGTCTCTCGCTGTTATATTAGAAGCACATATACTCGACTCAATGACTGAAGGCTCCCAGGTCCTGTTGCTACAAAACAAGCCCAAATCATCAACACTCCCCCATCTTGCTTGACATTAGGCAGAAGGTGTTTGAGCTGATATGCTGTGTTTTGCCAAACGTGCACTGTGCATTATGGCCAAGCATCTTGTTTGTTGAGATACAACTTTGCCAATCTAGGTCATGCTGCCATGTTTGGCCTACTTTACTGTACATGCTTCAAAGGCCCAAGCTCTTCCTTACCAAGTGTAAAATAATAATGCTTCATGCCAACAGTTCAATGAACACAGACCTTTTATTGGTTTTGTAGAAAAGCCAGATTACATAAAACAAAACACATTCTGATATATTCTCTGTGCTAAGTATCTCTGATCGCACATCGGAGAGAGAAATAAACAAAATTATCAAAGAGGATAAACACTGTTTTAGCAGAATTGCAAGCAAATGATTCAATTAATTGAAAAATGTGTTTTAAAAGTGTTTGTGCAGTCACCTGCTTATGACATCACCTTGAGGCTTGATATGGAAAATTCCACATTTCCCACAGAAAGTAGTTCATTTGAACCACAAGCCACAGTTGATGTCATACACAGGAGACACCAGACACAATTTTAAATACATCTGTCTCTTAAATTATGCATTTGCTTGCAATTCTACGAATGCGCAGATTTTATTTTTTTTTTCAAATCAAAGTTTATTAGATTTTTGTGACAGAAATATGTGGAGGGTGGGGGAGGGAGGAGGAATGAAAATAATAGGATACAAATAATACAGTAACAGTACAATGGAATGGCATGTAAATTATACATTGTATGGTAAAATCACAATAGTAAGCTGCGTAATTTGAAAATTCGAACTTTGTATCTTTTATGACCTACTTGGAACCTGCGTTTTGTGTGGGGAAGTGGGACATTGTCAACTTATATTAGTGTAGGGGTTTGTGGATTATCTATAAAATCGAGCCAGTGAAACCACATCTGTGTGAACTGCTCCATTTGGTCATCTGACCGGGCTCGTAGTTGCTCCATTTGGCGGGTAGATTCCACCGCCTGTATCCATTCTCTCATGGATGGAGGGGATGTATCTCGCCAATGGAGTGGAATGAGTGATTTGGCTGCGTTAAGCAAGTGTCTGATCACTGATTTCTTATAGAGGTTGATCGGGAGGGGAGTGTGGTGTAACAGCATGGCTGCTGGTGTGCAAGGAGGTGGGCGATCTGTGAAGTGGTGTAGTGTTTCGTGGATTTTCTTCCAGAAAGGATAGATCCGTGGGCAGTCCCACCAGATGTGTAAGAGGTGTCCTGGGGAGGCACCACATCTCCAACATACGTCTGGGCAATCAGGGAAGATCCTATGGAGTACTGACGGGGTTCTGTACCACTGTGATAACAATTTAAATGACATTTCTTGGGTTTTGTTTTGTGGTGAAGTTTTGTGTGTCAAAGTGAAGATCTTTTCCCATTGGGGGACAGTGAGCGTCAGTTGTAGTGCATTTTCCCATTTGCTCACATATGGCGGGAGGGGGTCTTTGTCAGTGTTCTGCATTGTATTATATAGTAAAGAAATGCTGTGTTTAGGTAGGGTGTCGGCAGTGCTAAGTTCCTCAAAGACAGTTAGTGCTCTATGTAGACGGTGTTTGCCAGGAATAGAGTTTAGGAAATTGGAAAGCTGTTTAAATTGGAATAACTCCATAAACGTGTGTGGTCTGGGAATTAAATCAGCTAGTGTACGAGTTGCTCCACCGGTAAAGAATTCAGCCAGTGTGCAGGGGTTATCTCCAAAAGTTTCGAGAAATGTTGGGGATAGACCGGGAGTGAAATCTGGATTGCCACGTAATAAAGTCAGCGGTGAAGGGTAAGTTGTCAACTCCTGGGAGCGGTGAGAGTCGTGTAGGACATGTAGGGAGGCCCGGATAAAGGGGTGGTTTTTAGCTTCAGTTCTAGCCTGTGAGGGTGAAATCCACGGCAAAGCATTGATGGGTATGCGGAGGGTTGATTGTTCCACTTGTATCCATAGTTTATGGGGTGGGCGGTATACCCATTCGAATATCCTCACCAGGTGGCTCG
Source organism: Pelodytes ibericus (assembly GCA_036172795.1). Lineage (NCBI taxonomy): Eukaryota > Metazoa > Chordata > Amphibia > Anura > Pelodytidae > Pelodytes > Pelodytes ibericus. The sequence continues at coordinate 34,402,637 of CM069859.1, read as the reverse complement.
CCCTATAATAGGTACGGATACAGGGGAGCCCAAGACCACCCTTTAATTTGTGTTTTGTCAAATATTCTAGCTTTATCCGAGGGGCTTTTTGCGCCCAGATAAAACGTATAAACATTGATCGTAGTGAAGTAAAAAAAGCTGCTGGAAGTTTAATAGGGATTGTCTGGAACAGATACAAAAGACGTGGAAGAATGTTCATCTTAATTGTGTTAATCCGTCCTGTCCAGGATATATGTTGGGGTGTCCATAAACGAAAATCTCTCTGGAAATTGTCTAATATTGGTAAAAAATTGTGTGTATATAATAGTGAGTTATCTATGGACAACCAGATCCCAAAATATTTAATTTTGTGATCACACCATCTGAACTGGAATGATTTGGACAGTGCGTCGGCCGTGGGCTGTGGGAGATTGATATTCAGTATTTCTGATTTTTTGAAATTAATTTTCAGATTGGCTAAGGTCCCATAGACCCGAAATTCTTCTAGCAGGATTGGGATCGATACGTGTGGATTGGTTAGAGGAAATAATAAATCATCAGCATACCCTAGTACTTTGTGTTGGGTGTTGTTGATTGTCATGCCTGTAATATCAGAGTTTTGTCGGATAGCGTTTAACAGAGGTTCTAGTGAAAGTATAAACAGCAGAGGTGAGAGGGGGCAGCCTTGTCTCGTCCCATTCGTTATTTGGAACCTTTCAGACAATGCTCCATTAATCCTTAACCTAGCCGAGGGTCGGGAATACAGGGACGCCACCCACTTGAGAATATTGGGGCCAAAGCCAATCTCCTGCAGGACAGCCTGCATGAAATGCCAGTCCAACCTGTCAAAAGCCTTTTCGGCATCGGTTGACAGGAGGACTGTGTTAGTGCCTGTGTGTCTGGCGTGATACATCAGGTTTAGCGCTCGCGTAGTACAGTCCCTGGATTCCCGACCCGGGACAAACCCTGCCTGATCTGGGTGAACTAGTCCGGGGAGAAGCCTATTAATTCTCAAAGTCAGGATTTTGGAGAATAATTTGATATCTGCGTTAAGCAAAGAAATTGGGCGGTAACTACCACACTGTTCAGGATCCTTGCCTTCTTTGGGAATTAGTGAGATTGTGGCGGAGAGTGTGTGGGGATCGAGATGTGAATTTTCTAGTAAACTGTTAAACAAAATGTGGGTTGAGAACTTCCGAGAATTTCTTATAATAAGAGGCCGGTAGGCCGTCTGGTCCTGGGCATTTGCCCGATTTTGTGTTCTTTAGTGCCCATGCTACTTCCCGGTCTGTGATTGGGTGCTCTATCGAATTGGCTTCTTCAGTGGACAGTTTATTACGAAGATGTTTATCCAAATATTGTTTGATCTCAAGTTTTTTACGAGTCAACATGTCGTGTGTCAACGGTTGGGAAAGATTATATAATTGGGAGTAATATGATACAAATGTCTTGGATATCTCTGTTGGGAGGAGATGGGGCTTGTCTTTCTGGTCTCGTATTTTAGGAATATAGAATTGTGCGCGTTTCGTACGTAAAGCTCTGGCCAGATATTTGCCAGGCTTGTCCCCGTGTTCATAATATAATGCTTTAAGTTTGGTGAATGATCTGTGGGCTTGGGAATTAAGGATAGATTGTAGGTCTTGTCGTAATTTAGTCAGTTGCAGAAATTCAGCAGGGTCGAGGGTAGTCTTATGTGCATTTTCTAGGGCTGTGATTTGTGAATATAATGAGGCCAGTCTATGTGATTGTTGTTTTTTCAACATGGAACAGTGCCGTATAAAGTGACCTCTGATTGCACATTTGTGGGCTTCCCAGACAATGGTCAGAGGAACATCTGGTGTAAGGTTATGTGTGAAATAGTCTGTGAGATGAGCGGTAGTAGTGGCTAGTAATTCCTTATCTAAGAGGATGGATTCGTTTAATCTCCAGGTTTTGTGTGTTGGTTTGGTTAGGGGGGATTTGAGTGATATTGTGAGGGGCGCGTGATCCGACCATGTGATGGGGCCATAGGCCGCCTCGGTCAGCGTTGGTAAATGATAATAGGGTAGGAATAGGTAGTCGATTCGAGAATAAGGTTTAGCGCTCGCGTAGTACAGTCCCTGGATTCCCGACCCGGGACAAACCCTGCCTGATCTGGTTGAACTAGTCCGGGGAGAAGCCCATTAATTCTCAAAGCCAGGATTTTAGAGAATAATTTGATATCTGCGTTAAGCAAAGAAATTGGGCGGTAACTACCACACTGTTCAGGATCCTTGCCTTCTTTGGGAATTAGTGAGATTGTGGCGGAGAGTGTGTGGGGATCGAGATGTGAATTTTCTAGTAAACTGTTAAATACTTGAACAAAATGTGGGTTGAGAACTTCCGAGAATTTCTTATAATAAGAGGCCGGTAGGCCGTCTGGTCCTGGGCATTTGCCCGATTTTGTGTTCTTTAGTGCCCATGCTACTTCCCGGCCTGTGATTGGGTGCTCTATCGAATTGGCTTCTTCAGTGGACAGTTTATTACGAAGATGTTTATCCAAATATTGTTTGATCTCAAGTTTTTTACGAGTCAACATGTCGTGTGTCAACCGTTGGGAAAGATTATATAATTGGGAGTAATATGATACAAATGTCTTGGATATCTCTGTTGGGAGGAGATGGGGCTTGTCTTTCTGGTCTCGTATTTTAGGAATATAGAATTGTGCGCCTTTCGTACGTAAAGCTCTGGCCAGATATTTGCCAGGCTTGTCCCCGTGTTCATAATATAATGCTTTAAGTTTGGTGAATGATCTGTGGGCTTGGGAATTAAGGATAGATTGTAGGTCTTGTCGTAATTTAGTCAGTTGCAGAAATTCAGCAGGGTCTAGGGTAGTCTTATGTGCATTTTCTAGGGCTGTGATTTGTGAATATAATGAGGCCAGTCTATGTGATTGTTGTTTTTTCAACATGGAACAGTGCCGTATAAAGTGACCTCTGATTGCACATTTGTGGGCTTCCCAGACAATGGTCAGAGGAACATCTGGTGTAAGGTTATGTGTGAAATAGTCTGTGAGATGAGCGGTAGTAGTGGCTAGTAATTCCTTATCTAAGAGGATGGATTCGTTTAATCTCCAGGTTTTGTGTGTTGGTTTGGTTAGGGGGGATTTGAGTGATATTGTGAGGGGCGCGTGATCCGACCATGTGATGGGGCCATAGGCCGCCTCGGTCAGCGTTGGTAAATGATAATAGGGTAGGAATAGGTAGTCGATTCGAGAATAAGAATTGTGGGGTGTAGAATAGAAACTATAGTCTTTGTCTGAGGGGTGTAGCGCCCTCCACACGTCAACCAATTGGAGTTCTCTAAGCATTTTTTTAATCTTCACCGTTACATGAGAAGGTGTGCAGGAGTGGCCGTTAGATGTGTCCATATGGGGTTCTAACGCTATATTAAGATCGCCCCCCAAAATGAGGAGCCCTTCCAGGAATGGTTTCAGTATTGCCAGAATTAAGGCTATGTTGGCAGGCGTTTGGGAGATAAATATTTGCAAAGGTATACATTTGTCCAGCAATGGTGCCCTTTGCAAACACATACCTCCCATCTTCATCTAGTACACTAGCTTTTTCTTTAAATGCGACATGTTTGGAGAAGAGAATTGCAACCCCTTTTATTTTAGCCTGTGAGGTGCTGCTATAATATCCTATAGGGAAATTCGGATTGTTAAGTTTGGGGTGGGAGGGTCCTTTGAAGTGTGTCTCTTGAAGGAACACCACCGATGATCTATAGTGTTTAAGATCTCTAAGTAAGTGGGAGCGTTTCTCTGGGACATTCAAACCTTTCGAGTTTAGGGAAGTGATCTTTAATTCCGCAGGTTGGTAGGAGCTCTGTCTATTTCGGTTAAGCATTTCAATGTACTGTGAGTTACCGTAAAATAAATATGTTATGACAACGTGAAAGTGAAGGGGTAGTCAGGTATGGAGTTTGAGGACCAGTAGGGGGGGGGGGGCAAACTGGTGGCTAGGTGTAAGGGGGTGGGAGGGGGTAGTTAGGTAAATTGGGAGTCCAGAGACGTCTATTGGGGGATATAAGAGTTCCCGTCAAGGGACCTCAGATATCTCACAATATTTCCAGGACGTCAGAAAGACGAGGGAAGGTGTCAGCCACCAACCAAAGACCGGAGATGGAGCCGGTATATCAATAAAAATGATCTACGTGGCAACCCACCAAGAAACCCGGTCTCCCCGTGGGGCATAAACTTTTAAAGTACACATAACACAGTGACAAAAAATATAAATCCGCAATGCATGTATTCATAGTAACAGTGGGATGGACAGAATTCTGTATTTAAACATTATATCTAACTTCAAATAGGAACATGTAGAACGATACTGATGATAGCAGTATTAAATTGGGATGTCCTCTGGGGTTGAGGTTTCGGGAAATCCTAGACCACAGCCTGTATGCACATGTATGAATATAAACCACATAAACAAACTTCTTGAGACCTGGGGTGGGGCTAAAAAACTTTTTGTCTGGGGCTCTGGTTGGGGGTTCCTGAGTGCTAACGTTAAGAACTGCGAGTACTCTGTGTCCCCTTTCAAACATGAGTTCATGTCCGAATTGCTGATCCCTCATATATGTAAGGGTGCTCTTAGTAACTGGTGGGTGTCTGTACTCGTTAGTCCTCTTCTCCAAATCTACAATGTGTGATCCCTCAGGGGTTACTGTGATGTTCAAAACATGTATTGTTTAAGGTATGAGAGGGAACCCCTATCGGTTTAAGATAATATGTTGAGCCGCGATATCGGAGTCAGAGGCAGCTATCACCTCCGGCTGGCCTCACCTACTCAGGGGATTGTTAACAGGGATGGCATATGTCACCTCACGGGAAACTTGTCTCCACATGGTATCACGGCTTAACACAATCCTTGGCAGGTAGACATACACCTGGTATAATAGGGTGTACTGTACGTGTGGGTATTTATTATCAGGTACAATAAAGTGAACATGTGCGCTAGTGACCAACACTAGAAAAAAAAAAGAGCATTACCCTTTTCTATGAGACGAAATGCTCAGCTTTTCAACTTGAAAAAGCCTCAACAAGAGGGGAAACGCGTTGTGTGAGAGGAGAGGAGTGCACAGACAACACTATTGGTTTTATGGACAAGCATCTGGGACTTTTAAAACGTTTTTAAATGTAAGATCTTACTGTTTGTTGGTTTTATTGCTTATATATTAAAATACTTACTTGTGCAATCCTGCCTTCTCCTTCCCATGTGATCTGGATATCTGGGCTGCCTCTGGAGCCGGTTTACAAGATCTACCTGCTCTTATCTGAGCTAACCCACGCTGTTTATCTTGAGCAGGGTATTGCTCATGTAAATGTGAGTGTACCATTTATGCACTTTGCACTATTATATCATTGCACTGATATACTACACTATTATTGTTTTTGTTTTTTTTCCCTTTGCATAATATCTGAGCATTTCGTCTCATAGAAAAGGGTAATGCTCTTTTTTTTCTAGTGTTGGTCACTAGCGCACATGTTCACTTTATTGTATTTGTTTTCACTGGTTTGCTAGGAGTGAGACACTAGCTGTGCACAAGTGCTAGCTTACTCCATCACAGTTATTGGCGCAGTATACTGTATTGTTTGTTTATTTATTATCAGGTGTATGTACAAGGGCTATAATTACTTAGATATTGCTGGTGTGGGTAGCAGCAAAACAATTTGTAGAGTGATCTCACACTGAATAGGAAACATTATACAACCTGCTCCGGGTGGCTTAGATCAGTGGCATGAGGTTCAAGAAACTAACCATCCACCAATCTGGTGCCAGTTGTCTCTGGTCACACAAAAAGTTCCTCCAGAGTAACCTTGTTCTGTAGGTGAGGGTGGGGAAAGAACTCCCGATCCGTCTGGGGTTACATTTGGATCTTCATTCGATGTGACAGTGATGTGACTGTGTTTCCACCGTTTGGGGTAAGTATATGGTTTTTGAGGCCCCTGTGTCCAGTTTTCCCAGATAGGGGTACAGTCCAGATCCCTCGGTCTCAGTCCGGTTCAACGAAACATCTCAAAAATAGGGAAAAGAGGTAACATTCAGAAATCAGTCCTGTGGGTAGTACAATTCCCGTAGATAGCGTTAGGTCTATTCTTCTCGGTCTGCCGGAGTCGCCCGCAGAGGTGATGGTCTACGTTGGGGACTTCCCCATGGGCCTCGTTGACGGGTAGTATATCTGATTCGTTGTCGTTGGGGTAATTGAGCCCTGGTCGTCGGGGTCCGGAGTAGTGGTAGGCTCCAGTCGGTGATGGATATCTCGGGGAGTCTCAGCTCCTCTAAAAAAGAAGGGAGCTCTTGGTAGTACCGGAAAGTTTTCACCGTGGTGCCCGTGCGGACATGTAGGCTGAACGGGTGTCCCCAGTAGTATTGTAGACCTCTGCGGTGAAGTTCCAGTGTCAGGGGGCGTAGGGCCTTTCGTGCCTGTAAGGTTAGGTCTGATAGGTCTTGGTAGAAAGAGATTGTGGTGTTTTCATACGTCCACGAACCCAACTCCCTGGCCTTTCGTAGAACTGCTTCTTTAAGGTGGTAATCGGTTACGCAGCATATTATATCTCGGGGGGGCGCTGAGGCTGGGCCCCTTGGACGTAGGGCTCTGTGTGCCCTGTCTAGACCAAAGTTGGCCTCCACAGGACGGCCTAGTAGCTTATTGCATATCATTGCTGCTAGCTTTGGCGTGTCCTCCATATCGGGAGAGCGGGCTTCGGGGAAACCTCTGAGGCGTATGTTGTGTCTCTTACCTCGGTTGTCTAGGTCCTCGAGCTGCCGTTTGTAGTCTGCTAGGTACAGCGCCTGTTGTGTCGATGTTTGTGTCAAGTGGGATAGTTGGTGTGATTGCTTGGAGAAGTCGGCCTCTTGTTTGGTCAGTCTGTGCTCGACGTGCCGAAGGTCCGTGCGGATAGCCGTCACCGCCTCTGTGACCGTGAGTTTAAGCTCCGTAATCAGTGTGCCGAAGTCTTCCTTCCAAGGAGCGGAAGAGAATATGGCTAAAGCCTGCGCCGGTGTGGAAGTCGGGCTAGTTCCATTGTGAATCTCCAGTGGGCCCCTGGTCGGATCCTCCGCGTCCAGTGAGGATGCGGGCGACTGGGCCTCTGTGACCTCATGGTCGTCGGGTGGTTGCGAGGCCAGGTCCGCTGGTGTGCGGAAATATTCCCTCAGGGAGGCAGATACTTGTCGGCCTCTGCTCCCTGGTGTTTCAGGTTCACCCGAGGGCTTTTTATTTCTGCCCATTCTGTCGACGTTAGCGGATTAGCAAATTGATAGTTGGGGAGACCGGGAGCCTTGGGTTTATGCGGCCATCTTCGTCAACGGCTGGACACGCCCCCTCGCGCAGATTATTTTTTATATTTTTTTTTTATTTCTTAATTCACAGTATATATAATGTTAAAGTGACAGAGCCCCATTATTTACAAGTATAAGCGGAAAGCAGTTTTGGGAGAAATAGTGAACAGCTCATATGTTAAGTTAAGCTCTGGGACATTGACCCTCTTAGTCAGGTCAGCAGTGCAGTTTTGTGTAGTATATGTTTTGACTGCTACATTCTATTTCCTCACTTTGCAGGCCCAACTCATGTCACATAATCTATTGCTCAATGTTTATTCACTTAAGTACTCCAGATGTGAAAGAACCAGTGAAGGAACATAAAACAAACTTGTTCGCAGAGGACACATGATTCTCTAAAAGTGACAGATTTATACTGAAAATATTTAACACCCAAATTGATTTTTAAAACCACTGCTATTGTAGTTTGTAGACATGAGATCATGTAATTCCAACTACTTGTCTTATTATGCCGGCTTGCGCAATACCCCCAGCCGATATTTTACTGGCAGGTAGATAAATAATTGGCTTGTGGTCAATTTTAAAGGGACTCTGACATCTAAATGTTTTTTATGCTCTAATTGTAGCATATTAAAAAAAATATCAAAAGATGCCTTATACTTTGTGTTAGAATTGCAAGAAAATGAATAAACTAGGAGAAAGATATGTTTTAATTTTGTCTGTGGCGTCTAGAATTTATGACATCACCAGTGACTTAATATTCAAATGAACTAATTTTTCATCTAGAAACATAGAAACATAGAATGTGTCGGCAGATAAGAACCATTCGGACAATCTAGTCTGCCCAATTATTTTTTTGAGTACTTTCATTAGTCCCCCGTTCCCGGTCTTATAGCTAGGATAGCCTTGTGTCTATCCACGCATGCTTACACTCCTTCACTGTGTTTACCTCTACCACTTCTGCTGGAAGGCTATTCCATACATCCACTACCCTCTCAGTAAAGTAATACTTCCTGATATTACTTTTAAATCGTTGCCCCTCTAATTTTAGACTATGTCCTCTAGTTGTGGTAGTTTTTCTTCTTTTAAATATACTCCCTTTACTGTGTTGATTCCCTTTATGTATTTAAATGTTTCTATCATATCCCCCTGTTACGTTTATGATGTGTCATTTGCATACCAAGCCACAAGGTGATGTCTTAAACAGGAAACACCAGAGACACATTTAAAACACCTTTTCTTTTAAAAAGCCATTAAACTTTTTTTTATTATTATTTGTGCTTCTAACATAGAAGCACAAGTGTAATGTTCATCGGCCTAAATGTATCCTCTCACCAGCAGCCATGATACGTCGTCAGGAATTTTCATGGCTGAAGCTATTGTCAACTTAACATGGTTGCTTCTGTTGGTGGCAAGTGAAAACGAAGGTCTCTCTCTGGATCTGCTCAGGAAAATGTGAGTGTACATTCTATACACCTTATGTACTTTAAGTATATATTAGCCAGAAATACTTCACTATATTGTGTTTATTTGTCTCCCTTTGCATAATATCTGAGAGATTACGTCTCATTGAGAAGGGTAATCACTTAGTGTGCTAAGTGTTGGTTCTAGCGCACGTTTGTTTGTCTGCACAGAGAGATGTCTAGGACCGACAAACCAGAATCAGATACGTGGGAGCTGAGAGATAGAGCAGGTTTATCGTTGACGGGTGGCACTTGGTTTTTAAATTTGTTCTATCAATGTGTCTATCAATTATAGCACAGGGCTTTGAAAGTGTGGCCCTGTCACTGTTGGAGGTCTAAATTTCAAGTTTGCCAGCTTCTTGGCACACATTATGGGAGACAGAGGCTATCGGCAGCTAGAAGGCCTTAGATTGACACTCCTGTTCTAGAAGAAAGAGTTTTATGGATGATGCAAGGAATAGTGTAATAAAAGTTATGAATGTAATATGTGTCTGTCTCATAGCTAATTAAGGACTTTATTTTCTTACCACAAGACATCATAGCACTGAATACATTAAAAAGTGAATTGCAGAATTATATGTGGGTGGTCTTGTTAAAATAATAATTGCAGTATATTAAACTTTACTTTATTTTGTTACTGTATTAAAAACGACTTCTCACACAAACTATCTTGCTGCGAATTTCAGACAGATTAGAACATTGTGATCTAATTTCCTTTCAAAGCAAACTTTTTGTATTCACTCGCAAAAATGGATTAGAGTTTTAGGGGGGGAAAAGGACTATTACCATAAAAGTCGAAAAATACTTCCCTTATTAAATGAGTCATTATTGTTGATTCACGAAAGTCAGGGAGATGGAAACATGACAATAGTTTAATTCCGCAACTTATAAACAAAGTATAAAACCACTTTATAGACAGAAAGCTTATCTGTACCTCAGAAGTGTATATACACTAAACAATTAACTGGATTGAGAAAACCAAATCCGGACAAAATAATTAAAGGGACTGTATCACCTATACAGTGTATTTACTGTGACTGTAGATTAAAAAAATGATTGAGCATTGTCTATACTTTCTGTACACAAAACTGCAAGCAAATGTCTAATTTAGAAAAAGAATGTGTTTTAAATGTGGCTGTGGAGCCTCCTGCTTATGACATCACTTACAGCTTGATATGCAAATGAGCTGGTTTTCAACAGGAAATGTGTAATTTGCATGTCAAGCCACTGGTAATGTCTCAAGCAGGAGACTCCACAGACTTATTTAAAACACATTTTCTCCTAATTTAGGCATTAGTAGGCGAGTCAGGTAGGAGTGATATCCAGTATTCGTAATATTTATTTCATTGGCGAGTCAGGTAGGAGTGATATCCAGTATTCGTAATATTTATTTCATTGGCGAGTCAGGTAGGAGTGATATCCAGTATTCGTAATATTTATTTCATTGGCGAGTCAGAATATTTATTTCATTGGCGAGTCAGGTAGGAGTGATATCCAGTATTCGTAATACTTATTTCATTGGCAAGTCATGTGGGAGTGATATCCAGTATTAGTAATACTTATTTCATTGGCGAGTCAGGTAGGAGTGATATCCAGTATTCGTAATATTTATTTCATTGGCGAGTCAGGTAGGAGTGATATCCAGTATTCGTAATATTTATTTCATTGGCGAGTCAGGTAGGAGTGATATCCAGTATTCGTAATATTTATTTCATTGGCGAGTCAGAATATTTATTTCATTGGCGAGTCAGGTTGGAGTGATATCCAGTATTCGTAATATTTATTTCATTGGCGAGTCAGAATATTTATTTAATTGGCGAGTCAGGTAGGAGTGATATCCAGTATTCGTAATACTTATTTCATTGGCGAGTCAGGTAGGAGTGATATCCAGTATTAGTAATACTTATTTCATTGGCGAGTCAGGTAGGAATGATATCGAGTATTCGTAATATTTATTTCATTGGCGAGTCAGGTAGGAGTGATATCCAGTATTCGTGATATTTTTTTCATTGGCGAGTCAGGTAGGAGTGATATCCAGTATTCGTAATATTTATTTCATTGGCGAGTCAGGTAGGAGTGATATCCAGTATTCGTAATATTTATTTAATTGGCGAGTCAGGTAGGAGTGATATCGAGTATTCGTAATACTTATTTCATTGGCAAGTCATGTGGGAGTGATATCCAGTATTCGTAATATTTATTTCATTGGCGAGTCAGGTAGGAGTGATATCCAGTATTCGTAATATTTATTTTATTGGCGAGTCAGGTAGGAGTGATATCCAGTATTCGTAATACTTATTTCATTGGCAAGTCATGTGGGAGTGATATCCAGTATTCGTAATACTTATTTCATTGGCGAGTCAGGTAGGAGTGATATCCAGTATTAGTAATACTTATTTCATTGGCGAGTCGTGTGGGAGTGATATCCAGTATTCGTAATATTTATTTAATTGGCGAGTCAGGTAGGAGTGATATCCAGTATTCGTAATATTTTGTGATGAACGTACCGTGGTTCAGAAGTGGAGCCCCGATTGCAGCAGTGACAGCCCTTGCCAGACACCACAGTACTGGAGGATAGTGAGACTGCAGCAGTGACAACTGGCACGAGTGTCAGAAAAAAGGGTAGTCCAGGGGAATCCAGGTAGTAGAGCAGAGATAGAATAAACGGTAACCAAGCCCGGTCAGGGAGTCCAGAGATCACAAAAAACGAGGAGGAGAGCCAAGGTCAGGGAGCCAGAAAGCGGGAGGTCCAAAGAATCAAGCTGGGTCAGGAGTCCAGAAGAAGCGAAGGTCAGTAAAACAATCCGGGTCAAACAACAATAGCAGGAAAAATCACTAAACAGGAACAGGCAAGGTGAATACTCAAGCAATTTTGAAAAAGGCGCGCCGGTGTTTTAAAGGGCCATAGCCCCGCCCCCGTGACGTGTGAGACACGCGCCGTGCCGCTCGTTTCCATAGAGACGCTCGGGAGAGAAAAGCCACAGAGGTCTGACGCGCGCGAGTAACCAATGTCGGGCGCGCGCCGAGCGGGGAATCCGACGGCTGGGGACGCGAGCGATGCCATGTCCCGATCGCGGGACCCGTCGGGCATCAGGTCCTGCAGGTGGGTGACGGGGGGTAGTCCTGCGATCCTTACAGAGCCCCCTCCCCAGGAGCGAACTCCGGACGCGAACCAACGAAGGGCGAGTAGGGTATCTTCGGTGATAGGCGCGCAGGCAAGCCGGAGCGTGGATGTGCGACACCGGTTCCCATGACCGTTCCTCGGGACCGTAACCGCGCCAGTGAACGAGGTATTCGAGGTGCCCCCTGCGCCAACGAGAGTCTAGAATCTGTTGAACCACATACTCCTCGCTGCCATCCACAACCACCGGAGCTGGAGGAACCGGAACACGACCCTTGAAGGGGTTAGCCAGGTAAGGTTTTAGGAGAGAAACATGGAACACGGGGTGGATCCGTAGCGTGGAAGGGAGCTTAAGGCGCACGGCTACGGGACTGAGCACTTTCGTAACCGTATAAGGGCCGAGGAAACGGGGACCCAACTTCTTTGATGGACATGCCAAACGGATGTGTGAGGCCGACAGCCATACCTTGTCTCCAGGAGTATAGATGGGGGGAGGAGTGCGTTTACGGTCAGCATAACGTTTTTGGGTTGCCTGGGCCCTTAGGAGGTTCTGGCGTAGAAGAGTCAGGTGACTGGACATACGAGACAATCTGTCATTAACTTCAGGAACAGAGGAATCTACCATCAACCCAGGAACCGAAGCAGGGTGGTATCCATAAGATGCAAAAAACGGGGACATACGGGTGGATGATTGGTAATGGTTGTTATAGGCGAATTCAGCCGTTGGGAGCAGAGTGAGCCAATCATCTTGTAAGTGGGTAGTATAGCACCGGATATACTGTTCCAAGATCTGGTTCAGGCGTTCCGTCTGTCCGTTGGTTTGTGGGTGAAATGCGGTGGACAAAGCTGGGTTGATTTGGAGGTTACGGCAAAACGATTTCCAGAAATGAGACGTGAATTGAACTCCTCGATCAGAGGTGATGGTCTGAGGTAATCCATGTAATCGAAACACTGAGGACAGAAACAAAGACGCTGTAGTGGCGGCAGTAGGAATTCCCACGATGGGGATGAAATGGGCCATTTTGGTAAAGCGGTCTACCACCACCATTATGGTATCATGTTTCTGAGAGGGAGGAAGGTCAACGATGAAATCCATCGAGATAGAAGTCCATGGTTTGGAGGGCACCGGGAGAGGGCACAATAAGCCAGCAGGCTTTGTTCGGTTGACCTTGTTTCTGGCACAGGTGTCGCATGTGCGAACGTAATCCGAGGCATCTTTTCTCAGAGAAGGCCACCAAAAGTGACAGCGGAGGAGTTCTACAGTCTTGGTAATCCCGCCATGCCCAGATAACAGGGAATCATGGTGGGCTTGCAGAGCAGCAATACGGACTGGTTTGGGCACGTATATTCTATTTTGGTAGTAATGGTACCCCCCTCGGGACCTGATAGGAGGTTGGGTGCTGGGAAGCACAATGTTTCTTGAATGACTCCGAATTTCCTTCATCAGATCGGTATGTGTGGTCAGAAAGATAGAAGATGGCAGGATCGTATCAGGCGTGGTGTCTTCTTTAGGGGGTATATCGTAGATGCGTGATAGAGCGTCGGCTTTGATATTGCGTGATCCCGGTCGGAAGGTTATGTGAAGGTTGAATCTGGTGAAGAAGAGGGACCATCTCGCTTGTCGGGGACGGAGGCGTTTAGCCCTCTTCAGATACTCTAGGTTACGGTGATCCGTGTAAATAGTGACGGGGTGTGCTGATCCTTCCAACAGATGTCTCCATTCTTCCAACGCATGTTTGATTGCTAACAGTTCTCTGTCCCCTACATCATAGCGGGATTCAGTAGGAGTAAGGCGATGAGAATAAAAGGCCACAGGGTGTAACAGAGCCTTTTCTCCATGTCTTTGGGACAACACGGCTCCTACGGCAGTTTCGGAGGCGTCTACTTCCACAAAAAAGGGGAGTGATGCGTCCGGCTGGATGAGAACAGGGGCAGAGGTGAAGCGTTGTTTCAGGAGGTCGAAGGCTTTTTGTGCGGCTGGAGACCAGAAAAAAGAAACATGCAGTCGAGTTAGTTCCGTGATTGGGGCGACTACCTGAGAAAACCCCCTTATAAATTTGCGGTAGTAATTGGCAAATCCTATAAAACGCTGGACAGCCTTTTTGCTGGTAGGTATCGGCCAATTCAAAACTGCGGAGATTTTTCTTTGGTCCATTTGTATATTTCCTGGAGTGAGGATGTGACCAAGAAATTCAACCTTTGGTGCACTCGAAGGAACATTTCTCCAGTTTGGCATATAATTGGTGCGTTCTAAGACGAGAAAGAACTTGGCGGACATGGAGACGATGTTCTTGAAGGTCCTTTGAAAAAATGAGAAGATCATCCAGATATACTACCAAAAAGACGTCTAAAAAGTCTCGAAAAACGTCGTTCAGGAAGTGCTGGAAGGTGGCAGGGGCATTACACAGCCCAAAAGGCATTACCAGATATTCGAAGTGCCCATATCGAGTGCGAAAAGCAGTTTTCCATTCGTCCCCCTTGCGAATCCGTACCAAGTTATAGGCCCCACGTAGGTCTATCTTGGTAAAGATGGTAGCTCCCCTCACTCGGTCCAGAAGTTCTGTAATGAGGGGTAGAGGGTAACGGTTTTTTACGGTAATATCGTTAAGTTCCCGATAGTCGATACACGGTCTGAGGCCTCCATCCTTCTTCCCGATAAAGAATATGGCAGCACCTGCCGGGGAGGTAGATGGTCGAATAAAGCCTTTCTTTAAGTTTTCCTCAATATAATTCTTTAGGTGGATTAATTCCGGTTCAGACAACGGGTAAATCCTCCCAAAAGGAATGGATGATCCAGGCAAAAGGTCGATGGGACAATCATAAGGACGCCTTGGTGGTAAAATGTCAGCACCCTTCTTGTCGAACACGTCAGCGTAATCACCGTACGGATCTGGGACTTCAGAAGCGGAGTCAGGAGAGCAGGAGTCTACGGTGGTCAGTAGTGGAGATGGGGTGACCAAACAATGGTGTTGACAAAATTCGGAAGTGAACGTGAGGGAACCTTTTCCCCAATCTATGTGGGGGTTGTGTTGTCGTAGCCAGGGAATCCCCAAGATAACTGGGTAGAGAGGCGAATTCACAACCTGGAAGCGAAGAGACTCTGTATGGGATGAGTCTAACGTGACTTGTAGTGGCAAGGTCTCCAAAGTAACGGGGCCTGAGTTGAGGGGTGTTCCGTCTACCACCTGTATATGTAACGGTTTGTTTTTCTTGAAGGTAGGGATATGAAGGAGCTTGGCCGTAGAGTGGTCGAGAAAACAGCAACTTGCTCCCGAGTCGATGATAGCTTGAAGTGTAGCAGACTTAGTGGCCCACTGTAGAGACAAGGAAAGGGATAGATGAGGGGACCCAAGCGAAAGCACTGTACTGGGACAATGGTGGAATTGGAGTATCTTACCTCCCGATGGTCTAGGCAGTCGAGGACAGGTACGTATAAGATGATCCGGTTTACCACAGTACAGGCATAGATTATTCACTCGACGACGGGTTCTTTCAGCCTCAGTAAGGGGGCCCCGGGCAAGGCCCACTTGCATAGGCTCTTCCTGAGGGTTGGTGGCTGTGGTACTGGAACTGGGAGTTTCAAAAAATGCAGTTGAACGTCTGGGTGGAGGTGTGAAAGTGGATGTACGCTCCAATCTTCTCTCCCTTAGTCGTCGATCCAGCTGTACCACTAAATGGATAAGGGCATCCAGTGATGATGGTATCCCAATACGTGCGAGTTCATCCTTGAGTGAGTCAGCTAAACCATGGTGGAATTGGTCCAACAGTGCTGGTTCATTCCAGGTGCTGTCGATAGCCAGACTCCGGAATTCCGTTACGTATTCCTCCACAGGTCTTCGGCCTTGTCTCAGGGAGCGGAGTGAGGATTGGGCTGTAGCCATTCTGAGCGGGTCTTCGAATAGGGCGTCCATCTCCTGACAGAAAGTCAACCAAGAGTCCAACGCTGGATGGTGTGAATGCAAGAGGTGATGTGCCCATGTCTGTGGTTCCCCCTGAAGCAGAGAAATTACGGTTCGTATTTTGACGTAGTCGGTGGCATACGTCCGTGGCTGTAAGGAGAACAGTAGTTGGCACGAAGTCATGAAAGCACGGTACTTTTTCCTATCACCCGAGAACCGTTCTGGCAGAGGGATTCGAGGTTCAGGGGCGGATAGTGAAGCCGGCTCGGGAAGAGGTACGTTCAAAGGGGGAGACGGCCCTTCGGTGGAGGGGTAGAGGCGTGACGCTTGTAAGTCATGGAGCTGATGCTGGAAATGCGAATGGCTTGCTTGCAGATCCTGCACCGATTGGGTGAGGGTGGATAATTGTCGGGATATGGCAGAGACGGCTTCCATCACTTCTGCGGGGTCCATATATATGGGCTTGAGTATTTTGTGATGAACGTACCGTGGTTCAGAAGTGGAGCCCCGATTGCAGCAGTGACAGCCCTTGCCAGACACCACAGTACTGGAGGATAGTGAGACTGCAGCAGTGACAACTGGAACGAGTGTCAGAAAAAAGGGTAGTCCAGGGGAATCCAGGTAGTAGAGCAGAGATAGAATAAACGGTAACCAAGCCGGGTCAGGGAGTCCAGAGATCACAAAAAACGAGGAGGAGAGCCAAGGTCAGGGAGCCAGAAAGCGGGAGGTCCAAAGAATCAAGCTGGGTCAGGAGTCCAGAAGAAGCGAAGGTCAGTAAAACAATCCGGGTCAAACAACAATAGCAGGAAAAATCACTAAACATGAACAGGCAAGGTGAATACTCAAGCAATTTTGAAAAAGGCGCGCCGGTGTTTTAAAGGGCCATAGCCCCGCCCCCGTGACGTGTGAGACACGCGCCGTGCCGCTCGTTTCCATAGAGACGCTCGGGAGAGAAAAGCCACAGAGGTCTGACGCGCGCGCGCGAGTAACCAATGTCGGGCACGCGCGCGAGTAACCAATGTCGGGCGCCCGCCGAGCGGGGAATCCGACGGCTGGGGACGCGAGCGATGCCATGTCCCGATCGCGGGACCCGTCGGGCATCAGGTCCTGCAGGTGGGTGACGGGGGGTAGTCCTGCGATCCTTACATATTTATTTCATTGGCGAGTCAGGTAGGAGTGATATCCAGTATTCGTAATATTTATTTCATTGGCGAGTCAGGTAGGAGTGATATCGAGTATTCGTAATACTTATTTCATTGGCAAGTCATGTGGGAGTGATATCCAGTATTCGTAATATTTATTTCATTGGCGAGTCAGGTAGGAGTGATATCCAGTATTCGTAATATTTATTTCATTGGCGAGTCAGGTAGGAGAGATAGAATAAACGGTAACCAAGCCGGGTCAGGGAGTCCAGAGATCACAAAAAACGAGGAGGAGAGCCAAGGTCAGGGAGCCAGAAAGCGGGAGGTCCAAAGAATCAAGCTGGGTCAGGAGTCCAGAAGAAGCGAAGGTCAGTAAAACAATCCGGGTCAAACAACAATAGCAGGAAAAATCACTAAACAGGAACAGGCAAGGTGAATACTCAAGCAATTTTGAAAAAGGCGCGCCGGTGTTTTAAAGGGCCATAGCCCCGCCCCCGTGACGTGTGAGACACGCGCCGTGCCGCTCGTTTCCATAGAGACGCTCGGGAGAGAAAAGCCACAGAGGTCTGACGCGCGCGCGCGAGTAACCAATGTCGGGCGCGCACCGAGCGGGGAATCCGACGGCTGGGGACGCGAGCGATGCCATGTCCCGATCGCGGGACCCGTCGGGCATCAGGTCCTGCAGGTGGGTGACGGGGGGTAGTCCTGCGATCCTTACATATTTATTTCATTGGCGAGTCAGGTAGGAGTGATATCCAGTATTCGTAATATTTATTTCATTGGCGAGTCAGGTAGGAGTGATATCGAGTATTCGTAATACTTATTTCATTGGCAAGTCATGTGGGAGTGATATCCAGTATTCGTAATATTTATTTCATTGGCGAGTCAGGTAGGAGTGATATCCAGTATTCGTAATATTTATTTTATTGGCGAGTCAGGTAGGAGTGATATCCAGTATTCGTAATACTTATTTCATTGGCAAGTCATGTGGGAGTGATATCCAGTATTCGTAATATTTATTTCATTGGCGAGTCAGGTAGGAGTGATATCCAGTATTAGTAATACTTATTTCATTGGCGAGTCATGTGGGAGTGATATCCAGTATTCGTAATATTTATTTAATTGGCGAGTCAGGTAGGAGTGATATCCAGTATTCGTAATATTTATTTCATTGGCGAGTCAGGTAGTAGTGATATCTAGTATTTGTAATATTTATTTCATTGGCGAGTCAGAATATTTATTTAATGGCGAGTCAGGTAGGAGTGATATCCAGTATTCGTAATATTTATTTTATTGGCGAGTCAGGTAGGAGTGATATCCAGTATTCGTAATACTTATTTCATTGGCAAGTCATGTGGGAGTGATATCCAGTATTCGTAATACTTATTTCATTGGCGAGTCAGGTAGGAGTGATATCCAGTATTAGTAATACTTATTTCATTGGCGAGTCATGTGGGAGTGATATCCAGTATTCGTAATATTTATTTCATTGGCGAGTCAGGTAGGAGTGATATCCAGTATTCGTAATATTTATTTCATTGGCGAGTCAGGTAGGAGTGATATCGAGTATTCGTAATATTTATTTCATTGGCGAGTCAGGTAGGAGTGATATCCAGTATTCGTGATATTTATTTCATTGGCGAGTCAGGTAGGAGTGATATCCAGTATTCGTAATATTTATTTCATTGGCGAGTCAGGTAGGAGTGATATCCAGTATTCGTAATACTTATTTCATTGGCAAGTCATGTGGGAGTGATATCCAGTATTCGTAATATTTATTTCATTGGCGAGTCAGGTAGGAGTGATATCCAGTATTCGTAATATATATTTCATTGGCGAGTCAGGTAGGAGTGATATCCAGTATTCGTAATACTTATTTCATTGGCGAGTCAGGTAGGAGTGATATCCAGTATTAGTAATACTTATTTCATTGGCGAGTCAGGTAGGAGTGATATCCAGTATTAGTAATACTTATTTAATTGGCGAGTCAGGTAGGAGTGATATCCAGTATTCGTAATATTTATTTCATTGGCGAGTCAGGTAGGAGTGATATCCAGTATTCGTAATATTTATTTCATTGGCGAGTCAGGTAGGAGTGATATCCAGTATTTGTAATATTTATTTCATTGGCGAGTCAGAATATTTATTTAATTGGCGAGTCAGGTAGGAGTGATATCCAGTATTCGTAATATTTATTTCATTGGCGAGTCAGAATATTTATTTAATTGGCGAGTCAGGTAGGAGTGATATCCAGTATTCGTAATACTTATTTCATTGGCGAGTCAGGTAGGAGTGATATCCAGTATTAGTAATACTTATTTCATTGGCGAGTCAGGTAGGAATGATATCCAGTATTCGTAATACTTATTTCATTGGCGAGTCAGGTAGGAGTGATATCCAGTATTAGTAATACTTATTTCATTGGCGAGTCAGGTAGGAATGATATCGAGTATTCGTAATATTTATTTCATTGGCGAGTCAGGTAGGAGTGATATCCAGTATTCGTGATATTTTTTTCATTGGCGAGTCAGGTAGGAGTGATATCCAGTATTCGTAATATTTATTTCATTGGCGAGTCAGGTAGGAGTGATATCCAGTATTCGTAATATTTATTTCATTGGCGAGTCAGGTAGGAGTGATATCCAGTATTCGTAATACTTATTTCATTGGCAAGTCATGTGGGAGTGATATCCAGTATTCGTAATATTTATTTCATTGGCGAGTCAGGTAGGAGTGATATCCAGTATTCGTAATATTTATTTTATTGGCGAGTCAGGTAGGAGTGATATCCAGTATTCGTAATACTTATTTCATTGGCAAGTCATGTGGGAGTGATATCCAGTATTCGTAATATTTATTTCATTGGCGAGTCAGGTAGGAGTGATATCCAGTATTCGTAATATTTATTTTATTGGCGAGTCAGGTAGGAGTGATATCCAGTATTCGTAATACTTATTTCATTGGCAAGTCATGTGGGAGTGATATCCAGTATTCGTAATACTTATTTCATTGGCGAGTCAGGTAGGAGTGATATCCAGTATTAGTAATACTTATTTCATTGGCGAGTCATGTGGGAGTGATATCCAGTATTCGTAATATTTATTTCATTGGCGAGTCAGGTAGGAGTGATATCCAGTATTCGTAATATTTATTTCATTGGCGAGTCAGGTAGGAGTGATATCCAGTATTCGTAATATTTATTTCATTGGCGAGTTAGGTAGGAGTGATATCCAGTATTCGTAATACTTATTTCATTGGCAAGTCATGTGGGAGTGATATCCAGTATTCGTAATATTTATTTCATTGGCGAGTCAGGTAGGAGTGATATCCAGTATTCGTAATATTTATTTCATTGGCGAATCAGGCAGGAGTGATATCCAGTATTCGTAATACTTATTTCATTGGCGAGTCAGGTAGGAGTGATATCCAGTATTAGTAATACTTATTTCATTGGCGAGTCAGGTAGGAGTGATATCCAGTATTCGTAATATTTATTTCATTGGCGATTCAGAATATTTATTTAATTGGCGAGTCAGGTAGGAGTGATATCCAGTATTCGTAATACTTATTTCATTGGCGAGTCAGGTAGGAGTGATATCCAGTATTAGTAATAATTATTTCATTGGCGAGTCAGGTAGGAATGATATCGAGTATTCGTAATATTTATTTCATTGGCGAGTCAGGTAGGAGTGATATCCAGTATTCGTGATATTTTTTTCATTGGCGAGTCAGGTAGGAGTGATATCCAGTATTCGTAATATTTATTTCATTGGCGAGTCAGGTAGGAGTGATATCCAGTATTCGTAATATTTATTTTATTGGCGAGTCAGGTAGGAGTGATATCCAGTATTCGTAATACTTATTTCATTGGCAAGTCATGTGGGAGTGATATCCAGTATTCGTAATACTTATTTCATTGGCGAGTCAGGTAGGAGTGATATCCAGTATTAGTAATACTTATTTCATTGGCGAGTCATGTGGGAGTGATATCCAGTATTCGTAATATTTATTTCATTGGCGAGTCAGGTAGGAGTGATATCCAGTATTCGTAATATTTATTTCATTGGCGAGTCAGGTAGGAGTGATATCCCGTATTCGTAATACTTATTTCATTGGCAAGTCATGTGGGAGTGATATCCAGTATTCGTAATATTTATTTCATTGGCGAGTCAGGTAGGAGTGATATCCAGTATTCGTAATATTTATTTCATTGGCGAGTCAGGTAGGAGTGATATCCAGTATTCGTAATACTTATTTCATTGGCGAGTCAGGTAGGAGTGATATCCAGTATTAGTAATACTTATTTCATTGGCGAGTCAGGTAGGAGTGATATCCAGTATTAGTAATACTTATTTAATTGGCGAGTCAGGTAGGAGTGATATCCAGTATTCGTAATATTTATTTCATTGGCGAGTCAGGTAGGAGTGATATCCAGTATTCGTAATATTTATTTCATTGGCGAGTCAGAATATTTATTTAATTGGCGAGTCAGGTAAGAGTGATATCCAGTATTCGTAATATTTATTTCATTGGCGAGTCAGAATATTTATTTAATTGGCTAGTCAGGTAAGAGTGATATCCAGTATTCGTAATATTTATTTCATTGGCGAGTCAGAATATTTATTTAATTGGCGAGTCAGGTAGGAGTGATATCCAGTATTCGTAATACTTATTTCATTGGCGAGTCAGAATATTTATTTAATTGGCGAGTCAGGTAGGAGTGATATCCAGTATTCGTAATATTTATTTCATTGGCGAGTCAGGTAGGAGTGATATCGAGAATTCGTAATATTTATTTCATTGGCGAGTCAGAGAGGAGTGATATCCAGTATTCGTAATATTTATTTCATTGGCGAGTCTGGTAGGAGTGATATCCAGTATTCGTAATATTTATTTCATTGGCGAGTCAGGTAGGAGTGATATCCAGTATTAGTAATACTTATTTCATTGGCGAGTCAGGTAGGAATGATATCGAGTATTCGTAATATTTATTTCATTGGCGAGACAGGTAGGAGTGATATCCAGTATTCGTAATATTTATTTCATTGGCGAGTCAGGTAGGAGTGATATCCAGTATTCGTGATATTTATTTCATTGGCGAGTCAGGTAGGAGTGATATCCAGTATTCGTAATACTTATTTCATTGGCAAGTCATGTGGGAGTGATATCCAGTATTCGTAATACTTATTTCATTGGCGAGTCAGGTAGGAGTGATATCCAGTATTAGTAATACTTATTTCATTGGCGAGTCATGTGGGAGTGATATCCTGTATTCGTAATATTTATTTAATTGGCGAGTCAGGTAGGAGTGATATCCAGTATTCGTAATATTTATTTCATTGGCGAGTCAGGTAGGAGTGATATCCAGTATTTGTAATATTTATTTCATTGGCGAGTCAGAATATTTATTTAATTGGCGAGTCAGGTAGGAGTGATATCCAGTATTCGTAATATTTATTTCATTGGCGAGTCAGAATATTTATTTAATTGGCGAGTCAGGTAGGAGTGATATCCAGTATTCGTAATACTTATTTCATTGGCGAGTCAGGTAGGAGTGATATCCAGTATTAGTAATACTTATTTCATTGGCGAGTCAGGTAGGAATGATATCGAGTATTCGTAATATTTATTTCATTGGCGAGTCAGGTAGGAGTGATATCCAGTATTCGTGATATTTATTTCATTGGCGAGTCAGGTAGGAGTGATATCCAGTATTCGTAATATTTATTTCATTGGCGAGTCAGGTAGGAGTGATATCCAGTATTTGTAATATTTATTTCATTGGCGAGTCAGAATATTTATTTAATTGGCGAGTCAGGTAGGAGTGATATCCAGTATTCGTAATATTTATTTCATTGGCGAGTCAGAATATTTATTTAATTGGCGAGTCAGGTAGGAGTGATATCCAGTATTCGTAATACTTATTTCATTGGCGAGTCAGGTAGGAGTGATATCCAGTATTAGTAATACTTATTTCATTGGCGAGTCAGGTAGGAATGATATCGAGTATTCGTAATATTTATTTCATTGGTGAGTCAGGTAGGAGTGATATCCAGTATTCGTGATATTTATTTCATTGGCGAGTCAGGTAGGAGTGATATCCAGTATTCGTAATATTTATTTCATTGGCGAGTCAGGTAGGAGTGATATCCAGTATTTGTAATATTTATTTCATTGGCGAGTCAGAATATTTATTTAATTGGCGAGTCAGGTAGGAGTGATATCCAGTATTCGTAATATTTATTTCATTGGCGAGTCAGAATATTTATTTAATTGGCGAGTCAGGTAGGAGTGATATCCAGTATTCGTAATACTTATTTCATTGGCGAGTCAGGTAGGAGTGATATCCAGTATTAGTAATACTTATTTCATTGGCGAGTCAGGTAGGAATGATATCGAGTATTCGTAATATTTATTTCATTGGCGAGTCAGGTAGGAGTGATATCCAGTATTCGTGATATTTATTTCATTGGCGAGTCAGGTAGGAGTGATATCCAGTATTCGTAATATTTATTTCATTGGCGAGTCAGGTAGGAGTGATATCCAGTATTCGTAATACTTATTTCATTGGCAAGTCATGTGGGAGTGATATCCAGTATTCGTAATATTTATTTCATTGGCGAGTCAGGTAGGAGTGATATCCAGTATTCGTAATATTTATTTCATTGGCGAGTCAGGTAGGAGTGATATCCAGTATTCGTAATACTTATTTCATTGGCGAGTCAGGTAGGAGTGATATCCAGTATTAGTAATACTTATTTCATTGGCGAGTCAGGTAGGAGTGATATCCAGTATTAGTAATACTTATTTAATTGGCGAGTCAGGTAGGAGTGATATCCAGTATTCGTAATATTTATTTCATTGGCGAGTCAGGTAGGAGTGATATCCAGTATTCGTAATATTTATTTCATTGGCGAGTCAGGTAGGAGTGATATCCAGTATTTGTAATATTTATTTCATTGGCGAGTCAGAATATTTATTTAATTGGCGAGTCAGGTAGGAGTGATATCCAGTATTCGGAATATTTATTTCATTGGCGAGTCAGAATATTTATTTCATTGGCGAGTCAGGTAGGAGTGATATCCAGTATTCGTAATACTTATTTCATTGGCGAGTCAGGTAGGAGTGATATCCAGTATTAGTAATACTTATTTCATTGGCGAGTCAGGTAGGAATGATATCGAGTATTCGTAATATTTATTTCATTGGCGAGTCAGATAGGAGTGATATCCAGTATTCGTAATATTTATTTCATTGGCGAGTCAGATAGGAGTGATATCCAGTATTCGTAATATTTATTTCATTGGCGAGTCAGGTAGGAGTGATATCGAGAATTCGTAATATTTATTTCATTGGCGAGTCAGAGAGGAGTGATATCCAGTATTCGTAATATTTATTTCATTGGCGAGTCAGGTAGGAGTGATATCCAGTATTCGTAATATTTATTTCATTGGCGAGTCAGGTAGGAGTGATATCCAGTATTAGTAATACTTATTTCATTGGCGAGTCAGGTAGGAATGATATTGAGTATTCGTAATATTTATTTCATTGGCGAGTCAGGTAGGAGTGATATCCAGTATTCGTAATATTTATTTCATTGGCGAGTCAGGTAGGAGTGATATCCAGTATTCGTGATATTTATTTCATTGGCGAGTCAGGTAGGAGTGATATCCAATATTCGTAATACTTATTTCATTGGCAAGTCATGTGGGAGTGATATCCAGTATTAGTAATACTTATTTCATTGGCGAGTCATGTGGGAGTGATATCCAGTATTCGTAATATTTATTTCATTGGCGAGTCAGATAGGAGTGATATCCAGTATTCGTAATATTTATTTCATTGGCGAGTCAGAATATTTATTTCATTGGCGAGTCAGGTTGGAGTGATATCCAGTATTCGTAATATTTATTTCATTGGCGAGTCAGAATATTTATTTAATTGGCGAGTCAGGTAGGAGTGATATCCAGTATTCGTAATACTTATTTCATTGGCGAGTCAGGTAGGAGTGATATCCAGTATTAGTAATACTTATTTCATTGGCGAGTCAGGTAGGAATGATATCGAGTATTCGTAATATTTATTTCATTGGCAAGTCATGTGGGAGTGATATCCAGTATTCGTAATATTTATTTCATTGGCGAGTCAGATAGGAGTGATATCCAGTATTCGTAATATTTATTTTATTGGCGAGTCAGGTAGCAGTGATATCCAGTATTCGTAATACTTATTTCATTGGCAAGTCATGTGGGAGTGATATCCAGTATTCGTAATACTTATTTCATTGGCGAGTCAGGTAGGAGTGATATCCAGTATTCGTAATACTTATTTCATTGGCGAGTCAGGTAGGAGTGATATCCAGTATTAGTAATACTTATTTCATTGGCGAGTCAGGTAGGAATGATATCGAGTATTCGTAATATTTATTTCATTGGCGAGTCAGGTAGGAGTGATATCCAGTATTCGTGATATTTTTTTCATTGGCGAGTCAGGTAGGAGTGATATCCAGTATTCGTAATATTTATTTCATTGGCGAGTCAGGTAGGAGTGATATCCAGTATTCGTAATATTTATTTCATTGGCGAGTCAGGTAGGAGTGATATCCAGTATTCGTAATACTTATTTCATTGGCAAGTCATGTGGGAGTGATATCCAGTATTCGTAATATTTATTTCATTGGCGAGTCAGGTAGGAGTGATATCCAGTATTCGTAATATTTATTTTATTGGCGAGTCAGGTAGGAGTGATATCCAGTATTCGTAATACTTATTTCATTGGCAAGTCATGTGGGAGTGATATCCAGTATTCGTAATATTTATTTCATTGGCGAGTCAGGTAGGAGTGATATCCAGTATTCGTAATATTTATTTTATTGGCGAGTCAGGTAGGAGTGATATCCAGTATTCGTAATACTTATTTCATTGGCAAGTCATGTGGGAGTGATATCCAGTATTCGTAATACTTATTTCATTGGCGAGTCAGGTAGGAGTGATATCCAGTATTAGTAATACTTATTTCATTGGCGAGTCATGTGGGAGTGATATCCAGTATTCGTAATATTTATTTCATTGGCGAGTCAGGTAGGAGTGATATCCAGTATTCGTAATATTTATTTCATTGGCGAGTCAGGTAGGAGTGATATCCAGTATTCGTAATATTTATTTCATTGGCGAGTTAGGTAGGAGTGATATCCAGTATTCGTAATACTTATTTCATTGGCAAGTCATGTGGGAGTGATATCCAGTATTCGTAATATTTATTTCATTGGCGAGTCAGGTAGGAGTGATATCCAGTATTCGTAATATTTATTTCATTGGCGAATCAGGCAGGAGTGATATCCAGTATTCGTAATACTTATTTCATTGGCGAGTCAGGTAGGAGTGATATCCAGTATTAGTAATACTTATTTCATTGGCGAGTCAGGTAGGAGTGACATCCAGTATTCGTAATATTTATTTCATTGGCGATTCAGAATATTTATTTAATTGGCGAGTCAGGTAGGAGTGATATCCAGTATTCGTAATACTTATTTCATTGGCGAGTCAGGTAGGAGTGATATCCAGTATTAGTAATACTTATTTCATTGGCGAGTCAGGTAGGAGTGATATCCAGTATTAGTAATACTTATTTCATTGGCGAGTCAGGTAGGAATGATATCGAGTATTCGTAATATTTATTTCATTGGCGAGTCAGGTAGGAGTGATATCCAGTATTCGTGATATTTTTTTCATTGGCGAGTCAGGTAGGAGTGATATCCAGTATTCGTAATATTTATTTCATTGGCGAGTCAGGTAGGAGTGATATCCAGTATTCGTAATATTTATTTTATTGGCGAGTCAGGTAGGAGTGATATCCAGTATTCGTAATACTTATTTCATTGGCAAGTCATGTGGGAGTGATATCCAGTATTCGTAATACTTATTTCATTGGCGAGTCAGGTAGGAGTGATATCCAGTATTAGTAATACTTATTTCATTGGCGAGTCATGTGGGCGTGATATCCAGTATTCGTAATATTTATTTCATTGGCGAGTCAGGTAGGAGTGATATCCAGTATTCGTAATATTTATTTCATTGGCGAGTCAGGTAGGAGTGATATCCCGTATTCGTAATACTTATTTCATTGGCAAGTCATGTGGGAGTGATATCCAGTATTCGTAATATTTATTTCATTGGCGAGTCAGGTAGGAGTGATATCCAGTATTCGTAATATTTATTTCATTGGCGAGTCAGGTAGGAGTGATATCCAGTATTCGTAATATTTATTTTATTGGCGAGTCAGGTAGGAGTGATATCCAGTATTCGTAATACTTATTTCATTGGCAAGTCATGTGGGAGTGATATCCAGTATTCGTAATATTTATTTCATTGGCGAGTCAGGTAGGAGTGATATCCAGTATTCGTAATATTTATTTTATTGGCGAGTCAGGTAGGAGTGATATCCAGTATTCGTAATACTTATTTCATTGGCAAGTCATGTGGGAGTGATATCCAGTATTCGTAATACTTATTTCATTGGCGAGTCAGGTAGGAGTGATATCCAGTATTAGTAATACTTATTTCATTGGCGAGTCATGTGGGAGTGATATCCAGTATTCGTAATATTTATTTCATTGGCGAGTCAGGTAGGAGTGATATCCAGTATTCGTAATATTTATTTCATTGGCGAGTCAGGTAGGAGTGATATCCAGTATTCGTAATATTTATTTCATTGGCGAGTTAGGTAGGAGTGATATCCAGTATTCGTAATACTTATTTCATTGGCAAGTCATGTGGGAGTGATATCCAGTATTCGTAATATTTATTTCATTGGCGAGTCAGGTAGGAGTGATATCCAGTATTCGTAATATTTATTTCATTGGCGAATCAGGCAGGAGTGATATCCAGTATTCGTAATACTTATTTCATTGGCGAGTCAGGTAGGAGTGATATCCAGTATTAGTAATACTTATTTCATTGGCGAGTCAGGTAGGAGTGATATCCAGTATTCGTAATATTTATTTCATTGGCGATTCAGAATATTTATTTAATTGGCTAGTCAGGTAGGAGTGATATCCAGTATTCGTAATACTTATTTCATTGGCGAGTCAGGTAGGAGTGATATCCAGTATTAGTAATACTTATTTCATTGGCGAGTCAGGTAGGAGTGATATCCAGTATTAGTAATACTTATTTCATTGGCGAGTCAGGTAGGAATGATATCGAGTATTCGTAATATTTATTTCATTGGCGAGTCAGGTAGGAGTGATATCCAGTATTCGTGATATTTTTTTCATTGGCGAGTCAGGTAGGAGTGATATCCAGTATTCGTAATATTTATTTCATTGGCGAGTCAGGTAGGAGTGATATCCAGTATTCGTAATATTTATTTTATTGGCGAGTCAGGTAGGAGTGATATCCAGTATTCGTAATACTTATTTCATTGGCAAGTCATGTGGGAGTGATATCCAGTATTCGTAATACTTATTTCATTGGCGAGTCAGGTAGGAGTGATATCCAGTATTAGTAATACTTATTTCATTGGCGAGTCATGTGGGAGTGATATCCAGTATTCGTAATATTTATTTCATTGGCGAGTCAGGTAGGAGTGATATCCAGTATTCGTAATATTTATTTCATTGGCGAGTCAGGTAGGAGTGATATCCCGTATTCGTAATACTTATTTCATTGGCAAGTCATGTGGGAGTGATATCCAGTATTCGTAATATTTATTTCATTGGCGAGTCAGGTAGGAGTGATATCCAGTATTCGTAATATTTATTTCATTGGCGAGTCAGGTAGGAGTGATATCCAGTATTCGTAATACTTATTTCATTGGCGAGTCAGGTAGGAGTGATATCCAGTATTAGTAATACTTATTTCATTGGCGAGTCAGGTAGGAGTGATATCCAGTATTAGTAATACTTATTTAATTGGCGAGTCAGGTAGGAGTGATATCCAGTATTCGTAATATTTATTTCATTGGCGAGTCAGGTAGGAGTGATATCCAGTATTCGTAATATTTATTTCATTGGCGAGTCAGAATATTTATTTAATTGGCGAGTCAGGTAAGAGTGATATCCAGTATTCGTAATATTTATTTCATTGGCGAGTCAGAATATTTATATAATTGGCGAGTCAGGTAAGAGTGATATCCAGTATTCGTAATATTTATTTCATTGGCGAGTCAGAATATTTATTTAATTGGCGAGTCAGGTAGGAGTGATATCCAGTATTCGTAATACTTATTTCATTGGCGAGTCAGAATATTTATTTAATTGGCGAGTCAGGTAGGAGTGATATCCAGTATTCGTAATATTTATTTCATTGGCGAGTCAGGTAGGAGTGATATCGAGAATTCGTAATATTTATTTCATTGGCGAGTCAGAGAGGAGTGATATCCAGTATTCGTAATATTTATTTCATTGGCGAGTCTGGTAGGAGTGATATCCAGTATTCGTAATATTTATTTCATTGGCGAGTCAGGTAGGAGTGATATCCAGTATTAGTAATACTTATTTCATTGGCGAGTCAGGTAGGAATGATATCGAGTATTCGTAATATTTATTTCATTGGCGAGACAGGTAGGAGTGATATCCAGTATTCGTAATATTTATTTCATTGGCGAGTCAGGTAGGAGTGATATCCAGTATTCGTGATATTTATTTCATTGGCGAGTCAGGTAGGAGTGATATCCAGTATTCGTAATACTTATTTCATTGGCAAGTCATGTGGGAGTGATATCCAGTATTCGTAATACTTATTTCATTGGCGAGTCAGGTAGGAGTGATATCCAGTATTAGTAATACTTATTTCATTGGCGAGTCATGTGGGAGTGATATCCAGTATTCGTAATATTTATTTAATTGGCGAGTCAGGTAGGAGTGATATCCAGTATTCGTAATATTTATTTCATTGGCGAGTCAGGTAGGAGTGATATCCAGTATTTGTAATATTTATTTCATTGGCGAGTCAGAATATTTATTTAATTGGCGAGTCAGGTAGGAGTGATATCCAGTATTCGTAATATTTATTTCATTGGCGAGTCAGAATATTTATTTAATTGGCGAGTCAGGTAGGAGTGATATCCAGTATTCGTAATACTTATTTCATTGGCGAGTCAGGTAGGAGTGATATCCAGTATTAGTAATACTTATTTCATTGGCGAGTCAGGTAGGAATGATATCGAGTATTCGTAATATTTATTTCATTGGCGAGTCAGGTAGGAGTGATATCCAGTATTCGTGATATTTATTTCATTGGCGAGTCAGGTAGGAGTGATATCCAGTATTCGTAATATTTATTTCATTGGCGAGTCAGGTAGGAGTGATATCCAGTATTTGTAATATTAATTTCATTGGCGAGTCAGAATATTTATTTAATTGGCGAGTCAGGTAGGAGTGATATCCAGTATTCGTAATATTTATTTCATTGGCGAGTCAGAATATTTATTTAATTGGCGAGTCAGGTAGGAGTGATATCCAGTATTCGTAATACTTATTTCATTGGCGAGTCAGGTAGGAGTGATATCCAGTATTAGTAATACTTATTTCATTGGCGAGTCAGGTAGGAATGATATCGAGTATTCGTAATATTTATTTCATTGGCGAGTCAGGTAGGAGTGATATCCAGTATTCGTGATATTTATTTCATTGGCGAGTCAGGTAGGAGTGATATCCAGTATTCGTAATATTTATTTCATTGGCGAGTCAGGTAGGAGTGATATCCAGTATTTGTAATATTTATTTCATTGGCGAGTCAGAATATTTATTTAATTGGCGAGTCAGGTAGGAGTGATATCCAGTATTCGTAATATTTATTTCATTGGCGAGTCAGAATATTTATTTAATTGGCGAGTCAGGTAGGAGTGATATCCAGTATTCGTAATACTTATTTCATTGGCGAGTCAGGTAGGAGTGATATCCAGTATTAGTAATACTTATTTCATTGGCGAGTCAGGTAGGAATGATATCGAGTATTCGTAATATTTATTTCATTGGCGAGTCAGGTAGGAGTGATATCCAGTATTCGTGATATTTATTTCATTGGCGAGTCAGGTAGGAGTGATATCCAGTATTCGTAATATTTATTTCATTGGCGAGTCAGGTAGGAGTGATATCCAGTATTCGTAATACTTATTTCATTGGCAAGTCATGTGGGAGTGATATCCAGTATTCGTAATATTTATTTCATTGGCGAGTCAGGTAGGAGTGATATCCAGTATTCGTAATATTTATTTCATTGGCGAGTCAGATAGGAGTGATATCCAGTATTCGTAATACTTATTTCATTGGCGAGTCAGGTAGGAGTGATATCCAGTATTAGTAATACTTATTTCATTGGCGAGTCAGGTAGGAGTGATATCCAGTATTAGTAATACTTATTTAATTGGCGAGTCAGGTAGGAGTGATATCCAGTATTCGTAATATTTATTTCATTGGCGAGTCAGGTAGGAGTGATATCCAGTATTCGTAATATTTATTTCATTGGCGAGTCAGGTAGGAGTGATATCCAGTATTTGTAATATTTATTTCATTGGCGAGTCAGAATATTTATTTAATTGGCGAGTCAGGTAGGAGTGATATCCAGTATTCGTAATATTTATTTCATTGGCGAGTCAGAATATTTATTTCATTGGCGAGTCAGGTAGGAGTGATATCCAGTATTCGTAATACTTATTTCATTGGCGAGTCAGGTAGGAGTGATATCCAGTATTAGTAATACTTATTTCATTGGCGAGTCAGGTAGGAATGATATCGAGTATTCGTAATATTTATTTCATTGGCGAGTCAGGTAGGAGTGATATCGAGTATTCGTAATATTTATTTCATTGGCGAGTCAGATAGGAGTGATATCCAGTATTCGTAATATTTATTTCATTGGCGAGTCAGATAGGAGTGATATCCAGTATTCGTAATATTTATTTCATTGGCGAGTCAGGTAGGAGTGATATCGAGAATTCGTAATATTTATTTCATTGGCGAGTCAGAGAGGAGTGATATCCAGTATTCGTAATATTTATTTCATTGGCGAGTCAGGTAGGAGTGATATCCAGTATTCGTAATATTTATTTCATTGGCGAGTCAGGTAGGAGTGATATCCAGTATTAGTAATACTTATTTCATTGGCGAGTCAGGTAGGAATGATATTGAGTATTCGTAATATTTAATTCATTGGCGAGTCAGGTAGGAGTGATATCCAGTATTCGTAATATTTATTTCATTGGCGAGTCAGGTAGGAGTGATATCCAGTATTCGTGATATTTATTTCATTGGCGAGTCAGGTAGGAGTGATATCCAGTATTCGTAATACTTATTTCATTGGCAAGTCATGTGGGAGTGATATCCAGTATTAGTAATACTTATTTCATTGGCGAGTCATGTGGGAGTGATATCCAGTATTCGTAATATTTATTTCATTGGCGAGTCAGATAGGAGTGATATCCAGTATTCGTAATATTTATTTCATTGGCGAGTCAGAATATTTATTTCATTGGCGAGTCAGGTAGGAGTGATATCCAGTATTCGTAATATTTATTTCATTGGCGAGTCAGAATATTTATTTAATTGGCGAGTCAGGTAGGAGTGATATCCAGTATTCGTAATACTTATTTCATTGGCGAGTCAGGTAGGAGTGATATCCAGTATTAGTAATACTTATTTCATTGGCGAGTCAGGTAGGAATGATATCGAGTATTCGTTAATATTTATTTCATTGGCAAGTCATGTGGGAGTGATATCCAGTATTCGTAATATTTATTTCATTGGCGAGTCAGATAGGAGTGATATCCAGTATTCGTAATATTTATTTTATTGGCGAGTCAGGTAGCAGTGATATCCAGTATTCGTAATACTTATTTCATTGGCAAGTCATGTGGGAGTGATATCCAGTATTCGTAATACTTATTTCATTGGCGAGTCAGGTAGGAGTGATATCCAGTATTCGTAATACTTATTTCATTGGCGAGTCAGGTAGGAGTGATATCCAGTATTAGTAATACTTATTTCATTGGCGAGTCAGGTAGGAATGATATCGAGTATTCGTAATATTTATTTCATTGGCGAGTCAGGTAGGAGTGATATCCAGTATTCGTGATATTTTTTTCATTGGCGAGTCAGGTAGGAGTGATATCCAGTATTCGTAATATTTATTTCATTGGCGAGTCAGGTAGGAGTGATATCCAGTATTCGTAATATTTATTTCATTGGCGAGTCAGGTAGGAGTGATATCCAGTATTCGTAATACTTATTTCATTGGCAAGTCATGTGGGAGTGATATCCAGTATTCGTAATATTTATTTCATTGGCGAGTCAGGTAGGAGTGATATCCAGTATTCGTAATATTTATTTTATTGGCGAGTCAGGTAGGAGTGATATCCAGTATTCGTAATACTTATTTCATTGGCAAGTCATGTGGGAGTGATATCCAGTATTCGTAATACTTATTTCATTGGCGAGTCAGGTAGGAGTGATATCCAGTATTAGTAATACTTATTTCATTGGCGAGTCATGTGGGAGTGATATCCAGTATTCGTAATATTTATTTCATTGGCGAGTCAGGTAGGAGTGATATCCAGTATTCGTAATATTTATTTCATTGGCGAGTCAGGTAGGAGTGATATCCAGTATTCGTAATATTTATTTCATTGGCGAGTTAGGTAGGAGTGATATCCAGTATTCGTAATACTTATTTCATTGGCAAGTCATGTGGGAGTGATATCCAGTATTCGTAATATTTATTTCATTGGCGAGTCAGGTAGGAGTGATATCCAGTATTCGTAATATTTATTTCATTGGCGAATCAGGCAGGAGTGATAACCAGTATTCGTAATACTTATTTCATTGGCGAGTCAGGTAGGAGTGATATCCAGTATTAGTAATACTTATTTCATTGGCGAGTCAGGTAGGAGTGATATCCAGTATTCGTAATATTTATTTCATTGGCGATTCAGAATATTTATTTAATTGGCGAGTCAGGTAGGAGTGATATCCAGTATTCGTAATACTTATTTCATTGGCGAGTCAGGTAGGAGTGATATCCAGTATTAGTAATACTTATTTCATTGGCGAGTCAGGTAGGAATGATATCGAGTATTCGTAATATTTATTTCATTGGCGAGTCAGGTAGGAGTGATATCCAGTATTCGTGATATTTTTTTCATTGGCGAGTCAGGTAGGAGTGATATCCAGTATTCGTAATATTTATTTCATTGGCGAGTCAGGTAGGAGTGATATCCAGTATTCGTAATATTTATTTTATTGGCGAGTCAGGTAGGAGTGATATCCAGTATTCGTAATACTTATTTCATTGGCAAGTCATGTGGGAGTGATATCCAGTATTCGTAATACTTATTTCATTGGCGAGTCAGGTAGGAGTGATATACAGTATTAGTAATACTTATTTCATTGGCGAGTCATGTGGGAGTGATATCCAGTATTCGTAATATTTATTTCATTGGCGAGTCAGGTAGGAGTGATATCCAGTATTCGTAATATTTATTTCATTGGCGAGTCAGGTAGGAGTGATATCCCGTATTCGTAATACTTATTTCATTGGCAAGTCATGTGGGAGTGATATCCAGTATTCGTAATACTTATTTCATTGGCAAGTCATGTGGGAGTGATATCCAGTATTCGTAATATTTATTTCATTGGCGAGTCAGGTAGGAGTGATATCCAGTATTCGTAATATTTATTTCATTGGCGAATCAGGCAGGAGTGATAACCAGTATTCGTAATACTTATTTCATTGGCGAGTCAGGTAGGAGTGATATCCAGTATTAGTAATACTTATTTCATTGGCGAGTCAGGTAGGAGTGATATCCAGTATTCGTAATATTTATTTCATTGGCGATTCAGAATATTTATTTAATTGGCGAGTCAGGTAGGAGTGATATCCAGTATTCGTAATACTTATTTCATTGGCGAGTCAGGTAGGAGTGATATCCAGTATTAGTAATACTTATTTCATTGGCGAGTCAGGTAGGAATGATATCGAGTATTCGTAATATTTATTTCATTGGCGAGTCAGGTAGGAGTGATATCCAGTATTCGTGATATTTTTTTCATTGGCGAGTCAGGTAGGAGTGATATCCAGTATTCGTAATATTTATTTCATTGGCGAGTCAGGTAGGAGTGATATCCAGTATTCGTAATATTTATTTTATTGGCGAGTCAGGTAGGAGTGATATCCAGTATTCGTAATACTTATTTCATTGGCAAGTCATGTGGGAGTGATATCCAGTATTCGTAATACTTATTTCATTGGCGAGTCAGGTAGGAGTGATATCCAGTATTAGTAATACTTATTTCATTGGCGAGTCATGTGGGAGTGATATCCAGTATTCGTAATATTTATTTCATTGGCGAGTCAGGTAGGAGTGATATCCAGTATTCGTAATATTTATTTCATTGGCGAGTCAGGTAGGAGTGATATCCCGTATTCGTAATACTTATTTCATTGGCAAGTCATGTGGGAGTGATATCCAGTATTCGTAATATTTATTTCATTGGCGAGTCAGGTAGGAGTGATATCCAGTATTCGTAATATTTATTTCATTGGCGAGTCAGGTAGGAGTGATATCCAGTATTCGTAATACTTATTTCATTGGCGAGTCAGGTAGGAGTGATATCCAGTATTAGTAATACTTATTTCATTGGCGAGTCAGGTAGGAGTGATATCCAGTATTAGTAATACTTATTTAATTGGCGAGTCAGGTAGGAGTGATATCCAGTATTCGTAATATTTATTTCATTGGCGAGTCAGGTAGGAGTGATATCCAGTATTCGTAATATTTATTTCATTGGCGAGTCAGAATATTTATTTAATTGGCGAGTCAGGTAAGAGTGATATCCAGTATTCGTAATATTTATTTCATTGGCGAGTCAGAATATTTATTTAATTGGCGAGTCAGGTAAGAGTGATATCCAGTATTCGTAATATTTATTTCATTGGCGAGTCAGAATATTTATTTCATTGGCGAGTCAGGTAGGAGTGATATCCAGTATTCGTAATACTTATTTCATTGGCGAGTCAGAATATTTATTTAATTGGCGAGTCAGGTAGGAGTGAT
The DNA here is from genome assembly GCA_036172795.1 of Pelodytes ibericus. Taxonomy (NCBI): domain Eukaryota; kingdom Metazoa; phylum Chordata; class Amphibia; order Anura; family Pelodytidae; genus Pelodytes; species Pelodytes ibericus. Next base: position 34,366,682 of record CM069859.1, on the reverse strand, counting down.
ATCCAGTATTCGTAATATTTATTTCATTGGCGAGTCAGGTAGGAGTGATATCGAGAATTCGTAATATTTATTTCATTGGCGAGTCAGAGAGGAGTGATATCCAGTATTCGTAATATTTATTTCATTGGCGAGTCTGGTAGGAGTGATATCCAGTATTCGTAATATTTATTTCATTGGCGAGTCAGGTAGGAGTGATATCCAGTATTAGTAATACTTATTTCATTGGCGAGTCAGGTAGGAATGATATCGAGTATTCGTAATATTTATTTCATTGGCGAGACAGGTAGGAGTGATATCCAGTATTCGTAATATTTATTTCATTGGCGAGTCAGGTAGGAGTGATATCCAGTATTCGTGATATTTATTTCATTGGCGAGTCAGGTAGGAGTGATATCCAGTATTCGTAATACTTATTTCATTGGCAAGTCATGTGGGAGTGATATCCAGTATTCGTAATACTTATTTCATTGGCGAGTCAGGTAGGAGTGATATCCAGTATTAGTAATACTTATTTCATTGGCGAGTCATGTGGGAGTGATATCCAGTATTCGTAATATTTATTTAATTGGCGAGTCAGGTAGGAGTGATATCCAGTATTCGTAATATTTATTTCATTGGCGAGTCAGGTAGGAGTGATATCCAGTATTTGTAATATTTATTTCATTGGCGAGTCAGAATATTTATTTAATTGGCGAGTCAGGTAGGAGTGATATCCAGTATTCGTAATATTTATTTCATTGGCGAGTCAGAATATTTATTTAATTGGCGAGTCAGGTAGGAGTGATATCCAGTATTCGTAATACTTATTTCATTGGCGAGTCAGGTAGGAGTGATATCCAGTATTAGTAATACTTATTTCATTGGCGAGTCAGGTAGGAATGATATCGAGTATTCGTAATATTTATTTCATTGGCGAGTCAGGTAGGAGTGATATCCAGTATTCGTGATATTTATTTCATTGGCGAGTCAGGTAGGAGTGATATCCAGTATTCGTAATATTTATTTCATTGGCGAGTCAGGTAGGAGTGATATCCAGTATTTGTAATATTTATTTCATTGGCGAGTCAGAATATTTATTTAATTGGCGAGTCAGGTAGGAGTGATATCCAGTATTCGTAATATTTATTTCATTGGCGAGTCAGAATATTTATTTAATTGGCGAGTCAGGTAGGAGTGATATCCAGTATTCGTAATACTTATTTCATTGGCGAGTCAGGTAGGAGTGATATCCAGTATTAGTAATACTTATTTCATTGGCGAGTCAGGTAGGAATGATATCGAGTATTCGTAATATTTATTTCATTGGCGAGTCAGGTAGGAGTGATATCCAGTATTCGTGATATTTATTTCATTGGCGAGTCAGGTAGGAGTGATATCCAGTATTCGTAATATTTATTTCATTGGCGAGTCAGGTAGGAGTGATATCCAGTATTTGTAATATTTATTTCATTGGCGAGTCAGAATATTTATTTAATTGGCGAGTCAGGTAGGAGTGATATCCAGTATTCGTAATATTTATTTCATTGGCGAGTCAGAATATTTATTTAATTGGCGAGTCAGGTAGGAGTGATATCCAGTATTCGTAATACTTATTTCATTGGCGAGTCAGGTAGGAGTGATATCCAGTATTAGTAATACGTATTTCATTGGCGAGTCAGGTAGGAATGATATCGAGTATTCGTAATATTTATTTCATTGGCGAGTCAGGTAGGAGTGATATCCAGTATTCGTGATATTTTTTTCATTGGCGAGTCAGGTAGGAGTGATATCCAGTATTCGTAATATTTATTTCATTGGCGAGTCAGGTAGGAGTGATATCCAGTATTCGTAATATTTATTTTATTGGCGAGTCAGGTAGGAGTGATATCCAGTATTCGTAATACTTATTTCATTGGCAAGTCATGTGGGAGTGATATCCAGTATTCGTAATATTTATTTCATTGGCGAGTCAGGTAGGAGTGATATCCAGTATTCGTAATATTTATTTTATTGGCGAGTCAGGTAGGAGTGATATCCAGTATTCGTAATACTTATTTCATTGGCAAGTCATGTGGGAGTGATATCCAGTATTCGTAATACTTATTTCATTGGCGAGTCAGGTAGGAGTGATATCCAGTATTAGTAATACTTATTTCATTGGCGAGTCATGTGGGAGTGATATCCAGTATTCGTAATATTTATTTCATTGGCGAGTCAGGTAGGAGTGATATCCAGTATTCGTAATATTTATTTCATTGGCGAGTCAGGTAGGAGTGATATCCAGTATTCGTAATATTTATTTCATTGGCTAGTTAGGTAGGAGTGATATCCAGTATTCGTAATACTTATTTCATTGGCAAGTCATGTGGGAGTGATATCCAGTATTCGTAATATTTATTTCATTGGCGAGTCAGGTAGGAGTGATATCCAGTATTCGTAATATTTATTTCATTGGCGAATCAGGCAGGAGTGATAACCAGTATTCGTAATACTTATTTCATTGGCGAGTCAGGTAGGAGTGATATCCAGTATTAGTAATACTTATTTCATTGGCGAGTCAGGTAGGAGTGATATCCAGTATTCGTAATATTTATTTCATTGGCGATTCAGAATATTTATTTAATTGGCGAGTCAGGTAGGAGTGATATCCAGTATTCGTAATACTTATTTCATTGGCGAGTCAGGTAGGAGTGATATCCAGTATTAGTAATACTTATTTCATTGGCGAGTCAGGTAGGAATGATATCGAGTATTCGTAATATTTATTTCATTGGCGAGTCAGGTAGGAGTGATATCCAGTATTCGTGATATTTTTTTCATTGGCGAGTCAGGTAGGAGTGATATCCAGTATTCGTAATATTTATTTCATTGGCGAGTCAGGTAGGAGTGATATCCAGTATTCGTAATATTTATTTTATTGGCGAGTCAGGTAGGAGTGATATCCAGTATTCGTAATACTTATTTCATTGGCAAGTCATGTGGGAGTGATATCCAGTATTCGTAATACTTATTTCATTGGCGAGTCAGGTAGGAGTGATATCCAGTATTAGTAATACTTATTTCATTGGCGAGTCATGTGGGAGTGATATCCAGTATTCGTAATATTTATTTCATTGGCGAGTCAGGTAGGAGTGATATCCAGTATTCGTAATATTTATTTCATTGGCGAGTCAGGTAGGAGTGATATCCCGTATTCGTAATACTTATTTCATTGGCAAGTCATGTGGGAGTGATATCCAGTATTCGTAATACTTATTTCATTGGCAAGTCATGTGGGAGTGATATCCAGTATTCGTAATATTTATTTCATTGGCGAGTCAGGTAGGAGTGATATCCAGTATTCGTAATATTTATTTCATTGGCGAATCAGGCAGGAGTGATAACCAGTATTCGTAATACTTATTTCATTGGCGAGTCAGGTAGGAGTGATATCCAGTATTAGTAATACTTATTTCATTGGCGAGTCAGGTAGGAGTGATATCCAGTATTCGTAATATTTATTTCATTGGCGATTCAGAATATTTATTTAATTGGCGAGTCAGGTAGGAGTGATATCCAGTATTCGTAATACTTATTTCATTGGCGAGTCAGGTAGGAGTGATATCCAGTATTAGTAATACTTATTTCATTGGCGAGTCAGGTAGGAATGATATCGAGTATTCGTAATATTTATTTCATTGGCGAGTCAGGTAGGAGTGATATCCAGTATTCGTGATATTTTTTTCATTGGCGAGTCAGGTAGGAGTGATATCCAGTATTCGTAATACTTATTTCATTGGCGAGTCAGGTAGGAGTGATATCCAGTATTCGTAATACTTATTTCATTGGCGAGTCAGGTAGGAGTGATATCCAGTATTAGTAATACTTATTTCATTGGCGAGTCAGGTAGGAATGATATCGAGTATTCGTAATATTTATTTCATTGGCGAGTCAGGTAGGAGTGATATCCAGTATTCGTGATATTTATTTCATTGGCGAGTCAGGTAGGAGTGATATCCAGTATTCGTAATATTTATTTCATTGGCGAGTCAGGTAGGAGTGATATCCAGTATTTGTAATATTTATTTCATTGGCGAGTCAGAATATTTATTTAATTGGCGAGTCAGGTAGGAGTGATATCCAGTATTCGTAATATTTATTTCATTGGCGAGTCAGAATATTTATTTAATTGGCGAGTCAGGTAGGAGTGATATCCAGTATTCGTAATACTTATTTCATTGGCGAGTCAGGTAGGAGTGATATCCAGTATTAGTAATACTTATTTCATTGGCGAGTCAGGTAGGAATGATATCGAGTATTCGTAATATTTATTTCATTGGCGAGTCAGGTAGGAGTGATATCCAGTATTCGTGATATTTATTTCATTGGCGAGTCAGGTAGGAGTGATATCCAGTATTCGTAATATTTATTTCATTGGCGAGTCAGGTAGGAGTGATATCCAGTATTTGTAATATTTATTTCATTGGCGAGTCAGAATATTTATTTAATTGGCGAGTCAGGTAGGAGTGATATCCAGTATTCGTAATATTTATTTCATTGGCGAGTCAGAATATTTATTTAATTGGCGAGTCAGGTAGGAGTGATATCCAGTATTCGTAATACTTATTTCATTGGCGAGTCAGGTAGGAGTGATATCCAGTATTAGTAATACTTATTTCATTGGCGAGTCAGGTAGGAATGATATCGAGTATTCGTAATATTTATTTCATTGGCGAGTCAGGTAGGAGTGATATCCAGTATTCGTGATATTTATTTCATTGGCGAGTCAGGTAGGAGTGATATCCAGTATTCGTAATATTTATTTCATTGGCGAGTCAGGTAGGAGTGATATCCAGTATTTGTAATATTTATTTCATTGGCGAGTCAGAATATTTATTTAATTGGCGAGTCAGGTAGGAGTGATATCCAGTATTCGTAATATTTATTTCATTGGCGAGTCAGAATATTTATTTAATTGGCGAGTCAGGTAGGAGTGATATCCAGTATTCGTAATACTTATTTCATTGGCGAGTCAGGTAGGAGTGATATCCAGTATTAGTAATACGTATTTCATTGGCGAGTCAGGTAGGAATGATATCGAGTATTCGTAATATTTATTTCATTGGCGAGTCAGGTAGGAGTGATATCCAGTATTCGTGATATTTTTTTCATTGGCGAGTCAGGTAGGAGTGATATCCAGTATTCGTAATATTTATTTCATTGGCGAGTCAGGTAGGAGTGATATCCAGTATTCGTAATATTTATTTTATTGGCGAGTCAGGTAGGAGTGATATCCAGTATTCGTAATACTTATTTCATTGGCAAGTCATGTGGGAGTGATATCCAGTATTCGTAATATTTATTTCATTGGCGAGTCAGGTAGGAGTGATATCCAGTATTCGTAATATTTATTTTATTGGCGAGTCAGGTAGGAGTGATATCCAGTATTCGTAATACTTATTTCATTGGCAAGTCATGTGGGAGTGATATCCAGTATTCGTAATACTTATTTCATTGGCGAGTCAGGTAGGAGTGATATCCAGTATTAGTAATACTTATTTCATTGGCGAGTCATGTGGGAGTGATATCCAGTATTCGTAATATTTATTTCATTGGCGAGTCAGGTAGGAGTGATATCCAGTATTCGTAATATTTATTTCATTGGCGAGTCAGGTAGGAGTGATATCCAGTATTCGTAATATTTATTTCATTGGCTAGTTAGGTAGGAGTGATATCCAGTATTCGTAATACTTATTTCATTGGCAAGTCATGTGGGAGTGATATCCAGTATTCGTAATATTTATTTCATTGGCGAGTCAGGTAGGAGTGATATCCAGTATTCGTAATATTTATTTCATTGGCGAATCAGGCAGGAGTGATAACCAGTATTCGTAATACTTATTTCATTGGCGAGTCAGGTAGGAGTGATATCCAGTATTAGTAATACTTATTTCATTGGCGAGTCAGGTAGGAGTGATATCCAGTATTCGTAATATTTATTTCATTGGCGATTCAGAATATTTATTTAATTGGCGAGTCAGGTAGGAGTGATATCCAGTATTCGTAATACTTATTTCATTGGCGAGTCAGGTAGGAGTGATATCCAGTATTAGTAATACTTATTTCATTGGCGAGTCAGGTAGGAATGATATCGAGTATTCGTAATATTTATTTCATTGGCGAGTCAGGTAGGAGTGATATCCAGTATTCGTGATATTTTTTTCATTGGCGAGTCAGGTAGGAGTGATATCCAGTATTCGTAATATTTATTTCATTGGCGAGTCAGGTAGGAGTGATATCCAGTATTCGTAATATTTATTTTATTGGCGAGTCAGGTAGGAGTGATATCCAGTATTCGTAATACTTATTTCATTGGCAAGTCATGTGGGAGTGATATCCAGTATTCGTAATACTTATTTCATTGGCGAGTCAGGTAGGAGTGATATCCAGTATTAGTAATACTTATTTCATTGGCGAGTCATGTGGGAGTGATATCCAGTATTCGTAATATTTATTTCATTGGCGAGTCAGGTAGGAGTGATATCCAGTATTCGTAATATTTATTTCATTGGCGAGTCAGGTAGGAGTGATATCCCGTATTCGTAATACTTATTTCATTGGCAAGTCATGTGGGAGTGATATCCAGTATTCGTAATACTTATTTCATTGGCAAGTCATGTGGGAGTGATATCCAGTATTCGTAATATTTATTTCATTGGCGAGTCAGGTAGGAGTGATATCCAGTATTCGTAATATTTATTTAATTGGCGAATCAGGCAGGAGTGATAACCAGTATTCGTAATACTTATTTCATTGGCGAGTCAGGTAGGAGTGATATCCAGTATTAGTAATACTTATTTCATTGGCGAGTCAGGTAGGAGTGATATCCAGTATTCGTAATATTTATTTCATTGGCGATTCAGAATATTTATTTAATTGGCGAGTCAGGTAGGAGTGATATCCAGTATTCGTAATACTTATTTCATTGGCGAGTCAGGTAGGAGTGATATCCAGTATTAGTAATACTTATTTCATTGGCGAGTCAGGTAGGAATGATATCGAGTATTCGTAATATTTATTTCATTGGCGAGTCAGGTAGGAGTGATATCCAGTATTCGTGATATTTTTTTCATTGGCGAGTCAGGTAGGAGTGATATCCAGTATTCGTAATACTTATTTCATTGGCGAGTCAGGTAGGAGTGATATCCAGTATTCGTAATACTTATTTCATTGGCGAGTCAGGTAGGAGTGATATCCAGTATTAGTAATACTTATTTCATTGGCGAGTCAGGTAGGAATGATATCGAGTATTCGTAATATTTATTTCATTGGCGAGTCAGGTAGGAGTGATATCCAGTATTCGTGATATTTATTTCATTGGCGAGTCAGGTAGGAGTGATATCCAGTATTCGTAATATTTATTTCATTGGCGAGTCAGGTAGGAGTGATATCCAGTATTTGTAATATTTATTTCATTGGCGAGTCAGAATATTTATTTAATTGGCGAGTCAGGTAGGAGTGATATCCAGTATTCGTAATATTTATTTCATTGGCGAGTCAGAATATTTATTTAATTGGCGAGTCAGGTAGGAGTGATATCCAGTATTCGTAATACTTATTTCATTGGCGAGTCAGGTAGGAGTGATATCCAGTATTAGTAATACTTATTTCATTGGCGAGTCAGGTAGGAATGATATCGAGTATTCGTAATATTTATTTCATTGGCGAGTCAGGTAGGAGTGATATCCAGTATTCGTGATATTTATTTCATTGGCGAGTCAGGTAGGAGTGATATCCAGTATTCGTAATATTTATTTCATTGGCGAGTCAGGTAGGAGTGATATCCAGTATTTGTAATATTTATTTCATTGGCGAGTCAGGTAGGAGTGATATCCAGTATTCGTGATATTTATTTCATTGGCGAGTCAGGTAGGAGTGATATCCAGTATTCGTAATATTTATTTCATTGGCGAGTCAGGTAGGAGTGATATCCAGTATTTGTAATATTTATTTCATTGGCGAGTCAGAATATTTATTTAATTGGCGAGTCAGGTAGGAGTGATATCCAGTATTCGTAATATTTATTTCATTGGCGAGTCAGAATATTTATTTAATTGGCGAGTCAGGTAGGAGTGATATCCAGTATTCGTAATACTTATTTCATTGGCGAGTCAGGTAGGAGTGATATCCAGTATTAGTAATACTTATTTCATTGGCGAGTCAGGTAGGAATGATATCGAGTATTCGTAATATTTATTTCATTGGCGAGTCAGGTAGGAGTGATATCCAGTATTCGTGATATTTATTTCATTGGCGAGTCAGGTAGGAGTGATATCCAGTATTCGTAATATTTATTTCATTGGCGAGTCAGGTAGGAGTGATATCCAGTATTTGTAATATTTATTTCATTGGCGAGTCAGAATATTTATTTAATTGGCGAGTCAGGTAGGAGTGATATCCAGTATTCGTAATATTTATTTCATTGGCGAGTCAGAATATTTATTTAATTGGCGAGTCAGGTAGGAGTGATATCCAGTATTCGTAATACTTATTTCATTGGCGAGTCAGGTAGGAGTGATATCCAGTATTAGTAATACTTATTTCATTGGCGAGTCAGGTAGGAATGATATCGAGTATTCGTAATATTTATTTCATTGGCGAGTCAGGTAGGAGTGATATCCAGTATTCGTGATATTTATTTCATTGGCGAGTCAGGTAGGAGTGATATCCAGTATTCGTAATATTTATTTCATTGGCGAGTCAGGTAGGAGTGATATCCAGTATTCGTAATACTTATTTCATTGGCAAGTCATGTGGGAGTGATATCCAGTATTCGTAATATTTATTTCATTGGCGAGTCAGGTAGGAGTGATATCCAGTATTCGTAATATTTATTTCATTGGCGAGTCAGATAGGAGTGATATCCAGTATTCGTAATACTTATTTCATTGGCGAGTCAGGTAGGAGTGATATCCAGTATTAGTAATACTTATTTCATTGGCGAGTCAGGTAGGAGTGATATCCAGTATTAGTAATACTTATTTAATTGGCGAGTCAGGTAGGAGTGATATCCAGTATTCGTAATATTTATTTCATTGGCGAGTCAGGTAGGAGTGATATCCAGTATTCGTAATATTTATTTCATTGGCGAGTCAGGTAGGAGTGATATCCAGTATTTGTAATATTTATTTCATTGGCGAGTCAGAATATTTATTTAATTGGCGAGTCAGGTAGGAGTGATATCCAGTATTCGTAATATTTATTTCATTGGCGAGTCAGAATATTTATTTCATTGGCGAGTCAGGTAGGAGTGATATCCAGTATTCGTAATACTTATTTCATTGGCGAGTCAGGTAGGAGTGATATCCAGTATTAGTAATACTTATTTCATTGGCGAGTCAGGTAGGAATGATATCGAGTATTCGTAATATTTATTTCATTGGCGAGTCAGGTAGGAGTGATATCGAGTATTCGTAATATTTATTTCATTGGCGAGTCAGATAGGAGTGATATCCAGTATTCGTAATATTTATTTCATTGGCGAGTCAGATAGGAGTGATATCCAGTATTCGTAATATTTATTTCATTGGCGAGTCAGGTAGGAGTGATATCGAGAATTCGTAATATTTATTTCATTGGCGAGTCAGAGAGGAGTGATATCCAGTATTCGTAATATTTATTTCATTGGCGAGTCAGGTAGGAGTGATATCCAGTATTCGTAATATTTATTTCATTGGCGAGTCAGGTAGGAGTGATATCCAGTATTAGTAATACTTATTTCATTGGCGAGTCAGGTAGGAATGATATTGAGTATTCGTAATATTTAATTCATTGGCGAGTCAGGTAGGAGTGATATCCAGTATTCGTAATATTTATTTCATTGGCGAGTCAGGTAGGAGTGATATCCAGTATTCGTGATATTTATTTCATTGGCGAGTCAGGTAGGAGTGATATCCAGTATTCGTAATACTTATTTCATTGGCAAGTCATGTGGGAGTGATATCCAGTATTAGTAATACTTATTTCATTGGCGAGTCATGTGGGAGTGATATCCAGTATTCGTAATATTTATTTCATTGGCGAGTCAGATAGGAGTGATATCCAGTATTCGTAATATTTATTTCATTGGCGAGTCAGAATATTTATTTCATTGGCGAGTCAGGTAGGAGTGATATCCAGTATTCGTAATATTTATTTCATTGGCGAGTCAGAATATTTATTTAATTGGCGAGTCAGGTAGGAGTGATATCCAGTATTCGTAATACTTATTTCATTGGCGAGTCAGGTAGGAGTGATATCCAGTATTAGTAATACTTATTTCATTGGCGAGTCAGGTAGGAATGATATCGAGTATTCGTTAATATTTATTTCATTGGCAAGTCATGTGGGAGTGATATCCAGTATTCGTAATATTTATTTCATTGGCGAGTCAGATAGGAGTGATATCCAGTATTCGTAATATTTATTTTATTGGCGAGTCAGGTAGCAGTGATATCCAGTATTCGTAATACTTATTTCATTGGCAAGTCATGTGGGAGTGATATCCAGTATTCGTAATACTTATTTCATTGGCGAGTCAGGTAGGAGTGATATCCAGTATTCGTAATACTTATTTCATTGGCGAGTCAGGTAGGAGTGATATCCAGTATTAGTAATACTTATTTCATTGGCGAGTCAGGTAGGAATGATATCGAGTATTCGTAATATTTATTTCATTGGCGAGTCAGGTAGGAGTGATATCCAGTATTCGTGATATTTTTTTCATTGGCGAGTCAGGTAGGAGTGATATCCAGTATTCGTAATATTTATTTCATTGGCGAGTCAGGTAGGAGTGATATCCAGTATTCGTAATATTTATTTCATTGGCGAGTCAGGTAGGAGTGATATCCAGTATTCGTAATACTTATTTCATTGGCAAGTCATGTGGGAGTGATATCCAGTATTCGTAATATTTATTTCATTGGCGAGTCAGGTAGGAGTGATATCCAGTATTCGTAATATTTATTTTATTGGCGAGTCAGGTAGGAGTGATATCCAGTATTCGTAATACTTATTTCATTGGCAAGTCATGTGGGAGTGATATCCAGTATTCGTAATATTTATTTCATTGGCGAGTCAGGTAGGAGTGATATCCAGTATTCGTAATATTTATTTTATTGGCGAGTCAGGTAGGAGTGATATCCAGTATTCGTAATACTTATTTCATTGGCAAGTCATGTGGGAGTGATATCCAGTATTCGTAATACTTATTTCATTGGCGAGTCAGGTAGGAGTGATATCCAGTATTAGTAATACTTATTTCATTGGCGAGTCATGTGGGAGTGATATCCAGTATTCGTAATATTTATTTCATTGGCGAGTCAGGTAGGAGTGATATCCAGTATTCGTAATATTTATTTCATTGGCGAGTCAGGTAGGAGTGATATCCAGTATTCGTAATATTTATTTCATTGGCGAGTTAGGTAGGAGTGATATCCAGTATTCGTAATACTTATTTCATTGGCAAGTCATGTGGGAGTGATATCCAGTATTCGTAATATTTATTTCATTGGCGAGTCAGGTAGGAGTGATATCCAGTATTCGTAATATTTATTTCATTGGCGAATCAGGCAGGAGTGATAACCAGTATTCGTAATACTTATTTCATTGGCGAGTCAGGTAGGAGTGATATCCAGTATTAGTAATACTTATTTCATTGGCGAGTCAGGTAGGAGTGATATCCAGTATTCGTAATATTTATTTCATTGGCGATTCAGAATATTTATTTAATTGGCGAGTCAGGTAGGAGTGATATCCAGTATTCGTAATACTTATTTCATTGGCGAGTCAGGTAGGAGTGATATCCAGTATTAGTAATACTTATTTCATTGGCGAGTCAGGTAGGAATGATATCGAGTATTCGTAATATTTATTTCATTGGCGAGTCAGGTAGGAGTGATATCCAGTATTCGTGATATTTTTTTCATTGGCGAGTCAGGTAGGAGTGATATCCAGTATTCGTAATATTTATTTCATTGGCGAGTCAGGTAGGAGTGATATCCAGTATTCGTAATATTTATTTTATTGGCGAGTCAGGTAGGAGTGATATCCAGTATTCGTAATACTTATTTCATTGGCAAGTCATGTGGGAGTGATATCCAGTATTCGTAATACTTATTTCATTGGCGAGTCAGGTAGGAGTGATATACAGTATTAGTAATACTTATTTCATTGGCGAGTCATGTGGGAGTGATATCCAGTATTCGTAATATTTATTTCATTGGCGAGTCAGGTAGGAGTGATATCCAGTATTCGTAATATTTATTTCATTGGCGAGTCAGGTAGGAGTGATATCCCGTATTCGTAATACTTATTTCATTGGCAAGTCATGTGGGAGTGATATCCAGTATTCGTAATACTTATTTCATTGGCAAGTCATGTGGGAGTGATATCCAGTATTCGTAATATTTATTTCATTGGCGAGTCAGGTAGGAGTGATATCCAGTATTCGTAATATTTATTTCATTGGCGAATCAGGCAGGAGTGATAACCAGTATTCGTAATACTTATTTCATTGGCGAGTCAGGTAGGAGTGATATCCAGTATTAGTAATACTTATTTCATTGGCGAGTCAGGTAGGAGTGATATCCAGTATTCGTAATATTTATTTCATTGGCGATTCAGAATATTTATTTAATTGGCGAGTCAGGTAGGAGTGATATCCAGTATTCGTAATACTTATTTCATTGGCGAGTCAGGTAGGAGTGATATCCAGTATTAGTAATACTTATTTCATTGGCGAGTCAGGTAGGAATGATATCGAGTATTCGTAATATTTATTTCATTGGCGAGTCAGGTAGGAGTGATATCCAGTATTCGTGATATTTTTTTCATTGGCGAGTCAGGTAGGAGTGATATCCAGTATTCGTAATATTTATTTCATTGGCGAGTCAGGTAGGAGTGATATCCAGTATTCGTAATATTTATTTTATTGGCGAGTCAGGTAGGAGTGATATCCAGTATTCGTAATACTTATTTCATTGGCAAGTCATGTGGGAGTGATATCCAGTATTCGTAATACTTATTTCATTGGCGAGTCAGGTAGGAGTGATATCCAGTATTAGTAATACTTATTTCATTGGCGAGTCATGTGGGAGTGATATCCAGTATTCGTAATATTTATTTCATTGGCGAGTCAGGTAGGAGTGATATCCAGTATTCGTAATATTTATTTCATTGGCGAGTCAGGTAGGAGTGATATCCCGTATTCGTAATACTTATTTCATTGGCAAGTCATGTGGGAGTGATATCCAGTATTCGTAATATTTATTTCATTGGCGAGTCAGGTAGGAGTGATATCCAGTATTCGTAATATTTATTTCATTGGCGAGTCAGGTAGGAGTGATATCCAGTATTCGTAATACTTATTTCATTGGCGAGTCAGGTAGGAGTGATATCCAGTATTAGTAATACTTATTTCATTGGCGAGTCAGGTAGGAGTGATATCCAGTATTAGTAATACTTATTTAATTGGCGAGTCAGGTAGGAGTGATATCCAGTATTCGTAATATTTATTTCATTGGCGAGTCAGGTAGGAGTGATATCCAGTATTCGTAATATTTATTTCATTGGCGAGTCAGAATATTTATTTAATTGGCGAGTCAGGTAAGAGTGATATCCAGTATTCGTAATATTTATTTCATTGGCGAGTCAGAATATTTATTTAATTGGCGAGTCAGGTAAGAGTGATATCCAGTATTCGTAATATTTATTTCATTGGCGAGTCAGAATATTTATTTAATTGGCGAGTCAGGTAGGAGTGATATCCAGTATTCGTAATACTTATTTCATTGGCGAGTCAGAATATTTATTTAATTGGCGAGTCAGGTAGGAGTGATATCCAGTATTCGTAATATTTATTTCATTGGCGAGTCAGGTAGGAGTGATATCGAGAATTCGTAATATTTATTTCATTGGCGAGTCAGAGAGGAGTGATATCCAGTATTCGTAATATTTATTTCATTGGCGAGTCTGGTAGGAGTGATATCCAGTATTCGTAATATTTATTTCATTGGCGAGTCAGGTAGGAGTGATATCCAGTATTAGTAATACTTATTTCATTGGCGAGTCAGGTAGGAATGATATCGAGTATTCGTAATATTTATTTCATTGGCGAGACAGGTAGGAGTGATATCCAGTATTCGTAATATTTATTTCATTGGCGAGTCAGGTAGGAGTGATATCCAGTATTCGTGATATTTATTTCATTGGCGAGTCAGGTAGGAGTGATATCCAGTATTCATAATACTTATTTCATTGGCAAGTCATGTGGGAGTGATATCCAGTATTCGTAATACTTATTTCATTGGCGAGTCAGGTAGGAGTGATATCCAGTATTAGTAATACTTATTTCATTGGCGAGTCATGTGGGAGTGATATCCAGTATTCGTAATATTTATTTAATTGGCGAGTCAGGTAGGAGTGATATCCAGTATTCGTAATATTTATTTCATTGGCGAGTCAGGTAGGAGTGATATCCAGTATTTGTAATATTTATTTCATTGGCGAGTCAGAATATTTATTTAATTGGCGAGTCAGGTAGGAGTGATATCCAGTATTCGTAATATTTATTTCATTGGCGAGTCAGAATATTTATTTAATTGGCGAGTCAGGTAGGAGTGATATCCAGTATTCGTAATACTTATTTCATTGGCGAGTCAGGTAGGAGTGATATCCAGTATTAGTAATACTTATTTCATTGGCGAGTCAGGTAGGAATGATATCGAGTATTCGTAATATTTATTTCATTGGCGAGTCAGGTAGGAGTGATATCCAGTATTCGTGATATTTATTTCATTGGCGAGTCAGGTAGGAGTGATATCCAGTATTCGTAATATTTATTTCATTGGCGAGTCAGGTAGGAGTGATATCCAGTATTTGTAATATTTATTTCATTGGCGAGTCAGAATATTTATTTAATTGGCGAGTCAGGTAGGAGTGATATCCAGTATTCGTAATATTTATTTCATTGGCGAGTCAGAATATTTATTTAATTGGCGAGTCAGGTAGGAGTGATATCCAGTATTCGTAATACTTATTTCATTGGCGAGTCAGGTAGGAGTGATATCCAGTATTAGTAATACTTATTTCATTGGCGAGTCAGGTAGGAATGATATCGAGTATTCGTAATATTTATTTCATTGGTGAGTCAGGTAGGAGTGATATCCAGTATTCGTGATATTTATTTCATTGGCGAGTCAGGTAGGAGTGATATCCAGTATTCGTAATATTTATTTCATTGGCGAGTCAGGTAGGAGTGATATCCAGTATTTGTAATATTTATTTCATTGGCGAGTCAGAATATTTATTTAATTGGCGAGTCAGGTAGGAGTGATATCCAGTATTCGTAATATTTATTTCATTGGCGAGTCAGAATATTTATTTAATTGGCGAGTCAGGTAGGAGTGATATCCAGTATTCGTAATACTTATTTCATTGGCGAGTCAGGTAGGAGTGATATCCAGTATTCGTAATATTTATTTCATTGGCGAGTCAGGTAGGAGTGATATCCAGTATTAGTAATACTTATTTCATTGGCGAGTCAGGTAGGAATGATATCGAGTATTCGTAATATTTATTTCATTGGCGAGTCAGGTAGGAGTGATATCCAGTATTCGTGATATTTATTTCATTGGCGAGTCAGGTAGGAGTGATATCCAGTATTCGTAATATTTATTTCATTGGCGAGTCAGGTAGGAGTGATATCCAGTATTTGTAATATTTATTTCATTGGCGAGTCAGAATATTTATTTAATTGGCGAGTCAGGTAGGAGTGATATCCAGTATTCGTAATATTTATTTCATTGGCGAGTCAGAATATTTATTTAATTGGCGAGTCAGGTAGGAGTGATATCCAGTATTCGTAATACTTATTTCATTGGCGAGTCAGGTAGGAGTGATATCCAGTATTAGTAATACGTATTTCATTGGCGAGTCAGGTAGGAATGATATCGAGTATTCGTAATATTTATTTCATTGGCGAGTCAGGTAGGAGTGATATCCAGTATTCGTGATATTTTTTTCATTGGCGAGTCAGGTAGGAGTGATATCCAGTATTCGTAATATTTATTTCATTGGCGAGTCAGGTAGGAGTGATATCCAGTATTCGTAATATTTATTTTATTGGCGAGTCAGGTAGGAGTGATATCCAGTATTCGTAATACTTATTTCATTGGCAAGTCATGTGGGAGTGATATCCAGTATTCGTAATATTTATTTCATTGGCGAGTCAGGTAGGAGTGATATCCAGTATTCGTAATATTTATTTTATTGGCGAGTCAGGTAGGAGTGATATCCAGTATTCGTAATACTTATTTCATTGGCAAGTCATGTGGGAGTGATATCCAGTATTCGTAATACTTATTTCATTGGCGAGTCAGGTAGGAGTGATATCCAGTATTAGTAATACTTATTTCATTGGCGAGTCATGTGGGAGTGATATCCAGTATTCGTAATATTTATTTCATTGGCGAGTCAGGTAGGAGTGATATCCAGTATTCGTAATATTTATTTCATTGGCGAGTCAGGTAGGAGTGATATCCAGTATTCGTAATATTTATTTCATTGGCTAGTTAGGTAGGAGTGATATCCAGTATTCGTAATACTTATTTCATTGGCAAGTCATGTGGGAGTGATATCCAGTATTCGTAATATTTATTTCATTGGCGAGTCAGGTAGGAGTGATATCCAGTATTCGTAATATTTATTTCATTGGCGAATCAGGCAGGAGTGATAACCAGTATTCGTAATACTTATTTCATTGGCGAGTCAGGTAGGAGTGATATCCAGTATTAGTAATACTTATTTCATTGGCGAGTCAGGTAGGAGTGATATCCAGTATTCGTAATATTTATTTCATTGGCGATTCAGAATATTTATTTAATTGGCGAGTCAGGTAGGAGTGATATCCAGTATTCGTAATACTTATTTCATTGGCGAGTCAGGTAGGAGTGATATCCAGTATTAGTAATACTTATTTCATTGGCGAGTCAGGTAGGAATGATATCGAGTATTCGTAATATTTATTTCATTGGCGAGTCAGGTAGGAGTGATATCCAGTATTCGTGATATTTTTTTCATTGGCGAGTCAGGTAGGAGTGATATCCAGTATTCGTAATATTTATTTCATTGGCGAGTCAGGTAGGAGTGATATCCAGTATTCGTAATATTTATTTTATTGGCGAGTCAGGTAGGAGTGATATCCAGTATTCGTAATACTTATTTCATTGGCAAGTCATGTGGGAGTGATATCCAGTATTCGTAATACTTATTTCATTGGCGAGTCAGGTAGGAGTGATATCCAGTATTAGTAATACTTATTTCATTGGCGAGTCATGTGGGAGTGATATCCAGTATTCGTAATATTTATTTCATTGGCGAGTCAGGTAGGAGTGATATCCAGTATTCGTAATATTTATTTCATTGGCGAGTCAGGTAGGAGTGATATCCCGTATTCGTAATACTTATTTCATTGGCAAGTCATGTGGGAGTGATATCCAGTATTCGTAATACTTATTTCATTGGCAAGTCATGTGGGAGTGATATCCAGTATTCGTAATATTTATTTCATTGGCGAGTCAGGTAGGAGTGATATCCAGTATTCGTAATATTTATTTCATTGGCGAATCAGGCAGGAGTGATAACCAGTATTCGTAATACTTATTTCATTGGCGAGTCAGGTAGGAGTGATATCCAGTATTAGTAATACTTATTTCATTGGCGAGTCAGGTAGGAGTGATATCCAGTATTCGTAATATTTATTTCATTGGCGATTCAGAATATTTATTTAATTGGCGAGTCAGGTAGGAGTGATATCCAGTATTCGTAATACTTATTTCATTGGCGAGTCAGGTAGGAGTGATATCCAGTATTAGTAATACTTATTTCATTGGCGAGTCAGGTAGGAATGATATCGAGTATTCGTAATATTTATTTCATTGGCGAGTCAGGTAGGAGTGATATCCAGTATTCGTGATATTTTTTTCATTGGCGAGTCAGGTAGGAGTGATATCCAGTATTCGTAATACTTATTTCATTGGCGAGTCAGGTAGGAGTGATATCCAGTATTCGTAATACTTATTTCATTGGCGAGTCAGGTAGGAGTGATATCCAGTATTAGTAATACTTATTTCATTGGCGAGTCAGGTAGGAATGATATCGAGTATTCGTAATATTTATTTCATTGGCGAGTCAGGTAGGAGTGATATCCAGTATTCGTGATATTTATTTCATTGGCGAGTCAGGTAGGAGTGATATCCAGTATTCGTAATATTTATTTCATTGGCGAGTCAGGTAGGAGTGATATCCAGTATTTGTAATATTTATTTCATTGGCGAGTCAGAATATTTATTTAATTGGCGAGTCAGGTAGGAGTGATATCCAGTATTCGTAATATTTATTTCATTGGCGAGTCAGAATATTTATTTAATTGGCGAGTCAGGTAGGAGTGATATCCAGTATTCGTAATACTTATTTCATTGGCGAGTCAGGTAGGAGTGATATCCAGTATTAGTAATACTTATTTCATTGGCGAGTCAGGTAGGAATGATATCGAGTATTCGTAATATTTATTTCATTGGCGAGTCAGGTAGGAGTGATATCCAGTATTCGTGATATTTATTTCATTGGCGAGTCAGGTAGGAGTGATATCCAGTATTCGTAATATTTATTTCATTGGCGAGTCAGGTAGGAGTGATATCCAGTATTTGTAATATTTATTTCATTGGCGAGTCAGAATATTTATTTAATTGGCGAGTCAGGTAGGAGTGATATCCAGTATTCGTAATATTTATTTCATTGGCGAGTCAGAATATTTATTTAATTGGCGAGTCAGGTAGGAGTGATATCCAGTATTCGTAATACTTATTTCATTGGCGAGTCAGGTAGGAGTGATATCCAGTATTAGTAATACTTATTTCATTGGCGAGTCAGGTAGGAATGATATCGAGTATTCGTAATATTTATTTCATTGGCGAGTCAGGTAGGAGTGATATCCAGTATTCGTGATATTTATTTCATTGGCGAGTCAGGTAGGAGTGATATCCAGTATTCGTAATATTTATTTCATTGGCGAGTCAGGTAGGAGTGATATCCAGTATTCGTAATACTTATTTCATTGGCAAGTCATGTGGGAGTGATATCCAGTATTCGTAATATTTATTTCATTGGCGAGTCAGGTAGGAGTGATATCCAGTATTCGTAATATTTATTTCATTGGCGAGTCAGATAGGAGTGATATCCAGTATTCGTAATACTTATTTCATTGGCGAGTCAGGTAGGAGTGATATCCAGTATTAGTAATACTTATTTCATTGGCGAGTCAGGTAGGAGTGATATCCAGTATTAGTAATACTTATTTAATTGGCGAGTCAGGTAGGAGTGATATCCAGTATTCGTAATATTTATTTCATTGGCGAGTCAGGTAGGAGTGATATCCAGTATTCGTAATATTTATTTCATTGGCGAGTCAGGTAGGAGTGATATCCAGTATTTGTAATATTTATTTCATTGGCGAGTCAGAATATTTATTTAATTGGCGAGTCAGGTAGGAGTGATATCCAGTATTCGTAATATTTATTTCATTGGCGAGTCAGAATATTTATTTCATTGGCGAGTCAGGTAGGAGTGATATCCAGTATTCGTAATACTTATTTCATTGGCGAGTCAGGTAGGAGTGATATCCAGTATTAGTAATACTTATTTCATTGGCGAGTCAGGTAGGAATGATATCGAGTATTCGTAATATTTATTTCATTGGCGAGTCAGGTAGGAGTGATATCGAGTATTCGTAATATTTATTTCATTGGCGAGTCAGATAGGAGTGATATCCAGTATTCGTAATATTTATTTCATTGGCGAGTCAGATAGGAGTGATATCCAGTATTCGTAATATTTATTTCATTGGCGAGTCAGGTAGGAGTGATATCGAGAATTCGTAATATTTATTTCATTGGCGAGTCAGAGAGGAGTGATATCCAGTATTCGTAATATTTATTTCATTGGCGAGTCAGGTAGGAGTGATATCCAGTATTCGTAATATTTATTTCATTGGCGAGTCAGGTAGGAGTGATATCCAGTATTAGTAATACTTATTTCATTGGCGAGTCAGGTAGGAATGATATTGAGTATTCGTAATATTTAATTCATTGGCGAGTCAGGTAGGAGTGATATCCAGTATTCGTAATATTTATTTCATTGGCGAGTCAGGTAGGAGTGATATCCAGTATTCGTGATATTTATTTCATTGGCGAGTCAGGTAGGAGTGATATCCAGTATTCGTAATACTTATTTCATTGGCAAGTCATGTGGGAGTGATATCCAGTATTAGTAATACTTATTTCATTGGCGAGTCATGTGGGAGTGATATCCAGTATTCGTAATATTTATTTCATTGGCGAGTCAGATAGGAGTGATATCCAGTATTCGTAATATTTATTTCATTGGCGAGTCAGAATATTTATTTCATTGGCGAGTCAGGTAGGAGTGATATCCAGTATTCGTAATATTTATTTCATTGGCGAGTCAGAATATTTATTTAATTGGCGAGTCAGGTAGGAGTGATATCCAGTATTCGTAATACTTATTTCATTGGCGAGTCAGGTAGGAGTGATATCCAGTATTAGTAATACTTATTTCATTGGCGAGTCAGGTAGGAATGATATCGAGTATTCGTTAATATTTATTTCATTGGCAAGTCATGTGGGAGTGATATCCAGTATTCGTAATATTTATTTCATTGGCGAGTCAGATAGGAGTGATATCCAGTATTCGTAATATTTATTTTATTGGCGAGTCAGGTAGCAGTGATATCCAGTATTCGTAATACTTATTTCATTGGCAAGTCATGTGGGAGTGATATCCAGTATTCGTAATACTTATTTCATTGGCGAGTCAGGTAGGAGTGATATCCAGTATTCGTAATACTTATTTCATTGGCGAGTCAGGTAGGAGTGATATCCAGTATTAGTAATACTTATTTCATTGGCGAGTCAGGTAGGAATGATATCGAGTATTCGTAATATTTATTTCATTGGCGAGTCAGGTAGGAGTGATATCCAGTATTCGTGATATTTTTTTCATTGGCGAGTCAGGTAGGAGTGATATCCAGTATTCGTAATATTTATTTCATTGGCGAGTCAGGTAGGAGTGATATCCAGTATTCGTAATATTTATTTCATTGGCGAGTCAGGTAGGAGTGATATCCAGTATTCGTAATACTTATTTCATTGGCAAGTCATGTGGGAGTGATATCCAGTATTCGTAATATTTATTTCATTGGCGAGTCAGGTAGGAGTGATATCCAGTATTCGTAATATTTATTTTATTGGCGAGTCAGGTAGGAGTGATATCCAGTATTCGTAATACTTATTTCATTGGCAAGTCATGTGGGAGTGATATCCAGTATTCGTAATATTTATTTCATTGGCGAGTCAGGTAGGAGTGATATCCAGTATTCGTAATATTTATTTTATTGGCGAGTCAGGTAGGAGTGATATCCAGTATTCGTAATATTTATTTCATTGGCAAGTCATGTGGGAGTGATATCCAGTATTCGTAATACTTATTTCATTGGCGAGTCAGGTAGGAGTGATATCCAGTATTAGTAATACTTATTTCATTGGCGAGTCATGTGGGAGTGATATCCAGTATTCGTAATATTTATTTCATTGGCGAGTCAGGTAGGAGTGATATCCAGTATTCGTAATATTTATTTCATTGGCGAGTCAGGTAGGAGTGATATCCAGTATTCGTAATATTTATTTCATTGGCGAGTTAGGTAGGAGTGATATCCAGTATTCGTAATACTTATTTCATTGGCAAGTCATGTGGGAGTGATATCCAGTATTCGTAATATTTATTTCATTGGCGAGTCAGGTAGGAGTGATATCCAGTATTCGTAATATTTATTTCATTGGCGAATCAGGCAGGAGTGATAACCAGTATTCGTAATACTTATTTCATTGGCGAGTCAGGTAGGAGTGATATCCAGTATTAGTAATACTTATTTCATTGGCGAGTCAGGTAGGAGTGATATCCAGTATTCGTAATATTTATTTCATTGGCGATTCAGAATATTTATTTAATTGGCGAGTCAGGTAGGAGTGATATCCAGTATTCGTAATACTTATTTCATTGGCGAGTCAGGTAGGAGTGATATCCAGTATTAGTAATACTTATTTCATTGGCGAGTCAGGTAGGAATGATATCGAGTATTCGTAATATTTATTTCATTGGCGAGTCAGGTAGGAGTGATATCCAGTATTCGTGATATTTTTTTCATTGGCGAGTCAGGTAGGAGTGATATCCAGTATTCGTAATATTTATTTCATTGGCGAGTCAGGTAGGAGTGATATCCAGTATTCGTAATATTTATTTTATTGGCGAGTCAGGTAGGAGTGATATCCAGTATTCGTAATACTTATTTCATTGGCAAGTCATGTGGGAGTGATATCCAGTATTCGTAATACTTATTTCATTGGCGAGTCAGGTAGGAGTGATATCCAGTATTAGTAATACTTATTTCATTGGCGAGTCATGTGGGAGTGATATCCAGTATTCGTAATATTTATTTCATTGGCGAGTCAGGTAGGAGTGATATCCAGTATTCGTAATATTTATTTCATTGGCGAATCAGGCAGGAGTGATAACCAGTATTCGTAATACTTATTTCATTGGCGAGTCAGGTAGGAGTGATATCCAGTATTAGTAATACTTATTTCATTGGCGAGTCAGGTAGGAGTGATATCCAGTATTCGTAATATTTATTTCATTGGCGATTCAGAATATTTATTTAATTGGCGAGTCAGGTAGGAGTGATATCCAGTATTCGTAATACTTATTTCATTGGCGAGTCAGGTAGGAGTGATATCCAGTATTAGTAATACTTATTTCATTGGCGAGTCAGGTAGGAATGATATCGAGTATTCGTAATATTTATTTCATTGGCGAGTCAGGTAGGAGTGATATCCAGTATTCGTGATATTTTTTTCATTGGCGAGTCAGGTAGGAGTGATATCCAGTATTCGTAATATTTATTTCATTGGCGAGTCAGGTAGGAGTGATATCCAGTATTCGTAATATTTATTTTATTGGCGAGTCAGGTAGGAGTGATATCCAGTATTCGTAATACTTATTTCATTGGCAAGTCATGTGGGAGTGATATCCAGTATTCGTAATACTTATTTCATTGGCGAGTCAGGTAGGAGTGATATCCAGTATTAGTAATACTTATTTCATTGGCGAGTCATGTGGGAGTGATATCCAGTATTCGTAATATTTATTTCATTGGCGAGTCAGGTAGGAGTGATATCCAGTATTCGTAATATTTATTTCATTGGCGAGTCAGGTAGGAGTGATATCCCGTATTCGTAATACTTATTTCATTGGCAAGTCATGTGGGAGTGATATCCAGTATTCGTAATACTTATTTCATTGGCAAGTCATGTGGGAGTGATATCCAGTATTCGTAATATTTATTTCATTGGCGAGTCAGGTAGGAGTGATATCCAGTATTCGTAATATTTATTTCATTGGCGAATCAGGCAGGAGTGATAACCAGTATTCGTAATACTTATTTCATTGGCGAGTCAGGTAGGAGTGATATCCAGTATTAGTAATACTTATTTCATTGGCGAGTCAGGTAGGAGTGATATCCAGTATTCGTAATATTTATTTCATTGGCGATTCAGAATATTTATTTAATTGGCGAGTCAGGTAGGAGTGATATCCAGTATTCGTAATACTTATTTCATTGGCGAGTCAGGTAGGAGTGATATCCAGTATTAGTAATACTTATTTCATTGGCGAGTCAGGTAGGAATGATATCGAGTATTCGTAATATTTATTTCATTGGCGAGTCAGGTAGGAGTGATATCCAGTATTCGTGATATTTTTTTCATTGGCGAGTCAGGTAGGAGTGATATCCAGTATTCGTAATACTTATTTCATTGGCGAGTCAGGTAGGAGTGATATCCAGTATTCGTAATACTTATTTCATTGGCGAGTCAGGTAGGAGTGATATCCAGTATTAGTAATACTTATTTCATTGGCGAGTCAGGTAGGAATGATATCGAGTATTCGTAATATTTATTTCATTGGCGAGTCAGGTAGGAGTGATATCCAGTATTCGTGATATTTATTTCATTGGCGAGTCAGGTAGGAGTGATATCCAGTATTCGTAATATTTATTTCATTGGCGAGTCAGGTAGGAGTGATATCCAGTATTTGTAATATTTATTTCATTGGCGAGTCAGAATATTTATTTAATTGGCGAGTCAGGTAGGAGTGATATCCAGTATTCGTAATATTTATTTCATTGGCGAGTCAGAATATTTATTTAATTGGCGAGTCAGGTAGGAGTGATATCCAGTATTCGTAATACTTATTTCATTGGCGAGTCAGGTAGGAGTGATATCCAGTATTAGTAATACTTATTTCATTGGCGAGTCAGGTAGGAATGATATCGAGTATTCGTAATATTTATTTCATTGGCGAGTCAGGTAGGAGTGATATCCAGTATTCGTGATATTTATTTCATTGGCGAGTCAGGTAGGAGTGATATCCAGTATTCGTAATATTTATTTCATTGGCGAGTCAGGTAGGAGTGATATCCAGTATTTGTAATATTTATTTCATTGGCGAGTCAGAATATTTATTTAATTGGCGAGTCAGGTAGGAGTGATATCCAGTATTCGTAATATTTATTTCATTGGCGAGTCAGAATATTTATTTAATTGGCGAGTCAGGTAGGAGTGATATCCAGTATTCGTAATACTTATTTCATTGGCGAGTCAGGTAGGAGTGATATCCAGTATTAGTAATACTTATTTCATTGGCGAGTCAGGTAGGAATGATATCGAGTATTCGTAATATTTATTTCATTGGCGAGTCAGGTAGGAGTGATATCCAGTATTCGTGATATTTATTTCATTGGCGAGTCAGGTAGGAGTGATATCCAGTATTCGTAATATTTATTTCATTGGCGAGTCAGGTAGGAGTGATATCCAGTATTCGTAATACTTATTTCATTGGCAAGTCATGTGGGAGTGATATCCAGTATTCGTAATATTTATTTCATTGGCGAGTCAGGTAGGAGTGATATCCAGTATTCGTAATATTTATTTCATTGGCGAGTCAGATAGGAGTGATATCCAGTATTCGTAATACTTATTTCATTGGCGAGTCAGGTAGGAGTGATATCCAGTATTAGTAATACTTATTTCATTGGCGAGTCAGGTAGGAGTGATATCCAGTATTAGTAATACTTATTTCATTGGCGAGTCAGGTAGGAGTGATATCCAGTATTCGTAATATTTATTTCATTGGCGAGTCAGGTAGGAGTGATATCCAGTATTCGTAATATTTATTTCATTGGCGAGTCAGGTAGGAGTGATATCCAGTATTTGTAATATTTATTTCATTGGCGAGTCAGAATATTTATTTAATTGGCGAGTCAGGTAGGAGTGATATCCAGTATTCGTAATATTTATTTCATTGGCGAGTCAGAATATTTATTTCATTGGCGAGTCAGGTAGGAGTGATATCCAGTATTCGTAATACTTATTTCATTGGCGAGTCAGGTAGGAGTGATATCCAGTATTAGTAATACTTATTTCATTGGCGAGTCAGGTAGGAATGATATCGAGTATTCGTAATATTTATTTCATTGGCGAGTCAGGTAGGAGTGATATCGAGTATTCGTAATATTTATTTCATTGGCGAGTCAGATAGGAGTGATATCCAGTATTCGTAATATTTATTTCATTGGCGAGTCAGATAGGAGTGATATCCAGTATTCGTAATATTTATTTCATTGGCGAGTCAGGTAGGAGTGATATCGAGAATTCGTAATATTTATTTCATTGGCGAGTCAGAGAGGAGTGATATCCAGTATTCGTAATATTTATTTCATTGGCGAGTCAGGTAGGAGTGATATCCAGTATTCGTAATATTTATTTCATTGGCGAGTCAGGTAGGAGTGATATCCAGTATTAGTAATACTTATTTCATTGGCGAGTCAGGTAGGAATGATATTGAGTATTCGTAATATTTAATTCATTGGCGAGTCAGGTAGTAGTGATATCCAGTATTCGTAATATTTATTTCATTGGCGAGTCAGGTAGGAGTGATATCCAGTATTCGTGATATTTATTTCATTGGCGAGTCAGGTAGGAGTGATATCCAGTATTCGTAATACTTATTTCATTGGCAAGTCATGTGGGAGTGATATCCAGTATTAGTAATACTTATTTCATTGGCGAGTCATGTGGGAGTGATATCCAGTATTCGTAATATTTATTTCATTGGCGAGTCAGATAGGAGTGATATCCAGTATTCGTAATATTTATTTCATTGGCGAGTCAGAATATTTATTTCATTGGCGAGTCAGGTAGGAGTGATATCCAGTATTCGTAATATTTATTTCATTGGCGAGTCAGAATATTTATTTAATTGGCGAGTCAGGTAGGAGTGATATCCAGTATTCGTAATACTTATTTCATTGGCGAGTCAGGTAGGAGTGATATCCAGTATTAGTAATACTTATTTCATTGGCGAGTCAGGTAGGAATGATATCGAGTATTCGTTAATATTTATTTCATTGGCAAGTCATGTGGGAGTGATATCCAGTATTCGTAATATTTATTTCATTGGCGAGTCAGATAGGAGTGATATCCAGTATTCGTAATATTTATTTTATTGGCGAGTCAGGTAGCAGTGATATCCAGTATTCGTAATACTTATTTCATTGGCAAGTCATGTGGGAGTGATATCCAGTATTCGTAATACTTATTTCATTGGCGAGTCAGGTAGGAGTGATATCCAGTATTCGTAATACTTATTTCATTGGCGAGTCAGGTAGGAGTGATATCCAGTATTAGTAATACTTATTTCATTGGCGAGTCAGGTAGGAATGATATCGAGTATTCGTAATATTTATTTCATTGGCGAGTCAGGTAGGAGTGATATCCAGTATTCGTGATATTTTTTTCATTGGCGAGTCAGGTAGGAGTGATATCCAGTATTCGTAATATTTATTTCATTGGCGAGTCAGGTAGGAGTGATATCCAGTATTCGTAATATTTATTTCATTGGCGAGTCAGGTAGGAGTGATATCCAGTATTCGTAATACTTATTTCATTGGCAAGTCATGTGGGAGTGATATCCAGTATTCGTAATATTTATTTCATTGGCGAGTCAGGTAGGAGTGATATCCAGTATTCGTAATATTTATTTTATTGGCGAGTCAGGTAGGAGTGATATCCAGTATTCGTAATACTTATTTCATTGGCAAGTCATGTGGGAGTGATATCCAGTATTCGTAATATTTATTTCATTGGCGAGTCAGGTAGGAGTGATATCCAGTATTCGTAATATTTATTTTATTGGCGAGTCAGGTAGGAGTGATATCCAGTATTCGTAATACTTATTTCATTGGCAAGTCATGTGGGAGTGATATCCAGTATTCGTAATACTTATTTCATTGGCGAGTCAGGTAGGAGTGATATCCAGTATTAGTAATACTTATTTCATTGGCGAGTCATGTGGGAGTGATATCCAGTATTCGTAATATTTATTTCATTGGCGAGTCAGGTAGGAGTGATATCCAGTATTCGTAATATTTATTTCATTGGCGAGTCAGGTAGGAGTGATATCCAGTATTCGTAATATTTATTTCATTGGCGAGTTAGGTAGGAGTGATATCCAGTATTCGTAATACTTATTTCATTGGCAAGTCATGTGGGAGTGATATCCAGTATTCGTAATATTTATTTCATTGGCGAGTCAGGTAGGAGTGATATCCAGTATTCGTAATATTTATTTCATTGGCGAATCAGGCAGGAGTGATAACCAGTATTCGTAATACTTATTTCATTGGCGAGTCAGGTAGGAGTGATATCCAGTATTAGTAATACTTATTTCATTGGCGAGTCAGGTAGGAGTGATATCCAGTATTCGTAATATTTATTTCATTGGCGATTCAGAATATTTATTTAATTGGCGAGTCAGGTAGGAGTGATATCCAGTATTCGTAATACTTATTTCATTGGCGAGTCAGGTAGGAGTGATATCCAGTATTAGTAATACTTATTTCATTGGCGAGTCAGGTAGGAATGATATCGAGTATTCGTAATATTTATTTCATTGGCGAGTCAGGTAGGAGTGATATCCAGTATTCGTGATATTTTTTTCATTGGCGAGTCAGGTAGGAGTGATATCCAGTATTCGTAATATTTATTTCATTGGCGAGTCAGGTAGGAGTGATATCCAGTATTCGTAATATTTATTTTATTGGCGAGTCAGGTAGGAGTGATATCCAGTATTCGTAATACTTATTTCATTGGCAAGTCATGTGGGAGTGATATCCAGTATTCGTAATACTTATTTCATTGGCGAGTCAGGTAGGAGTGATATCCAGTATTAGTAATACTTATTTCATTGGCGAGTCATGTGGGAGTGATATCCAGTATTCGTAATATTTATTTCATTGGCGAGTCAGGTAGGAGTGATATCCAGTATTCGTAATATTTATTTCATTGGCGAGTCAGGTAGGAGTGATATCCCGTATTCGTAATACTTATTTCATTGGCAAGTCATGTGGGAGTGATATCCAGTATTCGTAATACTTATTTCATTGGCAAGTCATGTGGGAGTGATATCCAGTATTCGTAATATTTATTTCATTGGCGAGTCAGGTAGGAGTGATATCCAGTATTCGTAATATTTATTTCATTGGCGAATCAGGCAGGAGTGATAACCAGTATTCGTAATACTTATTTCATTGGCGAGTCAGGTAGGAGTGATATCCAGTATTAGTAATACTTATTTCATTGGCGAGTCAGGTAGGAGTGATATCCAGTATTCGTAATATTTATTTCATTGGCGATTCAGAATATTTATTTAATTGGCGAGTCAGGTAGGAGTGATATCCAGTATTCGTAATACTTATTTCATTGGCGAGTCAGGTAGGAGTGATATCCAGTATTAGTAATACTTATTTCATTGGCGAGTCAGGTAGGAATGATATCGAGTATTCGTAATATTTATTTCATTGGCGAGTCAGGTAGGAGTGATATCCAGTATTCGTGATATTTTTTTCATTGGCGAGTCAGGTAGGAGTGATATCCAGTATTCGTAATATTTATTTCATTGGCGAGTCAGGTAGGAGTGATATCCAGTATTCGTAATATTTATTTTATTGGCGAGTCAGGTAGGAGTGATATCCAGTATTCGTAATACTTATTTCATTGGCAAGTCATGTGGGAGTGATATCCAGTATTCGTAATACTTATTTCATTGGCGAGTCAGGTAGGAGTGATATCCAGTATTAGTAATACTTATTTCATTGGCGAGTCATGTGGGAGTGATATCCAGTATTCGTAATATTTATTTCATTGGCGAGTCAGGTAGGAGTGATATCCAGTATTCGTAATATTTATTTCATTGGCGAGTCAGGTAGGAGTGATATCCCGTATTCGTAATACTTATTTCATTGGCAAGTCATGTGGGAGTGATATCCAGTATTCGTAATATTTATTTCATTGGCGAGTCAGGTAGGAGTGATATCCAGTATTCGTAATATTTATTTCATTGGCGAGTCAGGTAGGAGTGATATCCAGTATTCGTAATACTTATTTCATTGGCGAGTCAGGTAGGAGTGATATCCAGTATTAGTAATACTTATTTCATTGGCGAGTCAGGTAGGAGTGATATCCAGTATTAGTAATACTTATTTAATTGGCGAGTCAGGTAGGAGTGATATCCAGTATTCGTAATATTTATTTCATTGGCGAGTCAGGTAGGAGTGATATCCAGTATTCGTAATATTTATTTCATTGGCGAGTCAGAATATTTATTTAATTGGCGAGTCAGGTAAGAGTGATATCCAGTATTCGTAATATTTATTTCATTGGCGAGTCAGAATATTTATTTAATTGGCGAGTCAGGTAAGAGTGATATCCAGTATTCGTAATATTTATTTCATTGGCGAGTCAGAATATTTATTTAATTGGCGAGTCAGGTAGGAGTGATATCCAGTATTCGTAATACTTATTTCATTGGCGAGTCAGAATATTTATTTAATTGGCGAGTCAGGTAGGAGTGATATCCAGTATTCGTAATATTTATTTCATTGGCGAGTCAGGTAGGAGTGATATCGAGAATTCGTAATATTTATTTCATTGGCGAGTCAGAGAGGAGTGATATCCAGTATTCGTAATATTTATTTCATTGGCGAGTCTGGTAGGAGTGATATCCAGTATTCGTAATATTTATTTCATTGGCGAGTCAGGTAGGAGTGATATCCAGTATTAGTAATACTTATTTCATTGGCGAGTCAGGTAGGAATGATATCGAGTATTCGTAATATTTATTTCATTGGCGAGACAGGTAGGAGTGATATCCAGTATTCGTAATATTTATTTCATTGGCGAGTCAGGTAGGAGTGATATCCAGTATTCGTGATATTTATTTCATTGGCGAGTCAGGTAGGAGTGATATCCAGTATTCGTAATACTTATTTCATTGGCAAGTCATGTGGGAGTGATATCCAGTATTCGTAATACTTATTTCATTGGCGAGTCAGGTAGGAGTGATATCCAGTATTAGTAATACTTATTTCATTGGCGAGTCATGTGGGAGTGATATCCAGTATTCGTAATATTTATTTAATTGGCGAGTCAGGTAGGAGTGATATCCAGTATTCGTAATATTTATTTCATTGGCGAGTCAGGTAGGAGTGATATCCAGTATTTGTAATATTTATTTCATTGGCGAGTCAGAATATTTATTTAATTGGCGAGTCAGGTAGGAGTGATATCCAGTATTCGTAATATTTATTTCATTGGCGAGTCAGAATATTTATTTAATTGGCGAGTCAGGTAGGAGTGATATCCAGTATTCGTAATACTTATTTCATTGGCGAGTCAGGTAGGAGTGATATCCAGTATTAGTAATACTTATTTCATTGGCGAGTCAGGTAGGAATGATATCGAGTATTCGTAATATTTATTTCATTGGCGAGTCAGGTAGGAGTGATATCCAGTATTCGTGATATTTATTTCATTGGCGAGTCAGGTAGGAGTGATATCCAGTATTCGTAATATTTATTTCATTGGCGAGTCAGGTAGGAGTGATATCCAGTATTTGTAATATTTATTTCATTGGCGAGTCAGAATATTTATTTAATTGGCGAGTCAGGTAGGAGTGATATCCAGTATTCGTAATATTTATTTCATTGGCGAGTCAGAATATTTATTTAATTGGCGAGTCAGGTAGGAGTGATATCCAGTATTCGTAATACTTATTTCATTGGCGAGTCAGGTAGGAGTGATATCCAGTATTAGTAATACTTATTTCATTGGCGAGTCAGGTAGGAATGATATCGAGTATTCGTAATATTTATTTCATTGGCGAGTCAGGTAGGAGTGATATCCAGTATTCGTGATATTTATTTCATTGGCGAGTCAGGTAGGAGTGATATCCAGTATTCGTAATATTTATTTCATTGGCGAGTCAGGTAGGAGTGATATCCAGTATTTGTAATATTTATTTCATTGGCGAGTCAGAATATTTATTTAATTGGCGAGTCAGGTAGGAGTGATATCCAGTATTCGTAATATTTATTTCATTGGCGAGTCAGAATATTTATTTAATTGGCGAGTCAGGTAGGAGTGATATCCAGTATTCGTAATACTTATTTCATTGGCGAGTCAGGTAGGAGTGATATCCAGTATTAGTAATACGTATTTCATTGGCGAGTCAGGTAGGAATGATATCGAGTATTCGTAATATTTATTTCATTGGCGAGTCAGGTAGGAGTGATATCCAGTATTCGTGATATTTTTTTCATTGGCGAGTCAGGTAGGAGTGATATCCAGTATTCGTAATATTTATTTCATTGGCGAGTCAGGTAGGAGTGATATCCAGTATTCGTAATATTTATTTTATTGGCGAGTCAGGTAGGAGTGATATCCAGTATTCGTAATACTTATTTCATTGGCAAGTCATGTGGGAGTGATATCCAGTATTCGTAATATTTATTTCATTGGCGAGTCAGGTAGGAGTGATATCCAGTATTCGTAATATTTATTTTATTGGCGAGTCAGGTAGGAGTGATATCCAGTATTCGTAATACTTATTTCATTGGCAAGTCATGTGGGAGTGATATCCAGTATTCGTAATACTTATTTCATTGGCGAGTCAGGTAGGAGTGATATCCAGTATTAGTAATACTTATTTCATTGGCGAGTCATGTGGGAGTGATATCCAGTATTCGTAATATTTATTTCATTGGCGAGTCAGGTAGGAGTGATATCCAGTATTCGTAATATTTATTTCATTGGCGAGTCAGGTAGGAGTGATATCCAGTATTCGTAATATTTATTTCATTGGCGAGTTAGGTAGGAGTGATATCCAGTATTCGTAATACTTATTTCATTGGCAAGTCATGTGGGAGTGATATCCAGTATTCGTAATATTTATTTCATTGGCGAGTCAGGTAGGAGTGATATCCAGTATTCGTAATATTTATTTCATTGGCGAATCAGGCAGGAGTGATAACCAGTATTCGTAATACTTATTTCATTGGCGAGTCAGGTAGGAGTGATATCCAGTATTAGTAATACTTATTTCATTGGCGAGTCAGGTAGGAGTGATATCCAGTATTCGTAATATTTATTTCATTGGCGATTCAGAATATTTATTTAATTGGCGAGTCAGGTAGGAGTGATATCCAGTATTCGTAATACTTATTTCATTGGCGAGTCAGGTAGGAGTGATATCCAGTATTAGTAATACTTATTTCATTGGCGAGTCAGGTAGGAATGATATCGAGTATTCGTAATATTTATTTCATTGGCGAGTCAGGTAGGAGTGATATCCAGTATTCGTGATATTTTTTTCATTGGCGAGTCAGGTAGGAGTGATATCCAGTATTCGTAATATTTATTTCATTGGCGAGTCAGGTAGGAGTGATATCCAGTATTCGTAATATTTATTTTATTGGCGAGTCAGGTAGGAGTGATATCCAGTATTCGTAATACTTATTTCATTGGCAAGTCATGTGGGAGTGATATCCAGTATTCGTAATACTTATTTCATTGGCGAGTCAGGTAGGAGTGATATCCAGTATTAGTAATACTTATTTCATTGGCGAGTCATGTGGGAGTGATATCCAGTATTCGTAATATTTATTTCATTGGCGAGTCAGGTAGGAGTGATATCCAGTATTCGTAATATTTATTTCATTGGCGAGTCAGGTAGGAGTGATATCCCGTATTCGTAATACTTATTTCATTGGCAAGTCATGTGGGAGTGATATCCAGTATTCGTAATACTTATTTCATTGGCAAGTCATGTGGGAGTGATATCCAGTATTCGTAATATTTATTTCATTGGCGAGTCAGGTAGGAGTGATATCCAGTATTCGTAATATTTATTTCATTGGCGAATCAGGCAGGAGTGATAACCAGTATTCGTAATACTTATTTCATTGGCGAGTCAGGTAGGAGTGATATCCAGTATTAGTAATACTTATTTCATTGGCGAGTCAGGTAGGAGTGATATCCAGTATTCGTAATATTTATTTCATTGGCGATTCAGAATATTTATTTAATTGGCGAGTCAGGTAGGAGTGATATCCAGTATTCGTAATACTTATTTCATTGGCGAGTCAGGTAGGAGTGATATCCAGTATTAGTAATACTTATTTCATTGGCGAGTCAGGTAGGAATGATATCGAGTATTCGTAATATTTATTTCATTGGCGTGTCAGGTAGGAGTGATATCCAGTATTCGTGATATTTTTTTCATTGGCGAGTCAGGTAGGAGTGATATCCAGTATTCGTAATATTTATTTCATTGGCGAGTCAGGTAGGAGTGATATCCAGTATTCGTAATATTTATTTTATTGGCGAGTCAGGTAGGAGTGATATCCAGTATTCGTAATACTTATTTCATTGGCAAGTCATGTGGGAGTGATATCCAGTATTCGTATTACTTATTTCATTGGCGAGTCAGGTAGGAGTGATATCCAGTATTAGTAATACTTATTTCATTGGCGAGTCATGTGGGAGTGATATCCAGTATTCGTAATATTTATTTCATTGGCGAGTCAGGTAGGAGTGATATCCAGTATTCGTAATATTTATTTCATTGGCGAGTCTTTTAGGAGTGATATCCCGTATTCGTAATACTTATTTCATTGGCAAGTCATGTGGGAGTGATATCCAGAATTCGTAATATTTATTTCATTGGCGAGTCAGGTAGGAGTGATATCCAGTATTCGTAATATTTATTTCATTGGCGAGTCAGGTAGGAGTGATATCCAGTATTCGTAATACTTATTTCATTGGCGAGTCAGGTAGGAGTGATATCCAGTATTAGTAATACTTATTTCATTGGCGAGTCAGGTAGGAGTGATATCCAGTATTAGTAATACTTATTTAATTGGCGAGTCAGGTAGGAGTGATATCCAGTATTCGTAATATTTATTTCATTGGCGAGTCAGGTAGGAGTGATATCCAGTATTCGTAATATTTATTTCATTGGCGAGTCAGAATATTTATTTAATTGGCGAGTCAGGTAAGAGTGATATCCAGTATTCGTAATATTTATTTCATTGGCGAGTCAGAATATTTATTTAATTGGCGAGTCAGGTAAGAGTGATATCCAGTATTCGTAATATTTATTTCATTGGCGAGTCAGAATATTTATTTAATTGGCGAGTCAGGTAGGAGTGATATCCAGTATTCGTAATACTTATTTCATTGGCGAGTCAGAATATTTATTTAATTGGCGAGTCAGGTAGGAGTGATATCCAGTATTCGTAATATTTATTTCATTGGCGAGTCAGGTAGGAGTGATATCGAGAATTCGTAATATTTATTTCATTGGCGAGTCAGAGAGGAGTGATATCCAGTATTCGTAATATTTATTTCATTGGCGAGTCTGGTAGGAGTGATATCCAGTATTCGTAATATTTATTTCATTGGCGAGTCAGGTAGGAGTGATATCCAGTATTAGTAATACTTATTTCATTGGCGAGTCAGGTAGGAATGATATCGAGTATTCGTAATATTTATTTCATTGGCGAGACAGGTAGGAGTGATATCCAGTATTCGTAATATTTATTTCATTGGCGAGTCAGGTAGGAGTGATATCCAGTATTCGTGATATTTATTTCATTGGCGAGTCAGGTAGGAGTGATATCCAGTATTCGTAATACTTATTTCATTGGCAAGTCAGGTAGGAGTGATATCCAGTATTAGTAATACTTATTTCATTGGCGAGTCATGTGGGAGTGATATCCAGTATTCGTAATATTTATTTAATTGGCGAGTCAGGTAGGAGTGATATCCAGTATTCGTAATATTTATTTCATTGGCGAGTCAGGTAGGAGTGATATCCAGTATTTGTAATATTTATTTCATTGGCGAGTCAGAATATTTATTTAATTGGCGAGTCAGGTAGGAGTGATATCCAGTATTCGTAATATTTATTTCATTGGCGAGTCAGAATATTTATTTAATTGGCGAGTCAGGTAGGAGTGATATCCAGTATTCGTAATACTTATTTCATTGGCGAGTCAGGTAGGAGTGATATCCAGTATTAGTAATACTTATTTCATTGGCGAGTCAGGTAGGAATGATATCGAGTATTCGTAATATTTATTTCATTGGCGAGTCAGGTAGGAGTGATATCCAGTATTCGTGATATTTATTTCATTGGCGAGTCAGGTAGGAGTGATATCCAGTATTCGTAATATTTATTTCATTGGCGAGTCAGGTAGGAGTGATATCCAGTATTTGTAATATTTATTTCATTGGCGAGTCAGAATATTTATTTAATTGGCGAGTCAGGTAGGAGTGATATCCAGTATTCGTAATATTTATTTCATTGGCGAGTCAGAATATTTATTTAATTGGCGAGTCAGGTAGGAGTGATATCCAGTATTCGTAATACTTATTTCATTGGCGAGTCAGGTAGGAGTGATATCCAGTATTAGTAATACTTATTTCATTGGCGAGTCAGGTAGGAATGATATCGAGTATTCGTAATATTTATTTCATTGGCGAGTCAGGTAGGAGTGATATCCAGTATTCGTGATATTTATTTCATTGGCGAGTCAGGTAGGAGTGATATCCAGTATTCGTAATATTTATTTCATTGGCGAGTCAGGTAGGAGTGATATCCAGTATTTGTAATATTTATTTCATTGGCGAGTCAGAATATTTATTTAATTGGCGAGTCAGGTAGGAGTGATATCCAGTATTCGTAATATTTATTTCATTGGCGAGTCAGAATATTTATTTAATTGGCGAGTCAGGTAGGAGTGATATCCAGTATTCGTAATACTTATTTCATTGGCGAGTCAGGTAGGAGTGATATCCAGTATTAGTAATACGTATTTCATTGGCGAGTCAGGTAGGAATGATATCGAGTATTCGTAATATTTATTTCATTGGCGAGTCAGGTAGGAGTGATATCCAGTATTCGTAATATTTATTTCATTGGCGAGTCTGGTAGGAGTGATATCCAGTATTCGTAATATTTATTTCATTGGCGAGTCAGGTAGGAGTGATATCCAGTATTAGTAATACTTATTTCATTGGCGAGTCAGGTAGGAATGATATCGAGTATTCGTAATATTTATTTCATTGGCGAGACAGGTAGGAGTGATATCCAGTATTCGTAATATTTATTTCATTGGCGAGTCAGGTAGGAGTGATATCCAGTATTCGTGATATTTATTTCATTGGCGAGTCAGGTAGGAGTGATATCCAGTATTCGTAATACTTATTTCATTGGCAAGTCATGTGGGAGTGATATCCAGTATTCGTAATACTTATTTCATTGGCGAGTCAGGTAGGAGTGATATCCAGTATTAGTAATACTTATTTCATTGGCGAGTCATGTGGGAGTGATATCCAGTATTCGTAATATTTATTTAATTGGCGAGTCAGGTAGGAGTGATATCCAGTATTCGTAATATTTATTTCATTGGCGAGTCAGGTAGGAGTGATATCCAGTATTTGTAATATTTATTTCATTGGCGAGTCAGAATATTTATTTAATTGGCGAGTCAGGTAGGAGTGATATCCAGTATTCGTAATATTTATTTCATTGGCGAGTCAGAATATTTATTTAATTGGCGAGTCAGGTAGGAGTGATATCCAGTATTCGTAATACTTATTTCATTGGCGAGTCAGGTAGGAGTGATATCCAGTATTAGTAATACTTATTTCATTGGCGAGTCAGGTAGGAATGATATCGAGTATTCGTAATATTTATTTCATTGGCGAGTCAGGTAGGAGTGATATCCAGTATTCGTGATATTTATTTCATTGGCGAGTCAGGTAGGAGTGATATCCAGTATTCGTAATATTTATTTCATTGGCGAGTCAGGTAGGAGTGATATCCAGTATTTGTAATATTTATTTCATTGGCGAGTCAGAATATTTATTTAATTGGCGAGTCAGGTAGGAGTGATATCCAGTATTCGTAATATTTATTTCATTGGCGAGTCAGAATATTTATTTAATTGGCGAGTCAGGTAGGAGTGATATCCAGTATTCGTAATACTTATTTAATTGGCGAGTCAGGTAGGAGTGATATCCAGTATTAGTAATACTTATTTCATTGGCGAGTCAGGTAGGAATGATATCGAGTATTCGTAATATTTATTTCATTGGCGAGTCAGGTAGGAGTGATATCCAGTATTCGTGATATTTATTTCATTGGCGAGTCAGGTAGGAGTGATATCCAGTATTCGTAATATTTATTTCATTGGCGAGTCAGGTAGGAGTGATATCCAGTATTTGTAATATTTATTTCATTGGCGAGTCAGAATATTTATTTAATTGGCGAGTCAGGTAGGAGTGATATCCAGTATTCGTAATATTTATTTCATTGGCGAGTCAGAATATTTATTTAATTGGCGAGTCAGGTAGGAGTGATATCCAGTATTCGTAATACTTATTTCATTGGCGAGTCAGGTAGGAGTGATATCCAGTATTAGTAATACGTATTTCATTGGCGAGTCAGGTAGGAATGATATCGAGTATTCGTAATATTTATTTCATTGGCGAGTCAGGTAGGAGTGATATCCAGTATTCGTGATATTTATTTCATTGGCGAGTCAGGTAGGAGTGATATCCAGTATTCGTAATATTTATTTCATTGGCGAGTCAGGTAGGAGTGATATCCAGTATTCGTAATACTTATTTCATTGGCAAGTCATGTGGGAGTGATATCCAGTATTCGTAATATTTATTTCATTGGCGAGTCAGGTAGGAGTGATATCCAGTATTCGTAATATTTATTTCATTGGCGAGTCAGGTAGGAGTGATATCCAGTATTCGTAATACTTATTTCATTGGCGAGTCAGGTAGGAGTGATATCCAGTATTAGTAATACTTATTTCATTGGCGAGTCAGGTAGGAGTGATATCCAGTATTAGTAATACTTATTTAATTGGCGAGTCAGGTAGGAGTGATATCCAGTATTCGTAATATTTATTTCATTGGCGAGTCAGGTAGGAGTGATATCCAGTATTCGTAATATTTATTTCATTGGCGAGTCAGGTAGGAGTGATATCCAGTATTTGTAATATTTATTTCATTGGCGAGTCAGAATATTTATTTAATTGGCGAGTCAGGTAGGAGTGATATCCAGTATTCGTAATATTTATTTCATTGGCGAGTCAGAATATTTATTTCATTGGCGAGTCAGGTAGGAGTGATATCCAGTATTCGTAATACTTATTTCATTGGCGAGTCAGGTAGGAGTGATATCCAGTATTAGTAATACTTATTTCATTGGCGAGTCAGGTAGGAATGATATCGAGTATTCGTAATATTTATTTCATTGGCGAGTCAGGTAGGAGTGATATCGAGTATTCGTAATATTTATTTCATTGGCGAGTCAGATAGGAGTGATATCCAGTATTCGGAATATTTATTTCATTGGCGAGTCAGATAGGAGTGATATCCAGTATTCGTAATATTTATTTCATTGGCGAGTCAGGTAGGAGTGATATCGAGAATTCGTAATATTTATTTCATTGGCGAGTCAGAGAGGAGTGATATCCAGTATTCGTAATATTTATTTCATTGGCGAGTCAGGTAGGAGTGATATCCAGTATTCGTAATATTTATTTCATTGGCGAGTCAGGTAGGAGTGATATCCAGTATTAGTAATACTTATTTCATTGGCGAGTCAGGTAGGAATGATATTGAGTATTCGTAATATTTATTTCATTGGCGAGTCAGGTAGGAGTGATATCCAGTATTCGTAATATTTATTTCATTGGCGAGTCAGGTAGGAGTGATATCCAGTATTCGTGATATTTATTTCATTGGCGAGTCAGGTAGGAGTGATATCCAGTATTCGTAATACTTATTTCATTGGCAAGTCATGTGGGAGTGATATCCAGTATTAGTAATACTTATTTCATTGGCGAGTCATGTGGGAGTGATATCCAGTATTCGTAATATTTATTTCATTGGCGAGTCAGATAGGAGTGATATCCAGTATTCGTAATATTTATTTCATTGGCGAGTCAGAATATTTATTTCATTGGCGAGTCAGGTAGGAGTGATATCCAGTATTCGTAATATTTATTTCATTGGCGAGTCAGAATATTTATTTAATTGGCGAGTCAGGTAGGAGTGATATCCAGTATTCGTAATACTTATTTCATTGGCGAGTCAGGTAGGAGTGATATCCAGTATTAGTAATACTTATTTCATTGGCGAGTCAGGTAGGAATGATATCGAGTATTCGTAATATTTATTTCATTGGCAAGTCATGTGGGAGTGATATCCAGTATTCGTAATATTTATTTCATTGGCGAGTCAGATAGGAGTGATATCCAGTATTCGTAATATTTATTTTATTGGCGAGTCAGGTAGCAGTGATATCCAGTATTCGTAATACTTATTTCATTGGCAAGTCATGTGGGAGTGATATCCAGTATTCGTAATACTTATTTCATTGGCGAGTCAGGTAGGAGTGATATCCAGTATTCGTAATACTTATT
The DNA here is from genome assembly GCA_036172795.1 of Pelodytes ibericus. Lineage (NCBI taxonomy): Eukaryota > Metazoa > Chordata > Amphibia > Anura > Pelodytidae > Pelodytes > Pelodytes ibericus. The sequence goes on along the minus strand of CM069859.1, from coordinate 34,326,649 downwards.
TCATTGGCGAGTCAGGTAGGAGTGATATCCAGTATTAGTAATACTTATTTCATTGGCGAGTCAGGTAGGAATGATATCGAGTATTCGTAATATTTATTTCATTGGCGAGTCAGGTAGGAGTGATATCCAGTATTCGTGATATTTTTTTCATTGGCGAGTCAGGTAGGAGTGATATCCAGTATTCGTAATATTTATTTCATTGGCGAGTCAGGTAGGAGTGATATCCAGTATTCGTAATATTTATTTCATTGGCGAGTCAGGTAGGAGTGATATCCAGTATTCGTAATACTTATTTCATTGGCAAGTCATGTGGGAGTGATATCCAGTATTCGTAATATTTATTTCATTGGCGAGTCAGGTAGGAGTGATATCCAGTATTCGTAATATTTATTTTATTGGCGAGTCAGGTAGGAGTGATATCCAGTATTCGTAATACTTATTTCATTGGCAAGTCATGTGGGAGTGATATCCAGTATTCGTAATATTTATTTCATTGGCGAGTCAGGTAGGAGTGATATCCAGTATTCGTAATATTTATTTTATTGGCGAGTCAGGTAGGAGTGATATCCAGTATTCGTAATACTTATTTCATTGGCAAGTCATGTGGGAGTGATATCCAGTATTCGTAATACTTATTTCATTGGCGAGTCAGGTAGGAGTGATATCCAGTATTAGTAATACTTATTTCATTGGCGAGTCATGTGGGAGTGATATCCAGTATTCGTAATATTTATTTCATTGGCGAGTCAGGTAGGAGTGATATCCAGTATTCGTAATATTTATTTCATTGGCGAGTCAGGTAGGAGTGATATCCAGTATTCGTAATATTTATTTCATTGGCGAGTTAGGTAGGAGTGATATCCAGTATTCGTAATACTTATTTCATTGGCAAGTCATGTGGGAGTGATATCCAGTATTCGTAATATTTATTTCATTGGCGAGTCAGGTAGGAGTGATATCCAGTATTCGTAATATTTATTTCATTGGCGAATCAGGCAGGAGTGATATCCAGTATTCGTAATACTTATTTCATTGGCGAGTCAGGTAGGAGTGATATCCAGTATTAGTAATACTTATTTCATTGGCGAGTCAGGTAGGAGTGATATCCAGTATTCGTAATATTTATTTCATTGGCGATTCAGAATATTTATTTAATTGGCGAGTCAGGTAGGAGTGATATCCAGTATTCGTAATACTTATTTCATTGGCGAGTCAGGTAGGAGTGATATCCAGTATTAGTAATACTTATTTCATTGGCGAGTCAGGTAGGAATGATATCGAGTATTCGTAATATTTATTTCATTGGCGAGTCAGGTAGGAGTGATATCCAGTATTCGTGATATTTTTTTCATTGGCGAGTCAGGTAGGTGTGATATCCAGTATTCGTAATATTTATTTCATTGGCGAGTCAGGTAGGAGTGATATCCAGTATTCGTAATATTTATTTTATTGGCGAGTCAGGTAGGAGTGATATCCAGTATTCGTAATACTTATTTCATTGGCAAGTCATGTGGGAGTGATATCCAGTATTCGTAATACTTATTTCATTGGCGAGTCAGGTAGGAGTGATATCCAGTATTAGTAATACTTATTTCATTGGCGAGTCATGTGGGAGTGATATCCAGTATTCGTAATATTTATTTCATTGGCGAGTCAGGTAGGAGTGATATCCAGTATTCGTAATATTTATTTCATTGGCGAGTCAGGTAGGAGTGATATCCCGTATTCGTAATACTTATTTCATTGGCAAGTCATGTGGGAGTGATATCCAGTATTCGTAATATTTATTTCATTGGCGAGTCAGGTAGGAGTGATATCCAGTATTCGTAATATTTATTTCATTGGCGAGTCAGGTAGGAGTGATATCCAGTATTCGTAATACTTATTTCATTGGCGAGTCAGGTAGGAGTGATATCCAGTATTAGTAATACTTATTTCATTGGCGAGTCAGGTAGGAATGATGGGAAGGTGAGTAGACAGCGCTTGGCAGTTAAACAGAGTAAGTGTCAATCAATATATAAAAAAAACCAAAGCTAGTGAATTAATATAAAATATATAAATTTAATAATATATAAAAACCAATGCAATATATAAATACATATAGAAAAAATATACACAAATGTAAAAAAAATGACAGAAACAATGCATCTGGTCTGTTTGCTTAGAGGCTGAAGAAGTTCCCCGAACGAAACGCGTCCCTCTTGTTAAAGTGAAGTTACCTGGCCAGGTTCTCAATTCTTCCTTCTTTACTGACCAGCACGTTTCTATATCCATGTACTATTCATGGTATTTTGCTAACCCAATCAGCAAGTGAGTAATTTGACACTCTGCCTGTGGTTACCTTTGTATCTGTGTCTGTTGATTTGTATTTAAAGGCACATATCATTGTTTCTTGTTTTTAACAATTTGTCATTTTTTTTACATTTGTGTATATTTTTTCTATATGTATTTATATATTGCATTGGTTTTTATATATTATTAAATTTATATATTTTATATTAATTCACTAGCTTTGGTTTTTTTTATATATTGATTGACACTTACTCTGTTTAACTGCCAAGCGCTGTCTACTCACCTTCCCATTCTGTTTTCCTTTACAGTGGCTTGCTCCACTGTTTTCTTATAAAGACTAGCAGCTTATTTTCTCAATGCGACTCATCTGTCCAATCCACTGAGATATTTCATTGTCAATATCCTCAATCAGTGTATCGCTGGGTTTGTATACATTTATAATAATTATTTCAATTTAATTTTTTTATTTTTTATTTATTTATTTATTTTTTTTTGTTAAAGGGTTCACTTTGATTTCACATAATAGGCGCTGTGTATATCACATTTCAGGTAGGAATGATATCGAGTATTTCGTAATATTTATTTCATTGGCGAGTCAGGTAGGAGTGATATCCAGTATTCGTGATATTTATTTCATTGGCGAGTCAGGTAGGAGTGATATCCAGTATTCGTAATATTTATTTCATTGGCGAGTCAGGTAGGAGTGATATCCAGTATTCGTAATACTTATTTCATTGGCAGAAAAGGTAATGGATGAAATGACATGAATGATGGATCATGGACATGGTGACAACATGGTGACAAGGGGATGGGGCAGAAAGGATAATGGAGGATGAAATTACATGATATAGATTGATGGGAAAAAAATGGGACAACATGATAACATGGGGATGGGGCAATGTAGTGCTGTGGCAACTGCTATGGGTGCAATCTGGTATCTGGTACAGTGGCAAGGGAAATATGGCACTGAGGGTGCAATTTGGTGCTGTACCTAGTGCTGTGGGTGGTATCAAGTGTTGTAGCTGGTGCCAAACGTGCAATCTAGTGTTGGGGCATTGCGTGGAGTCAAATGCTGTGGCAAGTCTTTCTTTACTAATTCAGTTATGGTGCCTTGATCATATGTGTATGCAGTGCTGTATTTAGCGTGAGGCAAACAAGGCAAGTGCTTAGGGCATCACTTGTCTTGTATGCCTTTAAGTGGCGGCATAATTTTTTTTTTTTTAAAAAAGCAACCCCTTTAAGAAAATAAACAACAACTTGCTTGCCGGCAATGTAATGAGGTGATGGAGGTGATTTAATGGGGTCGAGGTACTATATCCCTGAAAAACATATACCGTATTTATCTGCGTATAACACGCACTTTTTCTCCCTGAAAATAGGGGGGAAATGATGTGTGCGTGTTATACGCCGATCGGTGGCAAAAATAAAAAAAATCTAAAACTTACCTTGTTCCTGCTCTGTCCCCCGGGGCTCTGAAGCTGCGTGGCTGTGAGGGAAGCGTTGTGCGCTCCCCTCCAGCCGCGCGGTCAACAAAGTGTGTTTTTTTTAAACAAACTTTATTGTTCCGTGCGGCTGGAGGGAAGCTCACAACGCTTCCCTCACAGCCACGCACCTTCAGAGCACCGGGGGACAGAGCAGGAACGAGGTAAGTACTGGGGTCTGGGGAAGGGGGGGAGGAGGGTGGCATAACGAGCATACTAACGGGCAATATCCTGGCATATTAAATGGCATATTGGGGGCAATATCCTGGTATATTAAAATGGCATATTGGGGGCAATATCCTGGCATATTAAATGGCATAATGGGGGGCAAAATCCTGGCATATTAAATGGCATATTTAGGGCAATATCCTGGCATATTAAATGGCATATTGGGGGCAAAATCCTGGCATATTAAATGGCATATTGGGGGCAATATCCTGGCATATTAAAATGGCATATTGGGGGAAAAATCCTGGCATATTAAATGGCATATTGGGGGCAAAATCCTGGCATATTAAATGGCATATTGGGGGCAAAATCCTGGCATATTAAATGGCATATTGGGGGCAATATCCTGGCATATTAAATGGCATATTGGGGGCAAAATCCTGGCATATTAAATGGCATATTGGGAGAAATATCCTGGCATATTAAATGGCATATTGGGGGCAATATTCTGGCATATTAAAATGACATATTGGGCTTCAAAGTTCTTTATTTGAAATTTAAGTTTTTTTTCCTGAAATTTCCTTCTTAAAATGTGTTATACGCCGGCGTGTGTTATACGCCGGCGCGTGTTATACGCCGATAAATACGGTATATCTAAACTATAATAAATTATTTCTGACCCAGATTAATTAAAGTTATGTACAATTTAACTTGTGCAACCTGTTCTGATGCTGAATGTAACATGTTTGGAGTTTAAAAGTCTATTTGACAGACAAGATGAACATTGGATGAAAAATAAACACTGGATTGCAGTAAAAAGAACAGCTTGGGCTGAGTTTATCCCCCATGTGAACACCAAGCTCACTGTGCTCACAGCAATGCTTGAGGCTTTCTTATTGTTTTCTGAGACTGAAAGTAGAGTTCATGATGGGAGAACCATGCTATTTAATCAGCACATACTACGTAAATGAGTCTCTCTCTGACTCACTCCTATAGAACCCTGCTAAACAATACATGTCCAGTTAAAAATCTATTCCTGTGCTGAAAAATAATAGCCAAAAGCTGTTTCTCGGATATTATTTGATATGTCTGTAGTGCAGGGTAGTCACTCTTGTGTTCTGAATTTGGAAAAAGTCTCATCGTTTCATCGAAGTTCCTTCATAAATATTTCAGACATGTAGGTTGGAGAAAGCACTTTGTAGATGGGACACAAGCAAGAAGAAAGTCTCGTCCCTTGGCATCGCTATAGGTTCCCTGGAGGTCTTGTTTTTTTTCAGCAAATAAAACTCGTAATGTCAATTCTCTTATTTTTGGACTGTGACATCTGACGAGATGTGGGATCCTGGTACAGGTGCTGGAGGATGAAGGAATTTTGACCAGACCATCATTAAACACAAGAGGATATTAAAAAAAATTATGGGTCATGAGGGTCAGCTATGACCAGCTTGCTGCTTTTCCGTCTTGGACACATCACTATTAACTATTCACTTCAAGTTACATGGAATTGCTATTTTGGCATCAATAATTTATCATTTGATATTTTGCCTATAATGGTCCTTTAAGAGGTAGAAATTGACATTTCTTTTTCTTTTTCTCTCCTGCTCCAATTCCATGCACACATTAAAAACAATCTTTTATTACGCAACACTGTGGTTCTTCCTTAATGGAATTCTCGAAGAATGTTCTTTCCGCCAAGACGGATGCGACTACTAGAACGTTTCACTCCGTTAAGTAGGTACAGCTAATCCCGAACGTTTTAATAATTGGAGGCAAACGTGGCACGGTAGTGCTAAAATGTTTATCAATTGAAAACAAGTATGCGTTAAATGGCAGTACATGTGAAATCTCAAGGTCGCTGACACTGTATTCTGGCAGGCACATTAAATCTTTAGAAAGCGCTTAGGAGTTTAAAAATACTTTGCACCTGGCCAAAGGCCAAACGCCAGCTCTGGCAAGGTAAACATCACATATTTCTGCTCTGTCCACTCTGACTAGACCATGATAACATTAATATACCAGTAAGACAAAAAAAAATATATAAAAAAACAAAACCTGAAGCTTAGGAAACTCTGGAACCAAAAAATAAATAAAACAAACGAGAGGTTGCTTAGAAAAGCATTAAAAGAATTAAAATATTCTCCAGTGATGAATTCAAGGGTAAAGGTTACAGTATATACAAAAACCAGTGTCCTGGCAGCAAAATTCTAATCAATCATTTGAAAATGATGCCATGTAATTTGTCATGACTGAAGAACGTGCTGAATATATTTAAAAGCCCACGAGGGGGAAATGGCATGTTTTAAAAAGAGAGTTGTGCTGACTTATTCTCTTGTTAATTGTTCTTGTCAGAATATTTTGTTTAGAGGATATCACTGGTTATCAGGCACCAGCCTTGTTAATGGAGTGAAGTAGTAATGATGAAAGCACTTGAAAAAAAGATAATACTGCTAAAAAAAAATACAAAGGTGAGTATGACAAATGGACAATTTAATACAATAATAAATATACAAAATAAAGTAAAAATATAATCTAAAACATAGACCAAATGTCTGAGACTCTGATGTGGCACAGGAGCTCCTCATCAGGGCTTGACTCAATTGCTGTATTTTTATATTGTATTTTAACATTGTATTTTTTGTTTATTATTGTATTAAATTACCCATTTGTCATGCTGACCTGCCCTTTTGTTGTACATTTTTCATCATAGCTTTTTCTTTTCATCTTTTTCTCTTAATCTCCTTTTCTGTTCCTTGGCGCACGATCTTCCCCGCGCCCATCACCAACATTGTTCATGGTGATGTACCGGCACGAAACACATCAGGTGACTAACGGGTGACTTGACGGGTGTTTCTTCCTGTGCACTGTGGGTTTCTAATTTTGTTGATTTTTTTAAAACGTTTTTTTTTTTGTTTTTTTACCTCTGCTTGGTTTCTGTTTGTAGTGAATGAGCTGCACTGGACAATAAAGACATTAAAACTCAAAGAACCTCTTTGGTCCGTCAAAAAAAAGAGTAAAAATGTTTTCTGGGAGCAGCATGTATCCATATTAATGGAAAACCATCAACAGTATAAAAAAAATGTAAGTAATTATAATATGTATCTTTTGAACAAAAAATGAATACCTATTTTAAAAAAAATACTAGAAAAAGAGGAGAATGTAAAAAAAGTAAATGAATTGTGAATAGAAATAATACTTAATGAATGAAAGTAAATTAATATAAAGATGAAAAAAAATAGTTAAATAAAATTAAATATAAATAAAAAACAAATTTTTTTTTTTTAGAACATATGGGACTTATTTTATCAAACAAAAGTGACCACCAAGTCCCGTTCCTCATATTCAATCATTAGCCAAATCCTGTCACTGCACCTAAGGAACATTGCACGCATTCACTCATTCCTCAGCGTAGAGACCGCCAAAATACAAGTGCAATCGCTTGTGATCTCTCGCCTTGACTACTGTAACAGCCTTCTAACTGGACTACCTCTGGCTCGTGTTTCTCCCCTTCAATCTATCCAAAACACAGCTGCCAGACTCATCTTTCTCGCTCATTGGTCTGATTTAGCGGCTCCCCTCTGCAATGCCCTCCACTGGCTCCCCGTCTAACTCCCTCGTAAACCGATACTTCCCTACACAACCTCTGTGCTCCTCAATGGGACTACAGCTCTCCTCCAGCCTCATCACCTCTTCCCACTCGCGCCTCCAAGATTTGCTTAACGCACAAGATTTCAATCACCACTCAAGTCGAGCCTGCACTACAGCTATTCAGACGGAGGACTGTTCCTTACATCAATAGACGGCCCCATCTTACACCACAATCATACTTGGACTACTGAACTGTTTGTATACCACGCTGACTTTGCTTCTTCAGAAGCATATATATATTTTAAAAGCTATATCCCTGCACTACAGGGAGTGCAGAATTATTAGGCAAGTTGTATTTTTGAGGATTAATTTTATTATTGAACAACAACCATGTTCTCAATGAACCCAAAAAACTCATTAATATCAAAGCTGAATATTTTTGGAAGTAGTTTTTAGTTTGTTTTTAGTTTTAGCTATTTTAGGGGGATATCTGTGTGTGCAGGTGACTATTACTGTGCATAATTATTAGGCAACTTAACAAAAAACAAATATATACCCATTTCAATTATTTATTTTTACCAGTGAAACCAATATAACATCTCAACAATCACAAATATACATTTCTGACATTCAAAAACAAAACAAAAACAAATCAGTGACCAATATAGCCACCTTTCTTTGCAAGGACACTCAAAAGCCTGCCATCCATGGATTCTGTCAGTGTTTTGATCTGTTCACCATCAACATTGCGTGCAGCAGCAACCACAGCCTCCCAGACACTGTTCAGAGAGGTGTACTGTTTTCCCTCCTTGTAAATCTCACATTTGATGATGGACCACAGGTTCTCAATGGGGTTCAGATCAGGTGAACAAGGAGGCCATGTCATTAGATTTTCTTCTTTTATACCCTTTCTTGCCAGCCACGCAGTGGAGTACTTGGACGCGTGTGATGGAGCATTGTCCTGCATGAAAATCCTGTTTTTCTTGAAGGATGCAGACTTCTTCCTGTACCACTGCTTGAAGAAGGTGTCTTTCAGGAACTGGCAGTAGGACTGGGAGTTGAGCTTGACTCATCCTCAACCCGAAAACGCCCCACAAGCTCATCTTTGATGATACCAGCCCAAACCAGTACTCCACCTCCACCTTGCTGGCGTCTGAGTCGGACTGGAGCTCTCTGCCCTTTACCAATCCAGCCACGGGCCCATCCATCTGGCCCATCAAGACTCACTCTCATTTCATCAGTCCATAAAACCTTAGAAAAATCAGTCTTGAGATATTTCTTGGCCCAGTCTTGACGTTTCAGCTTGTGTGTCTTGTTCAGTGGTGGTCGTCTTTCAGCCTTTCTTACCTTGGCCATGTCTCTGAGTATTGCACACCTTGTGCTTTTGGGCACTCCAGTGATGTTGCAGCTCTGAAATATGGCCAAACTGGTGGCAAGTGGCATCGTGGCAGCTGCACGCTTGACTTTTCTCAGTTCATGGGCAGTTATTTTGCGCCTTGGTTTTTCCCACACGCTTCTTGCGACCCTGTTGACTATTTTGAATGAAACGCTTGATTGTTCGATGATCACGCTTCAGAAGCTTTGCAATTTTAAGAGTGCTGCATCCCTCTGCAAGATATCTCACTATTTTTGATTTTTCTGAGCCTGTCAAGTCCTTCTTTTGACCCATTTTGCCAAAGGAAAGGAAGTTGCCTAATAATTATGCACACCTGATATAGGGTGTTGATGTCATTAGACCACACCCCTTCTCATTACAGAGATGCACATCACCTAATATGCTTAATTGGTAGTAGGCTTTCGAGCCTATACAGCTTGGAGTAAGACAACATGCATAAAGAGGATGATGTGGTCAAAATACTCATTTGCCTAATAATTCTGCACTCCCTGTATTTGAGTACTTAACCTATGTGTCTTGTTTGTCACTGTCTGCTAATTCATACATCGATATTACTGTCTGCCTTTACAACTTTACTGCTCCTATTTGCTGTCTGTTTCCTTGTTTCCTGACTCCTTGTTGTACATGTATTACTTATTGTTTGCTTTTCACTTATTATTCTTTTATTCTTTTTTTCAGTCTCTGAGTGCCTCTTTTTCAATCCATTCAGATCTTTTTTCTGTGTTCTGTCTATTTTAATCAATTTTCCTGTTTTCATTGGATTCAAATATTTGATCAAGGATTCCATCATTATGGACCTTCTATATGTGTTTACCTCCCATCAGTGCTGCTCCATTTGACTACACAACCAGCTTTGTGAGTAGTTCCTATAACCCAGTTTATCCACCCTACATACTATTGCATACTACTCTATATTCTCTCAGTTTTTTTTTTTAGGGGGGGGGGGGTTCAGATCTTCCTCTTTGTATATATTTTTATAGCTCTACTGGTGCCTTCTGGTATTGGGTCTCCTTGCGCAGGGTTTATTCCTTTCTTGTTTAAGTCCATATGGATGCCTTGTAAGTCCTTGTAGGTGAGGTGGTAAGTCCATGGGGGTGCAATATGGGTGCAGTGGCAAGTCCATGAGGGTGCAATATGGGTGCAGTGGTAAGTCATGTGGGTGCAATATTGGTGCATGCCAAGTCATGTAGATACAATATGGGTGCAGTGGCATGTCTATGTGAACTGTGCATATGTGCTGGTGATTAAAAAGAGCACACTGCATACCAAAAACATGCTTTTAGTAGTTGGTCTTTGACATGCACTTTCTGAGGCCCCACCCCGGCACCCATATTTAGATGAGACCAATGTTGGTAGGGATGCATCATAGTTTGTAACTAGAGTGTCCCTTTAACTCCACTTGTTACCATCAATACCTTGAGAGCCATACATTTACCCTTACCCACAACATAAAACCCATTTTAATGAATGGATTATACACGTTTAAAAACATATGTTTTCATATTCGAATGCTTTATTTTATAGTTCTATTTTCAGCGATGGAAAATCTTAACTGTTCTTCTTTGTTATTGTAACTTGCATTATTAGGATGTGAAATGCAGCCTCCTAGGAATATTTGGTTTATCACAAGCAATAACGATCTAATCTTTCAGGAAGCTATGGGAGCGCTGATGCTCATTCGAAGGATTTCTGCTCATTTCTAAGAACTTTTCTCTAAAACGCATTAAGATTCAGAAAACCGCAGCTGATTTCATTTTTACTGCTCTGCTTTGTTTGTTTTACTGGTAAAGTTTGTGCGAGATGATTACATTTCTCTTCGTGCAGCATGTTTGTTTGTTTATTCAAGTTCTTTATTTCCATGTAATGGGTACATTAGGATGGTTAATGCTGGAAATATATATATTTCAAACAGATTAACATGATAAATAGGCAGTAACATGGATTTTATATGTGATGGTGGTGAATAGACACCTGATTTGCAAAACTAACTGGAACATAGCTAAGTAAGGTAAATAGTAGGGGATTGATCACAAGGGGGGTAGGAGGGCATTTCCCTTTGTTCTCACTCATTGGCCTGGGGCTGCACCACTGTTCACTGTTGTCTGCCCATCAATCTCTGTATGTTATCTGTCTTAAATGTCTATGTGTGTCTCTCTCTGATGATATCAGGTGGGCTGATGAAGTGGCACCAATGTCAACTAAATTCATTTTATTCTGGTAGTTCTGAATTTCCCCTGAAAATTGGGAGCCCTGAATTTTGACCCCTTTTAGGTTACTCCGTTGATTTGCATGGCCTTTTACAGCAGGCCATTCAGGGATCCCCAAAGTGACCCTGAATCAGCCAGAAAATCAGACATTATGGTCAACTGAAATGGTAGACTCCAACGTTCCCAAAGTCTTCTATTGGGAGGATTTTTTTTTAACCGAAATTGCCGAAGTCCTCCTAAATATCCCAGAAATAAATAAAAGTGAAATCTTTCTAAACTTTCTAAAATAAATACTTTTTAAAAAAAATGATATATAAAAAAGTTATATATTACTGTTATATATATATTATAATAAATACAATATAAAGTAATACATAAATAAATACATATGCATCTAATACAAATTAGTGTAACAAGTGTATATTGCATTTAATAAAGATAGTACATGAAAACTAACATACATATTCAATATCATCAAATGATACCACGTAGTGTTCCCAGGGGTTGCCACTTCAACTGGACCACTCACCCAGGTGTCCTCAGCAACCACTGTACTTGAAAGTGATGTGTGGACAAAGTTGATATGTAGACAGTCAAGGTGTATTACAATGGTGGTACCATGTGGTGATGTGCTACATGGTTAGAGGGCCACGTGGCAATCTTATCACCATAGCACAGTGATTTTTATTCACGCCACTGCCTAACGCAGTCACATATGTAAAGGAACCCTTTCATATCCACAGTGGAAAATGTGATGCATTGCTTATCAATGATGCCATCCACACTGTGGACATAAAATGGTACTGTGATACATGTGGCATTATGGGTTGACTGTACATTTAACATAACAGCTGTTGACAATGAACAATAACCAGTGATGTGATGCCAACCTATATCTGGCATGACATCACCGGTATTGTTATACCACAGGAGATGGTGGTTTGTAAAATAATATATTTAACTCTATGTACATACTAGCTTTACTTCCTAGCTTGCCCTGGGATTTAGATTCTTGTTGCTGCTCCTTGGTTTGATGTATTTTGGTGTGCTTTTGGTGGTTTCAAAAGTGTTTGGTGTGTATTCTCACTGCTACATCTTGTAAACAACATGCATTCTGCCTGTAAAAAAAATTGGATGTTTAGCCTATGCTTGATTATGATAAGCTACAGGTCTCTACACACACGCTTGCTGTTTCTCCATGTGTGGTAGCCATTACAAAATGTGTAACATTCCTTATGAGTGTAGATTCATAGTTATCCTTGACCCAGCTAATGCATGTGTTACATAAACTAGAGGTGTGAGTTCAGTGTGATATAACATGCAGCTTAAGGTGTATAAGTATTTTAAATGCACTTAACTTTTCTTCACCACCTCCTCGGACCTGTTACTCCCAACAACTGCATTGAGAGCATCCACAATCTGCTGCCAGAGTTTTTCCTCCTCTGGCTCTTTGCTGCTGCTCCTATCACACAGTTGTAATGTTGTCTGAACTTGTGTACCAGTGGTGTGTTCTCCTCTTCTGAGAAAAAATGCTGGTACTAGACATGTGCATTCGTTTTTGGACAAATGCATTTTCGTCCGAAAATAGCAGTTTCGTCCATTCGTCTGAAAAACGAATAACGAAAATGCTAAACTAACGAAAGACGAATGAACGAATGGTTAATAAACTAAAATCATTCGTCCATTCGTCCATTCGTGCTATTGGCATTCTATAAACCGCAATAGAGTCGTTTTATAGAATACCAATGGCATTACAATGCTATTCTATAAACCGAAATATGGTCCCCATTCATACGAATAGGTCAATTGACCTATTCGTATGAATGGGGAATCTAGTTCGGTTTATAAAAAGCCAATAGTATTGCATGTATTCTATAAGCCGAAAGTCTATATACGGAAGGTCGTTCAGTTTATAGACTTTCGGTTTATAGAATACATGTAATTCTATGCTATTTTAAAAACCGAAAGTCTATAAACTGAACGACCTTCGGTTTATAGACTTTCGGCTTATACAATACGTGTAATTCTATGTATTCTATAAACCGAAAGTCTATAAACCGAACGACCTTCGGTTTATAGACTTTCGGCTTATAGAATACGTGTAATACTATTGGCTTTCTATAAACCGAACGAGAGCCCCATTCATAAGAATTTCTTATGAATGGGGCTCTCGTTCGGTTTATAGAAAGGCAATAGTATTACACGTATTCTATAAGCCGAAAGTCTATAAACCGAAGGTCGTTCGGTTTATAGACTTTCGGTTTATAGAATGTTCAGCTCAGTAAATCCTTAGATGTGTCTGTAAAGATGAGTAATTTAATGTGTGCACTATGCTGCTTGTGACAATATTTGTACATTCTACTGCTTGACTCCACATACTAGGTCAATGAACGGCCCACATGGTATTAGTCAGGATTAACCATTTGAGCACAGGACGAAGGCAGATGCATAACAAAGACATAATCAAAAAACACTAAAGTGTCTACTCAATATGCCCCGAAGTCTGGCCAGATTGGGGCATAAATCCAAACTGTGCGGGTATCCGCAGTTCGGCTTCCCTATATGGCTCATTTTGGTACACATTTGGGGGGGTTGGAAAGCGCATTTTTACTTACTCCTACAGGATCTTACCCCCCTGAAGTTGGTCCGAAATCAGCATAAATTATCGAATTTCTGATTGTAGCTGGAGAATTGAACAGAAAAATGTAGAATAATTAAAGTAGACATGTTTCAAAGACAATAATATTTATATACTATTGTAATAATACTATTATACAATAGTAATGTCATATATTACAGTAGTATATGTAAAGGTAACGGCTACCCAGGCTTGGTAGCACCTTTGTCCGTTGTGTAAAATCACCTCCTTAACACCCAATTAAAACTCATCATCCCCCCAACAAGTCTTTCCTGGAACCTTGCTCTTTGCACCAAAATAGCAGACAGGACCACTAGCAGTAAGGTACAGCAAGAATGAACAACATTTATTTGTCAAAAAGCACAGACTTATATACACACAAACATGACATCAACTGGGGGAGGCACAGGATAAGCTATGTATATTATGGTAAGCCTCAAACAACAGAACACCTTATTTAAACAGGTCATTTAAATACAGTTAGACATCATCTAATTAACCAAGGGCTCCTTCAGATACTGACTACAAGAGACAATAAACACAGGACAGTAAACTCTATTGTTGAAATGTGCACTTATCTAATCAATAACATATAATACCACTGCACACACTACTTGGAAAGCTCTGCCTGGGCAGAAAGTCTTGCTGCACTCAATGGGTGCCTCTGTACAGGGCAAAGGCCTAGTGACAGTCTCTTGGGGCTTTGGGAATAAGGGACAACATGGAGCCCCATAGAACAAGTCAATAATAAATCCAGGGGACAGGTAACAAAGTGCAACAAGCGGGGCAACAATATGTTCTTTGAGAACAGTGTCCAGTGCCAGTGGAGCCTAGGGCAAGCAGGCTTCCATGACACATAGCTCCTTCGGGAGGGGGTGGTTCTAGACCCACAGAGGGTCCATAGTCAGCAGGGAATCTTCTGGCCCCAAAGGCCCTCCAAGAACCCCAGTCACAGTGGCTCTCAACATTCAATTCAAGACAGTATATTTACATTAATAAAAAGCATTTTTTTATTGGTAATAAAACATTATTATTTTATGTTCATTTTATTTATTTTAATGTGTCACTTTTTTTTCCCAGAATCGAGATCACTTGGGTGATCTTTGAGCAGACCAAAATGAGAGTTAATAAGATCACCGAAGTGATCAGATTGGGTCTGACACTCATTGAAACCTTCTTGAGAAAATCTACCTTAAAAGGGTTAATTCAGTCATTCTAATCATGATACATAAGAGACTAATTATTTTAAAACAAATCTGTAACATAGTAACATAGTAACATAGTAATTTAGGTTGAAAAAAGACACAAGTCCATCAAGTTCAACCCTTCTACCTATCATTCCAGTGTTTTGATCCAAAAGAAAGCAAAACCCCTAAGGAAGCTATTTAGAATTTTGCCTCCTAGGGGGAAAAATTCCTTATTGACTCCAATCAGATTTCTCCTTGGATAAATAAGCTCTATTATTAATGCTTATTCTATTATTAATAGCCCTGTATGTTCTTCTTTTCTAAAAAAACAAAAAGACAAACATGCATACCATTTTTAAATGCATCTATTGTGGTTGCTAGCACTACCTCTCTTGGCAGTGAGTTCCATAACTTTATTGTCCTTACCGTAAAGAATCCCTTCCTTTGCTGTCTATGAAATCTTTGCTCTTCCAGTCTCAGGGGGTGACCTCTTGTTCTTTGTACATTTCTGTTAATTAACAGGTCCTTGGAGAGCTCATTATATTGGCCCTGCACATATTTATATAATGTTATCATATCCCCTCTGAGATGCCTTTTTTCTAAAGTAAATAAATGCAATTTTTAAGTCTCTCTTCATAACTAAAATCCTCCAATCCCCTTATTAATTTTGTAGCTCTCCTTTGCACTTTTTCTAGTTCCTTAATATCCTTTTAAAGGACTGGTGCCCCGAATTGTACTGCATATTCAAGGTGAGGTCTTACCATTGATTTGTAAAGAGGCAAGATGATGTTTGTAAAACACAATGTCATTCTGTTTCTTTTCCTCAATGGCGCATGACTGAAACTAACTGCAACTATTTCATTTCTAAAAGGGACCATAGTTTAATATTTTATTTCATGCAGCGTTATTAAAAATTCATTCCAGATATAAAATGTGATCTTGTCTAGCTGACAATTTTCCGGTATTTTTTTTTTTTTTCAAGAAATTCAAAGTAGATGCTTCAGTATAATAATAAAAAAAAATTTAATCAAAAATAATAATTATAGTAACAAAACACAACACAAAAATGAAAAACAATGGGGACCATATTTCGGTTTCTGCATGTAATTCTCAGTATGTATACCATCCAAAGATAGCAGTTCTAATGGTTTTTAATAGCATTTAATTTAACATTTAATGGCTAAACGTTGGTTATGTAGCACTGATCAGGAGTTGATTTGAATATTATATTTTCCAATACATATTAAAAAGTATTAAAAAGTTTTACATGTTTTGGCAGTTTTAACAACACAAAATAATGTATACTTACTATCAATTCTTATAAATGCATATAGTGTTGACATTTAGAATACATACAGAGTTCCCTTGTATTGTCGAATGTATACTTATTAAATTTTCAAAATGTACAGTGTTCACATTTTCGAATACTTAGAGATTTCCCTTGTATAGTTCAATGTACACTTGCTTTTAGATCTCATACAGCATTGTATATATAGACAATACATGAGCAATCTCTAACATATACTTGCTATCAAATCTTATACAAAATGTATACTGCTTACATTTAGAACACAAAGTAGGTTTCATATAAAAGTTCTAAAAGTGATCCAGTCACTGTAGAGACAAATGGAATGATTAGATCACTATTATATCTTTGTCCTAAAAATGACCTTCATGCATAACCCTTATAGACATTTCCCTTGTATGGCCGCATGTTGATGTAGGTCATGCAAATAAATAGTTTCAGTAACCAGACCAGAACAACCATATTAAATATATGAGCAGACTTAATATAGTACTCTGCAATAACATGCAAAGAAATAAAATGGGGAATTTGAATTATTTATATTTGGTAAAGGAAATGACAAAAAAGCACTAAGTGGGTCAGGGATGACGTTGGAAATTCAGCATTCTCCCTATCAGGACTAATCAGGAGCTCTATAAATAAACAATCAGGTCACCTGGGTAACGGTTCCCTTTCTTTCTCATTTTGTCCCTGTAATCTGCATTACATCATGGCACATGAGCAAGCAACTCTCCATTGAGAAAACTGGAGCAGCTCAATGAAGATTTGTAATATCATAGACAGCTCACTCAATGAAGATTTGTAATATCATAGACAGCTCATTCAATGAAGATTTGTAATATCATAGACGGCTCACTCAATGAAGATTTGTAATATCATAGACAGCTCATTCAATGAAGATTTGTAATATCATAGACAGCTCATTCAATGAAGATTTGTAATATCATAGACGGCTCACTCAATGAAGATTTGTAATATCATAGACAGCTCATTCAATGAAGATTTGTAATATCATAGACAGCTCATTCAATGAAGATTTGTAATATCATAGACAGCTCATTCAATGAAGATTTGTAATATCATAGACAGCTCATTCAATGAAGATTTGTAATATCATAGACGGCTCACTCAATGAAGATTTGTAATATCATAGACAGCTCATTCAATGAAGATTTGTAATATCATAGACAGCTCGCTCATAGAAGATCCGGGTGACACTCCATGTGCAGCCAGCATCCTCCAGAAGCGCATCTTCTTGATTGAGGGGCTCCTGTGTGTGTGGAATAATAAGTTGGGCTCTGTAGTGAAATAATTAATTGGGCTCTGAGGTGAGGCATAATTAATGGGGCTCTGGTGTGGCATCATTTATGGGGCTCTGGCATGGCATAATTTATGGGGCTCTTGTCTGTGGCATAGCTATGGAGCTCCTGCGTGTGGCATAGTTAATGGGCTCCTGTGTGTGGCATTTAATGGGCCGTCTAACTGGCATTACTAAGGAATCTGTTTGGCATGCTATTGGAAGAAATCCAGAGAGTTGACAAAATGAGTTCTTGCACCGGGTGACACTAACCCTAGTGACGCCTTTGCGTTCTGTGAATAATGTCTCCACTTGTCTCTCCAAATTGGGCAAGGATGGGTAAGAATTAATGAGTGCTGGACAAGTTTGTAGCCACAGGTCCAGATGATTGGTGTGCAAAAACAGATGGGTCTGTTTTGTGTCCTTTATGACCTGTTTGGAAGGAGCTTGAAACTCCTTAGCGAGATAAAGTTGTGAAAATAAAAGTGCAGGACTATTTCTTCTTTAAAAGTGTGAGAAAGCAAGGTAATTATACACAATCCAAGTGAAATAAGAAACCACCTACAAAAATAGAGGTTACATAAACAGAAACAGACACAACTTGTAGATATAAGTGTAAAGTAGAATGTATAACACATGCACTGTGCTAGTCAGGGCCGATCCTGGGCGGGTGCACAGGGTGCACCGCGCCCAGGCGCACAGGAGGAGAGGCGCTGTAGCAGGGAGCTCTCTCCCTGCCGTCCTCCTCCTTGTTAAAGCAAGCACAGCGCGACGGGTGCAAGCTCCGCCCCGTCGCGTTCTGTGATTGGCTGCTTCAGGGAGGAGGACGTTCTCTACAGTATCTGCCAAGACACCATAGAGAACGTCCTCCTCCCTGCATCCAATCACAGAACGCGACGGGGGCGGAGCTTTCCCCCATTGCACTGTGCTTGCATTAACAAGGAGGAGGAGGTAATAACAGTTGGGCGGGGGGGGGTAAAGTAAAAAAAAAAAAAATGGAAGTGTCTGTGGAAGTGTATGTGTGTGTCAATGTGTATAACTATGTGTGTGTTACTGTCTGTGTAAGTGTGTGTACATGAGTGTATGTGCAAGTGTATCCTGTGTCTAAGTGTGTAAAGGTGGCTGTGTGTGTATTTATGTTTGTGTGACAGTGTGTATAAGGGTGTCTGTGTAAATGTGTGTCTATGAGGGTGACTAAGTGTGTAACTGTGTTTGTGTGACTGTGTGTATTTATGTGTGACTGTGTGTATTTATGTATGTGTGACAGTGTGTATAAGGGTGTCTGTGTAAATGTGTGTCTGTGAGGGTGACTAAGTGTGTAACTGTGTTTGTGTGACTGTGTTTATTTATGTATGACTGTGTGTATTTATGTATGTGTGTATAAGGGTGTCTGTGTAAATGTATGTCTGTGAGGGTGACTAAGTGTGTAACTGTGTTTGTGTGACTGTGTGTGTTTATGTATGACTGCGTGTACAAGAGACCAGCATGGGGAACAGAAAGATAGAGATGGAAAAAGATATAAGGGATGAAGGAAGAGACAGACACGGGGTATGAGTGGAGAGAGAGAGAGATAGACATGGGGTATGAGTGGAGAGAGAGAGAGATAGACATGGGGTATGAGTGGCGAGAGAGAGACAGACATGGGGTATGAGTGGCGAGAGAGAGACAGACATGGGATATGAGTGGCGAGAGAGAGACAGACATGGGGTATGAGTGGCAAGAGAGAGACAGACATGGGGTATGAGTGGCGAGAGAGAGACAGACATGGGGTATGAGTGGCGAGAGAGAGACAGACATGGGGTATGAATGGAGAGAGAGAGACAGACATGGGGTATGAGTGGAGAGAGACAGACAGACATGGAGCATGAATGGAGAGAGAGAGAGACATGGAGCATGAATTGAGAGAGAGAGAGACGTGGAGCATGAGTGGAGAGAGAGAGAGACATGGAGCATGAGTGGAGAGAGATCCGGACATGAGGAAATGGGGGAAGAGAGACAGACATGAGGGTACGGGGAGAGACAGACAGACATGGAGCATGAATGGAGAGAGAGAGAGACATGGAGAATGAGTGGAGAGAGAGACAGACATGGGGTATGAGTGGCGAGAGAGAGACAGACATGGGATATGAGTGGCGACAGAGAGACAGACATGGGGTATGAGTGGCGAGAGAGAGACAGACATGGGGTATGAGTGGCGAGAGAGAGACAGACATGGGGTATGAGTGGAGAGAGACAGACAGACATGGAGCATGAATGGAGAGAGACAGAGACATGGAGCATGAATGGAGAGAGAGAGAGACATGGAGCATGAGTGGAGAGAGAGAGAGACATGGAGCATGAGTGGAGAGAGAGACAGACATGAGGGAATGGGGAGAGAGAGACAGACATGAGGGTACGGGGAGAGACAGACATGAGGGTACGGGGAGAGACAGACAGACATGGAGCATGAATGGAGAGAGAGAGAGACATGGAGAATGAGTGGAGAGAGACAGACATGAGGGAATGGGGAGAGAGAGATAGACATGAGGGTATGGGGAGACAGAGAGACAGACATGGGGGTATGAGTGGAGAGAGAGAGACAGACATGGAGCATGAATGGAGAGAGAGAGAGACATGGAGAATGAGTGGAGAGAGAGACAGATATGAGGGAATGGGGAGAGAGAGACAGACATGAGGGTACGGGGAGAGACAGACAGACATGAGGGTACGGGGAGAGACAGACAGACATGAGGGTATGGGGAGAGACAGACAGACGTGAGGGTATGGGGAGAGAGAGAGAGACACGTGAGTGACTGACTTGGTGGAATATTATTTATCACTCCTTGTGAACTTCTTTTCCAATGATGCTCAGCCAGACTAATGAGAGACTTTGGCTGGTTGGGAATCATGGGAACGGTAGTTAAAACTAATTCTGCTAGCCAGCAAAAAAATCTCCCATGTTGCTGGCTGAGCATCATAGAAATAAATAAAACCACTACACAGTATTATTGCAAAATATATATCTTTATTTAAAATAAACGTTGCTCCTTTACATTAAAATAAAGTTTTCTCCCTCCCCCTCTCCCCAATATTGAAATGGGCATGTCTGGAACAGAAATGTCTAAAGGGGAGGAGTTAATAATATAGCCGCGCCAAAGGAAAACCTGCACAAAATCAAGATACACCACTGGATGTAGTGGCAGTTTTTACATCCATTCCATAGATATGGTGGCAGTTTTTACATCCATTCCATAGATATAGTGGCAGTTTTTACATCAATTCCATAGATATAGTGGCAGTTTTTTCATCCATTCCATAGATATAGTGGCAGTTTTTTCATCCATTCCATAGATATAGTGGCAGTTTTTACATCCATTCCATAGATATGGTGGCAGTTTTTACATCCATTCCATAGATATAGTGGCAGTTTTTACATCTATTCAATAGGCATAGAGGTAGTTTTTCATAAAGTTCAAAGAAGAATTAAAAATTTGGTAAAAATATTGATATTTCAAATTCCCATGTGAATTCAACACAGGTCTCTGCTTAGCAAATAATCTGGTATCTAGTATGTTGTCACTGGAGACTTACACTAGCAGTTTATCACATTAACTTTTTTCATGTTTAGCTTTACTTCCCCAGATAATATTTTACCGACAGGCTGGTAAAAAAGAAATGGGCTTGAGGCCACTGCCACGTCTATGGAGGCAATAGCATGGCTGGTATTTTGTTGGAAGTAAAGGTGGCAATTGTATGCACCATTTGGATCAATAATAATAGCAAGTATATGAATCATTTTCCTTTTCACAGCTATCTTAAATGTAATTAAAATGCCCCACTGAAAATTAAAAACAAAACAATACACATTCTAATACTGATTAGCTTTTTATTCTATGTTTACCTAAATTATGTCTGACAAGGAAACCAAAGTCTGTGGATTACACAGATAGTTTTCATTTCTTTTGTATATCCATCAAAACAAAGAAAGCCAGTGTTATTTAGAAATTTAATTAATTGTCTTCTCCCATCCTGTGTTTTCTTGATCGCAATTCAATGGCATTTCATGTCAGAATACAAAGACATGAATTTGTAATTAAAAACACTGTTTAATATCCTCCAATGTGCTCATTAATTTGCTCTCACCAAGGTGTTGTTAATATCTTTAAGTTAAAAGGTGTTCTCTTGAGTAATGAATAGTGTATGCCAAAATATCATTAAATGAGCTTATTTTCCCATGCTCAGTGGATCTCAATACAGTGAGAACTTCTCAGACAGAATCTATTGTTCTGATGCCATTGAATAAATTTCACCTGAACTCAAAGGCAAGTTAAACATTAAAAAAATTACTCTGCTATTAAGAGAAACTCTCTTCAACTTTTATAAACAGCATGTGTTTTGATAACCTCCCACTCACTCACCCTGGACCAGTAATGGGATGCCCATTCTTCATAGTTAAAACTATCAGAGTTTTTTTGTGTGATTTCTTGTCCAACTCTCTTCCATTTTCCTTGCCCACTTTTTTCATTTCAGTAACGTTACCCCGTGTTTTTACATTGTCCTCGATAATCCCCACATCAATAATCGCTCCACAACATCCCTTACAATCTCCTTTCAACCCTATCCACATAACCCTTTTCCCTTAACTACTCACATTCCTTCCTTCCATTAGAATTCCACTTACACTGTTATTAGTCAACTTAACTCACTAGCAATCTTGTCTGCCTCCTGACATATCAGCTCACGTCATGCAACTGTCCTGGTGACTTGTTTGACAGAAGCCTACAAAACACTCCTAAAATGCAAGATAACTACTGATCTAATACTGTCATTATCCTGTGTTTATAGTGGGTTCTATTCACTAAACAATGAATTGTGGTGATAGGACAAGGGAGCAGGAAATGTTGGGCCACCTTGCCTATCTTCTCAGCTCAGTTATTAGTGTCTTAAATTCACTGGTCCGGTCACCACAGTTTACCATTTAGTGTTCTTTGATTTGGAAATACATTGAGCAATAAAATTCTTAATGACTGATGCAATTACCAAAAAGAAAACACAGGAGACTCGGCATACCGTTTAAGGGAGTTTAACCCCTTAGCGACAAGACATTTTCACCTTGACTTTCCCTTGGTGACAATGGCTGTTTTGACATTTCTGGGGTGTTTGTGTTTAGCTGCAATTTTCTTCTTTCTCGCATACTGTACCCACACAAATTATATGTTGTTTTTATCGTCATAAGAAGGGCTTTCATTAGATACCATTATGTTCATCATATCTTATATTTTACTACAAAAAAAAATCATAAAATATGATGAAAAATGTAAAAAACCCCACTTTTTCTAACTTTGACCTAAAATATAATTTAGACAAATACAATCATTAAAAAAGACCCCATCTGAATAGTTTCTAAATGTTGTCCCGAGTTTAGAAATATGCATGTTTCCATATTTTTCGGTATTTTTTTTGTGAGTTATGGGGCAAAAACCAAAAATAGTGTTTTTTTACTATATTGCCTTTTAACCCCAACCCGAACCAAAAATATAACCTTAACACTAAATTTAACCCCAACTCTAACCCTTATGCTATCCCTTCATATATTTTAATTTTAAATTAATTTTAACCCTATCCCTTATGCTAAAAAATATTTCATTGTAACCCTATAGGCTAATCTAACTATATAACCAGTTTTTAGTTAATTAAATATTTATTTTAAATTGTTTCCATTGCTATGCTACTTAACTACCACTAGGGGCAGTCAAGTAGCATATTCAGAGCGACGGAAGTGAAGTTACTTTCACTTCCGAAGCTCAGACCTCCAGAGGGCATAGCCATATTGACGGAGCATGCTGCTCCGTCAATATGGCTCACACAATCGCTCCGTGGGGCGATCGTGGGAGCCCCAGAAAATAAATTTCGGTGCTGGCTATTGCCTCGACATCGATGCCAGGCACATCCTTTGTCGGGAACAGAGTTCAATGCAGGACGTGCCTGACACGTCCTTTGTCGCGAAGGTTTTAATCCACCAAAAAATAACGACATTTCAGCCCAGCACTGAGCCTTTTTCAATGATGCAATTACCAACACAGTTCCAGGCTCATAATGCCTTTTCACTCACTGTGTTGCGGAAAAAAGAAAATTCTATCATATAAACCTTGCTCTCCTCTACATGGCATTGTAACAGCCTAACATGGCTATGCCTTGACTGCTTAGGCCCATGACTCCCTCCTCCCCAAAGACCACCTGACCAAGGCCATTAAATACACACACACTTGTTAATGGGTAAGGGCTTAGCCACAGCTTTTATTAAACAATTTTCATCAGCACATTACCAACCATTCAACCACCCTCCAGCTGCAAAGCCATCAGCTTCGGCAGACGGTTGCCCCAACGACATATACCAGAGCTCTAGTCTCCTGGTGACATCATCGACCACCAACAGGATCGGCTCCCCAAGCCCCATAGGTCAAACTTTAAGTATACACCAACCAGAGCTGGCCAGGAACATTACCCCTGTGACCTTCTAAAAAACAAGAAAACAAAACAGAAAAACAAGGGGAGGGCCAGGGGGCCAAAACATGATTTTTGTCCCAGGTTTATCTGGAGCCAAACAGGAGGAGCTGCCAGGCTGCAGTAGGTTTTGTAGGTATATAACATTGTAACAATTATGTACAATTAACCAATCAGAACCTACATCACTTAAACCCCTTACCAAGCTTAGCATGGGCCAGCGGTCATGCTCCCCTTCACTACAGGTGCCGGGGAGTTCTATCTGGGGAAAAACAATTACAAGAATATTAAAACATGCTCTTATCTACATGGTGCTGTAACAGCCTAACATGGCTGTGTCTATCGAGGGATAACCAATTACAAGAATATAAAAATGTGCTTTCCTCGACATGGCGTTATAACAGCCTAACATGGTTATGCCTATCGGGGGAAAAACAATTACAAGAATATAAAAACATGCTTTCCTCTATAGTAACTTCCTAGTGTTTTGCCTTATCTGGGGAAAAAGCAGTTACTATAATAAAACCTTGCTCTCCTCTACATGGTGTTGTTACAGCCTAATATGGCTGTGCCTATTGGGGGATAACCAATTACAAGAATATAAAAACATGCTTTCCTCTATATGATGTTGTAACAGCCTAACATGGCTGTGCTTATCTGTGATATTTTATTTTTTTTGCACTAATATAAAAACGTGTTCTCCTCTACATTGACATGTAAATGCCAGTGGCTTCTCTGAGGGGGAAGCAAAGGGACTATGGCCCCACTCCCTGCTGACTTTTCATATGTGCCTCCTTCAGTTGTCAGGAATCAATAGCTTCCCTATAGGCAGCTCCTTGGCTCCTCCTGTACATTTTACCTCCAGCATGACTGTGTGTGTGTGTGTGTGCTGGGAGAGGTAAATTAATGGCAAAACAATACTGGCCTATTAATGGCAAAAGTAATATTGGCATATTAATGGGCAAATTGACTGTGGCATATTAATGACAAAATAATACGGGCATATTAAGGGCAAAATAATACTGGCATATTAATCAGCAAATTGGCTGTGGCATATTAATGGCAAAATAATACTGGCATATTAATGGGCAAATGGGTTGTGGCATATAAATGGGCCAATTGGCTGTGGCATATTAATGGCAAAATAATACTGGCATATTAATCAGCAAATTGGCTGTGGCATATTGATGGCAAAATAATTCTGGCATATTAATGGTCAAATTGGCTATGGCATATTAATGGAAAAATAATACTGGCATATTAATGGGCAAATTGGCTGTGGCATATCAATGGCAAGATAATACTGGCATATTAATGGGCAAATTGGCTGTGGCATTTTAATGGGCCAATTGGCTGTGGCATATTAATGGCAAAATAATACTGGCATATTAATCAGCAAATTGGCTGTGGCATATTGATGGCAAAATAATTCTGGCATATTAATGGGCAAATTGGCTGTGGCATAGTAAAAGGCCTATTGGCTGTGGCATATTAATGGCAAAATAATACTGGCATATTAATGGGAAAATTGGCTGTGGCATATTAATGGCAAAATAATTCTGGCATATTAATGACCAAATTAGCTGTGGCATATTAATGGCAAAATAATACTGGCATATTAATGGGCAAACTGTGGCATATTTAATGGAAAAATGGTGGCATATTTTAATAGGTAAACTGGCTGTGGCATATGTTAATGACAAAGTTACAGTGGTGTATCTTGGTTTTGTGTTGCCCTAGGCAGACAAAATACGGGTACTTCCTACACACACTGCACACACACAACATGCCCCATAACCCCCATAACCCCATTACATGACCCCATCACATGCCTCCATCACCCCATTACTCGCCTCCATCACCCCCATTACATGCCTCCATCTCCCCATTACATGCCCCATCACCCCCATTACATGCCTCCATCACCCCCATTACATGCCTCCATCACCCCCATTGCATGCCCCCATCAGGCCCATTATATGCCTCCATCACCCCATTACATGCCCCATCACCCCCATTATATGCCTCCATCACCCCCATTGCATGCCCGATCAGCCCCATTACATGCCCCATCACCCCCATTATATACCTCCATCACCATATTATATGCCTCCCTCTCCCCCATTACATACCTCCACCACCCCATTGCCATTTTTTACCATCTGTGATGTAAGCCTCTATGTTCTAGGGGGATATTAAAATGTATTTGTATATGATATACTTCACCTTATTTTCTATCTACATCTGATCTACATTGTTGGAGTACATCATCCCCCTGACGAATGAGCTTTAAATATGGATACCTAATACTACAGTTGTGGATCATAGGACTTGTAGTCCATCTGCCCATCATACTTAGAGCCGGTTATTTAGGCTCTATACTGTGTGAGTGCATTTTCATTGGGGGAAATATTACCTTATCTGTGGCCTTCGGAGGGAAATACACTAGTGTTTGCTGCACTTTGTTCACTTTATGGCGCTTATCACTTTATTCACTACTTTTATTGGTATTTGTCTCATGTATGTGTTTGTGTTAAATGCACAGGTAATCTAGTTACATCTTATGTAAGTGGTAGTGTCTCTTTAAGTGTTCTACTTTGTTACTGACTTTCCGCATCCCAAGAATTGGATGTGGATTGATTTCATTGTGTGGCTGCACCATCTCTGTACAATGCCGCCCTGGCAGGTACATTGGTGAATAACTTAGCACATTTAGAATGCTCTTAGATACTAACATTTGAATGCATACATTATTATAATTATTTAACCTTAATATGCATTTAAATCATTGATGTCCTAGGTGGGGTATAAGAAGGCAGGGCAAGTGGCAGAGCCAAGGGGGCGGCAAAACGAGGTTTCATCTAGGGAGGTAAAAATCCTCGCACCAGCCCTGGTCAGAGCATCAGCAGGAAGAAAAGAGAGGTCTGAGCTGGACCTGTAGCTGGAAGATGATGAAGCCTGTATAGTGCATTCCATCCCCTCCCCATAATTACTACTGCTAAAAAAATATTTTTACCAATATCTTTTTGATGTACTGGTTCTGACCCAGTTTGTATCCTGACATTGTTTCCGATTGCTGTTTTCCTGATTCTGCTGCTTTTTTAAATTCTGTCTGTTCTCTGCCTGCCCTGACTTCTCAGACTGTTAATACTTTTCAATTAACCCACTGATTGCTAAACCTGTATCATATCACTATAATCCAAGACTGTCTACTCCTGTCCATGAGGGTCTCAATTCACACTTCTGACTTAAATATGTGAAAGTAACATAGCTCCCTAACACCCCCCTGAACCCAGATGAATGCACATGAACTAAAAGAACCATTAAGAGAGAGTGTGTTCTTTAGATGTGTTTGAAATGATACCACTTTTCCTCCTCCTTTATCTTCAAAGACTTGTATCTGGCTGACTATACCTTTTAGAATGTCATCAGCTTCAATATGCCCTACAATATCCAAATAATGCTGAACCCTAATAATATTATGGACACTAGCTTTTAAAAAGAGAAGAAACACTGCACTGTACACCATACAACGGAGTGTAAAGGTAATAAGGACTATACAACAGTAAAGTAACAAGTGATTTTGTAAATAAAAAAAAAACAATAAAGGAAGAAGGAAAATGTGCTTCTAACAGGCTTCAAAAAGAACAGTTTATTTTCCTTCCATTCGTTCTGTCCTCTGCTCAGAGCTATGATAAAAGTGATAACAATTAGATTAACTTCAAAGGAGATGCTTATTAACTTGAATAAAAAAAGGACTGACCAGACCTTTTTATACTTAATTTCATTATGTCATGTTATGTGTCAGTGTTAATTGATCACAGTACAAAGATAAATAGTCTTCTGTGCTATCTCATACCTAATAAAAGCATCCCCATCTGCAACATAAACTCGTATTGTATAAGTATTGTATATAGTAAGATTCTATATTAATGATCCCAGAGCTGCTCCTCGTTTGATGATGGCGTATCTGGAAAGGATCTTCTTTTATGTTCAATGAGAGAGAGACAGCAGACAGGATTAAAATGGATAATTGATCAAATGTGTATCAAAACAATAAACTGTATAAAAATCACACAAACGTTAAAATGTAGCATATGAATAAAAACAATAATTAAATATTAGGTACAGCAATAGGAAGACGAAACTAAAGACATACGGCAAAATCACGCTGAATAATGATTGCAAATAAACTCTTGCGTATAAATTTCTTTAAATATGATCTGAGCTTCATATAAGTTATGATAATAAACAAACACAATCTGTTTTGACTAACAATACGCAAATTATTGTATTGTTCTTGTACAAATCGGAAAGATCATTCAAAATTCACAAACAGTGGTAGAAGCATCATGATTTGGGGTTGCTCAGGGCATGGTCAGCTTGCCATCATCAAGGGGACAATGAATTCCCAAGTTTATCAAGGTATAATGCCAGGGTGGCTGTCTGCCTGCTGGAGTACAGTGGAAGTTGGGGGATGCAGCAAGACAATAACCCTAAACATCAAATGTATATCCACTTTTTGGAATGACCCAGTCAGAGCTCAAACCCTAGCCCAATAGAGATACTATGGAATGACCTCAAGAGAGGCCATATACTAATGTATGTCTTTCTTGCCATGAAGCTGATTATTGTAAGTAAATCGAAAGGAAGTTGAAAATCAGATACATAAATGTGTTTTATTGGAAAAAGATATTTTTTTCTGCACAATTACATATGGCTGGATATTATAATATGCGGCGATCCTTGTTATCTAACTTTCAACCGTAAGAAGTGGTTTGGATGTAATTTGTCTTTGTTACAAGTTTGGTTTGTCCTGCTGGTCACCATGGAGGGGAGCATACATTCTTCAATAGGGGGTTTGTATATATGGGTTATATAATCAGATTGGATTCTTTATTATTTGATATATGATTGTTTGTAAAGTATGTCATTGTTACTTATGTGGGAAATCCATTTATACCATATACATCATACAAATATGGCTGAGCTTAAGCAGTTCTCTAAGGGAGGATGTTACAATATTACTCCTGTAAATTAACAGAATCAGTTATTTGGGGTTATCACTGCCAGAGGAGTTTCAAATAGTTAATAAATCAAAGGGTTCACTTACTTTTACCACCAGCACTGCGAATGTTTAATGGATGTGTTTACAGACTTTATTCTCCACACCCCTCAAATAGCGCCTTCTTTAAAGTCAAAGAATTGGACTACCATTCAGTGCTGTTTGGGGACATAGATGTAACTGACAAGTTTTTGAGCACAAAAATGGCAGTGACAACCTGTTTGTGCACAAAGATGGCACTGACAAGCTGTTTGGGCTCAGAGATGGCACTGACAAGCTGTTTGGGGACAAATATGCTACTGGTAAGTTGTTTGGGGGCAAATATTTCACGGACCAGCTGTTTGGTTGCCAAAGAAAATGATTGTAGTTAGAAGTGTTAGGTTTGCGAATGAGAATAGTTAGTAATATAGCAACACCCATCTGGGGCACAAATAAAATATTGCAACAAGTGACCCCAGGCTCCACCCTGCCTGAGCTTATAGCCTGTGTAGACATTTGAAAAACTGACTTGTTGTCAAAGTGACATCCTATGATAGTGTCATGTTAAAAGCCACTGGTCTCTCCAGTACAGACCATTCTATTGCTACTATTTGTTGATGATGATACCATGAATGTGTGCTTGATTTTATCCACCTTGCAGCAATGGGCACAAGACATAAACTAGAAAACACATATTAAAGTGAGATTCTACATACTGAATATTCTAACAGTGTATGAATGAATATAAAGCATGTCTAACTTAAAGTTGTATCTAATGCTATAACATTAAGTAAGTATATTGCAATACTTACATTTTTCTTAAAATTACCATAATGAGCTCAGAAACACAATTCATATTCTGGCAACGTCGCATCATGCACACTTATACCGCTGACCCACTATTCCTTTTCTATCTTTTCTCTTTTTTTTTTTTTTTTACCTAGGCATATATTTTATGTGTTACTTGTCACTGTATTTTAAAAAAACTTTGAAATTGAAAATTCTTGCTCTTCTCAGCCATGAATCCCTTTTCATTCTATTTTTTTTTTTTTATATTATTTTAAATCATTCTTTGCTTTGAAAAGGTCAGTTCTATTCCCATTCGGATCTCCAGCAGCAACCTGATAATGATTAGTCTTTTTCTTGCCTCTTAGTGGATTTCTACGTACAGCTTCCAAGGAGATCAGGGAACGATACAGCACTATTATACCATAGAACGTGAAACTGACTTACATGTTGTGGGTAATGAGTAGAGAAGGCTTGCCTGCTTGACTTTCATTGATATGCCCTGGTCTTCATTATTATGGGATTTTTTTTTTAATGAGGAGACTCACACATCATTAAAATAATTCCAGTTTGACATTTACTGGAGACCTTTTCTCTTATCCTGCTTGAAGTACTCATATGTTGGAAACAATGTAAAATGAGATGAGAATATTGAAGCAAAGGTTTTTTGCCATGTATCAGATTCAATATTGTCACTCACTATGCATTGTTATGATTATCTATATATATTTATATAAATACACATCCATGGGTAATGGGCAGAAGCAACCTAAAGTCATTGTGAGTATTGTACAGCCTGTATAAGTCAAGGCATAGATTCTACCTGTGTCGGAAGTCCAATGATCTCCAACAGTGAAGGAACTTTCATAATTGCAAAGGACCTCTCTTGATAACACACTACCAAAAGGTACACCACGGCTTAGCAAATATTTGTAGAGTTTAGAGTTAAGGAGCCAAATAGACAAATTCAGGGACCAGCTTAGGGTTTTTTGGAGCCAGGAACATGGCACTTCCATATGGGTCTATTCACTAAATTTCAAGAATAGCTCAAGGAGGTCCACTCTGGAGGTCGATTTTGAGGTTTGAATCTTCCCCATTGAAAGTAATGCTAGGTGAAATGATCAAAAATATTTGACTACGTCAAACACGGGTGCTGAATTTGACAAAGTCTCAAAATGAAAGTCGACCTCCTCGAGCGATTCTCGAATTTTAGTGAATGGACACAACACAGTTCTAGATAAATAAAACAAATCAAGGGATTAAGGAGTCAGCAGTAAGGATTTTAGTATCCATGGCTTCCTGGCTCCCGGGATTTATCAAGTACTGAATTACTTTGACTTTCTAGAAATTACGCTAAGCATGCTGGGATATCATAGGACAGTGTCATCAGTGACATATAAACGCCGCTGTTTATCCTAAACCTAGAGCTTTTCATGAACCTTTCATGCTGTCATTTTTTTGTCCATTCCCCGCAGAATTAAATGATGATTTCTACATTTTACTTTTCATAGTCCATGATTTTACATTTCATTATCTAATCTTTCCACTTCGTTGGTTGCAAATTAGTATTTGTTAATAACTCGGGGAAGCTATCGTCAAAATTCAGTAAATATTCAATGAGTCATAACACAAGTCCTTCCATTATCTTTTGCAGTATGCAAAAAAAAAAAAAAAATACATATTTAAAATATATCGCGGCAGGATAATTAGCACAGAACCTATGTAGGTCTTTTGGAACATCCCTTTGTACACAGGTTGCTTAGCATCACTATCATGACCTGGGGAAACAGGGGTTCTGCTTTTTCCATCAATTACAATGAATACAACTCTACTGTTACTAAGCAAGCTGCAGATATTTTCACAGAAAACAATCATCATACCATAACTTTCAGTAGCTAAAGATTTAAATAGAGTGCCATCACCGATGGTTCCACCAAAGATAATGCCTGACTGTCCTATCACCAAAGCAAATAGTTTATGGGGCATCTTGGTACCACATCTTCAGTTCTTCAGCCTACAGCAGGTAGGCACATAGCTAGGAGCACAATGAAAATGCCCAATCGGAAACTGGCTCTCAGCATATATGAGTTAGTTCTGTGCCAGGGCAGAAGTACGTAAGGGTCAGGTAAACTTTCTGTGTGTCAGGATCTGTGGCATAAGTAATTATAATTAGGTCCAAAACCAGGATGCCTGAGGCAAGAATCAATTTTAAAGCAGATAGGACTCAGTAGGAAAAGTAGAGAAACACACACAACATTATGGTTGATGGATTGGTGATTTAAAAATAATGGGGGTGTTATGAAACACTAATGCACACATACCAGCATGGTCTCCATCAGAAATTCTAGGTTCCCTTACAGACTAAATGGTCTGGGCCCCCCACACTTCATTTCTCCTGCCCTCCTTTTGTTAATGCACCCACATAACTTGCCATAGCACCACCTTACAGCACCCATCATGCACCAACAGGTGTTACTACAGAACACCAAGGACATGCCTCAGAACCCACTTTGCACACCTAGGACATGCCCCAGAATCTATGTTGTACACACAGGACATGCCCCAGCACCCATATTATGCACACAGGACATGCCACTGCAACAGGTTACATACCCAGCACCCAGATTGCATTCACAGGACTCCACCAGCACCCACATTGCATTCTTCTTGCTGTATAGTGGTGAGCAGCGGAATGTAAGTGGTCTAGAAGTTCAGTGGGGCCTTCTGAGTGCTTTGTTTATAAAAAGAACTCTCCTCACCAGCCCTGCTTGCTGGCAAACAGGCAGCTGTTTGTCTGTGCGGTTCCCATGTGCAAAGGCATCATCATGGCTGATTCTCATGTTCCAAGCAAGTCTATAATGTCTGAGTTCCGAGAGGTCACATGAGCCTTGATGCTCTGACTTGTGTGGAGTGCAAGAGGTAGCTGCCTGCTTGCCCGCAAGTAGGGCTAGTGAATGGAAATCTGTTGATCTCACCAGACAGCACCTCTGCCTGCCAACTTTAAAAAACAATTATTATTAGTATTAAATGGAGCGCCGAGCTGTCCAGCCCTGGATATCTGAACCCCTTGCAACCATAACTCTTGAATTATCAGTGGTGAAGAGTCTGATTCCTTGCATGTGATAAACTAATTATAGTATAGTGAGTATAGAGAGTGAAACATACCATTTTCCACATGTTTCCTTGGTAACAGGTCCCACATCACCTTGGCAATTCTAAAAGTCAGATGGATTAATTATGATTAACTGGTGACAGTACACAAGGAAATAACAGGGTTAAAAGTGTCATTTGAAAACTGTAAATATCTTAGATGTGTGAAATCAATGTTGAGAAATGTAATGTCGTTGTGTATTTATAAAAAAAAACATTTCTAGGCTACAAACTGTATTATGTGCCTAACAAGGTAATGGTAACAATGTTTTTAACCCTTGAGGGTTTAGGTCATGGAACAGTCTGCACCACTTCAAGCCTGCCTACTCTGTCTACTAATAAAACTACATAAGATTAAAGGGCAACTGTAGCAAAAATTTAACTAATGGAGGAGATTGCCGGGGACTACCAGCATCCAGGTAAGTATTGGGGAAGGGGGGAGGAGAGGGGTGGTTTAATTGGCACATTAACAAGCAAATGATGGGTAAAATAATACTGGCAAATGAAGGACAAAATAATACTGGCAAACGATGGGCAAAATAACTAGCAAATGATGGGCAAAATAACACTGGCAAATGAATAGAAAAATAACTGGAAAATGAAGGGCAAAATAATACTGGCAAATGAATGGCAAAATAACAATAGCAAATGAATGGCAAAATAACACTGGCAAATAAATGGTAAAATAATACTATCAAATGAATGGAAAAATAATACTGGCAAATTATGGGCAAAATAACTGGCAAATGAAGGGTAAAATAATACTGGCAAATTAATGGTAAAATAATACTGGCAAATTAATGGTATGCCAAATCGTGTGGGTGTATGAGTATAAGCCAAGTACTGTGGGCAGTAGTGTATCTTCCACAAGGCAAACAAGGCACTTGCCTAGGGCTGTACTTTGCCAGAGGGTGTTAAAGCACACTTCTGGTGCTTCAAACATTTTCGCTCCCTCCCCCACCATTCAGCAAGCTTTAGCTCCTTCCAATTAATCGGGGTGGTGGGGGCATGTAATGGATGTGGTGGGGGTATGTAATGAGGGTGATGGTGGAATGTAATGGGGGTGATGGGGCATTTAGTGTGTGTGCAATGTGGGGGATGGTGCATGTATTGGGGTGATGGAACATGTTGTGGGTGTGCAACGTGGGTGATGGGGCATATCGTAGGTGTGCTACGTGGGTGGTGGTGGGGGCCTGAAGTTTGTCTGCCTAGGGCAGCACAAAACCAAGATACACCACTGACTGTGGGTACTGTATGGTGAAGTGTTAAGTCCTTTAGGTGCAATGTGGGTTCAGATGAACGTCATGAAAATAAGAAATTAACAATTTTTCAATAACATTTTTAATACATATGAAAATAGTTTAATATAATATTAAAAAGTTCATATAAGTATAAATGCAACTAGTTATATACATATATTTGGGGTCCACCTCAAGCTTTTCAAAAGGCGAGAAATATTTTAATGTTTTTTTTGGTTAGAAAAGTAATATTACTTCACTGAGAGGGTGGTGGGTGCATGGAATAGTCTTCCTTAAGAAATGGTAGAGGTTAATACATTAAGGATTTTAAGCATACATGGGATAAGCATCTCTGCCTGAAGCACATCTGCACCAGATCTTACTATATTTCATGTAAAAGTGATAAAATGCCTGATGTAATTGTTGTGCTGTGAATATATCTGTTGTATACCAAGGATGCATGGTAAGGGGAACTTGTTGATATAATCTACACTGTGACAAGTAGGTGGAGTTACATTACGCTAATTATATCGAGTGGGCGGAGCTTTTGTACAATTTCTTTTTATTAAGATTTAGTAATATTCATAAGTGTAGAAAGAAAGTTACATACATATAACAATAATAATGTCTCTCACATAGACCTTATATATCCAGCAGCCAAGAAGTATAGATCCACAGGTCTTGAACAAAAATAATAACAGTATGTGATATACATATTCAAATTGTTTGTTGGATCAAACTTGTATCTTCTGTTGACATGGAGATTGTAGTCCTCTCTGGATCCGTCATCATCTTGTATAGATTATTGATTTGAATTATTTTAATAAATGTGAGATAACATTAATAATATATATACATACAATAACCACACATATTTACACACATAAGTAAAGCGAAGAAATAGAAAAGGAAAAAAAAGGGAGGTGAAACCCGACCTATCTTTTAATACCTAATGAAAGGATACAGGTATTGTATGCGTCTTGTACGTCTCCAGATTAGTTTATCTACATCATCTATATTTAATCAGAGCTTCTGCACCCCTTGTGCCTGAGAAAAACTCCATCCAGTAAAACCATCTTTGACTATTTTGATCACCCCTACCTTGTGCCGACATAAGGAGGTCTTCCATTAATCTTGTCTGTTCCACTAAGGACATCCACTCTCCGTAAGTTGGTGCTATTTGTCGTTTCCAATATTTTGGAATCAGCAATTTAGCGGTTTTGAGAAGATGTATCGTCAGTGATCTCTTATATTTGTGGAGTGATTGTGGTGTGTGGTGTAGTAGGCATGCCTCAGGTGTAGAGGGGAAGTACGGGTTGTCCAACATTCGGATTGTGTCTATTATTGCATCCCAAAATGGGCGTTTGGCGGGACAGTGCCACCAAATATGGATGAAATCTCCTCTATGGGTAAGGCACCTCCAACAGCGATCCGTGGGATATATGGAGTGCAACACAGCAGGAACCTTGTACCAGCGTGTAAAAATCTTATAGCTATTTTCTTGGGTTGTTGTTGCAATCAAACCTTTATGCGTTAGCATGGCTATTTTACTCCATTGGTCATCAGTAAACACTGTGTTGCAATCTTTCTCCCAGCTGCGTACAAAATATGGTTTTGTGTTATGTTTTAGATTCAGTAGGATTTTGTGGATATCTGATATAAGATTAGTAGGTTGTCGGTCTGTGGCACAGAGTGTCTCAAATGGAGTCAGGGAGTTTTCCATGTTTTTGTCTTTAAGCATGGCAGTAATGTAGTGTTTCAGTTGCCTATATAGGTATAGATTACGTTGTGTATTATTATGTGTACCCGTCAGGTCTTCTAGTGGGCGTATAGTGGAGCCTTTAAGCATGTGGCCCAATCTAGGGTAGCGGAACTCATTCTGAAATAATTGTTGTATGTTTGCGCAAGAGAGCCCGGGTGGGAATTCTGCGTTGGCTATGAGTGTGAGCATGGGGGGACGGGTTGCCTAGGAAACCTGTTACCGTAGCTACTTGTTTCCATGCCTGAATAGTAGGAAAGACTGTCGGGAGTTTGGTGTCTAATATGATTTGTTGAGAAGTTGGGCGCCAGACCGCCGTTGGGATTGGTACTGTGAGTGCCCTCTGTTCTAGTGATATCCATAATTTATTTGTGGGTATGGACCACTCGACGATTCGTGCTAGGGCAGTAGATCTATAATAGGTTTCTATGTCAGGTAGTCCCGGGCCTCCGTGTTCCCTCTGTCGTATTGGTAACCTAATCTGGGGGGCTTTACCCTGCCAGATGAATTTACTAAGCAAACGTTTAAGGGATTTGAAAAAAGATGTACGGACATGTATAGGTAGTGTTTGAATAATATACAATATCCTTGGTAGAATGTTCATTTTTGTCACCGCTACTCTTCCAAACCACGAAAGGTGCTGGGTGGTCCATCTATATATGTCATGTTTAAGTGTGTGAATAAGGGGACTGTAATTTAGGTCAAATAATCTATTCAGGTCTGCAGAGAGTTTTATTCCCAAGTATGTAATTGAGGTAGTGGCCCAGCGAAAAGGGAATTCTGTTTGTAATTGTTGGGTGAGGTTTACATTTAAAGAAATGTTTAAAGCTTCGGATTTGGTCATGTTAATCTTGAAATTGGATAGGAGACCAAATTGTCTTAGTTCTTCTATTAAATTAGGTAAGGAAACCAAGGGCTGAGTGATTACAAATAATAGGTCATCTGCATACGCAGCAACCTTGTGGTGGTGGGGGCCTACTTCTATGCCCTTTATTGTAGAATTGTTTCTGATCGCATTTAGAAAAGGTTCAAGTGTTAAGACAAACAATAGGGGGGAGAGGGGGCATCCCTGCCTTGTCCCGTTTGACAGGGTGACTGGTCCAGATAGTGTACCATTTACACGTACACGGGCCGTGGGAGAATGATATAAGGCCGTTATCCAATTATACATTGACTCACCTAAACCTATGTGTTTTAACACTGCCCGTAGGTAAGACCAGTCCACCCTGTCAAACGCCTTCTCCGCGTCGGTGGAGAGTAACATAGAGGGGATATTATTAGAGATAGATTTATATATAAGATTAATGACTTTAGTAGTATTATCTCTCGCCTCACGTCCAGGAATGAAGCCCGCCTGGTCCCTGTGAATAATGTCTGGTAAAGCCTCTTTCAGACGGTTGCTTAGGATTTTTGCTAGTAATTTCACATCTACGTTTAAGAGAGATATAGGTCTATAACTAGCACATTGTTCTAAGTCCTTACCCTCTTTGGGTAGGATCGTGATATGGGCCTTTTGGGCTTGAGTAGGTAGTACACATCCCGAGACTATAGAATTAAACATTTTTTGTAGGTGTGGGACTAAGATGTCGCTAAATGTTCTATAATATAGTAGGGTTAATCCATCTGGGCCTGGACTTTTGCATGAGGGCGATGATTTGATAGCTTCTATAATCTCTGATGTGGAGATTGGAGTATCTATAGAGTCGGAAAACTCTTTAGTAAGTTTAGATGTCATGTTGAGTGAGAGATAATTTTGTATTTTAGTTTGGCGGGCCTCATCATCTCGGAGACGAGTCAGTCGATATATTATATAATTCCCGGTAATACTGGCGGAAAGCCTCTGCTATGTGTTCCGTATGGTGTACCAGAGAATTTTGTTTTTTCCTAATTTTAGATATATAAGATAGGGTTTGTTTATGTTTAAGAGCTGTAGCAAGCATTTTACCTGGTTTATCTCTATGGGCGTAGAAAGTGCTATTCATTTTTTGGAGGGAATGTTGTGTTTTGAGATTGCATAGAGCGGTTAATTCAGATCTTAGTTTAATCAGTTGTTGGAATAAGACCGTGGTCAGTTTTTTTGTGTGCAATGTTTCAATCTTTGTTATCTGGTTTATGAGTTGTAGTATGGATGCCGACCTTTGTTTTTTAATATATGAGCCTATACTTATCAGTTGGACTCGTATGACCGTCATGTGTGCTTCCCATATGATTGTGGGGGTCAATTCTTGATTATCATTTTCCCGGAAATAATTGGTCAGAGTGGTCGTGAGTTTCAGGAGGTTTGTGTTATCCTTAAGAAGGGTTTCGTTCAACCGCCAGTTGGGCTTTTTTGGGGTAAGCGTGGGAATTTGCAGTGTTAGGTGTACTAGGGCATGGTCACTCCATGTTATATTTCCTATTAAAGTTGTATTTACCAAATTAAGATGTCTATGTGAAATGAAAATATAGTCCAGTCTAGAGTACCTGTTATGTGGTATCGAGTAATATGTGAAATCTCTGTCACAGTCGTGTTGGATGCGCCATGTGTCTGCTAATTGAGTTTTATGTAAGGCCTTTCTTACCTTGATAATCTTATGTTTACCGAGAGTGGAAGTCCCACTGGAAGAGTCCAAGGCTGGGTCCATCACCATATTAAGATCGCCTCCCATGATGACTATTCCTTCAGCAAATTGTTCAAGATCTTTAAGAATAGAACATAAAAACAGGTGTTGGCGTACATTTGGAGAGTATATGCATTCAAACGTTATTGTATCATGACCTATGGTACCCTTGACAAATATCGCTCTTCCATCACTATCCTGCCAGGATCCCGTGACTGAGAATGGGAGAGATTTAGTAATGTAAATAGCTACCCTTTAGATTTCCTAAAAGGAGAGTGTGAGTATCATCTCCCAAGATTAGGGTAAATATGACGAGAGCTACCTGTTTTGGGTCTTCTGGGCATTCCGATTCCGGTAGGCCCCGTATCCTTAAATTGTTGCGTCGTCCTCTGTTATCCATGTCTATCAGCTTCAAGGAGAGTTGTGCTGTAAGACTTTGTTGCGTTTTCAGGCGTTGGTCTATTTGTTGCATCGTTATCCACGAGGAGGCTTGTTCTCTTTCCACAAAGTGGATGCGAGCATCTTGAGTTTTGATGTCGTCTTTAATCTCTGCAAGCTCATCGCGTACAGCTGAGCGAACTTGGTCTATGACCGCCGCAAATTCCTTTTTTATTTGTGTAGTAAACGTCGTGAAATCGGTTTTCGTGGGGATCTCCCTCAGTTGGGATCGTATATCTTCTGTAACTTCACTCTCCTCTTCTTCCCTTAGGTCTTCGTCTGAGGAGTTCAGTGCCTCTTCTATCCTCGGAGGTTCCGGCGCCATTTTCTCCTTTCTGGAGGGAAAAGTTTCCAGTGGTAATAAAAAGTTTTTTAACGGTCCCCCGTTGTCAGATTTTTTCCCTTTGCAATGTCCTGGGGTTGGGGTAGTTTTTTGGGAGGTTTGCCCATTTCTCCAAGTAATTCTAAGTGTGGTTTGCAAGTAAATAGCGCGGCGAAGCAGGAGCTGTCGGATCACACGTCTGGTCTCATCGAGTGTCAGCCACGCCCCCCGGGCTGAGCTTTTGACAGTAGGTGTGGTCAATTTTAAAGTAAGTAATTGGAAACTGAGCTGCAAAGTGTCCCTGGATTTTTTTTATAAGTTGGCAACTATGAGTCTTGGTTATAATGATCCCCAGACTGATCAATCCCTTCTTGTGTTATACTAATATCACCTATGTCTGGGGTGTGTACAATTCGTACACTTGATGCCATCCCTTAATTAAACACAACTTCATTTTTTGCTACAGTTGTCCTTTAAGAATGGAAATAACTCAAAATCTTGCCAGCATCCACTGTAGAAAATGTAAGTTATTTTATTTACACGGCTCCCAACGTACTGAACTGAATGAGCAAATTACGAATAAAGAATCAGCACTGGCAGGTCGGACACATCTCCTGAATGATACATTAAAATGATAGTGTATAAAGCTTCAGCCAGGCAAAATCAAGGGAATTATGCCAGGACTATGTCAACCGGGAAATATCTGCACATTCAGCACTGGACTTAGAATAGAGATAAAAAGATCTGCTTAGTGCAAATCCAGATTTACCCCAAATGCCTTCTGTGGCTAATGTCTATCTAGCAGAAGAAACCTCCGAGGGTGAAGTGGTGTGCAACTTCCAAACCCCCCCCCCCACCCCCTCCCCCACCCCCCATCACTTGCTGGAGCTGATCAGCTGCACATATGTGGAATATGTCAAACATAAGTTAACACAAGTTATTTAAAGGCAACTGTAGCAAAAAATGTACCGTATTTTCCGGCGTATAAGACGACTTTTTAACCCCTGAAAATCTTCTCAAAAGTTGGGGGGTCGTCTTATACGCCGGGAACTGGGATTTACTCACCTATTTTCTGCTCTGTCTCCGCTCGCGCTGTTAAGCCGGTCCGTGGCTGTGAGGGAAGCGTTGTGAGCTCCCCTCAGGCCGCGCGGCTTCAATAAAGTCTGTTTAAACTTTTTTTTTAAACAAAACTTTATTGACCGCGCGGCTGGAGGGGAGCTCACAACGCTTCCCTCACAGCCACGGACCGGCTTAACAGCGGGAGACAGAGCAGAAAATAGGTAAGTACTGGGGATTGGGGATTGGGGAAGGGGGGAGGAGGGTGGCAAACTCTATATTTTAACCTGAAAGGTTAAAATATAGATGCGATTTTTCCGGCTTATAAGATTACTTAGTTGGGGGGTCGTCTTATACGCCCAGTCGTCTTATACGCCGGAAAATACGGTACTTATATTTGATTGAAAGATTGTATCAAGTGTAGATGTTTCATACAGAAATTCTTTAATGAAAGAATTTAAATTAAGTGCTTTATTAAGCCTTCTTTACTTCATATTGTTCTCTCAGGGGCAGGGCCGGTGCAAGGATTTTTGGCACCCTTGGCGAAGATGGACTTTGCCGCCCCCTCCATGTAGTGTTACCATTTCAGTGGTGGTATAGTCAAGCTCAGTCTACAGTTTGCAGTGCACAGATGTACAGTATATATCCCATTACTATGCAGTGAACTCACAGTCGGTTGTAAAGAACAGCAGTAATCAATGTATTGTTAGCCAGACTGATAATTATCCTTTAAGTGGTACAACATATCTCCTATTAGTTTATAGTTCCACATTGCACCCAGGACTTACCCCAGCACCTAAATTTACTTTTGGCTGGGTGAGCATTATAGGAAAGGTAGAGTAAATAACATTATCATTTATAATGGTACCAAATAATATAAATAAATAATAATGACTGATAAGCAGCTAAAGAGGAAATAAAGAAAAATTAAATTACTAATAAATAAGAAAAAATGAAATTAATTAATCAAAAATTCCAAGAAAAAAATTTAATATTTTTTTTTTTTTTTGCAAAACAATACAATAAATATGCAAATAAAAAATTGAGCAGTTCATAGTAACCAGTAGTCTAATCAGTATCATTTGCACAAACATTTAGTAACTCGCTAGATGCTCGTGGTAATGGACAGTATATCTTGCCTGGTACTCTGTAGTGCATAGTAATGCCTCATCCCTGGTGGCCAGTGGTTTCTAAGTTCACTGCGTGCAGGTCAGTAGGCGGGGATATGAAGTCATATCCCCACGCTCCCTTCCTATTGGCCAGTCACACAGCATGACGAGCAGGTCTGTGCCAGAAGTAGGGTCGCTTTAAGACTCTAGTGGGCCCTGGGCAAAGTCTTAAGCAGTGTGCACAACACGACCCAATTTTTCTAAAGTCACATTGTAAAAAACTGTTTGTAAATGTAAACTTTTTAATATTACATGGAACTATTTTCATATCACATTCAACTATTTGTATATGTAATACACATTTTATTTAAAAATTGCATTTCCTGTTTTTATTCCCATTTTCTGCACACACATTGCACCTAAAGGACTAAACACAGTACTTGCCATGTACCCATATTGCACCCACAGCACTTGGCTTGCACTCATATGGCACCCACACAATTTGGCATGCCACAGTGTCAATTTGCTCCACAGAACATGCCACAGTGTCTCTTTGTCCCACAGAACTGCCCCTGCAGAACAAACCACAGTGTCACTTTCCCCCATAGTTCAT
This sequence comes from Pelodytes ibericus, assembly GCA_036172795.1. Taxonomy (NCBI): domain Eukaryota; kingdom Metazoa; phylum Chordata; class Amphibia; order Anura; family Pelodytidae; genus Pelodytes; species Pelodytes ibericus. The sequence continues at coordinate 34,284,494 of CM069859.1, read as the reverse complement.
GTTGTTTTGCCCCACAGAACATGCCACAGCATAATTTTGACAATTAAAATAAGCCACTGTCAGGTACCAATTATCATGCCACAGTCACTTCATCATTAACATATGCAACAGTTTGCCTATTAAAACATGCCCCCGTTTATCCATGAAATATGCCACATGTTGCCCAATAATATTCCAGTGTTATTTTGCCATTAACAAGCCACGGCCAATTTGCCCAATAATATGCCAGTATTATTTTCCCCTTAATAAGCCAAAGATAATTTGCCCAATAATATGCCAGTTTTATTTTGCCATTATTAAGCCACAGATACTTTGCCCAATAATAAGCCAGTATTATTTTACCATTAATAAGCCACGGATTATTTGCCCAATAATATGCCAGTTTTATTTTGCCATTAATATGCCCAGTCAATCTGCCCAATAATATGGCAGTATTTTTTGCCATTAATAAGACACAGCCAGTTTGCCCAATAATATCCCAGTATTATTTTGCCTTTAATTAGCCACAGGTACTTTGCACAATAATATGCCAATATTATTTTTTCATTAATATGCCCCAGCTAATTTGCCCAGTAATATGCCAGCATTATTTTGCAATTACTATGCCCCCGCCAATTTGCCCAATAATATTTCAGTATTATTTTGGCAATAATAAACCACAGATGCTTTGCACAATAATAAGCCAGTATTATATTGCCATTAATATGCCCCAGCTAATTTGCTCAGTAATATGCCAGTATTATTTTGCCATTAATATGCCCCCGCCAATTTGCCCAATAATATTACAGTATTATTTTGCCAATAATAAACCACAGATGCTTTGCACAATAATATGCCAGTATTATTTTGCCATTAATATCTCCCAGCTAATTTGCCCCATAATATGCCATTATTATTTTCCATTAATATGCCCCAGACAATTTGCCCAATAATATGTCAGTATTATTTTGCCATTAATTTGCCACAGCCAATTTGCCCAATAATATGCCAGTATTATTTGCCATCAATATGCCGCAGTCAATTTGCCAAATAATATGCCAGTATTATTTGCCATTAATAAGACGCAGCCAATTTGCCCAATAATATGCCACCCTCCACCCCCCTCCCTTAGTACTTACTTCCTAGCTGCCGTTCGTTTTCCCCTCCTACACGGAGGGAAGTACAGTCACCGGATATGATGTGATGTCATATCTGGTGGAAAGGTTTTGTTTTTCTTATCTTTTTTTCTGCAAGATTTGGCGCTCAGGGGGCAGATATGTTGTTTAGAATCTTGGGTCAGATATTCACTCACCTGGGTTCAGATGAACAGAGATCTGACCCATCTGACCAAAGATTCTAAACAAAATGTCAGCCTCCTGGTAGAGCTATATGGAGTAAAGATGGCTCAATAAGATACTTTATTTGTATTCTTTCATTAAATCATTTCTATATAAAATGCCAACACTTGATGCCATACACTTTCAATGTAACAGACCTCCTTAAAGTCCCATTTAAACCTAAACACATATTATTTCAGTATTTAAATGGCCAGCAGTCAGCAGTTATGTGGGAGGAGTCCCACATCTTAGGAGATACAATTGAGGAGTCTTAAAGTTCTCATATCATACCATAGTTGCCAACATCGACCATGGTTCCAGGGACACATATTTGTTCCACATGCTGCAGACAGGGCATGCAAAGTGCAGCACGACAGCATGTAGGGTGCATATACGCACAGACACAATCCAATTAATTAATCATGGTAGGTTCTTTGACATCTCCACCCTGATTAATTAATTGGATTGTGTCTGTGCGTATATATCCATCCTACATACTGCTGGGCTGCACTTTGCATGCTCTTTCTGCAGCATGTGGAACAAATATATGTCTCTGGAAACATGGGCAATGTTGGTAACTATATTATAGTGTACGAACGGTATGTGAATCTTCATTTTATCATGATGACCAGCAGAGAATCTATCCCATTTTGGAATTTGCTACTTTCATCATCTCTGTCCAGAGTTATTATTACTGTGCATTGAAAATCCATTGTCAATACAATATTTGAAATGCCGTCCACACTACACTAAAACCCTTCCATTTTTTGGTGGGATTGTGCCTTTAAGGGTATGCCTGGTGGTCAGTTACATATGCACTGGAACTGTACTCTGTTTTCAGACTTTTGGGAAGAATCCTATCAACTTTGGGATAAGCTTAGGGATAGGCTTTTGACACGGGTATATATTTTAAGGTTATGAAAAAGGTATTATGGTCAGATCTGGCTACTTTAATTTGTACTACATTCTCTGCTAACAAATCATCAAGTAAGTTTCACACCTAAAAAAAAAAAATCAGTTTTCTCTACCTCCTTTAGCATACATTAACATTTATTTATATAGCGCCAACATTTTACGCAGCACACTTCCGAGCTCTTGCAAATTGGGAGCCTGGGGGCGGAGCTTATAAGGTCAAGTGTTAGCTCCACCACACATGCATGGTAGGCGCTGTCATTCACACTGACAGCACTACTGCAAATGTGCAGGAGCCAGTCTTTGGTGTCCCAGACACTGGAGACTTACATTTTTAATGTGGGATTGGGGTCTAAATTCCGCTGTTCCGCTAAATCAGAGATAGAGTGGGATCGCCTCCCAATTGTCATGTGAAATGCAGTTGGGAGGTATGCGGTAGTAGACATTTTGAGAGTATTTTAAAAAAGCATTTACCCAGTTTACTGGAAGATGATAGTTTACAACCAGTTATTTCAAATGATATCCTTATTATGGCAAATGGACCTCGACTTACTGTCTCCAAGTTTGTTTCAATCTGAACATCTGATGGTTAAAAACACGTTGTTACACTACAGGGAGCCAGTTACCCATGTGACTGTTGTGATCATTCGATGGTGGGTAGTACTTCAGATCTTCTGCCACCTAGTGGGTGTTTAACATAAATCATTAGATTAATTGTAACACCCATGTTTTTTGTCTCTTGACTTGCCTTCTGTGTATGCTGCAAACTGTGGGGAAAACATCACGACCCCTGAAAGCCAGTATTAGGGAGTAAAGTAAAGTGAAATAAGGTACCTTATTGAGCCCTCTTTGCTTGTATAGCTTTATCAGGGGGCTGACATGTTGGATCAGATAAAGGAAGACCTGACCCAAGATTCTAAGCAACATGTCTGCCCCTGATAGAGATGAATGAAGGAAACAGGTGTAAGAAATTATCACACCCTCCTACAGGGGTTATTCTTTTAGGGAATGTGTGACGAATGAAGCACAGAGACAAGTGTATATAAAAAGGTATATTGTTATTAAATTGAGATACTGTTACAGGTTATACAGGAAATACACAGTGTACACATTACACATAACTGGTTCATAATTAACAGTTAACAGAAACATGGTATACTTATTAATTATTGGAGATCTTCTTGTGCCTTCATCTTGGGTCTTCTGCTGGCTGTCCTCTACTCATGCCAGGAACAGAGAAGACTAGCACTCTCCCTCCTTCCACAGGAACAGCAAGACTCACTAGCAAAAGTGGTTCACTCAACTAAGTATCCTAAAATCCCTCCAAGATACCTCCCATAGAGATAAAAGAACCAGTTCCATCCAGTTTGGAGACATATGGTCAAAGTAATAAAGGCAACCCCCTTCTCACATATCGGTTAGTAAATAAAGACTGGAAAGGTGAGTGAAAGGCTTGCTCACACAATTTAAAGGAGTCATCACTGTAGCCTTGTTTACAACCTTTTCTGATGTGCAAATGACCTTCAATTGTGAAACCAGATTACACGCCCACCCCACCAAAAGCAGATATATATCTATTAGATATAAAACAACATTGTTTATAAAGGCACCCTATATTTCTTACACAGGTCTCAATAAGATGGCTATTTGTATTATTCCATTTAAAATGTGCGATCTTTCAATTAAATATACAAAAGGGATAGTTGTCCTTTAAGGTCACTGGAAGGCATAAACAGCTGCCTTCAAATTTGGTACTCTCATCACGCCTTCACTAGCTTCCCTTATTTTGCTATTCTTCCATATTAGTTATGGAATGATCAGGGCAGGCGCTACCTATAGGCAAGTTAGATGGTGGCCTCGGGCTCAGATCTGCAAGACGCACTCTGCCAGAGCCCCTCCAGCAGCTGCTGAGGAGAGAAATCCTCCCGCTGACCAGTCTCCCTGGTGTCTAGTGGGGCAGTGCCAGAGGATGTCATGTGACCCAGGTAATCGATATCAGAAGAGTCATCAGAAGTGTTGGGCAGCATCCTACGATGACACTAGACAACAGGAGGAGAGTGGTGGAAATAACAGGCTGGGGTGTGTGGTGGCACTGGAAAGTTGTTTGGGGACATATATGGCACTGGAGATAGGTATGGCACTGGCAAGCTGTCTGCAGACATGGATGAAAATATATGTGGGGTGAGATATGGCACTGGCAGAGTCGATGCTACTAATAGGTGAACTTAGTGTCTCCCACACAGGATACATGGATTGGGTGTCTGGGTCCTGTCACTGCTCACGCTCCCGAGAGTATAAGAGGCAACCTGAGTGAATGACTGTGTGCCTGGGCAGTGCAAAAACATAAAGTTACCCCCCACTAGACACCAGGTTAAATCCTGTAAGGGTGCTGGGTGGTTTAGAAAATTGGACAGACTAGATGGACCAAATGGTTCTTATCTGCAGACACATTCTATGTTTCTATGCTGCGGTATGTTCTATAATATGTATGTGTGTGCAATCTGGGCGCTGGGCATGTCATGTCTGTGCAATCTGAGTGCTGGGCAAGTTCTTTGGATGTAATCTGGGTGCTGGAGCATGTCATATCTGTGCAATATGGGTGCTGGGCAAGTCCTGTGGATTCAGTCTGGTTGCTGGGTAAAGACTTGCTTGTGCAATCTGGGTCCTGGGCAAGCCCTGTGGATGCAACCTGGGTTCTGGGGACTGTATTTGTCATGTGTGTGCATGTAACATTGCATGTGTGACTGTGAGTATTCATGCTTGAAGGTGGGATTAGTAGGGGTGGCAAAATAAATGTTTTAACTAGGTCAGCAAAAAGTCTTGCCCCAGCCCTGACCACTGGCAAGTTGTTTAGGGACAACAATGGCACTGGCAAGCTGTTTTGGGACACTGGTGTAATGACAAGCTGTTTGGGGACAGTGGTGGCAATGAGTTTAAGGGTCTGAGATTACACTGCAAGCTGATTGGTTACATCGATGGAAATGGCAAGCTGTTTGTGGATGGGTGTAGCAAATTGGTGGAGGCAAACCTAGGTTCTGCCCTGTTTGCCGAGGTGGGACACAGGGGGCTGAGCCCTGGGAATGGGACAACAATTTTTTCACACCTCATCACCTTTTCACAGGAACAGAAACCCAGCCATATGTAACAGTTATCCGATTTCCCAATTTAATAACTTTTAATGTTTATTTAAGTAATTTATCTGTCAGACAAAAAAAATCTATATAAAATGAAACCTCTTTTTTAGGTCTGCATTATAAAATAATAATCGCCCATCATATTACTCACATCCTAACAAGCTGCGCACAGTATAAATATGTTTTCTTTTTTATAGATTACCGCAGTGCAGACCAGCACAATACTGATCCATTAGTGACCTTTTGTAAACAACAGCTGTGTCTACAGGGGTCTTCGTAACCAACTAGTTGAAAGATGCCAGGGAGACAGTGCATGATAATTGTTGAGTCTGAAAAGGAATGAGCGGGATATGCACATCAAACGTTTTAAATTCTAATTATTTCATTTATAGGTAGAACTGCACTTCAGTTTGTTTGTGTTTCTCTGTGATATTTATGATGCAATTTCTACATTTTATTTACTGAAGAAACATATTCCCCCCTAGCCTCTATCCTCTGCCCCCCCTCCCCCCCCCCACTATCAGGGTAGTAGTACCTGTTACCCATGAACTCAAATGGGTGCTTTTTTTTTTTCTTGGCAGCCGCATCCGCTGCATATGGCTGCCACAAAAAAAAAGTTAAATAAAAAAATTGTATTGCCCCCGGATATGACAGTACGTCATATCTGGTGACTGTATTTCCCTCCTCCATGTAGAAGATGGAGCAGCCAAGTGGTGTTGGCTGTGGCTTATTAAATGGCAAAATAACACTGGCATTTTATTGGACAAATTGGCTGTGGCATTTTAAATGGCAAAATAACACTGGCATATTATTGGGCAAATTGGCTGTGGCATATTAAATAGCAAATTAACACTGGCATATTATTGGGCAGATTGGCTGGGGCATATTAAATGACAAAATAACACTGGCATATTATTGGGCAAATTGGCTGTGGCTTATTAATGGCAGAATTATTCTGGCATATTATTGGGCAAATTGGCTGGGGCATATTAAATGGCAAAATAATACTTGCATTTTATTGGGCAAATTGGCTGTGGCTTATTAATGGCAAAATAATACTGGCATATTATTGGGCAAATTGGCTGTGGCTTATGGCAAATAACATTGACATATTAATGGCAAAAGTAATACTGGGATATTAATGGCAAAAGTAATACTGGCATACTAATGGGCAAATTGGCTGTGGCATATTTTTGGCACAAAAATACTGGCATATTAATGGCAAAATGGCTGTGGCATATTAATGGCAAAACAACACTGGCATTTTTAATGGACAAACGGTGGCATATTTTAAAAGCAATCTGACTGTTGCATATGTTAATAGGTACCTGACAGTGGCTTATTTTAATTGGCAAAGTGATGCTGTGGCATGTTCTGTGGGGCAAAATAACATGTACTATGGGGGAAAGTGACACTGTGGCTTGTTCTACAGGGGCAGTTCTGTGGAACAAAGTGACACTGTGGTATGTTCTGTGGGGCAAATTGAAACTGTGGCATGTCAAATTATGTGGGTGCAATATGAGTGTAAGCCAAGTGCTGTGGGCAGAGGCGTAACTAGAGACCACCGGGCCCCGGAGCCAAAATTGGCCCGGGGCCCCCCGACCCCACCATTCAACTCCCCCCCAGAAATGCCACTTACATGCCTCCCAACTGTGCCGCTTTGTGTCTGGCCTTGTCTTAAATCTAGGATAGCCTTATACCTATCACATGCATGCTTAAACTCTTTCATTGTCTTAACCTATACAACTTCTACTGGAAGACTATTCCATGCACCCACTACCCTCTCAGTAAAGTAAAACTTTCATTAGTCCCTGGCCTTATCTTATATCTAGGATAGCCTTACACCTATCCCACCCATGCTTAAACACCTTCACTGTATTAAACTCTATCACTTCTGCTGGTAGGTTTTCAGTTCCAGCATTACAAAAAGTAGAAAGCTAAAACTGGAACAAATAAATCCATACTTATTTTAAAAATGTCCTTTTTAATGTGTATTTAATTATCCCGTTTGTTTCCCAGACTTGAATGATCCTCTAAGCAGGGAATTAAAGTTGTAAAGTGATTATTAATTTCTCTAATAATAATAATGAAATCCATCCCTTGCTATTTTTTTAAAGTATGAATCTCACTTACAATTCATATGCACAGGAATTATCACAGACAGAAATGTAATATCTGGTGTGGAACCTGCCCTTAAAATGCCATCTACAAATAAATTAGCATTTTGCCAACTTATGATTTTGTAAGCAAGGAAGGGTGGCGTAGGAAGGAAATCTACTTTACAATTAATATGTACAGAAAATGAAATAAATATTCTACTATCAACACCTAATTGATGTTTTGCTGGCAGACAATACAACACTGCATTGTTTAGTGTTTGCAGGAACATACATTTTAAAGTAGAGAAACAGAGATGCTTCATGAGTGTATTTGAAGAAAATTATTATTGTGTTTTTTCATCTTTGTTTACAGTTTTTTTTTTTTTTTTTTTTACTTTTGTTTTCAGTGATCTCATGACAGAATACAACAGCGATGTATGTATAGTACAGTGAAATGAGTACATGTATAACAGGCAATAAAGCTATTGTAAAAAGAAAATAAATCAAATGTAATAATATGAGATACTGTGTAGTAATGCTAAATTAATCAAAAACTAAAATGAAATAAATGTGGAGGAAGTTAGACCTTAAACAAGTCTAGAGAACATCTACCTCTATGGGATCTGGTTGAAAATATTGAAGAGTCTGATTAATCTCCCAAGTCAAATCGAATGTGAAATATCATGGAGATTCTGCTGATTTGAAGGAAATTATGTGTATCAGAATCTGTTATACCAACACACATGTAAAAATATTAAGTGGCATAGATACATTTTTAGCTTCAAATGACATATGACAGAAACAAGATGTCATATTTTGGATTCTGCAAGAGAGTAGGGGGATTATTTATAGACCTGCACATTAAAGCACAGGAGAAAAACAATTTACTTAGATATGATTTGGCACACCCACAAAAATTGCCACAAGTCAAGTAATACGTGTTAAGGGTAGTGCCAGATGCTGAATTACAGGACTTGACATTTAGAGAGGTTATTCCATAGGTTTATTGACACCACAAACCATCATAGGATGATGACACCTTTCATGAGGTTGGATTGATGGACAGGTCTGATCTTCTATGTAACAAAGGATAGACAACACAAATAAGCTATTTTCTGTGTCTAATTTTGGCATACATAGCTAAAATATGGCTCAAACCTTTAGGAAGCATAGGAATATTTTGTGAGATGCATTTCCCTGACTAAAGAGTTTAAAATAGCTTCATTGATGGCTTATAGAAGGGGGAGTGACTGTGATAGGCTTGTTAACACAGAATTCATGTCTAGAGACTGACAGACCCCACAACATTTTCTAGGATCCAAAAGATTAGGCAACTTTCCATGTTTAAGTTGTGTAATGTAACATGTGATAGATTCATGCACCAGCATCAAAATTAATGGTACAATATAGTCTTATATAATATGTCTTTCTGCGTATGCTCTGTATATGTTGACATGCCACTATAATCTCATTTATTCAAAAACTCAAAAGTAGATTATTTGAACACAAATCTACCATCAATACCTGGAAAATACACCTGCCTGTTCCTGCACATTGTTTTTTAAACCAAGAGGGCAGAAAATAGGGATCAGTTGCCAAAAAAGCATGAGGCAAGGTGGATCCATCACCATGAGTTCAATCTAGTACCATTTTTAATGGGACACTCCCACCAAAAAATTAAAAGGTTTTATTTTTTTTATTTTGTATTTTTGATTTCAGATTTGCCTTTTGTTTTTGTTATGTGACTGTATGTAATAAAATATGTAACTATACAAGTGTGACTGGGTGCCGCCATTTTGTGAAATATAGTTTTTTGTGTGCCACCACCAGAGACTTTACAGCACTAGTATCTCACTTTGGGGCTGGGGACACAGAATGCAGTCTGTAAGTCAGAATTCTGATCATAAACTTGAATGGGAGAGTAATGTAACTATTACATCACAAGGGGTGGAGTTATGATACTGTTTGATCAGGTTAATCTCCTCTCTTTGTGTTGGAAGGCAGGCAAAAAAAAGTTGTACACAGCCACACAATGGCCCACTATGATACACAGGAGCCAGTAAGAGAGCAGGGGAGTATCTTATGACATCATCATGCAGGCTTAGGCACAGCTGTAAAGTGAGACTGGCTGGAAGATTTTGGTTGTTTATGTTTCATCATGGGAATTATTCACAAAATGGAGCCAGAACATAAACACCTAACTTTATTTTTTCTTTTATATACAATTAATTCAATCATATATATTTAAAAAAAACCCAGAATAATATCATTTAAATATATGTTTGTTTTAAATGACCAGGTTATCTAGTTACATCTGGCATATTGAGTAGCATAATAATCCTGGCATATTGGGTGGCTAAGTCCTGGCATATTGAGAGGCATAATCCTGGCATATTGAGGGGCATAATCCTGGCATATTGAGGGGCATAACCCTGGCATATTGTGTGGGAAAATCCTGACATATTGAGTGGCATAATAATCCTGGCATATTGGGTGGCAAAGTCCTGGCATATTGAGAGGCATAATAATCCTGGCATATTGAGGGGCATGATCCTGGCATATTGTGTGGGAAAATCCTGGCATATTGAGTGGCACAATAATCCTGGCACATTGGGTGGCTAAGTCCTGGCATATTGAGAGGCATAATAATCCTGGCATATTAAGGGGCTTAATCCTGGCATATTGTGTGGGAAAATCCTGGCATATTGAGTGGCATAATAATCCTGGCATATTGAGGGGCAAAATCCTGGGATATTGAGGGGCATAATCCTGGCATATTGAGTGGCATAATAATCCTGGCATATTGGGTGGTTAAGTCCCGGCATATTGAGAGGCATAATCCTGGCATATTGAGGGGCATAATACTGGCATATTGAGGGGCATAATCCTGGCATATTGTGTGGGAAAATCCTGGCATATTGAGTGGCATAATAATCCTGGCATATTGGGTGGCTAAGTCCTGGCACATTGAGAGGCATAATACTGGCATATTGAGGGGCATAATCCTGGCATATTGAGGGGCATAATCCTACAGCGATTATTCAAATTACAGTGATTATTTTAGTGGGTGCTATACTACATATTTGTACCCTGTCCTGAGCCCGGTGCCACAGAGAGTGCAGTGCACTTGCAACTGCATGTGTGCCAGGCACATGACTTTAATCCTGTTCTGTTAGCTCAGTGGGCAACATCTAGGCATTTTTAAATACTGCAATTTGTTGGTGTTCATCTGAGAGTCAAATAGAACAGTCCAATACTGTGCTTACAGCCCACTTTGAAAAATTCTAATAGTTTTGGGTGGTAAATAGTACATTTGCGTCTTGCGGTGCACTTCATATCTGAGAGTCAAATAGAACAGTCCAATACTGTGCTTACAGCGCACTTTGAAAAATTCTGGCTACCTCCTCCTCCTCCAGCGCCGCTTCCACCTACACCGCCACGGTCACCGCCTCCTCAACCTATGGGTCACTTAGTATAAACTGAAAGAGAATACCCTGCACTCCAACCCTCTCTCAAATGGATAATTCTGTTGATCCTCCTGGCAGCCATGCTTTAGATTTATGTTCTTCCAAAGCTAAAATCAAAGATTCCCTCTAGTGCTATTTTATGGCTCAGCTGTATTTTTGATTTGTATGTATTTTATGTTATTTTAATTTATTTCCCTATCCATATTTGCTTGCAGGGCACTTGTCCTACTCTTACCCACATTTTACTACATTTTGCAGCCCTCTAGCCCTTTCCATGACTTTTTTAGAGGCATTTTAGTGGCCAAAAGTTCGTGTCCCCATTGACTTCAATGGGGTTCGGGTTCGGGGTCAAGTTCAGGGTCAAGTTCGAGCACGGACCCAGGCATTTTTTCGAAGTTCGGCGAACCTGCCGAACCCGAACATCCAGGTGTCCGCTCAACTCTATTTAAAATGATAACTTGTATTAAAATTGTACATCATGATGTCCATCTTTATGGTAATATTGTTCTTCTTGCAGATACTTTGCTGGAATTCCAGTCTTGAGTTACATCTCGGACGCAGCTGTTCCTGTACTGAGACACTTCTTTTTATTATGAATTGTTTTATTGGAGCAGCTGTGTAGCACAGAGCCTCCCTTTTTGTTATATGAATATAATGAAAGAGTTAAAATACCTCTTTAGATGGTTAGAAAGGTTTGTGAGGTAAAGCAATGATTTTAAATCTGTGTTCAATTCGTATGCTTCACTTATAATATATTGATTTTGAAATAAGTAGCGGTGATGAAATACATTTTTGACACAAATGACACCATGTTATATAATTGACATAATGTATGATTAATTTCATTTGCAATGTAACACTGCTTGAATTATTATGTATACAGTTTCACATTGATTGGATAAGCACTGACACTTTAGCTGATTGTATCATAATGATCATCTGTACATGTTATTCTATTTCAACATATACATCTATCTATACACATCTAAACATGGATCTATCCATGCATGTACATATTGATATCTACATAGATACACACACTGTGTGACAGTGATTTGTACTGCAACTGTGGACTGCAACTCCCCATGCCTGCTCCAGGATGATGCAGGGTTTCTCCACATCCTGTCATTTGCAGGATACAGCAACTGCTTCCATAAGACCCTGAAGTGTGGCTGCACCAACCTGGAGCCTCTATCTTTAGGGGAGTGCTGTAACCCTGCACCAGAACCTATGCCTGCACCTCTGCACCATAATTCCTGAACTCAGGCACTCAGCGTGCCATGCCACCTGGACCCCACTCGTGACAACCTTACCGTGTCCTACTTTACTGAGCCAGCAACAATACAAAATAACATAATTAAACAGGTTTTAGAGGTTTCAAGAAAAAAATATGGTCTAAGGCATCTATAATACATATACATATGGATAATTTAACTACTGCATAAACAAACTAATGTATGCAGTGTGTTTCTGTGAATTTTTAAAAAATATATAATAACACTAAGACAGTATAGAATCTATCAGTGTTAAATAAACTGCTTCATACATATCAAAGCAGACATTTTTGTTTAATGCTGAAGTCTTTTTTTTTTTATAACTATTGCTTATTAGTTCTCCACTATTTATGCTATGCTAGCTCTTTCCTCCATGCCAACTCCCCATCTTATAATAGCCTCTTTATTTCATGTTGTCATTTTAATGTGCCTGTTTTGTTAATGCCCCTGTGTAGGCTAGCTTTATGTACCTTTATCAATTCAATATTGGTAAAAACTTCATAAAACACAAATTTAGAAAACAATATAGAAATGTGTAGAGCCATTGAGAATTTACTGAAGCTGGACTCTTCTTGGTTCTAGAGTTACGGTAAGTTTTACACCCATTTTTTTACATGTATAATTGTTTTTAAATATAATATATAAAATGAATACATGGCTACAAACTCACCAACTTATGCATAAAAATCTAATTTTACTCAAAAATAAGTGGGTTTCAAGGTATTCTTTGCCAGTATCACTTTATCTACGTTAGCAACACAGAAAGCAGAAATATATCTAAACTGGGGTCCTTTGTAATCACCAGCTTGTCACTAGAATGCCACCTTTGCCCCAGCAATAATTATGATTATTAGTTGCTTTGTGCCCATGTTTTATAAACATGGTATTAGCAGACAGAAATTCTATTTGATACCTTTTAAAAAAACAATTCAGAGACATATTGTTTAGCTGCGATTAGACCAGTGTACTACGGGAAGAAAGCTGACAAGAGTTTGATTGCCATCAAAACACACCCAAAATTAAATTGTTCACTGACCTTCCATGTTAATTAACTTTTGTTACCAAAAAACATTTGCTAACAACTGTGAAGTCACTCCTATTTCTATGGTTACTAGCACATGTTTTCATACACAACGTCCCAAACTGCAGCCCTATGTTCCAATACTTCAGCGCATTCACAGGGTTCTGCGTTATATAACAAGTATTAAAGGGACAGTCTAGTCCCCAAACTCACTTTGGTGCAAGATGAAGATCACTGCTTGTATAATGCACAGGTTTTTACCCCAGTGTGATTTGATGCAGGCAGTCTGTATAAATCACAATTTTAATATTTTACTCAAGCCCTCCCCATTGATTACTCTGCATGTTTACTGCAGGTGCGGCAGCACTGATTCTATAGACACTGAGGATATAAAGTTTTGTTTCATATAGTCACTTCCGGTACTTCTCAAATTGCTTATATTGTGTGGACTCTGAGTGACCTTGCTCTTGTACACAGTAGGATATCTTAACAGTGTAACACATTGCCTGATGACATCACTAGAGATGGGAAATTCCATTGATTTGGATTAAATTATTCTCATTGGTTCCTGCAGCAAAAAAAAAAAAAAACATAAAGGGAAATTAATTTCACTCAGCTAGTGTGGGCTGTCCTGGTGTCTTGCAAACTGCTATAATTTCACAATTTCATCTAGCTGTAAGTATTTTATATTTTAAGCTATGCAAAATGTAAAACATGCATTCTAAAGTACTTTGAAAGCATGTTAATATGCATTAATAATTGGAAGATAAATTTTGGGTACTAGACAGTCCCTTTAAGACCGAGCTAAACACACAGGTGCTCTGCTAACTGAGGGGCCGGATGAGGACCCCCCCACAGATACTTGTAACAAAGGAAAAAAGTCTGCAGCACTCCATGGTTTGTCTGTGAAAATATAAATACTGCAAACACAGGGTTGCAGTGAAGAAATTATGGTGTTTAATTACATTCAAGCTAAGCAGGACAGAGCCAGCCAAGCGTAACGCGTTTCACATTTAAAGTGCTTAATCATAAGCTAACTAGTCAGATTGGATTATTTGTGTAATAGGAGACAAGCTGTGGAGTGCCACTGATTTTTTTCCTTCATGCACATTCATGCTCAGGTACTACATGAAATTACTGAGGCCAAAATGCATTATACTCCCTGGCTTCTCAATACGCTGTGACATCAACACTCCAGCCTTTCTGTTAGGAGTCTATGCTCTATGAATGTAGTTCTCCCATGCGTGCCGGGCCCTACAACCATAGAGAATGCATACAGGAACCTGTGTTGGTAATGTTGGTAATGGTAATGTTGCATACTTAAGATCACTGTCTTGTTTTTTGTAGCCTTTATTTTTCCTTGAAAATGCCTAATTGATCATACTTATTAATACTGTATACTACACTGTGTGTGTGTGTGTGTGTGTGTGTGTTGTTGTGTGTGTGTGATATCGGCATGTGTAATTATACATTCTTCCACTCCAAACTATTAGGTGTGTAGTGTGCTCTAGCATTCATTTTTTTGTATTTTTTCATGTATTAAGTAAACGTGCTGTTCTACCTACAGTACTCTCAACCATTGGTACAGGATGAAAAAATGTATGGAACATAACCAACGGACTATGTGAGAAAATGGACCAGTTTATAATCTTCATTTAGCCCCCTACGATGTAGGCAAGCTAATTTGCTGATCCATTATTCAGCATGCTTTTTTGCATGTTATTTATTGCCCATTTTGCTAATTATTTGGATCCTCCACAAGGCTTCTAGAAATGAAGAGCTTACTCTGATTACACTTGCTACCTTTTACCATGTCTGCCACTAGTAAAGGACCTTATTGACTTTCATGCACTGCATTTCCTACACTATTTTGCTTATTTATAGAGACTATTGTTTTTTATTTACAGTGATTAGGGGATTTAGTGCCTTTAAACATTCAGGAATAAAATGATTTACTTACTAGATTGCAAAGACATGCTTTGCGCTTTTTCAAAAATGGTCCGCTTAATGAACGGTCACTGCATAATCACATGATAACTATGAATTTAATTGCCATGATCACAGCATTACTATTCAAATGGAAATGCTAAAACGGGGAACTGTTAGAAGCAAATATATTTTAGTCGTATTAGTCAAGTTATTTGTAAGGGTGATATCCATGCGCTATGTAGGGCCACTTTATCCAGTGGACAAAGTAGGCACTTGCCAAGGGCACACTGGTTAAGGAGGGCCCAGAGCAGCTGCCCTGTGGGAGATAATGCTTTTATTGGGCATGATGGTGGTGGTATATTAACAAACAAACAGTGGCATTTGAATGGGCAAACTAACAGTGGCATATTAATGGGGAAACTGGCTGTACCATATTAATGGGCAAATTGAATGTGGTATATTAAAAAAAAAAATGCGACCGGAGATTCCCTCCTGCACGGAGGAGGGAAATTCTGGTCACATTTTTTTTTTAACAAACTTTATTGAAGCCACGCGGCTGGAGGGGAGCGCAGAACTCTTCCCTCACAGCCACGGACCGGCTAAACAGAGCAGAGCACCGGGAGACAGAGCAGCAAGGAGGTAAGTACTGGCGAAGGGGGAGGAGGGTGGCACATAACGAGCATAACGCTGGCATATTAAGGGGCAAAATACTGGCATATTAAATGGCATTTTGGGGGAAAAATATTGGCATATTAAATGCCAAAATACTGGCACATTAGCAAAATACTGGCATATTGAGTGGCTAAACACTGGTATATTGAGTGGCAAAAGAATGGCATATTGAGGGGCAAAATACTGGCATCTTAAATGGCAAAAGAATAGCATATTGAGGGCAACATACTGGCATATTAAATGGCAAAAGAATGGCATATTGTTTGGCTAAATACTGGCATATTGAGTGGCAAAAGAATGGCATATTGTTTGCCTAAATACTGGCATATTAAATGGCAAAAGAATGGCATATTGAGGGGCAAAATACTGCCATATTAAATGGCAAAGGAATGGCATATTGAGGGGCAAAATACTGGCATATTAAATGGCAAAAGAATGGCATATTGAGGGGCAAAATACTGGCATATTAAATGGCAAAAGAATTGCATGCTGAATGGCTAAATACTGGCATACTGAGTGGCAAAATACTGACTTGTTGAGTGGCAAAATTTTACTGGCATATTGGCCAACTGATCCCAACCACCCTCCATATTACACTAGACCGGGAGTGGGAGATTGAAGGGGGGGGCCCATAAATTCCTGGTGGCGGCCCTGACACCAACAGAGGTGAAGAAATTCAAGCAAACAAAGGTAGGGTGGCCTCTAGAGGAGGAAGGAGGTATTAAAGCAGAGAAATTTGGACTTTTAAATGCATTAGTCAGGAGGTCAAGGTAGAACCCTGACAGGGGCAAAGTGACACTGTGGTAAGTTCTGTGGAAAATTGACACTGTGGCCAAATCATGTGGGTGCTGTATGGTGCTGTTTTAAGTCCTTTAGGTGCAATGTGGGTGGCGAAGGTGGGTATAAAAACAAGAAATGCAATTTTAACACATATAAAACTAGCTGAATATAATATTAAAAAGTTTACATCAACATACAGTTTTACATTTAGAAAAATTGGGTTGAGGGGGGCCCACTGCTAAAGAGTTTGCCCAGTGACCACTAGGGCCTTAAAGCGGCCCTGGCGTCATGAGTCAATGTTGACATTAATCATCGTTATAAACCTGGCCACCTTAGGCCCAGTGGTGGGGGGAATTTAGTGCCCCATGGTGCAATTTCACTAGCCCACCCATTACCACACAAATAAGCAGGAAAGACAATTAATGCTCACAGATAATGTGCAGAGATTGATAGCTAGACAAGACACATAGATTGACAGGCATCATGGGAGGGGATGGGACACTTCATCGCGGCTGCTTCCGCGCAGCCGCTTCACCGCCGACTCTGCACTACAAGACAGCTCGTCGCTGGAGATTTCATCGCGGGACATTTCATCGCTAAAGGTAAGTATTTTAGCTATTTTAGTTTATTTTAGTAAGGGTGGTTAGAATTAGGGTTTAGGGGGTTAGAATTAGGGTTTCGGGGGTTAATTTTAGTATTAGGGTTTAGGGGGTTAATTTTAGTATTAGGGTTTGGGGGTTAGTATTAGGGTTTAGGGGGTTAGTATTAGGGGTCGGGGGTTAGTATTAGGGTTCGGGTGTTAGTATTAGGGTTTAGTGGGTTGGTATTAGGGTTCTGGGGTTAGTATTAGGGTTTAGGGGGTTAGTATTAGGGTTCTGGGGTTAGTATTAGGGTTTAGTGGGTTAGTATTAGGGTTTAGGGGGTTAGTATTAGGGGTTGGGAGTAAGCATTAGGATTTAGGGGGTTAGTATTAGGGGTCGGGGGTTAGTATTAGGGTTCGGGGGTTCATTTTAGTATTGGGGTTAATTTTAGTATTGGGATTAATTTTAGTATTGGGGTTTGGGGGGGGAATCATTTATTAGGGGGAGTTATTTTACTTTTACATTTGTAAGAGCTGACAGTTCAGCGCTAAACTGTCAGCTCTTACATATCCGCGGCCGTTATTCTTCATTGCTGACAGTTCAGCGTTCTAACTGCCGCGCTGAACTGTCAGCGATGAAGATGCGGCGAAGAAGTGTCCTAGACCCTCATGGGAGTCATGTATAAACGTGGTGCACATGCAGATAGCATTACAATGATTCAATTGGCGTGTGAACCTAAGTATACAGCTGACTCCTGACAAATTTCAGAATTGACAGATGTGGTGTAAGGTTAGCAAAAGGCCACAATATGGACAAATGATAGCTATTTATGCAACCTGAGAAATAATTTAGAATTTGGAACACTGTGTCTTTATGCTCACTGCCTGTAATTCTCCAGTTGGATTGTGGGATTTAAGTTCTTTGACTCTTGTTTGACTCTTGTCAGGTTTGGAATATCAGGTCAGTTCCCTGCTGCATGAGCTATGAGATGAGGCAGATGACATTTTCAGTGTCCTCCCCATGGGGAGGCTTATAAAGTACAGAAAGGCAAAGTCAAAAAACATCTTTTAGGAAAATAGCATATGAGTGAAAAATCAGCCTGACTTAGCTAAAGGCCACAATAATGAGAATGGTTATATATTTAGAACAAATGTACACTGCTAACAAATACCTTGTGGTTTGATCTTATATTGCCAGTTGGAAGTGAACAAGCGGTATCATCTAGGGACTAACCTGGTCCTAATTAAAGAATTTTAATTTCAGCTTATTCACAAAGATGAATCATGTTATGCCCTGGAAGAAAACCCTCTTGGTATTTCCTTGCATTCCCTGGATCCCAGTTGGTTCAGTCAAATTTTACTGGATGTTTCTCCAACTTTCTTAAAGGAGCTCTGTCACCTAAGCATTGCTTGTACTGTTTATAAAGGAACATGGTCCATACATTGTGTTATAATATCTGTTTAAATGTGTCTGTTTTTGACATCACCTTCAAATTCAAGTTGGGAGCTTGGATTTGACTTAGTTACAAAATGTAATTTTCCCTCCCAGCCTTAAGCCAGTCATGAAACTAAACTCAGCATTCAAACTGACCCCCATTTGATAACCCTCATCAAATCTGAACTCCTATATTGCCGTCTAATCACACAGAAACCATGGAAAATTGGTATTCGCTAGACCTTTCGGGAAGTCGATTTGACACAAAAATCGCTTCTTTCAACTCACCAACGCTAAGGTTGGAGAGTCTCATTATTCCTCATGGGAGGAAAAATTACCCAAAAATTGGCCATATTCTGTAGACCCCTAAGTCTCAGAAACACACAAGTTTCAGATCAACCCAACTGAAAATAATAGGAGGCGAATTGAACAAAGCAATTCTCTTGATACATTTTATCCATCATTTTTCATTATTTACATTCACAGTACAGGCAGTGTTTAGGTTTCCAGAGTCCCTTTAACGCAAGCAATTTGGTGGGATCTTGGAGTTAGAAGTGGAAGCCTCTTAGGGGTCATAATACATGGAGTAACTACAGTTCGAGGAAGCAATATAATGTCCTTCTGCTCACATATTATTATGTGTCTGGGAGAGCTACAATGGAGATCTGTGCTAGGTTCTCCCAACCTCTTTGTGAATGACTGTTCTTGTTCTTCACCCACAATGAGGCACAAATAATTATACATTAACTACAACTAATACAATTCTGCCCCATTAGTTATTTCAGATAGGCATTTAAAGAAAGTGAAATGGCAATATATTGGGGGTTACCAGATCTGACTGCTTGCTCTTCAAAAACAGAATTGTATAGATATATTTTCAGAATCTAACTGTATAATTATTTTTTGATATTTTCAATTGCAATCTGTAGTCAGCTCAGCAAAATATTTTGGTTTTTCAAATAAACGATGATAATCCAAATAATAACTGCCATTTTTGAGCAGCTTTGGCTGACCTCCGGCATCTCAGATGTCCAAGAAGTAGCTCTTTCTGAAACTTGCGGTTCCCAATGGATATTTAGATTTAAAGTCAGATTTATTACACAATGTACAATCCTTTGTGGCTTTTTTTTTTCCTTTTTGCTCACACCTTCTTCACTCACTGAAAATAATGTTCTAGTTTCACAAAAGAAAGATTAACAAGACAATGGAAAAAACACAAACACGCGGAACAAAGGAGACTCAAAAGACAGCCAGTAGAGCCATTGTCTGTTCCTCTATTTCTGTTGTCTGGCTCCAAGTTAGATAGGTCAAGACAAATATTTATGCTATGATATATAACTGAATAAAGTCTATTAGGACTGTAAACTCTACCAGAAATAACGGCATAATAAAACCATTTGTGGAGACTCTGAATAAGCAAGCCTGTGTAAATTGTGACAGTACTTTTGCAGTATGATTATGCACATTTCAATAATCCTAGAACCATGTAAAAATGGTCTTATGAAATTACGGAAACAGCAGGTAATTCTTAGTGTAGATTACTGAGCAATTTCTTCCAAAAGCTGCTTCTTTTAATTCACAGGCACTTTCATTCCTATTTCCCTGTATTTTCTCCCATTACCATTACCAAAGGCACTTCTTTTTGCCCTATTTCCTCATTTTCAATCTTAGGTGCTCCAGTGCACTCTGACTATTAATATTTATTTCATTCCTGTGGTTCATGTAAATTACCATCATATTCCAGAAGAAAATGGTAGAGGCGGTTTAAAGGACACTAAATGGTATTTTTCACTTGTGCTTCTAATATAGAAGCACAAGTGAAATTTTAGTTGTCCCTAGTATGAGGATAAACTGGCGTGTACTTTTGATAGTACACGCCAGTTTATCCTCTGACCGACAGCTGCCATTCTTACATAGGAAGCAGGCAGCCGTCTGGTCGGCGACTGTCTCTCTCTGATATTGCTATTGTGAACTGCTGTGTCTCACATGTGAGACACAGCAGATAGTAAACCCGGTTGTACCTATTAAGATACACGTCAGGTTTACTTAAATGTCAGGGGACATGTTTTGTTTAACCCTTGCTTCCTTAAACAATGTTTAATGTTCCTTGAAGTTTTTTTTGTCTAAAATGCAAGTTCAGTTGGAGCAATTATTGCTTGGTTTAAACAGGGGTAGTTAAAAATGATGTGTAAAGTAACAGGGCTAACTATGATACTAGAGATTTTGCCTTCTTTTGGATCAACAGCAGTCAGAAGGATAGGTAGAGTGAATTAACTTGATGGACCTTTTTCAACCTCACTTACCACCCTCTTCATAAAGATTTAATTCATACATGGCCCACTCCCCATGGCTCCTTAATGGAGGATGTTATGCCAATTAGAGGTTTTGCTACTGTAATAGCCAGAATGACCTCCCATTTTTTCTGAACCATTGGGAAGTCTAATGCTCTTGTGGGCGCCAATTCCCGTTCTTTTCCAAATTGAGATAACATCTTTCGGGACATATTGCGCCACGATTGTCTAGTTGTAGGGCAATCCCACCACTTATACCTATAAAAAGAAGATCTCTGAAACCCTCTGATCTGTGAATTTCCTACACTGTTCGCTCTGTTTTGATCCCTGATTCTCCATTATATTTTCCCTTGTAAAAAAAAATTCCTAAGCCCCACTTGCTAAATATATTTAAATACCATTCAGTAGAAACATATGCATACAAATTAATTGCATCGTGCCGTCTTTTCCTTACATAAGCAAAAACGACACACGAGTGAGTAATAATGTTGACTGCTTGAATATTATATTTATAGCAATTATTATTTATTTTTTTCGAAGCTCAACTTGTAAATTTCTCTTTGCAGAAATAAAATAAATAGCACAATTCAAAAATAATTACAGGGAGCATTTTTTTTTTTTCATTGGAGAAAAATAAATAAATAAAATATATATTTGTACGTACAACCACGCAAAACAATATTTAACTTACTTAAGATATGTGTGAATCTTCCTGGGAATTGCCTAGCAACTACCTGACAGAAGCCATCTCTCCATCACCAAAAAGAACAAAGATGATGTTAAGAGGGGGAGATCCTTCTCATAAAACCTTCACAGTCAGATCTAATTAGGACCAATACTTTCCTTGAAATCCAGTTTTTGCAGCTGAAATGGCCTTCAAGAGGTGCACGTTGTATACAACAGAAATGACCCTGAAGGCTTTTATTTGGGGGATGGGACACTTCATCGCGGCTGCAGCCGCTTCACCGCCGTCACTTCACCACACGACAGCTCATCGTGGGAGATTTGATTGCGGGACATTTCATCTCTAAAGGTAAGTTTTAATGTGTTAGAGTTACAAGATAGAGTTTTAGAATTGGAATTTTAGTATTGGGGTTTAGGGTGGTTAGAATTAGGGTTTAGGGGTTAGAATTAGGGTTCCTGGGTTAGTATTAGGGCTTAGGGGGTTAGTATTAGGGTTCCGGGGTTAGTATCAGGGTCGGAGGTTAGGATTAGAGTTCGGGGGTTAGTATTAGGGTTCAGGGGTTAATTTTAATATTGGGGTTTTGGGGTTAATTTTAGTATTGGGGTTTTGGGGTGAATTTTAGTATTGGGGTTTGGGGGGGCACTTTGGGGGGAATCATTTATTAGGGGGGGTTATTTTCTTTTTACTTGTACATTTGTAAGAGCTGACAGTTCAGCGCTGAACTGTCAGCTCTTACATAGCCGCGTGCGCGATCAAACGGCCGCGTTAGTCTTCATTGCTGACAGTTCAGCGTTCTAACTGCCGTGCTGAACTGTCAACGATGAAGCCGCGGCGATGAAGTGTCCTAGACCCTTTATTTGTGTGCTGATTTTGTGTGTTTGCTAATACTGCAAAGTGCTATTTAGTAGACAAGTCACAATCAAATCTGGAGTATTTAGTATTGGAATCCACTGCATTTCATTACATAGTATGGCTGTAGATCAGTAGATGTGTCACTCCAGTTGATGAGGGTTACAGGTTATTGTCAGCCTATTCCTCAGTATGGCTAGTTACATACTCAGCGTAGCTTAGTTTAGCTCTAAATCCCTGTTTATTAAGCATTGTCATTTATATTTGATAACTGAAGGCACAAGAAGCCAGTGGATGGTTTTTACAACATATGACAGCAGATGAGAAACAGCAAATAAGGAAGGTTGTGTTGGCAGCAGCATTTAGGACAGACAGTAGCTAACAGTCGAACAAAAAGAATGCCAACCAGGAGAGGGACACAACGGTCAAGATGGGAGATGAGAAGGGAATTGTACGGTGGTTTTTTTTTGAATGCTTTGGTGAGAAATGGATGGGGGCAATGTTCTTGAGATATAGGTGAGGGGCTGTGGAAAGGGATTGGAACAGATAGTAGGAACTGGAGGAGGAAAGATGATCAGCTCTGTTAGATGTCATTACATTGACATTTATTTATATGGCACCAACAATTTATGCAGCACGTGGTACAATGAATAAAGGGGAGTTGCAGCCGATACATGAGGTAGAGAGCCCTGCTCGCAAGCTTACAGTCTAGAGGGAATGGGGGACAGGAGATGCATAAGCTGTGTGAAAAGGCCAGAGAGGAAAATGGTGGCAGTAACAGATCTTAGGAGAACAGTGGGGGCTAGGTGGGATAGGTTACATAACGTGTGTTCTAGTGGGATGACTTGTTGTCGGGACCTTTGCCAAGTCAGGTATGAGTTTCAGTACAGGGGTAGATGAGGAGTATGGCTGCATGTTATTAATCATTGTACAGGATGGATAATATATATTGAAATAAATAAATAAAGATTGGAATAAGGATTGTAGCAGAGACAAAAGGGGACTTTAGCAAGGAATTGCAGTATAGGAGAATGGTTTTAGTAGGAACTGCGGTAGAAACAAAGAGCTTTAGAAGGGACTGTGGAAAAAACAGAGGTAAGAGTAGAGAGAGTAAAACAAGGGGTGAAACCTTTAGGTAAGAGTGATGCCTGAGAATGGTAACTAAGCAGGAAACCCCTAGAGAGGGTAACTAAGCAATAAAGCCTAGAGATGGTAGCTCAACAGGAGTGGGCCCTAAAGAGGGCAACTTAGATGTAGTAATTATGCTGCATCAGAATGGTCTCAGGAGTTGCTGAAAAACTTTCCCCCAGCTGGTTGAGCCCTCCAGGTTCAGTTTCCCAGTTCCTGTCATGGGTAGAATTACAGAGCAGCTAAAAGCAATGGATCAGTAGTAGCAATTCAGTTCAGCTTTAGCATAGGATCCAGAACAGATGAAGCAACTCTCAGAAGTCAGGCATCCAACTTCAATGCAAAAGTCCTGTTTGTAATAAACTGAATTTCACATGCGGGTCACGGGTGTTGCATAAGTTAACAAACCAACCTGCCACCAACAGAGGGGAAAAAATAAAGCAAACTAAGGTAGGGTGGCCTCCAGGGGAAGAAGGAGGTAAATTAGCACAAAAATTAGGACTTTTAAATGCATGTGTTAGGAGGTCAGGCTAGAACCCTGACACTTGTAAGCTTCTATACTAGCTGTTAGTAGCTCTGGTAAGTAGGTACTTAGTTATGCAGGTTTTGTATCCACCTAGCAGAGAACTTAGTGCTCTTCTGCTGAGATAAGTTTAACCTTTAAAACATTTAGGGTGACCATGTGAAGTATCACATACTTCATTCAAAATGAGCCTTTTTTTTGTTACAGTGAATAATCAAATTTTCTTTTTATTTTATTCCAAGTTTTATTTTTATTTCAGTCATACTTGTGCACAAATCCTTAGCTGTATTGGTAATGAACCCACACACTGTATATTTGCTGAATTGTGTACAGTAGGAGATGCAAGTCTCTTTATTCTACTGATGACAGGACTCTGAGCGAGGGCGTCAATTTACAAGAAGATATAAAAGTCTGACGACCTCGACTACAAAAATATGTCAACCCTATGTCTCTATCCTAGTCCCTGTGCTGTCATTTGCTTTGAAGAGCTGGCACCGTGACTTACACAAGCAAACATGAATACTTTATATATCTCTATACCCCTGAAGCATATAATAATATCAGCGGCTTGTTCTATCTATGTAGGATTATACGCAAAGGACATCTATACATTGTGCTGATCAAATTGCAAGCACACAAGGAAAAGTTTACATTTGGCAAGTTACTGAAAGCATAATCCACTGTCGTAGCAGAATCACAAACCTTACATTCATCTATTGTTGGCCGGGCTACTATAAAAGATAAGACGGATATAATCAAAAGTATATTTATCATTCACGGAAGAGCAGCTGACTGAACAGACATCATTCAGTCATTCAAAAGGTGTAGCAGAATTTTAAAAGAAAGCCTTATTTTTCTTTCTTTTTTAAATAATATATATGTTTATATATTATTTATTTGGGACAAAAAACAAGGTGTGGGATCCCTCTCAGTGAGAATGGGAAAAAGCTGAAATAACCCGCCCTATAGGATGTAACCTACTCGGGAGAGGAATCACTGTTTTTTTCCATCTGTAATGGTGCAAGCGAGCAAAAAATGGTGATTTCTCTCCCGAGTAGGTGACATCCTATAGGGCCTGCTGTTTCAGTTCTTGCTCATTCTCTCTGTAAGGGATCCCACACCTTGTTTTTTGTCTCAATGAGTTATTGGGGTATGCCCAGACATGGGTCCCTAGCTCGCTGCACCTAGTGGGATACCACTGCCCTAATGGGTGGGACCAGTCGGATATGCTAATAGAGAGGTTTCCTCTGTAATTGTGGAAGCGAGCAAAAATGGTGATTCCTCTCTCGAGCAGGTTACATCCTATAGGGCTGGCTGTTTCAGTTTTTGCCCATTCTCGCTGAGAGGGATCCCACGCCTTTGTTTTTTATATTGTTATTTTAATGAGAAAAAGGAACATTACATTTTAACACAGGCCTACTGACAAAATGGCTCTGGTCCTTTGTTTGTTTTTTATGATGAACAAACGGCGCCTAATCTTCCACATAACTAATAATATTGTAAAAAGAAAAAAATATGCTTCGTTAATTGAAGGGATAAACAAAATGTACAAGAACCGAGAAAGAAATATCTTCACTATTAAAATCTCACCAGTTCCGTGATGATGTAAGAAAATCAAATTCAACGTGTTTATTGCCAATAAGCAGTCTTGGCAGCAACATGGAAAAGGAATTGAAATATTGTGAAAGCCAGGCCAAGCACTTGCCAAGATGTAATTACTACAATCAATTCAGGAAATAACACAAGCATGAACTAGAGAAGTAGTAAAGGATGGAACATTATAAAAATGAAACTTTAGATTATCGAATTATATAGTTTCAATTGCAAGTGACACCGTGGAAAGGTCTTGAAGGTATAACATATACAACATTAAAAAAACTGCAGTAATACAATTCCTTTATAGACTATATTTTGTGGATTTTTTGTGTTAATTTTTTGTCTTATATGCTGGTGATTAGGACAATGATGGATGCAATAATAATAACTAGAGGACATCTTGATTCCATAAGAGGCTATCAATATAGAGCAATACTGGGGCAAGGTATTGAGACTTGTGCCGTCTGTAGGAACCCTTCATTGGTTTGCATGGTGATTGTTGCCGTTTTAGAATTATTATCTTTTTGCCATGTAATGTGATTTCTTTGGCACTGCATTGGTTGAAATGATTCATGATTCAAAATGGAACAGCCTGTTTCAGTAAGCATGTTTAAAGGGCTGGGGGGTTTTAACCTATCACCAAAATATCTGTCTATATGGTGTGTTAAATTAAGGTGACCAAAGATCGGGTGCAAGAAACCCAAGTCCTTCTTTTTCTTTCCAAGTCTGGCCTGGCCAAAAAAAAAGTCGCCACCTGGATTTAACTAAGCAAATGGGCCTGGGCCTGGGCAAATGGGCCAGTTTGTCAGGTCTAGGTCCAAATAATGAGGTCAGCTGACTACCTGAATATACTGAATGAGGTCAGCTGACTACCTGAATATACTGAATGAGGTCAGCTGACTAACTGAATATACTGAATGAGGTCAGCTGACTACCTGAATATACTGAATGAGGTCAGCTGACTACCTGAATATACTGAATGAGGTCAGCTGACTACCTGAATATACTGAATGAGGTCAGCTGATTACCTGAATATACTGAATGACCAGGTTAGTCCATCATTGGATTTTTTCGTCCCTGATGGCTCGGGCATATTCCAAGATGACAATGCCAGGATTCATCGGGCTCAGATTGTGAAAGAGTGGTTCAGGGAGCATGAGACATCATCTTCACACATGGATCGGCCACCACAGAGCCCAGATCTTCACCCCATTGAGAATCTTTGGGATATGCTGGAGGAGGCTTTGCTTTACAAGATCTTGGTGAAAAATGAATGCAACACTGGACGGAAATAAATCTTGTGACATTGCAGAAGCTTATCGAAACAGTGCCACAGCGAATGCGTGCTGTAATCAAAGCTAAATGCGGTCCAACGAAATATTAGAGTGTGTGACCTTTTTTTTTGATTGCAGTGTATTTTGTTTTCTTTCTTTCCTCTTGTTTTCTCCTCTTTTTAAAAAAAAGTTAAAGTATTTAACAACTTAATTCATGGTGAAGGCCATGTTTGTTGCCTATGTATTCTGTAGACCAGTGCTCCTCAACCTTTTCTCACCCAGGGCACACCAAAGCTCTTCCCAGAATTCCATGGAACACCACAAGCAAAAATATATAAAAAGTTATAAAGTCAAGTATACACAGAACATAACAACTAGATGCCTTTTTTTAATCCAAACAAGTGTGCAAAATAAATAATAAAATGCACAATCCAAAACAAGTGCTTTAAAAATCATTAATAGACAAACCAAACCAGTGCATTACCAATGATAAACAGACAAACCAAGACAGTTGCATTACAGTTCATCAAAAGACAAACCAAAACAGTGCATTACCGATGATAAACAGACAAACCAAACCAGTGCATTACAAGTCATAAATAGACAGACAAAACCAGTTCATTACAAATCATAAATAGACAAACAAAACCAGTGCATTACAAAATCATAAATAGACAAACAAAAAACAGTGCATTACAAAATCATACATAGACAAACAAAACCAGCCACAGCCAACTTGCCCATAAGTATGCCAGTATTATTTTGCCATTAACATCCCAGGATTACTTTTGCCATTAATATGCCACTGTTATTTTGTCATTAATAAGCCACAGCCAATTTGCCCAATAAAATGCCAGTATTATTTTGCCATTAATATGCCCCAGCCAATTTGCCCAGTAATATGCTTGTATTATTTTGCCATTTAATGTGCCCCAGGCAATTTGCTCAGTAAAATGGCAGTATTATTTTGCCATTTAATATTCCCCAGCCAATTTGCCCAATAATATTCCAGTATTATTTTGCCATTTAATATGACCCAGCCAATTTGCCCAATAATATCCCAGTATTATTTTTCCATTTAATATGCTCCAGCCAATTTGCACAATAATATGCCAGTATTATTTTGCCTTTTAATATGCTCCAGCCAATTTGCCAAATATGCCAATCTTATTTTGCCATTAAAAAGCCCCTGCCAATTTGGCCAATAATATGCCAGTGTTATTTTGCCATTAATAAGCCCCTGCCAATTTGGCCAATAATATGCCAGTGTTATTTTGCCATTAATAAGCCCCTGCCAATTTGGCCAATAATATGCCAGTGTTATTTTGCCATTAATAAGCCCCTGCCAATTTGGCCAATAATATGCCAGTGTTATTTTGCCATTAATAAGCCCCTGCCAATTTGCCCAGTAATAAGCCACCCTCCTTCCCCAGTGCTCACCTCCTGGCTGCTCTGTGTCCCGGTCGTCGCATCCGTGCAGTCTTTCCTCCTGCACAGCCACCGGATATGACGTACTGTCATATCCGGTGGCAATGATTTTTTTTTTAAACTGTTTTTTTTTTTCCGGTAGCCACATTCAGCAAATGCCTCCCACCAGGTCCCGAGAGGAGAGCTCAGTGTTGTCTAAGTCAACATCGGAGTCTCCTCTCGGGGCCCGGCAGCCGGCATCTGCGTTTAAAAATATATATATATATATATTTATACGTAGGCATGCAGCTTCATGACACACCTCACATTATCCAGCGGAGCACCAGTGTGCAGCGGCAAACTGGTTGCGGTGCACAGCTGTAGACTACATCCATGTATTTAAAGGGACACTCGCACCATTTTTTATTTTGTATTGTTGAATTCAGATATGTCTTTTGTTTTTGTTATGTGACTGTATTTAATAAACTATGTAACTAAACAAGTGTGAAATAGTGTTTTTGGGTGCCACCCCCTAGTGACTTTACAGCACAAATTTCTGACTTTGGGGCTGGGGACACAGAAATCAGTCTATAATTCAGAAGTCTGATCATAGACTTGCATTGAATGGGAAGGGAATGTAACTATTAAATCACAAGGGGGCGGAGTTATGATACTGTTTGATCATGTCAATCTCCTCTCTTTGTGTTGGAAGGCAGGTAAAAAAAAGTTCTACATAGCCACCTAGAACTTCCCACCATCATACACAGGAGCCAGTAAGAGAGCAGGGGGGAATCTTATGACATCATTATGCCGGCTTTGGCAACAGTTGTAAAGTGAGACAGGCTGGAAGATTTTGGACGATGTTACATTATGGGAAACATTCACAAAATGGAGCCTTGAGATAAACACCTAATTTTATTTTTCCTTTCATATGCAATTAATTCAATCATATAAAAATCAAAACAGTGGCAAATGATTTATATATGTGTTTGTTTTAAATGACCAGGTTATCTAGTTACATCCGAAGATCTTTTTAGTCCAATCATATATTAAAAATATCAGTTTCCTGAGCATTTTTTCCTACCCTTAATGTTCACAATGAATTTGGTATGAGTTTATGAAAATACATATATTACATTATTTCTCACTTTCCCTTCTGAAATCACAGAATACGGCTTACGACCTGACATTGGATTTTGGCTGGAACTGTTTGGGAAAATGACCACATTTGACCTCGGGGCAGTGGTCTTAATCCAGGGGTGTCTTATCTGTAATGAACTTTCTCATTGAAAAGATTGGTTTGTGCATTTAGAAATCACACAGTACAGAATACTGTTGGCAAATGTACTTCTTAATTTATTTTGTTTATATAATATCCCCAGGTTCTGCTTGTCATGTTAATCATGTCAGCTTGCTCTTTGGTGCAAATTACAGCTAGATGCCATTGGCTTTGTAAAAAAAAAAAAAAACAATAAGGAGCTTATTAAACCATTTTTTTTAAGACAGCGGTAGCTTAATATTCAATATCTATGGAACAAGTTGTAGAACCTAAACACTGAAAATATAAATCATTTTTATTTTACTTGAGTAGCTTTTTATGTCTTTATTCCATCCAGCTAGGTTGTCAGATAACATAAGATCCTAATAAAATATAAGCAAATACTGCACTAGTAAAAAAAAAAAAAAAGTACTAAAGCAAAGTATAAAAAAGTGTTGTGGAAGAGTTATTTAGGGTTATAACAGTTTTATGTGTCATTTATCTCCTATGCTCTGTAGAAGTTTTTACAGTTTGTAGCTATTTTTTATGCTGCCTCTGTTTCTTCATGTAAACTATAAAGCATAAAAATGTTTACTAAAGTTTAATTGGCCATCAAACACCTTACTGCAGTTTACACTAGGAGAAGTCCACCTCCACCTTTATAGTCAACGGTTTGAGGTCTTTTTGTTGTTTTTTCATTATTAACATGATTCTAAGTTTTAAAAAAAAAAATGTTTTCCAGTATTTACAGCACCCACACTAACTGCTTCATTTCCTAATCATAAAAAGATTTTGATGATATGAAATTTTTTATTTTTTGTAGTACTGTCAAATATCTCTCTTTCTTTGATGTTTTACCTTTACTCAGAAGGTAAGTCCCAGGAGGTCCTGCATGGTCCTTGCTTGACCAGTGCTAGATTATTTCTTCTCCGTCCCTATTTGGTTCAGAATGAGTTAACCAGTTCAGCATTACAAAAAAATAAAAACACTGAAACCACCATTTCGTCAACAAAATGGCAGCCATACTATTGCCACAATATACTTAACATTGGCCCCAAGCCAATTTTTTTACTGGCCTGTTGGTTAAATAGTGGTTGGGTTGCACCACGACCTCATTCCCCTACCCAGACTTTTCTATGCCATACCATGCACCTTATGTGTAAATCTTTGTTTATGTGGAAACATAGAATGTGTGGGCAGATAAGAACCTTTCGATCCATCTAGTCTGCCCAATTTTTGGAACACTTTCACTAGTCCCTGACCTTATCTTATATGTAGGACAGCCTTTTGCCCATCCCAGGCATGCTTGAACTCCACTGTGTTAACCTCTACAACTTCTGCAGGAAGGCTATTCCATGCATCCACTAGCCTCTCAGTAAAGAAGTGCATTGCCCCTCTAATTTAAGACTATGTCCTCTAGTTGTGGTAGTTTTTCTTCTTTTA
Source organism: Pelodytes ibericus (assembly GCA_036172795.1). Lineage (NCBI taxonomy): Eukaryota > Metazoa > Chordata > Amphibia > Anura > Pelodytidae > Pelodytes > Pelodytes ibericus. The sequence goes on along the minus strand of CM069859.1, from coordinate 34,253,421 downwards.
AATATACTCTCTTCCTTTACTGTGTTGATTCCCTTTATGTATTTAAATGTTTCTATCATATCCCCCCTGTTACGTCTTTCCTCCAAGCTATTCATGTTAAGATGCTTTAACCTTTCCTGGTAAGTTTTATCCTTCAACCCATGAACCAGTTTAGTAGCCCTTCTCTGAACTCTCTCCAAAGTATCAATATCCTTCTGGAGATACGGTCTCCAGTACTGCGTACAATACTCCAAGTGAGGTCTCACCAGTGCTCATTGCACAGAAGGTTACAGATAACAGAGAATAATCAGGGACATTAAGTGCAGCTACATCTATAGTGACATAGAAGGAGTTTGGAACACATTGGCATTGACAAAGCTAATTCATGAATTACTGCAGTTACCATGTAACTTTAACTGCATTACGAGCTTGGCTGATATTTAATGGTATTGTCCATTATCATTCAATGTTAAATTAGGGAATATTTTCAAGCAGCCGGTTAACTTGCTAATTCTCATTTCTTAACATTATGTCTCTAGTACATAGCCTGGCCCTCATCTCTGGCAGTAAATAGTAATGAAATTTGGTGTGAATATTCTGTGACAGCATTAAAAAAATAATTGTCTCATTTTATCATATTAAATCAAATAGTGCATAACGATGTCACAAAGCAATCTAATTGTCAGCTTGAGATTATGTTGATAAATTATAACAATTTAGGATTTTTTTTATAGTACTTTTCTCCCTATGAGACGCAATGCATCTAGCAAACAAACACACAGACAATTCATAATAATTATCATCATAATCATTTCAGCTTCCTCGATGACATCAGCATTCACTTTAGTGAGATGCTTGGCAGAGGATAACTTTGCATTTAAAAAAAAAAAGCAAACAAAATAAAAAATAAAAATAACTATGATTTATGATCTTGTTGGGTTTTTCCAGCATTGTATTTTAATAGAAAACATTGGGGGTTATTTATAACAGTGATACACAGGGGGATAGCGCCTACTACTGGTAGGAAATAAAGAGCAATTCTGGGACGGCTGGTGTCGTCTGTAGGAACCATCCATTGGTCTCCATGGTGATTGTTGCCGTTTTAAAATGTTGAACTGTGAGTGTCTCTTTGTATAATGCAAAGACCAGACACATGTTGTGAGTTTGCCCTGTGTGTGTCAATCCCGGATATTCAGGCTTCCCCATTCCTTTGAATTCCGGCCCATCATCAAACAACCTATAATAAAAAATAATTTGCCTTTTTTTTTTAACTTCCATACACTTTTGTGTGCTGGATTGTTATAGATAACCCCCATTATTTTCTTTATGAACAAACATAGGTTTTTTTTATATTTTGAGCCTTTTCTTTTTGTTCTATAGCTTTTTTTTGCTTTGTTTTTGAGATTTGATTTTTTTTAACGCTAATTTTAAATCCACAATTACATTTTTAGTTGTGTCTCCACATAAACCCCCAAATTTATTCCAGCATTCTAGAATTTAGAACAAGATACAGAGCTGCAAATATTCTCCAACAGCAGCTTTGAGTGTTCTAATTTACATAAAGATGCGGGGTGCTTGTGTCACATGCTTGCTGACGTCACAGTGCTGACGCGAAGAGGGCTACATGAGATCTGGAAATGGAAGTTGTATCAGAGAAGCAGCACCTGTGTTCAAGCCAGCATTCTAAACACACAATAGCACAAAATAAATGTTCTTTCTCCGCGCGTTTAGTATTAATTACATTATATTTATTTATATAGCCCCAACAATTTACATGACACTTGGTACAGAGCAGAGAAGGGAAACTACAGACTACATAGATGAAAAGAGAGACAGATACATGAAGTAGAGAAGCACTGCTTGCAAGCTTACAATCTAGAGAGTATGAATAATAAATCATTTTTTGACTTGTCTTCGGAGCATGTTCATGCTCCTTGCTGTGTAAGTAAGAGTCCTTTTACTTTGCTCCAGACCTTTCTTATATATACCGTGAGCACTATGTATCTGAATCTTTCGTATTATGAGCAATTATGCATGGAGCCTTTTGTGGGGGGATGGGACTCTTCACCGCCGACTCTACAGCACAAGACAGATCGTCGCTGGAGATTTCATCGCAGGACATTTCATCGCTAAAGGTAAGTATTTTACCGATTTTAGTTTGGTTAGAATTAGGGTTTAGGGGGTTAATTTTAGTATTGGGGTTCATTTTAGTGTTAGTATTGGGGTTTAGTGTTAGTGTTTAGTGTTAGGGGTTAATTTTACTATTAGGGGTCGGGGTTAGTATTAGGGTTTAGGGGGTTAATTTTAGTATTAGGGGTCGGGGTTAATATTAGGGTTAGTATTAGGGTTTAGGGGGTTAATTTTAGTATTAGGGGTCGGGGGTTAGTATTAGGGTTAGTATTAGGGTTTAGGAGGTTAATTTTAGTATTGGGGTTAATTTTACTGTTAGTATTCTGGTTTAGTGTTTAGTGTTACTATTGGGGGGGGAATCATTTATCAGGGGGGGGTATTTCAGTTTTACTTTTAGATTTGTAAGAGCTGACAGTTCAGCGCTGAACTGTCAGCTCTTACATAGCTGCAGCCGCGGTGAAACGGCCGCGTTATACTTCATTGCTGACAGTTCAGCTTTCTAACTGCCGCGCTGAACTGTCAGCGATGAAGATGCGGCGAAGAAAAGTCCTAGACCCTTTTGTGGGCGCTAGCTCTCAAGAGAAAATGGTATACAAAGTGATAGCACAAATTCAATTTTAAAATATTTATGGAGATTTTAATCCTTACAAAAGAAACCAGTGACAATAAAAAAATGATATAGACAGCATATAAAAGCTATATAGACCATTGATATATTTATACAAAACAGCTAAAAGTGCTTGCTTGGCATAGCAGCAAATAGTTGAACTGACACGTTTTGCCCCAATGGCTTCTTCAGGGGTTATGCCATTTCAGGTTGTTTATGCAACAGTCGCAATTTTTAACACACTAACAGAGGCGAAAGAAGACAGAAACCAGAACGAAATATTATTTTCTAAATGTTACAAGGTGTTAACAATTGTGACTGTGGCATAACCACCCCTGAACACGTTGCGTGTTTTGTTCCACTATTTGTTTTCTATTCTAGAAAAATACAAAAGTGTGCAAGACCGCACTTCGAAGCAGACCACCCCCCCCCCCCCACGTCACTTTCCAGCCTCTACAAGGATATCACTAATCGACACTTTGCCCCCATATTATTCCTTTTCTTCCTTTGCTTCTCACCTAATATCATGAATTCCATGCTTTTCATATAATATTGACCCACAGCAATCAATGTCTATAGTGGTGGAACAAGAGAGTTAAGGGCCCTTCTGCCCCCTTCAGTAGGCCCATATGTGTAACTAGGCTGTCATTTCCCAATATGATCATCTTCAATCAATTATCGTTACATTGCCATTATTTCCTTTTATTCGAAATGTTCCATCTATTAATTTCTTACCCCTCCACTTATGTCAATCACTGATCCGGATTTCATCATAATCATCACTCTCCTTCTCAAGTTCGTCATGTTCTCCCCATTTATAGCGAGTGTAACTGTATTAATAGCTAGGGTGGTCAAATTCTCCATCTTGCCTGTCTTTTCACGTCAGTTATTAATGCCTTCATTTTAGACATGTGCAAAACTAAAATTTTCGTTTCGTTTTCGTCCATACGGACGAAAGTGTTATTTATTTCGTCTAAAACGAATTTCGTTCATTACTGCATTCGTTTCAGACGAAATTCGTTCATTATTTTCGTTTCGTTTTATTCGTTCCTACGAATCAATTGACCTACACATTCCATAAACCAAAAGTCTATAAACCAAACTTCGTTCAGTTTATAGACTTTCGGCTTATGGAATACATGAAATACTATTGGCTTTCTATAAACCGAACTAGAGCCCCCATTCATAAGAAATTCTTATGAATGGGGACTCTAGTTCGGTTTATAGAAAGCCAATGGTATAACATGCATTCCATAAACCGAAAGTCGTTCATTATGTCGGTTTATGGAATGTATATGTAATGCTATTGGTATTCTATAAACCGACTCTATTTCGGTTTATAGAATGCCAATAGCACGAATGGACGAATGATTTTCGTTTATTAACCATTCGTTCATTCGTCTTTTGTTAGTTTAGCATTTTCGTTATTCGTTTTTCGGACGAATGGACGAAAATGCTATTTTCGGACAAAAATGCATTCGTCCGAAAACGAATGCACATGTCTACTTCATTTTGCAGTTCGGTTTCAGTGTATAGGCCCAAATATCATTCCCAATCTCTGCTCCTGTCATTCTCAGTTCCTCTTTTATAATGACATAAAATGGATAATAAACACACCCTAACATCCCACTTTGCCTGTGGGAGAGAGATGGCAGGAAGTGGCTTTCATGGTCCCTCCTTTGCTTCCAAACCATGTAAACTAGATCTGGTCTAGGACTTCAACATGTACAGCCCAGAATCCCTTGGGATGTAACCTGCAATGTTGGTAACATAAAATGGGAAATATTTGGTGACATACATTCCTTTCTTTTGGTTACAGCCTCAAAAGCATCTTCTCCCACCCCACTCCCCTGTGAAAAATCCCAAAAAAACTTATTTACAAAAAAAAAAAAAATTGTGTCCAGAGAATTATAAAGTGTTGGAGGAAGGCAGGAAATGGAAAATAGAAATGCCTTTATTAAAACCCACAAATAATAGAGCACTGTGATGTAGTGGTGGGCAGAGAATTGTGATGTAATTGAATCAATGATGTCTTCATCTAAAATATATGTTTTTATATAGCCTGAAAAAAAATATGTTCACATGTCATCTTAGGATCCTCCCATAGTCTTCCTATCTTTTTCTATTGATATCTGGCTCTAATTCCCATACTTACTGAAATGGGTATCCAAATGTATAATATCACGTACTCTCCCGATCAGGAGAGTTTTGACTGAATTCTAAACATCCAGGAGACCATCTTAGGTCTACTCAATAATGAGAAAACTGCAGGGAATTGAGATTTTAATTTCAAACGTTAGGCCAAAGTAGCCGAGTCTCCTATACAGCTTAATGAGGAAATCCTTCCAACTCGGCTACTTTGGTCTTAAGTTTGAAATTCCCATCTTAATTCCCTGCAATTCACCTTTATTGAGTAGACCCTTCTGTATTCCATTGTATGTTATTTTATTTGCAATATTTCAAAACATACACATTTTAAACAAAAATAGATGGCATGACTTAAAGTGATAATAAAAGGAACAGCATTTGAATAATATGTAAATTCTGTATCAAAAAACAGTCATTCGAAGGTTATATTATTTTTACAATTGTTAAAATGTTCAAAATGCATAATGTAAAAACTAAAATAAAAAAAAAAATAGATTTGAAACCAGCTCCAGTCCCATATAACTGGGAACATTTCAATGAGATGTCTTAAATCCAGAAGATTAAAACATGACATTATCATTCACAATTGTGTGAATCTTCCCCTGGGAAATCTCAGATAAATAGAACTCTCCTTTATCTTTAGAGAACTGCCCAATCCTTGGAAATTCATTATTTGTAAACAGCAATAATATCCAAAACCCAATACCATTCACCACTCATGATGAACCCGACAGCCCTTGAAAAGCTATAGAGCAGGCATTTTGGATTCTACATATTGTTAACCAAACTTCTGTTACATATAAAAATATTCAGTCATAAAATGGGCTGGCCCTCCAGGTAGAAAGAATGCAAGAATACCCATAATGCAATGTGGGAAAATAAAGGCACAATGGCCATTTGTATACTTCCCAACTGTCCCAGTTTGGGAGCCATGTCCCAACATCCTGCCACACTCTACATCTGTCCCGGTAGAGCACGGCGGGACAGCGGGACTCAGGACCCAGACACCAGAGAATGCTTACTGGGCATGTGCAGCATTGTGCATGACTTCAGAAGCCAGGATAAAAAATGGGTCACAGTGTTACAGCCCCCATGTGTCACCCCCTCCCAGACTCTGCCCCCTGTGCCCCGCCCCCTCCCTAGACTCCTCCCCCGGGTGTCCCGATTCGCCGGGGGGAAAGTTCGGAGGTATGCGTTTGTTATGTATAAAGGTGATTTAAAATTTGTATATACATATATATATATATCCTGAACCTTTTGCTTGCTCAGAAAAGCGACTAATCTTTTTAAACAACATCCAGAACTCCAAAGCCACCCTCAAATCGGAAACTCGCGACATTTGTCTGAGTTTGTATTGGGACATGCGGTGATAGCACAATTAACTGTATACTGCGCATATGCAGCATTGTGCGCATGTGCAGCATTGTGTGCATGTGCAGTAGTGATGCCATTTTGAGCATCAGCACCTAACGTGCGGTAGGACTGGAACTCGACCTCTCAAGCACCTCCCCGCCCCGCTGTCCCGGCAAGCGTTGGGAGGTATGCCTTCATACATAACCTTCATTGTGTGGAACTGCAGGCTGCGTATTAGTGAGCAGAGAGAACTGTTTACACTATGTTTTGTTCTTTATGTTTGATTGTAGTTTGTTTCATTCGATGCATGGATCTGTCTGTTTCCAAGGAAACACCAAGACACCAAGGTTGACTTTTTTTATCCAAAGCAAATCTGAGGCCAAGTTCTAGCTATGATGCAATCAGCAGACACATTACTTTGGTTTCCTTAGTTATTGCACCACTTTTAGACATTTACCCCACAATTGCTCTCAAATAACTAAATCATCCCCATTATGTACAGACTTTTGTAAACATTTAAATATGTACCTGAATACCACAGTAATTAATAATCCAAGATATCATTCAAAACAATGTTACTTTGAGATATTTTAGTTTTAAAATCGTTTTCCCTACATGTCTGGAATGTGTAATTAAATCTGCTTCAAACTGTTATTACTAAGCAAGCAGGAGTCTGGTGACAGTAAATTAGCGCACTGGGTTTGCTATGCACAATGCTAATAAAATGCCTCAGAGCATCAGTACGTAAACGGATTAGAAGTATGAATATGCAGTACTGTGCTCAGCATTATTTCATAAGAATAGACTCAAACAGGGAAGGATTCACAGAAGGGCCATGAAATTAGTAACGGCAATGCAGAGAATTCCTTTATGAGGAAAAGCTGTCTAAATTGTTTTGTTTACAGTGGAAAAGAGATGCCTACAAGGTGATATCATTACAATGCATAATATAGACAAAGTCAAATGAATAAAATCTCTGGAGGGCTTTCACATGACACAGGATTATTTGTAGAGGATACAGACAATTTAATTTCACTTTCAACAAATAAAACGTTTCTTTTGTAACAATAGACGCAGTTTTGGGAGGAGGAGCATGAAGCGCGTTGACGTAGCTCGCGCTTCAGGTGGCTGGGTGCCGTCGGGTGGCTCATGGTTACGATCCTCTCTGGCTAAAGTTTTCTTTCTTCGAAGAAGCTCCGGAAATACTCTAACAAATACTCTAATATCATGTGGATCACGCTTGCATGTCTAACTGTCCGCTTGTCCGCTTGTAGGCTGTCAGGCCCAGTTTCTCATGGCTGCTGCTTGGTGGTCCTGGATCCCAAACGAGATGAGCTCTTGCATGTATCGTATGTATTGAACCAATTAATTAATTAATTAATTGGTCACTGTTGATGGACTTTAAATCATTCAACTTGTATTCAACTTGTCCTTGCTGACTCCACTGACGCCCTGTGGTTGTTTTGTTGTCTGCTTTCTCACTTACTTGCTCCTCGCTACTGCAGCTTCCGCAGCTTACAGTCTCCGTTTAAGGAGTGATCGGTGCTTCTGCTTCTGCTACTGCAAGCTGTAAGTAGCCGGCCGGACCCCCGCACTCAGGGTTCCTCAGCCGCCCGTCAGAGTCCACTGATGGCGGGGTTCATAGACCCAGAACACGAGACCGTCTCCCCGGCTCTACTGAAAGCTAGCTTGCATGGGGTCTTAGAAGAAATTAAGGCAGAGATGGCTAGGTATTCGCAGGGAATTAAAAATGATATTCTTGCCCTGGCTAATAAGGTTCAGTCGGTAGAGGACAGATTTGAAGATTTTGAGGTCCGTTTGGATGTAGTGGAAGAAGATAAGTCTTCGCTAATGAAAAGAATCGATTATTTAGAAGCAAAAATTGGGGACTTGGAAGACAGGTCTAGAAGGAACAATTTACGTTTTAGAAATTTCCTAGAGTCCTCAGACCAAGAAGATGTGCAGTCTGTGCTGTCAAATTATTTTTTGGCCATTGGGCTTCCGCTAGAAGAACATGTGAATTACATTGAACGTTGCCATCGCTTTCCTAAGCCTAAAAGTCTCCCCCCCGCATGTGCCCAGAGATATCATAGTCTGTTTCCAGTCTTTCAAAATTAAAGAGCTGATCTGGAAAGCTAGTAAAGATAACAGGCCTAGAGATGGGGAGTTTAAGGACATATTAATTCTACCCGATTTGTCTTTTAATTCTGTCTGTTTAATTCTGTCATTTTTATTCTCCGGAAGAATAATATTAAGTTTAGGTGGGGATACCCGGCGAGAGTGGTGTTTTCCTTTGAGGACTGCCAATTCTCATTTGATGATCCTGCAAAAGCTAATGCCTGGTTGGAAGAAAAAAAACTTTGTTTAGTCCAGAGGGAATTCTGGAGAGGGGTGGAGGGTCCGGGGTTGAATGAGGAATGCATATGTATTTGCTGTGGCCTCCTTTTTTTTTTTTTCTTTTTTTTTACTTTTTTTCCCTCAGAGTTTTCATTATGTTTTATCCCGATTCCTGCTGCTGGTGACCGCTTGAAACCCGGTTTGACTAATTATGTTGCCCCCAGTAGCCCTAGGCTGTTCATTGACACAATGAGTTTTCACGCTTACAGCGGATTCCCATTGCAGTTATTTTGTGATTGTTTTACCCCATCCCCCCTCTAGAATATACCTATTCTCTGCAGTAATCATTCCCCAGATATGAACTTTATTGGTCGGCATCAACCATATTGTGTCTCACAATTTAGTGTTTTTGTTGCAGCGGGCCTGGAGTACCATTCTTAGGGGAGAATCGTTGCCATGTTTTAGTTGTATCTGTTTCTAAAGTTTGGTCTAGATTTAATTTTGACCTCCTTTAGTAGGCCCTGGCTTTACTTTCATATTATAGGGATGAAGAGCTATTAAATTATTACTTGAGACTTTGAGGTCTTTAACGTAATTCAATTCAATTTAATTTAATTTGTTTTAATTTAATTTGAATTTATATGGGGGTTCCCCCCACTGCACTCTGATTTCCCATTCTCTATGAGAGTTGAGTACCGATGAGGTCCCATACAAAGCCTGGCTGTGAAGATTGACCCGTTACCAAACTGATATAATAGTGTTTCTTTTTTCGTTGCCTCTCGTGATTATTTAGTTAATAATTTATTTATTTTTCTCCCTCCCCCCCCCCTTGTTGAGGTAATTTGTTAAGGTAATTTGGGTGCCACCCGACATGTCACCCAGCTACGTGCGGATTGTGCTTTTGTTGCTGATTTCCCGCACAGATTCCTAGCTCCACAAATTAATTGTGGGTTTCGGAATACTTGCAGCCTTTGCTGCCTTTGTGTTGCTATTTTTTGTTCTGTTCTGTTGTTCGGGAGATGCATCAGTTTGAATGCTCTCCCGATTTTTATGTTCTGTGTAATCGGGCTGGGAGCTTCAGACAAGGTGGCGCTGTACATATAATATGACAATGCTAAAAATGTTGTCAGTTAATGCTCAGGGTTTGAATTCTTTGGGGGAAAGAGGGGAAACAAAATATACAGCTTGCCTTCGTGCAGGAAACACATTGGAAGAAAGATACTAGTCAGAAATGGGGCCGCTCAAAGTTCCAAACAATTACTCATGCATCCTTGCTGGATAAAAGGAAGAGAGGTGTAGCCATAATTTTCGAACATTCTTTGAATCTAGAAATTTTTATATCAAGAATTAGATCCCGAAGCTAGATATGTGATAATTATTTGCAAAATAAACTCTGAATTGTGCACCCTGGTAAATGTCTATCTGCCTAACAGAAATCCGACAAAACTGCTCGCTAAAATAGTTGAGAAGGTAAATATTAAGCTGGGTACTCTCATGATTGTTGGAGACTTTAACTGCATCATGAATCCCCGGGTGGATAAAAGGGTTCCTCCCCCTTCCGTGATCGATCCATATGTCATTAATCAAGCAAAAAAACTCTGTTCTATTTGTCATATTTCAAATTTGTTCGATACGTGGAGACTCTTAAATCCTTACGCTAGGGGCTTTTCTCACTTATCTAAAGTTTATGGCACATATTCTAGAATCGATTTGTGCCTCGGCAATGCCTTGGCTGTTCAAAAAATTAATAAAGTCCGTATGTTAGATAACACGTGGTCAGACCATAGTATTATTATCGTGGATTTAGGCCCCACCCTTAGAATGTCCAGAGCTCCCTGGAAATTGGACGACAATTTACTAAAAAACACAGAAGATAGACAAATTATCACCTCCATGTCTAATCTCTTTTTTCAAAAAAACTCTGTAGATTCCACTAGTGTTAATCTTTGGTGTACGTATAAAGCAGTAATTCGGGGATATTTGATTCAAATGGAGAAGCTTGGGAGGCAGAAGCGAGGGATGAGTCTCAAAGAATTATATATTTCCTATTATAAACAATGTGCCGCAAATAAGAATAACCCTGCCCAGATAAATATTAAGTTGATTTTGGACCTACAGTTACAGATTAACAAAAAATTAGAGGAGAACAGTCAGATGGCACTAAAGAAACTTAAATTACGAACTTACTATCAGGGCAATCGAGTAAACAGTACACTATCTGACAGGTAAAAAAAGAAACATGTTCAAAATAGAATTGATAGAATCATAGAGGATGGGAAAATGTATGCATCCCCTGTAGAAATCGGATCTGCTTTTACAAAATTTTATTCAGATCTTTATAACCTCCCAATCCAATCCGATCCTCTGCTTATCAATGAATATCTGAACTCTATTCCACTTCCTTTGCTTACAGAGGCACAATTAGATAGGATTAATTCACCCTTTTCCCCTGAGAGTTTGGGCTGGCCAGAGATAATTTGAAAGCTTATAAAACTCTGGGCCCAGATGGGTATGGTAATTCCTTCTATAAATTGTTTAAACATAACATTATCCCAGCCTTATGTTCAATGTATAAGGAATTCGTTCTATACTCCGAGCACCCACAGGAACTACTAAGGTTTAATGTTATCCCAATATTGAAACAGGATAAAGACCCATCAGCTCTGAAAAATTACAGACCAATCTCCCTAATTAATGTTTATATGAAGATTTATGCTGCTATTTTGGCAGCGAGAATTAAAACTGTGATCTCCGGCCTGGTCCACGCTGATCAAACTGGGTTTGTCCCGGGTAGGTCCTCATATAGTAACAGTAGACGCCTTCTGGATATATTGGATTTGGCAGATAGGACATCCGTTCCCCTCCTGGCCCTGTCATTGGATGCTGAGAAAGCCTTTGACAGGGTCGGGTGGGGATTTCTTGAGGCTCAGGCCCTTCGGCTTTAATGGATGGATTCTGCAGGCTATTATGACCCTTTATTCTGACCCAACGGCGTGTGTGGTTGGCCCCAATCTTTGTTCAGATTGGTATGGTATGACAAATGGAACTAGACAGGGCTGACCGCTGTCGCCACTCTTGTACATTTTATCTGTTGAGCCACTGGCATTGAGATTCAGGAATAACAGTAATATCAAGGGATTCGCTATCAGTAAAGCAGATTTGAAAATTTCACTCTATGCTGACGATATCGTGGTTACTCTAACCTCTCCTTGCACATCTTTACGTTGTCTGCTGGATGAAATTTCCGCATATAGTGTGGTTTCAAATTACAAATTGAATATTGATAAAACTAAGGTTCTATCACTCAATGTTTCGGACTCGACTCTGGAAAGATTAGCGGCAGTGGGAGTCCTCTTGGTGGGGGAAGATTAATATCCTAAATGCCTATATTGTCCCTAAATGGAGTTATGTGTTTCACATGGTCCCTCTCTCGGCCCCTGAGCCCTGGTTCAAAAGATCTTTACTGCTTTTGTCTGGAAGGGTAAAAAACCAAGAATTGGTGCTAAGCTCCTCTCTAAGGGATATAATAAGGGTGTTTTAAGATTTCCTTTGATTAAAAACATATTCCAAGCTAATATTTTTTTTTTTTCTTTTTTTGACACTCAGACTTCTCATTGAAAATCCTTCGGATTAGTATCAAACTGATTGTAAGATGTAGTCATCCTTGTGTCTTCGTAAATTACTAAGTGTTCTTTTTTTCTTTTTTTTTTTTTTTCCCCTTTCCTTCTTTTTTTTTTACTGGTAGAACCGGGTATAGAAGTGGTTTCCTAGTGGTAAATTATGCTTTCAACTATCCCTTGTCCCTTGTATCTATATCGTTCTACTTATCTTGTCTCCGGCTACCTTTATCTCACCTACAGGCATCACACACACTAGACGAACATACAGGTGGGGGTTGGACTCTGGACCTGGGAGGAGGGGCCCGGTGGGTTCTATTTTGTTCCCAAGATTTCGCGTAGTTTCTTTCTTAATATGACATTTTTCTCGCAGGGGTCAGCTCTCATTTACTCCTCGTCATGGAGTATCAGGGGTGTCCCGTTGGAATTGTACAGCTATTACCCGTTTTAATGACCCAGTCAGACCAGTACTTTGGAGTGTAGATTTTATGTCTTAAGGCGTACGCCACTCCTCTTTCCATTATACACTGTTGGCTAAGTTGGGCCATTATTTTTGCCCATACCGGAGGTTCACTTGTTTTCCAGCTTTTTGCAATGTTTAATTTAACTGCTGTCAAAAGGTGAACCAAGATGGCCTTTTGCTCAGGTTGCATCTTTGGTAAGTCCAAATGAAGGAGGGCTCTGACGGGGGTAAGTTCCCACTCACAACCAATTGTATTAACCATGAAGTCCTTTACCTTGTTCCATATTTGGTTTATTTTGGAACAATGCCACCATATATGGAGGTAATCTCCAACCTCTTGGTGGCACCTCCAGCAGATTGGACTGTGTTTGGTATTTATTTTGTTCATATTCGTGGGAACAAGGTACCACCTATTCATTAATTTGTAGAAGGTCTCGTTTAAGTTCAGGCAATGAATCAGCTTGTACTCAGAGACCAGGGCGTTATTCCAAGCTTTGTGGTCGATTTTATACTGCAAGTCCTGCTCCCATTTTCCTATGGCTGGGGGGTTCAACTGTTTATTTAGTAATCTTATCAGATCATGGCAGTTTGAGATCATTTTCCTATCTGCTTTTTGAGATAGTATATCTTTAAACAGTTCCCATCCTTTTCCTTTAAATCCACAATTGACGTTATGGGTTGCAAAAGCTTTGACTCTCAGATAGTTGTATACTTCTGATTCTGGTAGTTTGTATTTCTGCTTAAGGTCCTTAAATGTCAGAACCCTTGTGTCTTCATATAGATCTGAGATCTTCTCAATTCCAAGCCGTTTCCACGGGTGTAGATTAATATTACTCATATTTCCCATTACACATTCAATGGGTAAACATGGGATCAAGGCGTATTCCATGCCCATAATCTTTTTGACCCTCTGCCATGTTTTCAATATCTGTTGTATAATCAGACACTTGCCATTACCCCCCTGCTGCATCATCCTCTCTCTATTTTGGGGCCAGAAAACAGTAACCAGTTCTCTTACTTTATCTAATGAGTTCTTTTCTAAGTTATACCATCCTTCAGATATCACCTCTTTTCTCTGAGAGTTGAAGGCATGTGCCAGAAGGGCTGCTTCTGCGTATTCCTGTATTACTGGCACTCCAAGACCACCCTGGGATTTCTTTTTTGCCGTTAGTTGTAGTCGCAGTCTTGTTTTTTTCCCAGCCCAAATATAGTGCTGAAATGATGTCTGTATAATTTTTAGCCAAGGGCCCGGAACTGTGAGGGGTATCATCCTAAATATATATGTAAATTTAGGCAAGATATATGCCTTAATAGTATTAATCCTACCCCACCAGGAAATTTCCATCTTCTTCCATTGACCCAACGATCTGTTCATTTGTTTGATTAGGGGTAAGATGTTTTTTTCCAGCCATCTCCTGGGGTTCTTTGAGATGTTAATCCCCAGATATGTGAAGTGTTTTTTAACCCTGGAAAACCCATATCTTTCTTCCACTAGCTCGATGTCCGTCCGGTCCATGTTTATATACATTGCCAATGACTTTGATTCGTTAAGTTTATAATTGGATAGAGTACTATATTCCTCAATAATTTTCATGAGTTCGGGCAGTGAGCCCATGGGGTCCCCCATAGTGAGGAGTATATCGTCCGCGTATAATTTTATTTTTTGATCTTGCAGCCCTCCATGTCCTCTTATACCACTGCATCTCCTTATTTCCTGGGCTAATGGTTCCAGGGTTATCAAGTATAGCAGGGGTGACAGCGGGCATCCCTGCCTAGTGCCATTTCCTATCCTGAACCAATCAGCATATATTCTGGAGCTCACCATTCTCCCTGAGGGGGATGAATACAGTGCCATAATCGCTTGATGAAGAGACCCCGTTATTCCAAATGCCCTTAGGGCCTGGCTCATAAATTCCCAGTTGACCCTGTCGAAGGCTTTCTCTGCGTCCAACGACAGGGTCAACAGGGGCTCTCCACTCTCTCCAACTCTTTCCAACAGGTTTATCAGGTTTCGTGTGTGGTCTGCGGAGGATCGTCCTGGGATGAATCCTACCTGGTCTCTATGAATTATTTCTTTAATTCCTAGCTTCAGCCTTTCATTCAAGATATCTGAGTATATTTTATAATCTGTATTTAGAAGGGATATCGGTCTATAGTTTAATACATTCTCAGGGTCCTTCCCTGGTTTAAGAATTGGTGTTATATTTCATCTCAAAATTTCCTCTGGGATTTTGCCCTGGTGATTAAACTCTATAAAAGTCTCGGTCAAATGAGGAGCTAGTGTGTCTGCAAATATTTTGTAGAAAGTTGCATCAAAGCCGTCTGGGCCGGGGGCTTTTCCGCTTTTTAATCTTTTGATTGATTTAAGAACCTCAACAATTTCAAATGGTCTGTTAACTATTTCTTGTACTTCTTGTGATATTTTTGGAAAACTTTCACTTTTTTCCTCAAAGTATTTATTGATTTCCCGAGTTTGGTTGTTGTTAGGCAGATTATATAGAGAATAGTAGTATGAATTAAAAGCATTTCCTATTGCCTCTGGAGTTAATGCCATAGTTCCATTGTACATTATTTTAGATATGGTTCTCATTTTCCTTTTAGCTTTTAATTTATTTGTTAACATTTTTTGGGCCTTATTGCCTTTATAATAGCGCTGGATTTTCATGTTTTCAATGGTCTTATTGGCTCTGTCATTTAATTGGAGGTTTATCCTTTTGTTTAGGTCCTCTATCAGGTCTGTGTAGGTGCGCAGGGGGTTGATTTTATTACTTCGAGAGAGGTTTGACTTCCGAATGTATAATTCGGATAGGTCGAGATCTCTCTGTTTCTTAGCCTGGGCACCTAATTTCATCAGAAGGCCCCGCACAACGCATTTATAGGCACACCATATATTA
Organism: Pelodytes ibericus; assembly: GCA_036172795.1. Taxonomy (NCBI): domain Eukaryota; kingdom Metazoa; phylum Chordata; class Amphibia; order Anura; family Pelodytidae; genus Pelodytes; species Pelodytes ibericus. The sequence goes on along the minus strand of CM069859.1, from coordinate 34,237,893 downwards.
CCGTGTGAACTGTTTTCCGTAGTATTTTCTTTGAAATATAGGTCTGTTTCTTTTCTTATGTATTCTATGTTCAGCTTACTTCTTAACAAATATTTATTGAGTTTCCAATCCGTCGTGAGTCTGGTATATTTAATTTTAAAGTCCATCATCAAAGCGTTGTGGTCTGTCCAGGAAAGTTCCTGAATTTTGATTTTTTCTGTTTGGTGTGCCGTGCCTACATTTTCCAAGACCAGATCGATTCGTGAATATGAGAGGTGTGCTTTGGAAAAACATGTGAAGTCCCTCTCATGGGGATTGTAAATTCTCCAGATGTCGAGAAGAGCGTATCTATCAATCAAACCCTGTAGTCTTCTTGCCTGTCCCTCAACTGTTCTATCTCTATTCTGTCCTGAGTGAGATCTCCTATCTGTTGCCGGGTCTAAAACACAGTTGAAGTCTCCCATCCACAATACCGTCCCTTGCCTGACCTTTTCTGTCTTTGCCATTACTTTAGCAATAAATCTAGTTGGGGTTGAATTTGGGGCATAAATATTGACTAATGTCATTAATTTCTTATTAATTTCACATACAGTTATGATGTATCTCCCCTCTTCGTCACATTCCTCATATTTAATATTTACTGTGAGGTTGTTTGAAAACATTATTGCCACTCCACATTTTTTTTGAGCTTCTAGAGAGGCTTCTATAGAGAGGGCGAAATCTGGATTTTTATGCGATGATTTATCCTGTTTTTTCCAGTGGGTTTCCTGAATGAAACAAACTTCAACTCTATGCTTACGGAGGAATTCTCGCATGATAACCCTTTTTTGTGGCGAGTTTAAGCCCTGCGCATTTATGGAGCAAAATCTGGACATATTAACCTATTTCACTACCTTCACTTTCCCCTCCATTGCCAGCCCCCCAGGCCCCAGGTCCAACCCACACCAAGACATACACACACAAAAACACACTTGGCGTGAATATCCATGCCATTCTTGGACTTCCCGAACCCAATTCGGGGAGATCCCCCATGCACCGCCGCCCTGGCTATCTGAGTGCACGGACCTTGACTTTGCCAGAAGTACGCGAATACTCGGTACAACCCTGGCTTAGTAACAGGGAGCTGGGGGGGAGGGGGGGGAGGTCATCGTGTCTTATCATGCTGTTTTATGGTATCATTGTTATATTTCGACACACTTCTGTTTTCTCTTTCCTTTCCCTTTTTCTTTCTCTTACTTATTCTATGTAGAGTCCCGGGAGGGGAAGAAAAAAAAAAAAACCACTCTCTCCTCTCTCCCCTCCCTCCACAAAGGGGGCCAATACACTGCCTTAGATTCTTTATTACTCCTCAAGACTTTCCCCTATTTCGCTGTTCTGCACCTAACCCTAGTTAATTTCCACCCTCGTGCCAAGTCATTGTGCTTCCGACTATATATTCTGGTGCGAGTACTTTACTTATTATTCCTTAACCTTCAGTTTTCTTCCTCCTATCGCCACTTCCGTATCCTCTTTATTCCTGGGCCCTTTAGGTGAAGGATTCTATGTAACAAATATCTAAATTGTTTAGTGCATTATGCTAAGTCCTGTTGTGTCATTACTTTCATTTACCTCCCATCCCCTCCCCTCCCCTCCTCCTGCTTCCCGTGCTCCCCACCCCCCTATGTTACGGGCCTCTATTATGATATCTTTCCCTTATACTAATAGTGGCAAAACTTGTCCCTTAACTATTTTACTTTTTTGTATCCTCTTATAAAGTGTACTGTCGGAGGTCGTGTTCCTTATAATTAATTTATCCGTCTTTCCATTTTATCCCTATTTACACCGTGCGACTTTACTTAATGTCCCATTTTAAAGTATCTTGTGTATAACTTTGAACCTTGTCCATTAGAGTATGTCCTAAGTGCTACTCTCAACTACCCTAATTACTCTAGGGGGTGCGTAAAACTTTTAGTCCCAAACAAGAAGGGAAGGGGAAGAGAGGAGAGAAAAAAAAAAAAAAAAAAGCAAAAACCCCACCCCCCCTCCGGACCTAACCTACCCTAATCAGACCGTTTTATTAAGTCCCTTCCCTACTAGCCATTCCCAAAGGTCTCCTGTTTGGCCTCATAGTACAGTATCACTCTCACTGGGTAACCCCATTTGTATTTGATGTTATTTGTTCTAAGAATCTCTGTACATTGTGAGAATGATCTTCTTCTCATTCTTGTCTGGAAGGAAACGTCCTGAAATATCTTTATTTTTTCAAAAGGTTGTTGGAAGACCTGGCTCCTGGCTGCCTTCATTAGATTTTCTTTGACTCTATAGGAGGTACAGCAGATCAGGACATCTCTAGGGGCATTTTCTGGTACATTCAGTGGCTTGTACAACCTATGGCACCTTTCCCAATAATGAGGGTAGCCTTCCAGAGACAGCTTCAAGCTTTGAAAAAATTTCTCTAGGTAATCTGAGAGAGCCTCATTTGTAATTGACTCTGGTATTCCTCGAAACCTCAAATTTTTTCTCCTTGATCGGTCTTCTAGATCGTTTATTTTTGACTCCATAGTTTCCATCCTTTTCTCTAGAAGTTTATTTTTCTCCCTTTGTGCCTCAACTTGAAATATAAGATTTTCTGTCTTCTCCTCATATATTTTGAGTCTGCAGCCCAATTCCTTAACTTCAGTTTTCAATTCCTGCGAGCTGGTATTGATCAGTTCCTTGAGCTTATCATACTGTGAATCAAATGCCGACATCAACTGATCCTGTGTAACTGTTAAAGGAGGGGACATAGCTGTCTGAGGTTCTTCTTCGTAATTATTTTGCTGGAGGTCTGAAGTACTTATATTTACCTTCTCAGTTTCCCCCCTAGCTCCTTGTGGGGAGAAAAAAGACAGACGCTTTTCAATTTTCTCTCCTTTGCCGTCTCTCCTATCTTTTTTGGCAGTAATTTTCTGCTCTTGATTACTTCTTCCTGCCATTTCTGCAGGTTGCCAAACACAGTCTGGTTTTTAATATAACAAGCAAACAGTTTTTTCCTTTTCTTTTTCTCCCTCTTTATAACTTATGATCAGTCTGTTGACTTATCCCCTTATGTTTCTTCAAGTATTTCAGAGCTTAACCACCTACCCCACTTCGGGTAGGGTAAGCTACTCTGGCCGATTTAGAGACTTGTACTTACTGCCCTTGAGAGATATTACACCTCTATTAGCTATAACTCTGGGAGACTGGGGTGAAGGCTGCACATATATCCTCCAGGGACCTTATTATCTTTTCCCTGTGGACCCTAGGAAATAGCGATTGGCTTTGTGGGTTGCTTCCTTAGGTTTGTTAATCTCCATCCACAAAGTCAAGTTTAGTTGAAGCTGCTATGTTCTGTAGGCCACCTACTGAATTAATAGTCTAAAACAGGGGGACGTACTTATGTCCAATACAGGCACTTCTTATTTTTGCTTGGGGCTCTCTGGCTGCTTTAGCTCTGGGCCCACATAAAGTGCAGTTTATATTTCCACTCTGATCAGCTAATCGTTCAACTCCAACCTTTTCCCTGTGTGTTTTTCCGAAAATTAACCAGTCACCTGTTATGGGTTTGTACCTGATTTACCCTGGCTGTAGTTTGTTCCCATCCCATTATGACCGGGGCTTTTACTCAAAACTTCGGGTTGTGGAAATTACCCAGTGTTGCGGGGTCGCTATTTTGCCGGTTTACAATAAGGTTAGTCTATTCACTGATTTAATACACAGCGTGAAGTTAAAAAATTGGGAAGAAAATGTAAACTTATCTGAATGCTCCGGCCTCTCTGGATCCCCGTGTTTCACCCGTCCGGTTCTTCTTATGAAAAGCTGCGTCCTCGCGCTGGCAACGCTCTTAGCCAGTTTAGCTTTTCCTACCTTCCATGTGCCTGCCTGCTGTCCGTGGACGCCGGCTGATTCACGTGGGTCTTCCTCCGTTATTCTTCCTGGATCGTTCCTACATCTGTGGTCTTCTACGATGTCCTCTCCCTCCCCCTGCTTCCTACTCCGCGAGCGTAGTCGGCGTGCTACGTCATCGCTCCACCCATCGGCCATTCCAAGCTAATATGTTGGTGCACATTTATAATATGCAGGTGTCCTCAAATCAAGTGGAACCTTGGTATTTGTTGGAATCAGAGAGTGTGGGCACCAGTTCCCTGGACGGTTTTATTTGGTCAATACACTCTAAAAAAAAGCAAGCGAATATTATGTCAAGAAATATGATTTTGGGGCAAATAATTAATTCTTGGCAGCCCATTAGAACCCTTTTAGGTTTAGATGGAAAAGTCCTTCCAACTCTGAGAATTAATTCAATAGACCAATTATTGGAGAACATGTCACTTGACCAGTGGTCCCAGGGAGGTGCTAGGCTGCTTGAGGATTTAGCTCACAATCATACCCTCCTATCCTTTCCGGTTATTGTAGACAGATGGCAGATTCCTACAAATGAGTTGTTTAATTATCTGAGAATTAGGAGCTTCTTAGACGCTTCTTTATACAGTTCTTCGCGAGAGAAGGAAAATATCCTAAAACGCTTGTTTTGCTCTGAAGCTGTCCCGCGGACTATGAATAAAGCTAAATATATACTCCAAACATTTGTTAATTCCCCCATTGTGGCTATAGCGTCTTGGCAGAAAGATCTCAATTTAACAATTAGGCCGGCTGATTGGCTGGCTGCTTTAACAAAAGTTAAAAGAAATATCCATTGTCTGAATCTGGTAGAGACTCAATACAAACTGGCCAATAGGTGGTACTTGGTTCCCAATAGATTAACGAGGATGTACCCTGACCAGTCACCTAGCTGTTGGAGATGCGGAGTGGGAGAGGGATCCTATCTGCATGTTTGGTGGAGTTGCTTAGCAGTTAGAGTTCTATGGAGGTGGGCTCTCGATTTGTTTTTCTCTGTCTGGTGAAATTCTCCCATCTAGCTCAGACGCAGCTTTACTACACCTTAACTTGAGAATTATTTCCCCCTCTATCCAGCCGCTGGCAATCCACTGCCTGATGGCAGTTAAGACTCTAATCGCGCGTAACTGGAAATCGAGTCTCCCATTCCGTAAAAACCCTCTTATAAATCAATTGAAACATCAGTTGGTCATGGAGAGAGAGCTGGCTTGGTCTGGCGTCCTCTCTGTGCATAGATATACTTTATATGAGGGCTGGCTTGATTCATTACAAAACTTGTCTAGTCTTTAGCCTCTGTAGGATAACCCGACGATACACGGGCTACTGGCATATAAAGGGGAATTGTGAAGGGAGGAGCTGATTTGTTGGGTCGTCTAAGTACTGGATCAGGGGGAGGAATATCTCCTAGGTTCAGGTCTAACCCCTGAGCTGAGCCTTACTTAACTGTTTGCAATTATGCTTGGATTCACGGTTTTACTGCCTTGTCCGACTCTACCAACCCGAAACTGTCAACTTGTTAGTCTGTTAATGTGTTTTCTCTTTGTGTAATGTTTTCTCTCTGTGTAATGTCTATACTGCGCTTCTATGTTTTTTTTTTTACCGTTATTGGATAATTGACATTTCACTGTTTCTACTTATGTGTTTATCGACAACATTTTTAAAAAAAGGATGTTTGGTATAAAAAAATAAATAGACGCAGGAATTCCCGAATGGGAGGTTTTAATGGCGGAATATTATTCTTTCTAGTAGATAGGTAGGACTGTAATCTCCTGTAGAATAAAGTAACTGAATACAATAGGTTAAACTGTACCCCTGGCATTCCAAGCACTTGAAACAGCTCGGTACATCAGAGTGAGGCTAATTTCACAGTAATGGCTGATGGCAGAGGAGAGCACAAAAACTGTTGCAGAGGAAGTCAGACCAGCTTCTGTGTACTCCCTCTCACTAGGAAAGTCACCGGAGGAAGCCCTGGGCATGGCAAAACATGGTGTGATGTCATTCCTTACCAGAGAATACGCGAGATTGAGCCACCGCTGTGATACACAGGACTTCTTGACTTTTTAAACTTTCTCGTGAGAGCGGTCACCACGATTTAATGTAAGAGATTTTAACCTTTTTGTATGTAAATTAAAAAACTGTTTTACACTACGAAGGGATTTCTCTTATCTGTTTACATATGAGCATAAGTGCTATTTTAGAGAGACACTACAGAAACGTATGGTATAAGGATCTGAAGGTCCCAGACTGCCTTGGAGATTATTTTAACTTAAAAAGTGAGCAGTAGTAATTCATGCTCCACAAAAAGTGTGTGTGTTCCCTTGTTTGGGGGGGACCATAGCACTATTCCATCGTATACAGAGAGCACTATCGCTGTGTTTTATTTCTTTCCAGCCATCATCGGAATTTGTTATAAGAAAATCAGATTAATCTACAAAGAAGAGCTACCTTATGTTCTCCTCTAAAAATGTAAGTATATATATATGTGTGTTTTAATTCCTTTGATGTTTTTGAGCAGCTTGTGTGATTATTTGTGAAGATTAGTTATAGTGCCTGAAAACACCTTTCTCTTCTTTCCCTCTCACTAGTATCACTGCATTTAGAGAATCTGTGAAATTATTTTCAAAGCAAAACTGCAGGTTAGCCATCATTGGTTTTAAACTAAAAGTAAGTGCCTTTCACATATATTAAAACAAGACAAAACATAAAGAAAATAAGGTTAGTGGAAGATTACTACAATTCACTAATTAGTTGGCCCTATGGGTGTTATATATAAAAGGTCCCGCACACAAAAGTGTCTGAAAGGGTAAAAAAAAAAAAAAAAGGCCCAATCGCCATTTACTATATATAATGGTCCAACATCCTGCAGAATAAAGCAGAGAGATGGACCAAGCAGAGCAGAAACAAATATGGACAGAGCAGAGACAGAGTAACTAAATACAGAGTGCAGGGCTACAGGACATACTAAGGAGCAAACGCAGAACTAAAGCAATATAAACAGGATAAAGCATAAGACATACTGAAGATAAATAATACAGAGTGCAGGGTTTCTGATAAAGCAGGAATAGTAGACAAAAATAGATGGAAATAAAGGCTATGGCTGCAAAACTAAACACATACACAGGTACAGACATAACACAGGGCAACATACAGAGGACAGGGCAATGGACTAAGGAACACAAGGCCCCATACAACACATAAACATATATACCGGAAACTCAAAATCTACCTGACTGACACTACATAGAACATAAATAGCAAGCCTGGAGACTGAAGACTACACAGACACACAAGGCACAGAGCTAATCTGAAGGCTGGAAACCTGACAGCTCAAGAGAAACTAAATGGGTGTGGTTTCACATTTTAAATGGAGGAAATTAACAAGACAGAATGGAACTAAGAAAACACGGAATGGAACACAACAGAACATAATAACAAGCAGAGAGGAAAACCAGAAACAGAGCAGAACGAGAGAGAAAAGAACACAGAACAGGGACACTCAGATTCTGTGCAGCCCATTTCAGGGTTCTAGGATACAGGTCACACCATTACAGGGATTCAGTATACATGAACCAGGCAATAGACGGACTGGGCAGATGCCACTCTGGGGGCTAACTGAGCAGTGCCGCTTTGGGCAGGAGCCACTCTGGGGCCAGGCTACGCAGGTACCACTCAGGACAGGAGCTAAGGAGCCACTCTGGGGCCAGGCTGCACAGGTACCACTCAGGACAGGAGCTAAGGAGCTACTCTGGGGCCAGGCTACGCAGGTACCACTCAGGACAGGAGCTAAGGAGCTACTCTGGGGCCAGGCTACGCAGGTACCACTCAGGACAGGAGCTAAGGAGCCACTCTGGGGCCAGGCTGCACAGGTACCACTCAGGACAGGAGCTAAGGAGCCACTCTGGGGCCAGGCTACGCAGGTACCACTCAGGACAGGAGCTAAGGAGCCACTCTGGGGCCAGAATGGGAAGTGCCACTCTGTGGCTGGATTAGGGAAGGGGAAACACACCAGGAATACAAAGAAAACCCCAGGAACAAGCATAACAAAGAAACAGAACAGTACAAGAAAGAAGGAAATTGAAATTACTGGATACATACTGAACCAAAGATGATCCTGCATGGGGGATGGAGCAAGGGTTAAAAAAATGTTTAGAGGTCCTTAAAGGTGCATCAAAGATACATCATAGTTCACCATGCTAAAATGCAGCTGCGAAATACATTCGTGCCAATAGACGTGAGCTAAATGATATAAATCATGTGTTAGAAATAAATTCCCAGGGTTCTCTTTCAATTCTAATTTAAATGCAAAACAGTATATGCCGAGAGTTAAGGAGTTTTTTTGCGCGCTTTACAAATGTAACAGGTGCTTTACTACTTTTTCCAATCAGCAAAGAAAATGGAAAACATAAAGACGTTTTCTATATAAAGATGACAAAGCTTGGGAAGGGAATTGGGTGTTGAATCATCCTATAGAATTTAAATTAAAAGTAGATGTATGAAAAATGAACCTTCTCATTTAATTTGGTACCCTGCTGTTTTAAATAGTCTAAGTCTATCCAACCAGCGCTGTCATCCATCATGGAACAAAAATATTCTGTATATTGACTTTTCACTTGAAAACTAATCATAGTGAAGCCACGAGAGATAGATCCACTGTGTTCTAAAACCTATCATTATTATTATTCTCAGACTTTAAAGGGAGATTAAAATGAATATCGGCTTTAACATTCTTCCCATTTTATTAGTTATATATTAATAGATGTCATCTTTATTTTCTAAGTGAAACAATTGTATCATATTGCATAATCAAAATATCTATGTGTAGTTATAGATAATGTACATATTTTGTTTTTTTTATATTTATATATATTTTTAAGTGCATTAAATATTACACTATATATCTTTTCCTGTCTCGTGTTTGCACTTTTTGTTTTACAGCCATTTGTTCTTTTTGGGGGGTTTTGCAGGCCACATCAGAGCAGCATCACGAAAAAAGGACGTTCATATTGGACATTTCTTGACATTATATTGTGATTTTATATTTATACTACACAGGAGTTCTAGCGCTATTGCATTTTTTGTTTCTTCTTCAAGGTGAGATACTCTGTCTTTGTAAAGATGAGGCAAGGTGAGATGCTCTGCCTTTATAAAGCTTAGGTGAGATGCTCTAATTCTATAATGCCAAGGCAAGGTGAGATACTCTGTCTTTGTAAAGATGAGGCAAGGTGAGATACTCTGTCTTTATAAAGCTTAGGTGAGATGCTCTAATTCTATAATGCCAGGGCAAGGTGAGATACTCTGTCTTTGTAAAGATGAGGCAAGGTGAGATACTCTGTCTTTATAAAGCTTAGGTGAGATGCTCTAATTCTATAATGCCAGGGCAAGGTGAGATACTCTGTCTTTGTAAAGATGAGGCAAGGTGAGATACTCTGTCTTTGTAAAGATGAGGCAAGGTGAGATGTACTGCCTTTAGAGAGACGTGTATAGATGAGCAGGGCTGGCCCGACAATGGGTCCACATGGGTCCCTTGGATCCACTATAAGGAGCACGGCAAATTTCCCTTGCCATTGTCCTGTCTTGTGTGTTTTTTTCTTTCTACCCACGCGTGTGGCTCCACTTTACTAGGAGAACGCACACACATTGGCTGGGTGACTAGTTTCATTTTAGTTTTAATTATCATGATGTAACATAATGGGCGTGGGCGTGTTTTGATGGGCGTGGTATTGGTGGGGCGGGGGCAGAATTTCCTTTTGGACCCAGGCAGGTGAATGTCTTGAGATGACCGCGCATACAAATAATAAAAATCAGGCAATACTAGCTCATTTGGAAAACCTCTGCAACTTGCCTGCCTTTCTAACCCAAGTATTTGTAGCTGATTTCTGTGGTTCCCATGGTAATTCACCACCATTCACTATTTAGTCAATAGACCCCATTGAGTTTCTTCCAAGGTTTTAGTCTTTGACAAACTTGGATGCTCGTTCATTAGCAAACTCCTTTATAATAGACAAAAGCATTCAGGCAAATTGCAGCCTTCAGGAAAATGGAGTACATGGAATTGTCCATACGATTAATCAGTTATCAAGCAAACCGAACCTTTTTCCAAGCAAAGCCCATAAGGACTTGGCCCAGGACCTCAGCTTTGTAGAAACTCTACAAAGGATAGCTGTTAATGCATTTCACATTAATCTAACTGGAGATGGACCAGCTTTCTCCCTTGTTGGCTTTTGTGCAAAAAAAAAGAATCTGAAAAATAGCAAGATTAAAAAATGTGTCAAATAGTTAAAACACGACTTGGCCAGTTTCAAAAATAAAAGAAAATATAATAACAAGATGATTTGTCAGAGAGCAGTCAATAAAGCTCTTCTACCATACGTGTACAGAAACCAGTATTAGGCTGAGTGAAGGCCAACTGGTCTTAAGTATTGCAATTGCCCTTAAAATAGTTTTGTGTACACATGTAATTGAAGGATTAATTCTTACTAAGTATTCTATAAAGTTTTCCTTTAAAGTTGAACGTTGGAGCAGTGGCATTGAATTCAAAAAAGTTTTTGTATAGCTTCATGATCAAAGAAAAAGTCCCAGTTATCTACATTTTATTTTTAGTCTTGGTTTGCCCCATACCCTGTGGAGGACTGTGGCTTATATTGAGGCCATTTGGGGAGGACCTATTATATCCCCAAATATCCCAAAACTAAATGAAATTAAAATCTCTAAAAAAAAAAAAAAGAAATATGACACATTAATGAAATACATTAAAATCAATAAAATAAACATATATTAACATTTTTGTTAAAATTTGCATATATTAATTTAAATATACTATTATAATATAGAACATTAATATCTTATGATTGCATATAAATATTTTGATGTTTGCAATATGTTTACTTATATTATTTCTACACTTTTCTGTTCAATTCTCCAGCTAAAATCTGTAATCTCCGCCCACCTAGGGGGGGGGGGGGTTCAGTTCAGTAAGCGAAATCAATAGGATTTTGGCTGTCTGACCGCCATGAACCCAGTGGCTAATAGCCGTCCCGAAATTGGTGGGAATTACCAATTTTGGGTAGAAATCACCCATAATGGGCAGCCAAACTATAGATTTTTTCCGCAGTTTTATGCCCTGATCTGGAACGAGTTCTGGAGCAGGGGGTTCTGGAAGGTGGTCAACTAGTCTCTCAATTCTATGCAGGGAAAGAGGAGCAGATAGGATTTAGCCTTGCTGCACCTTGTCCCGATGTTGTGTTGTGCCTGAATTGAGGTGCAGTGTTTAATGCCTAAATATAATGCATAACCCAAAGATATCGGCATCAGAGCATTGGATTTGAACTTTCTCTATGAAACACCGGCAGTACTGTATCTACATTAGATATTAACAAGTTAAGGTATATATGACACAGACTGCTACTTTTAATGTAATACTATAAGCGACATACAGGATATGAATTCCCTGTAAAGCTGACCAGGCTGTTGCCATGGAAGTCTTGCTGTTAACTCAGTGCACTAGAGGAACCTGCAATTGGGACTGACACACATGACACAAAGTCCCAACAAGTCCGTACGCCACAAGGTGATGAGTCCGTACGTCACAATGTGGTGAGTCCGTACGTCACAATGTGGTGAGTCCGTACGTCACAATGTGGTGAGTCCGTATGTCACAATGTGGTGAGTCCGTACGTCACAATGTGGTGAGTCCGTACGTCACAATGTGGTGAGTCCGTACGTCACAATGTGGTGAATCCGTACGTCACAATGTGGCGAATCCATACGTCACAATGTGGTGAATCCGTACACCACAAGGGGATGAGTCTGTACACCACAAGGGGATGAGTCTGTACACCACAAGGGGATGAGTCTGTACACCACAAGGTGATGAGTCCATATGTCACAAGGGGATGAGTCCGTATGCCACAAGGGGATGAGTCTGTACGCCACAAGGTGATGAGTCCATACGTCACAAGGGGATGAGTCCGTATGCCACAAGGTGATGAGTCCGTATGCCACAAGTTGATGAGTCCGTATGAGAAAGAGCACAGATAAATTTAATACACAACAACACATCAATCCTTTGTTATGTTCTACACTTGAACTTTATATATTATTCTGGTCACATGTTTCATTTAAAATAACCTATACCAGAAATACTGCATAACTTGTATTCCAAAAAAATAAGAGAAAGATAATAGGCATTCAACTCTTTCATATTGAAAACAATTGCATTGTAATGCTCACATGTCTGGCAGTGAACTTGTTAAACCACAATACATTAAAACTCATTTGACCAGCTTGTCCCATGTCCTTATATATATTAATTCTGTGTACTGGGTAGCACTGTGTCCTCAGATTGGTGATATGAGTGGATTGGTGTACAAGCATGGGTGTAGGAACCCCCACAAATCTGGGGGGGACAGCATTTTTGCTCGCCGGTATAGCAGCAGTAAAAATAAAGCTTGTCACAGTGTATATTATATCACCAAGTTCCCACCAACATTACCAGGATCCTTGGTATACAACAGATACATTCACAGCACAACATCTACATCAGGCAGGTGCATTTTATCACTGTTACATGAGATATAGTCAGCGAGCTGTGGGTACACCATAAAACATACATCAGTATGAACCTACCACTTCTGCTGGAATGCCATTCCATGTATCCACTACCCTCTCAGTAAAGTAATACTTTCATTAGTCCCTGACCTTATCTTATATCTAGGATAGCCTTATACCTATCCCATGCATGCTTAAACTCCTTCACTGTATTAACCTCTACCACTTCTACTGGAAGGCTATTCCATGCATCCACTACCCTCTCAGTATAGTAATACTTTCATTGGTCCCTGGCCTTATCTTATATCTAGGATAGCCTTATACCTATCCCATGCATGCTTAAACTCCTTCACTGCATTAACCTCTACCACTTCTACTGGAAGACTATTCCATTCATCCACTACCCTCTCAGCAAACAAACATTACATTTCTGACCAGAAAATAAACTGTCAAATATTAAATATTTCCAAAAGCTTAAGGTGGACCCCAAATATATGTATATAACTAGTAAAATTTATACCAGGGCTTGACAACCTTAACTAAGTTTTAGGAGCCAGGAAAAAAATCTAGGAGCCAGACAACAGCACATACACACAATCACATGCAGTCATATACAGTTAGTCACATAGACACATATACTCATACATACAGCCTGTCACACATATACATACTGTCACATAGAAACACACTCATACATACATACATACATCCAGTCTGCCAGGCACACACTCACACATACATACAATCTGTCAGACACACACACACTCATACATACAGTCGTTCACAGACACACTCATACATACATACATAGAGTCTGTCGCAGACACACACTCATACATACATGCAGTCTGTCAGACACACACACACACTCATACATACAGTCTGAAACATAGACACATACACTCAGAGTCAGTCACATAGACACACACACTCATACATGGTCTTTCACATACACTCATACATACAGTCTGTCACAGACACACACACTCATAGTCAGTCATATATACACACAAACTCATACAGTCAGTCACAGACACACAAACTCATACAGTCAGTCACAGACACACAAACTCACACAGTCAGTCACACACACTCATACAGTCTGTCACACTCCCTCATACAGTCTGTCACACACACACACTCATACATACATACATACATACATAGTCTGTCACATACACTCATACATACATACATACATCCATAGTCTGTCACATACACTCATACATACATACAGTCTATCACATATACTCATACATACACACAGTCTGTCACATACACTCATACATACACACATTCAAGTGAGCAGTTTTTTTTTATCTTAAAAAATACATTTTAAAAAAATGTAGATCAATAGCAGGGATCAAAGCTATATCTCATTGCAGGGAAGGTGTGCATTTCCGTTCCAGGTTTTTCTGTGCCTCTTACAATCATTACTTATTAATTACATTATTTTGCCCATTCATTTGTCAGTTTTATTTTGCCCACATTCATTTGCCAGTGTTTTTTTTGCCCAAATTCATTTGTCAGGGTTTTTTTTGCCCACATTCATTTGCCAGGGTTTTTTTTGCCCACATTCATTTGCCAGGGTTTTGTTTTTTTGCCCACATTCATTTGCCAGGGTTTTTTTTTTTTGCCCACATTCATTTACCAGGGTTTTTTTTTTTGCCCACATTCATTTGCCAGGTTTTTTGTTGCCCACATTCATTTGCCAGGGTTTTTTTTTTGCCCTCATTTTTTGATCATCTCATCATTAGTAGAAGTCATTGGCAGATTTAAGAGACATGTTATTATGGCAGCTTCGGAAGTCATTGATTATTGCAGCTCTAAGATACATTTTTTAAATGCCCCTAAGAGCTGCAATAATCCATCACGTTCCGAAGCTGCCATGATAAAAAGAAAAACGGTACATTATTGGCAGTGACACAGTCACTGTTCCTACCTCGTTCCTCCCAGTGTGGGGCTGTGTGACTTGTGGAGGACGCGCACAAGCCGTGCGCATGATCACATGACGTTGTGCGATGAAGTCATGTGATCAGGTGACCTCCGTGATCGCTGCAGAGCTGATTCTCGCGGGACAGTCCCAGGATCGAAAACGTTGCAGGATTGTCCCGGTTGGCAAGTATGCTCAGGGCCGTCTTTAATAGTGATTGGACCCTGGGCAAGCATTTGCTTGGGCCCCCTGGACCCTGCCCCCTCCCCTGCATGCAATCCCGCCATCCATCGCGATGTTAACCCCCCCCACACACACACACGCCATAATTGTTGTGCCATTCAGATGCCAGTAATATTGTGCCATTCAGAGCGCAGTATTATTGTGCCAGTCAGAGCCCAGTAATATTGTGCCATTCAGAGCCCAGTAATATTGTACCATTCAGAGCCCAGTAATATTGTGCCAGTAAGATGCCTGTAATAGTGCCGTTCAGAGCCCAGGAATATTGTGCCAGTCAGAGCCCAGGAATATTGTGCCAGTCAGATACCAAGAATATTGTGCCAGTCAGAGCCCAGGAATATTGTGCCAGTCAGATGCCTGTAATATTGTGCCAGTCAGATGCCTGTAATATTGTGCCAGTCAGAACCCAGTAATATAGTGCCAGCCAGAACCCAGTAATATAGTGCCAGCCAGAACCCAGTAATATAGTGCCAGCCAGAGCCCAGTAATATAGTGCCAGCCAGAACCCAGTAATATAGTGCCAGCCAGAGCCCAGTAATATAGTGCCAGTCAGAACCCAGTAATATAGTGCCAGTCAGAACCCAGTAATATAGTGCCAGTCAGAACCCAGTAATATAGTGCCAGCCAGAACCCAGTAATATAGTGCCAGCCAGAACCCAGTAATATAGTGCCAGCCAGAGCCCAGTAATATAGTGCCAGTCAGAACCCAGTAATATAGTGCCAGTCAGAACCCAGTAATATAGTGCCAGCCAGAACCCAGTAATATAGTGCCAGCCAGAACCCAGTAATATAGTGCCAGCCAGAACCCAGTAATATAGTGCCAGCCAGAGCCCAGTAATATAGTGCCAGCCAGAACCCAGTAATATAGTGCCAGCCAGAACCCAGTAATATAGTGCCAGCCAGAACCCAGTAATATAGTGCCAGCCAGAGCCCAGTAATATAGTGCCAGCCAGAACCCAGTAATATAGTGCCAGCCAGAACCCAGTAATATAATGTCAGTCAGAACCCAGTAATATAGTGCCAGCCAGAACCCAGTAATATAGTGCCAGTCAGAACCCAGTAATATAGTGCCAGCCAGAACCCAGTAATATTGTGCCAGCCAGAACCCAGTAATATAGTGCCAGCCAGAACCCAGTAATATAGTGCCAGCCAGAGCCCAGTAATATAGTGCCAGCCAGAACCCAGTAATATAGTGCCAGCCAGAACCCAGTAATATAGTGCCAGTCAGAACCCAGTAATATAGTGCCAGCCAGAACCCAGTAATATAGTGCCAGTCAGAACCCAGTAATATAGTGCCAGCCAGAACCCAGTAATATAGTGCCAGCCAGAACCCAGTAATATAGTGCCAGTCAGAACCCAGTAATATAGTGCCAGCCAGAACCCAGTAATATAGTGCCAGCCAGAACCCAGTAATATAGTGCCAGCCAGAACCCAGTAATATAGTGCCAGCCAGAACCCAGTAATATAGTGCCAGCCAGAGCCCAGTAATATAGTGCCAGCCAGAACCCAGTAATATAGTGCCAGCCAGAACCCAGTAATATAGTGCCAGCCAGAGCCCAGTAATATAGTGCCAGCCAGAACCCAGTAATATAGTGCCAGCCAGAACCCAGTAATATAGTGCCAGCCAGAACCCAGTAATATAGTGCCAGCCAGAACCCAGTAATATAGTGCCAGCCAGAGCCCAGTAATATAGTGCCAGCCAGAACCCAGTAATATAGTGCCAGCCAGAACCCAGTAATATAGTGCCAGTCAGAACCCAGTAATATAGTGCCAGCCAGAACCCAGTAATATAGTGCCAGCCAGAACCCAGTAATATAGTGCCAGCCAGAACCCAGTAATATAGTGCCAGTCAGAACCCAGTAATATAGTGCCAGCCAGAACCCAGTAATATAGTGCCAGTCAGAACCCAGTAATATAGTGCCAGCCAGAACCCAGTAATATAGTGCCAGCCAGAGCCCAGTAATATAGTGCCAGCCAGAACCCAGTAATATAGTGCCAGCCAGAGCCCAGTAATATAGTGCCAGCCAGAACCCAGTAATATAGTGCCAGCCAGAACCCAGTAATATAGTGCCAGCCAGAACCCAGTAATATAGTGCCAGCCAGAACCCAGTAATATAGTGCCAGTCAGAACCCAGTAATATAGTGCCAGCCAGAACCCAGTAATATAGTGCCAGCCAGAACCCAGTAATATAGTGCCAGCCAGAGCCCAGTAATATAGTGCCAGCCAGAGCCCAGTAATATAGTGCCAGCCAGAACCCAGTAATATAGTGCCAGCCAGAACCCAGTAATATAGTGCCAGCCAGAACCCAGTAATATAGTGCCAGCCAGAACCCAGTAATATAGTGCCAGCCAGAGCCCAGTAATATAGTGCCAGCCAGAACCCAGTAATATAGTGCCAGCCAGAACCCAGTAATATAGTGCCAGTCAGAACCCAGTAATATAGTGCCAGCCAGAACCCAGTAATATAGTGCCAGCCAGAACCCAGTAATATAGTGCCAGTCAGAACCCAGTAATATAGTGCCAGCCAGAACCCAGTAATATAGTGCCAGCCAGAGCCCAGTAATATAGTGCCAGCCAGAACCCAGTAATATAGTGCCAGCCAGAACCCAGTAATATAGTGCCAGTTAAACCTCCTCCCCCCCCCCTCCTTCCCTAGTACTTACATGAATCTGCTTCGTATCCCCCGCCGGATGTCTCCTCCGTGCAGTCTTCCCTCTTGCACGGAGGAGGGAAACAGTTACCGGATGTGACGCGACGTCACATCCGGCGTCAGTTTTTTTTTTTTTCGGCCGGCGCATCCATCGGATGCGGCTTGCCGGAAAAAAGCATTCACAAGCGCAATGCGCTGTGAACGCGGCAAGCAGGGGCTGGGGGCCCCGTTTGCTGGGGGGGATTTCACCCTACCTGTCCCCCCCACATTTTTTCCTGGGGGGGATCCGTCCCCCCCATCCCCCCCGCTTCCTACGCCCATGTGTACAAGCTAGCGGTAATGAGCTTTTTAGTTTAATGTCTTGATGCTGGAGGTTCGGGGATCAGCAGGAGAGTGAAACTAGATGGGTATTAACAGCACTTAGCAAAGCTTATGTAAATCTAAACATGCTAATGAAGTCATTTGTCATTTCCCACTGGGGTTATGATAAATTGCAATTAGAAATTGCACCTTTTTCTTCTTAACGTGCTGGATTTGACTTCAAATGCCAGATATTTAGCTTTGTTAACCTCCATCTGAATAAAAATAAATACATTTAGAAATGCTGCTATCTGAGACATAGAAACATAGAATGTGTCACAGGCAGATACGAACCATTCGGTCCATCTAGTCTGCCCAATTATCTGAATACTTTCATTAGTCCCCAGTTCCCTATCTTATATCTAGGATAGCCTTGTGTCTATCCCACGCAAGCTTAAACTGCTTCACTGTGCTTACCTCTACCACATCCGCTGGAAGGCTATTCCATGCATCCACTACCCTCTCAGTAAAGTAATACTTTCATTAGTCCCTGGCCTTATCTTATATCTAGGATAGCCTTATACCTATCCCACGCATGCTTAAACTCCTTCACTGTGTTTACCTCTACCACATCCGCTGGAAGACTATTACATGTAATGCTATTGCTATTCTATAAACCTAAAGTCTATAAACCGAACTTTCGGCTTATGGAATACATGTAATACTATTGGCTTTCTATAAACCGAACTAGAGTCCCCATTCATAAGAAATTCTTATGAATGGGGACTCTAGTTTGGTTTATAGAATAGCAATAGCATTACATGCATTCCATAAACCGAAAGTCTATAAACTGAATGTTGTTCGGTTTATAGATTTTTGGCTTATGGAATACATGTAATACTATTGGCTTTCTATAAACCGAAATAGAGTCCCCATTCATACGACGAATAGGTCAATTGACCTATTCGTATGAATGGGGACTCTATTTCGGTTTATAGAAAGCCAATAGTATAACATGCATTCCATAAACCGAAAGTCGTTCATTATGTCGGTTTATGGAATGTATGTAATGCTATTGGTATTCTATAAACCAACTCTATTTCGGTTTCTCAAATGACAATAGCACGAATGGACGAATGATTTTCGTTTATTAACCATTCGTTCATTCGGCTTTCGTTAGTTTAGCATTTTCGTTATTCGTTTTTCGGACGAATGGATGAAAATGCTATTTTCGGACGAAAATGCATTTCGTCCGAAAACGAATGCACATGTCTATTTGCCACAGGGTTTGTATTTTACTAGCAGGCAGGTAAAACATTGGCTTTAGGCTAGGATTGTCACCTTTTCTTAATGAAAAACATCAGCCATGGTATTGTCTCCATAGACGTAACATTGGTAATTATGATACTGACCTGTTGCTTGAAGCCAATGTTACATCTAGGGAAGCATTAGCACGGCTGCCATTTTTCTGATGAAAAGGTGGCAAACCTATAGAAAAGAGGTACAAATTTCACGTTATATTATTCTCTTTACAACAGAGAACTTTCCTGCTTCGACATGGAGCTTTTAGGATTGAGAGTTGTTTGACGGGCCTCTCTTCTCTGGCTGAGAGAAAGGCAGGGATTTGTATCGTCCTTGGTCAGCTCTGCCCTCTCTGGGATAGGTCGGCACACTTTTTACTATGTCCCGCTCATTTTCGGGCCTTTCTCCACCTCTAATGTCCTGCACCATCCATTACAGGCTCCCAGAGCAAGGGTAAGGAGAAATGTCTGGGACAGAGACCTATGAAGATACCAGGTATAATTGTAACCAAATGAATATAACCTCTACAAAAATTCCGAGTGTGCATTGGAAGACCCAGCACAGGTTATGCAATGGCCCAGACTGATACATGAAATCCCATCCTTCCCCTATTACTTCAATTGCTATAACAGGGTGTTTTTCCTTATTATCTTTGTAGTGTCAGTACTGCAAGCCTCATTATAGGAACATAGGATTTATAGCCCTATTCTGCTGGTTGTGATGGCTTTTAATGGACACACAAGTAACAAAAATAAAGTATTATAAGCCTTTTAAAGTCATTATCAGAGGGGAAAAATCTCTGGGGTGATGAAAGCGTATGCACCACAATATACTCCGTGGCTAATACGTGGACCCATTACTGCAGACTCATAAATATGCTCCCCTATGACCAGTGCAGCGGTAAACGAGGCCTCTCTGTAATACGCTTTCTAGAAATGAGAAATAGCTATTGTTAGCTATCAATAGCACAGCTGGACACCAGAGCCAATTCCCAGAGGCTGCAGGGTCCCAGTAAGTGCGGAAGTCTAATTACAGTTTCTCCAGGTTATGAAAAAGGCATCCTCGGGCTTTATTGGGTTAAATGTAATTCTCACACTCACTGGTCTTCCCCAAACCCCCCCCCCCCCCCCCCCCCTCTCCCATGAGGGCCAGAGGATAAGATATTAGACTGCAGTCGTTTTAAACAGCTGGTATCAGAGCATGAAGTGTATCTCTGAGCCTGTATATTCTCACATGTGGGGGGGGGGGGTCTATTGAACTGGGGTGGGGGGAGGATTGTAGTACTAGTGCTGTGGGCCCCCAAATAAATCTTAATATACAGAGCCCTCTGCCACCTAAGAAAACATCCACTATCCACTCTCCAAGCTAGAGATGGGGTAGGGTTTTATTTATTCATTTATTTTCATTATGTGAACCCAGATACTTTGTGGGGGGCAGGATGACGAGGAGCTATTGGCCTGTTAAATTATGGGGGGGGGGGGTCAGGGCTAATTTTAGTGGGACAGATCTCCAGCTCAGTTGATATTAGGGTCACTAGCCTATATTTGTATAGGTTTCTGTGGGTCTTTTGGCAGCTCATTGCATTATTTATAATATTGAAGCCCCTGGACCGGGTTTCTTGAGGAGGAAGGGATTTCTTTTCGTGTAACTTGCTGCCTTTAGACTTGGCAAGTTGCGTGAGGCGTTTTTGGGCGTCAAAGACCAACTCGTCTCCTGATTCGAACCCCTTTCATTTTTTAGTGAATATGAGTTTTTGCTGGGAGATGGGAGTCTGAGTTGGACTTTGTCAAGAATGGAGAGGGAGGTCGAATTTTCAAGTGAATGGTTTGAGTAGGTGGAATTGGGAGGCTGAATTATTGTTTTCTTACAAATTCAACCTCCCCACACAATAAAATTATAAATAAACCCAATGGTGCTATAGGTCAGGTGACCTTCTATGTGTAATACAGATGTTGGTGGATGTTATGCAATATCTCATACAAACTTTGCAAAACTAAGCCAAGGGATGCATACCTCACATCTCATCCTATAGCAGTGTTTAGAAGGCTTTTGATAGTTATTCCTCCCAAAAGTAGATTTTCAGTCTGATTCAAGTTGAGCAGTCCCGTGTTTAGCATGTATCACATTTCCTGAGGACAATGTCTGCAAACTCTATCCCAGTGAGCTTTAATGTCTCTGGAATGAGTCACCTGTGGCATTTAAGTGATAAAGTCAAGTCTCTTAGGGTAAAAAGTTATCATTCATTAGCTTGTGTAGAAAATACTAAGCTCAATTACAGCAAGGAAGCCGCAGGACATAATCCAATCTTTATACTTCTAAGTGTATAGTTTTACTTACTTTAGAAGTGCACATTCGGCTTTGAATTAATGGTAACTGTCACCCGTTTGCATACTCACCAAGGTTGTATCCAGTAATTTTTGTATCCTTTTTGCCTTTCTTGCTTCTTGTTTATGCTTGCTCCTGCCTTTGCTTTTTATCTTTGTTCCTTGCATTTACGTAGTCCGGCCACATGGTCGCACTTTCCCGTTCTGGCCCCAGAGTGGCATTTCCTTAGTAAATTTTAGGCAGAATGCCTAGCCTGTCCCCAGAGCAGCACCTGCCCAGTTGGCCCCCCAGAGTGGCACCTGCCCAGTTGGCCCCCCAGAGTAGAATCTGCCCAGTCTGGCTTTAGTTCCATTTCCTGAAGCCCTGTAATGGGATGACCTGTGTCCTGAAATCCCTGAAATGGGGATGCCCTGAGCCTTGTAATGGGGATGTCCTGACTTCCTGAGCTCTGTATAAGGGGTGACCTTGGCCCTGTAAAAGGAGTGACCTGCGCCCTGTAAAATGGATGACTTGAGTGCCTTAAATGGGATACTCTGGCATAATAAAGTCCTGTCTTTATTTCATTTTAATGCTGTCCTGTCTTATAATCTTGTCAACTGGCTTCCCTGTTTCATGCTCCTGTTCCTTTATTCTCTGTTCTAATCTGTTTCTGGTTCCTGTTGTTCTTTTGTTTCATTCTAGGTTTTCGTTCTCTCCTCTTGCTATGTTCAGTTCCTCTACTTAAATGTGCAACCACGCTCATTTAGCTCCTCTTAGGTTGTAAGACCTGCAGTCTACAGGTAGGCACTGTGTCTTGAGTGTCTGTGTAGAGTAAGTCTTCAGATTCTGTTTATTCAATTGCTTTGTTTGTTATTCAGTTTCAGCATTAGGGACTTGCCTAATGTGAAGTACTTTGACACTGGTTGGTAAGCTTACATTTATGGCCATAAGTTAACTAAATCCTCACCATATCCTGTATATATTTTTGCATGTTCCCTAACATGCTTTCCCAGAAGCACCTGAGAATTCCAGCTCCTTTATCCTCTCCCCATATCACAGATCTGGTTGCCTTATGAAACATCTGTCCTCCTCACTCTGTCCCTTGTGTTGCGTAGCCCTGACCTCTGTTTGTAGTCTTGTAGTATTTCTGTGCTGTGCTTGTCCATTTAAATCCTGTGGCATTGCCGTTTGTCTGTGTTCTGTATTGTATCTATGTTATTTCTGTAACCCTGTGCCCTGTATTGTTTATCCTTATTTTGTTTCCTGCTTTACCCTGCTCATGCATGTTTTAGTTCTGCCTTTTCTCCTTAGTCTATCCTTAGTCTCTGTATTTAGCTACCTTGTTTCTGTTCTGTACATATTTGCTTCTGGTATGCTCTGATTGCTTTATTCTGTCTTAACCTGCAGCCATCTCCTGTTTAGTCTAAGCTGTGTTCCAAGTTCAACTGCAGAATCTCTTCAATCTCACCTTAGCCTCGCCTGGATATATCAGCTGCTCCCACGGGGCCCTTGGAATGTTTCGACATGAACCTGGGGCTTCAAGCCACCAGGGGAATGCAGTCACCCTGCATAAGCCCCTGTGTCTCCACTCCCGCCAATGAGCTTCTCAGACGCTCAGGGTCCCATGCCATTCAGGAACCCATGTGTGACAATAACATAGCCCTTCAGACTTCAAATTTCAGTGTTTATAAGTTTCCATGTCTTTGTTTTGTCTTTATAAGTTATTTATTGAATATGCATCCCTGCCATCTTCTGCCCCTGGAGGATAGGGACACCGGGGGAGCAGAGCTTAGAAGATCAAGTATCAGTGCTACTGCACATTTGCAGTAGCACTGTCGCTAAAGCTGTCAGCGGATCTGCACATGTGCAGTGCAGTATGCATTTAGGAATTTTAGGAGACTGTCACAAAAAAGCAGGACAGAGTATCACAACCTGGCATAACAGACCAGGGAGGAGCCTCATTGCAGGGCATGGTGTGGGGTCAGTCTGCAACCCATGATGCATAACTAAGGACTGGAGTGAACCTCAGACTGGACTGGTAGTGGAGACTGTCAGCTGGGAACAGGACTGGAAGCTGAGATTGGCAGCTGAGACAGGACTGGAAGTCCGTTGAGTAGGGCACTGGACTGAGCAGGTAGCAGCTGCAACTGGATAGGAAAGAGTACAGTGCTATTTCACCTGAATGGTATTATACCCTATGGTTGAGCCTCAGGCAAATGACCACCCAGGACTTTAACACACACACTGAAGTACTCAAAAACACACAGGAAAATACACAAAAATAGAATAGTCAGCAGGCCGGGTCAAACATCGATCAGAACGCGGTACAATGGAGGAAAAACACTAGACGAAGTCACACGGCAGGCAAACATGTCAGGACGGGCCACAAAAAGGCTAGGTCGAGGACAGGCAAAAAGCAGCAACAGGTAAATAAAACAAAAGAATCAGGAATGCTAGTACAGACCCAGATTCACTACACAGGCTGTAACCAGAGCAATGCAAAGGCACCATTTGTAATAAGCTACAGGTTTAAATAGTGTTGGGCTCAGGTTAACGAGGCAGCCGACACAACAGAAGGACAATTGAAACACTAGAATAGCGGCCACTAGAGAGGAAGACACAGCCCCAAAACCTGCATACAACATACAGGAGCCAGGGAAATGGGGTTGAACTGTGACACAGAGGTGGAGCTCAGCTGGACAACCTCCCAACATTGCGACTGTCCCACACAGTTGAGAGGCATGGATATGATGCACTTTACTCTACATGATACAGCACCAGTGGCGGATGCTCCATATGTGCTAGGTGTGCGCCTCACACCTAACACCGAGCACCCGTGCTGTGTATTTCTGGGGGTCTGTGTGCTCCGAACAGAGAGCACACAAACCCCAGAAATACATCCGAAAGATGACGCTGCGTTGAATTCGGAAACAGAGTCACTCACTCTGTCGCCAATTCAACAAGCACGAAAAGTATACGAATTTTGAGTGAGTGACTCTGTTACCGAATTCAGCGTAGCGTCGTCTTTCAGATGTAACGACGTCTCTCAGGTATTTCAGGGGGTTTGTGTGCTGGCTGTTCTCAGCACCCCGAGAGACGTTGTGCCTCCGAGTGACAGGCGTGCTCCGGGCTGGCAGCACGCTTGTCACTCCGGGGCATGATACGCCTCTGTACAGCACATATCTAAACCTATAGTGGACACTGTAAGTGGCACTATGCCTTTAAGAAGGGAAGAAACCAAGCACTAGGAGATTTGCCTACAGGAATCTGCACTCGTGGTTGTGCCCTGTAATTGACAGACATGCCCCAATTGTTCTATCAGACAGTGGCGCTTAATGACAAGCTTCCTCCACAGATAACGTCTTCTAGCAGCCACCGGAGGTTATCCCTATGTAAACAGTGATACCTTTTAAATAAAACATGATAGATCACCCCTTCCCAAAATAAAGTTTATTGCTATGCACAGCCAGCCCACATTGTGCTAATATGTTAAGGTACTGGTGCAGTAATCCTAATAAACTGCAGAAGGTTTGTACTGTTTTACCAAAGCTTTCAGAACTGTCAAATTAGCCAAACTAGACAAGCACAGAGATATGACTCAAACTATTTTTTTTAGCTTCCATTGATCATCATGACGTTAACAGAAATGAATGAATGTGAACTGGTGGGAGTAGCACACGATTTTTCTCTTGTAATAAATATACAAGTGCTGTGACATTTTAGGCCTGCGGGTATTCTATAAGGAATGAAACTTACCCCTTTCTGACATGTCGTCTGTTCAACGTCTTTGCACATTTCAGATTATTTTTATTCCTTGCATTTTAACCTACTTATCCCAGCTAATCAGCTAAACTTTACTGCGCAGGGTATATGAGCTGTGCAAGATCAGAGGGCTGTCAAAGGCAGAGAATACACAGCCTATAAAACTTATAGGCCATGGTATAAAATGGCTGTTCTGCAATCCTGTCTGGGATAGACATTTCGTTCCCTGTAGAAGTTCAGCCCTGGGGCTCCATCACCTCATATTCTACTATATTAAAGAACTACTAAACTTTTTATTTCCCTTGTGTTTCTATTACAGTTGAGTAAAACTAGCACAGGGATAAAATGGAACATACTTTTTTTTTTAATATACTGTATGGTCCAGAAGTCTGAGTTTAACATCATAAACCGGTTTGATTAAATTATTAATTAAAAGCGAATCAAATATTTTATAAAAAGGGTATGGTATGTGTTGCGTAGAAACGAAAAAACGCTGACAATGAATAAACTTATCTTGAAGGTGATTTAATCTTTGCTGTGAAGTTAATCACTTGGAATCAAATAATACATGTAAAACCAAAACAAATGTGTGAATCTGGGTCTCCTCCCGACGACAATACTGTATAGTGTTTCTTCTTCTTCTGATAATAAACATCTAGAGCCAAGAGAGAAAATCTGGTATGTATATCTCCAACCTCCCACTCATATGACTATGGCACAGGCATACCTGGGAATTTTAGCCTCTTCTGGAGGGGTCAGACCTGGGCTGCAGGTCGTTTATACAGCCAGAAAATGAGCAGATCAAGATCCAAAAGTGGCAATAGTGCTATACAGTGTTTAATCATTAGTGATTTAAGAAGAAAATAAATTCAAATTGACATGACATTTACAATAACCTAACAATAAAAACTTATGATACAAATACAAGAGATCAATAATCTATTAAATTAAGCAAGGACAAATATTTAAGTGAAAACAAATGACATTATATAAAATAAGTAAGAGAACGGGGAACAAAAGCAGACAAAGTCAATGGAGAGTGTATAAGGCTAAATGAAGAGAAAGTTCAGCCCAAGAAATCAGTTAAACCCAGGAAGTCCCCAGGTAAGGCCATAGGTAAATCAGGAAAATTGGCCTTGGGTTTGCACAGTCCTCAATACAGGTGCATGCATGCACAAGAGGACCAATGCTTTCCCTCAGAGCCTAGATTCAGATTGAGCCTAGCAAGCATCCTACATGACTATAATAGGTAAATCTCGCAAAACTAGATTGGCTGCCAAAGTCTGGAGGTGGACCTGGCGTACCTCTAGAATCTAACACAGACCTCACAACTTTACCTCTTTGCATGGGAAAGTCCAAGGGTGGGGGGTGGGTTGTAGTGTTGTCTAGAGATAAGTATATTCCAGAAGCTTATAGACAACTAAAAGATGAACAAACTTACACTACCCTTAAATTTGATCCCACTAACAATTATAAGCAGATTATAACAAGATATCTGGATAAAGGAAAAAATGTGTATTCTGACAGAAAATGAGTATAAGTATATAAATATTTTACATCCGAAATTACAGGTCATATATTTCCTCCCAAAAATACACAAAGATATATAAAATCCCCCAGGAAGACCCATAGTCTCTGGCATTGATTCTTTGTTCAGTAATCCGGCAGAACATCTAGACATCCTGTTACAACGCGTGGTCCATAAGACTAGATCACATTTAAAAGATACAATTAGTAGCATTAAGGAATTAAATACACTAAAATGGGAAGACAAACATCTCCTAGTAACAAGCGATGTCACATCTTTGTATAAAATGTTTAGATCATGAACAGGGCATAACAGCCATAAGACAAATGTTGGAACTGAATGGCTCTTTCCATAAAAAAAACAGATAGAATTTATTTTGGAAGGTATGGAATTGATTCCGACACATAATTATTTCTTTTTTAATGAAGAATTCTTCCTACAACGTAGAGGTAAAGCCATGGGCACCAGGTTCGCCCCCAGCTACGCCAATCGGTTTATGGCCAACTGAGAGAAAAAAAATCAAACCTGGTGCTAAATCGGGGATATATTGATGATCTGTTTTTTTATATGGAAAGGGGGAGAAGAATATCTTAGATATTTAGAAAAAAAATTCAATTTTTAGATTTAGAAAGTTCAATAAGTAATGGAAAAGTACATTCAAAAAACTTCTTTAAGAATGTAGATTCCAATAGTTACATCGACCTAGATAGTTGTCACCACCCAACTTGGTTACAAGGAGTTCCAAAAAGTAAATTTCTCAGATTAAGTAGGAACTGCAGTGACAAGGCGTATTATTTGGAACAGTCTAATATTTAAAAAAATAAGTTTTTAGAAAAGGGATATAAAGAGGACATTTTAGAAAAACATATACAATGGGTAAGCGCGAGGCAGTCTGAGTCTCTTTAAAACGCACACCCGACGCTGCCCGCGGCTCCCCAGTGCTCAAACACGTGGCAGCAGCCACTACCACAAAAACAGAGACATTTTTGCATCACGAAAAGGTTTTTTGGGGCGCAGGGACAAATTGGCCAAAAACCGGGACATCTAGCCACCCTGGCTAAGAGGCTATAACATATATTTTTGGAGAAAAGGATTGGTTATTCGAAATAACACATTATAACAAAATACATCTGGTCCCAAGCATTATGCATAAGGGAATCTCAACCTGTATAGGAATTTAATATTAATTCTACCACATGAGGCTGCCATTTGGTTGTTCTGAATAGCCCAGTGAATTCATGCGTGGTACTGTGATAGTCTGAGGGGGGCGAGTCTTTATTTGGAGGATGCCAGACGAACGTTGCCTGTTTGATGCATTGTGTCAACTGTAAAGTTTAGTGGAGGAGGGATAATGGTATGGGACTGTTTTCCAGGGGTTGGGCTGGGCATCGTACTTCCAGTGAAGGAAAATCTTAATGCTTCACCATACCAAGTCATTTTGGATAATGCTTCCAACTTCATGGGAACAGTTTGGGTAAGGCCCTTTTCTATTCCAGCATGACTGTGCTCATAAAGTCATGGTTGGATGAGTGTGGAAGAACTTGACTGGCCTGTACAGAGCCCTGACCTCAACCCCATCGAACACCTTTTGGGACGAATTGGAATGCATATTGTGAGCCAAGCCTTCTTGTCCAACATCAGTTGCCTTTTCAACGCTGACAGTTCAGCGCTGAAACTGCCGCACTGAGCGGTCAGGAGTTAAACAACCACGATGAACTGCCCTAGACGCAACTGCCTACACATCAAGACATGCACTACAAAATCATCCATCATGCATACAGTTCTCCAAAAAGACAATACAGGATGGTGCTCAGGGAAACAGACACAAACCCTTAACGTTTAGAACCGGCAACAATACTATACCATTGCTTTTCTCCTGCTCGTATATAACACAATTCTTGATTACATTTTGTAAACTTCTCAGATGCCCTCTGGCCAACATAACTCCAAAACTGGCACATCTGGCTAGTACAATGGAAAACTATTATTACCAATGACAAACTATTACAGATAGTTCTCGCATTAAACACTTACCGAGAAAACATTCAGTACACAGATTGCTAATGTAATCAACTCATTAGACAAAGACCTCAAATCAAATGATTATACACCCTACAGGTATAAATAGAAGTTCAATAGACAAGGTTATTTTATTATCACTCACTTTTTTTTTTCCAAGTCAGAAGGAAAAAATAAAAAAGGTAGTGGGGAGCAGGGAGAAAGAGAAATAATCAATTAACAACACTTAATATTGATTACTGAGAAGTTGGTCAATAAAAAACTTCTAATAATAACAAAGCAACATATACTTTAAATGGTATTTCCCTGGGGGAAAAAAACTACTAATGAAAAGGATTTAGGAATAATTATAGACAACAAACTTGGCAACAGTGCCCAATGCCAGTCAGCAGCTGCAAGGGCCAATAAGATATTGGCATGTATAAAACGTGGTATAGATTCACGGGTGGAGGACATCATCTTGCCTCTTTACAAATCAATGGTAAGATCTCACCTGGAATATGCAGTACAATTCTTGGCAAAAGTCCTTAAAGAGGATATTAATGAACTAGAAAAAGTTCAAAGGAGAACTACAAAATTAATAAGGGGATTGAAGGATCTTAGTTATTAAGAGAGACTTAAAAAATTGCATTTAAATACATTAGAAAAAAGGCATCTCAGAGGGGATATGATAACATTATATAAATTTGTGCAGGGCCAATATAAAGAGCTCTCCAGTGACCTGTTCATTAACAGAAAGGTACAAAGAACAAGAGGTCACCCCCTCAGACTGGAAGAGCAAAGATTTCATAGACAGCAAAGGAAGGGATTCTTTACGGTAAGGAGAATAAAGTTATGGAACTCACTGCCAAGAGAGGTAGTGTCATCAACCACAATTGCTGCATTTAAAAATGGTCTGGATGTTTTTTTTTTTTTTTAGAAAAGCAGAACATACAGGGCTATTAATAACAGAATAAGCTCTAATAATAGAGCTTATTGATCCAAGGAGAAATCTGATTGTTCGAAATAGCTTCCTTAGGGGTGTTCGCCTTCTTTTGGATCAAAAGCTGGAATGATAGGTAGAAGGGATGAACTTCATGGACTTGTGTCTTTTTTCAACCTAAATGACTATGTTACTTTGTTACTATGTTTATTAACCTTTACTATGTTTTGTATCATTCATGCTAAACTGTGTGAATAACTGCATGTAAACACTGTACTTTCTACTGTCTCACCTGTTCGTACACCTCAAAAAGTACAACAAATTAAAATTGTTATGGTAACTCGAAAGGTCCTATAGAAACTGTGTTTATACTGTAGCAGATTGTTAGAGTGAAATGAATGAGAATTGTACATTTTAACCGAAGCCAGTGGAACAAGTCTGGGAGAGCTTTGTAAATCACTATGTATAATCACCATGGTAGCATGTTCACTGTAGTGTCTGGTGTACACACTATATTAATGTTCATGTTTACTAATATAATACAATTTCCCATACAATACTACCACTTTTTTTCCACTTGTGGATGCAGGTATGATATTAATATTGCACATCCACCATTGTGTCGTCCAGGAGGAAAATCTATTTAAAATCCTGATTATTTGGCAAGATTGCAGCGCTGATTCCTAGAGTTATAGTAAATATTCGCATGCTGCCATGTTACAGAGTAACTGTGATATCCAGTCGGTAGACATTCTCACGCTGCCATGTTACAGAGTAACTAACTGTGATATCCAGTTGGTAGAAATTCTAACGCTGCCATGTTACAGAGTAACTAACTGTGATATCCAGTCGGTAGACATTGTCACGCTTTCTGCCATGTTACAGAGTAACTGTGATATCCAGTCAGTAGACATTCTCACGCTGCCATGATACAGAGTAACTGTGATACAGTCAGTAGACATTCTCACGCTGCCATGATACAGATTAACTGTGATATCCAGTCAGTAGACATTCTCACACTGCCATGTTACAGAGTAACTGTGATATCCAGTCAGTAGACATTCTCACACTGCCATGTTACAGAGTAACTGTGATACAGTCAGTAGACATTCTCACACTGCCATGTTACAGAGTAACTGTGATATCCAGTCAGTAGACATTCTCACACTGCCATGTTACAGAGTAACTGTGATACAGTCAGTAGACATTCTCACACTGCCATGTTACAAGGTAATTGTGATATACAGTCAGTAGACATTCTCACACTGCCATGTTACACTATAACTGTGATACAGTCAGTAGACATTCTCACACTGCCATGTTACACTATAACTGTGATACAGTCAGTAGACATTCTCACACTGCCATGTTACACTATAACTGTGATACAGTCAGTAGACATTCTCACACTGCCATGTTACACTATAACTGTGATACAGTCAGTAGACATTCTCACACTGCCATGTTACACTATAACTGTGATACAGTCAGTAGACATCCTCACACTGCCATGTTACAGAGTAACAGTGATATACAGTCAGTAGACATTCTCACACTGCCATGTTACAGAGTAACTGTGATACAGTCAGTAGCCATTCTCACACTGCCATGTTACAGGGTAACCGTGATTCAGTCAGGAGACATCCTCACACTGCCATGTTACAGAGTAACTGTGATACAGTCAGTAGCCATTCTCACACTGCCATGTTACAGGGTAACCGTGATTCAGTCAGTAGACATCCTCACACTGCCATGTTACAGTCAGTAGACATCCTCACACTGCCATGTTACAGAGTAACTGTGATACAGTCAGTAGACATCCTCACACTGCCATGTTACAGATTAACTGTGATACAGTCAGTAGACATCCTCACACTGCCATGATACAGAGTAACTGTGATACAGTCAGTAGACATCCTCACACTGCCATGTTACAGATTAACTGTGATACAGTCAGTAGACATCCTCACACTGCCATGATACAGAGTAACTGTAATACAGTCAGTAGACATTTTCACACTGTCCTATTACAGGGTAACTGTGAAACAGTCGGTAGACTTTCCCACACTGTCCTATTACAGGGTTACTATGATACAGTCAGTAGACATTCTCATGTTGCCATGTTTAACTGTAACTGTGATACAGTCGGTAGACATTCTCAAGCTGCCATGTTACATGGCAACCGTGATACAGTGGGTAGACATTCTCAAGCTGCCATGTTACATGGCAACAGTGATACAGTCGGTAGACATGCTCACGTTGTCATATTACAGGGTAACTGTGAAACAGTCAGACATTCTCACACTGCCTGTTCAGTTAATTAGAATAGTACGGGAAGATGTTGGCTGGCAAGATCAAAAACTGTAGAGCTTATTAAATAAATAAATACTGTAAATACATATTAAGGGATGTACGTTTCTTTTCTTTTTTCGTTTTGTTATATTCATTTATTTTTTTTACAATGTCATTTTCAAAACCAAACATGAAACAGCAGCACCCCCTGGAGGCCACAATGTAATATAGTATATGTCTTATTATGATGGGTTTATATCAATAATCATGCCCAGAAAATGTAATAACCAGCCGATTCTGCAATACTAAAAAAAGTAACCATCTAATAGCCTAATCCTGGTCCATAGAGAAATCTTAGCCCTTAACAGGGATTTCAGCTAATAAATAAACTGATTAGTCATCAACATGGTTTGTCAAAATGTTATAGGAAAAATAAATGCAATATCTAGGTCTTGTTTTTATTGTATGGGTTTTATAAATGAAATTCAATTACACAAAAAAGTCAACTCTTATGAAACCTCAAGTGAACTAGAACTCTCAGCTAATACGGTATTTACATATAAACAGTAATATACAGTAATACTGGGACAACATTCTAAATGCGCAGTAGAAAGTAGATCAGCAGAAAAGGGCCACTTGATTCCATGGTCACACAAAATAAACCAGTTAAATTCATTCCTTGAAATATTCAAACTGTCTTAAAAAAAAAAAAGGTACTGAACCTCCACCCCAGTCAAACAGAGCTTTGCTCAGGCACGAGGCGGCATTTGCCTGATTAAAGTGTCTGTGTCACCGAAACTTTGCTTATGCTGTGAATGTAGAGAATACAAAAATCACTGAAATTGAATTATACATTGTGTAAGCAAAATTGCAAGCAAATGCCTAAATTAGGAGAAATCATTGTTTTACATGCATCTGTGGAGACTCCTGCTTATGACATCACCAGTGTGCAAATTAAACATCACCTATGTGCAAATTAAACATTTCTCATTGAAAGCCATTGAATTCATTCGCATTTCAAGCCACAGGTGATTCCACTTTTTTCTCCCAATTTAGGAATTTGCTTGAAATTCAGCTACATTGACGGTATAAATAATGTTTAGGTGATACAGTCCCTTTAACACACTCATTCTCCTTTCGACAAGTAACTCCCACTTCTAAGCAGTTATGTCACAGAGTTGCAGGTCTGTGACATGAGCCCAGATATTGGTGTGTTAGACAACAAACACAACTCCAGCTGGGAGAAGATGCAGACATAGCCTGACTGATGATCCCCCTTAAAGGAGCCTTAAAGCAAGAGACCCCAGTATTCAGCAGTCTGAGCGGTGCGAGCCCCTGCTCCCATTGGCTGTGTGCGTGCTGGACCATAAGGATGTTCTGATTCCCTTTATGTATTTAAATGTTTCTATCATATCCCCCCTGTTACATCTTTCCTCCAAGCTATACATGTTAAGATGCTTTAACCTTTCCTGGTAAGTTTTATCCTTCAACCCATGAACCAGTTTAGTAGCCCTTCTCTGAACTCTCTCCAATGTATCAATATCCTTCTGGAGATACGGTCTCCAGTACTGCGTACAATACTCCAAGAGAGGTCTCACCAGTGCTCTGTACAATG
Organism: Pelodytes ibericus; assembly: GCA_036172795.1. Taxonomy (NCBI): domain Eukaryota; kingdom Metazoa; phylum Chordata; class Amphibia; order Anura; family Pelodytidae; genus Pelodytes; species Pelodytes ibericus. The sequence continues at coordinate 34,204,609 of CM069859.1, read as the reverse complement.
GCATGAGCACTTCCCTCTTCCTACTGCTAATACCTCTCCCTATGCAACCAAGCATTCTGCTAGCATTTCCTGCTGCTCTATTGCATTGCCTACCTACCTTCAAGTCCTCTGAAATTATTACTCCTAAATCCCTTTCCTCAGATGTTAAGGTTAGGACTGTACCAAATAGTCTATATTCTGCTTTTGGGTTTTTACGCCCAAGGTGCATAATCTTGCACTTGTCCACATTAAATGTCAGTTGCCACTGCTCTGACCATTTTTCTAGTTTAGCTAAATCATTTGCCATTTGGCTTATCCCTCCATGAATATCAACCCTGCTGCAAATCTTTGTATCATCAGCAAAAATACATACTTTTGCCTACTCTTATAGATCTTTCTATCTTCCTCACTCAGAGTATTTTTATAATTACTAAATGCTAGCTTTTTATTTTTTACTATTTTAGCCACCTCTGCAGAGTACCACCGTGGTTTCTTCAATTTTTTGCTCTTACTGACAAGCCTTATGCAATTTTCTGTTGCCTTCAGTAGTGCAACTTTTAGATAATCCCATTTCTCCTGGACTCCATTTAAATTGCTCCAGTCTGATAATGACTCCTTTACACCTAATCTAATTTTAGAAAAGTCTGTTTTTCTAAAATCTAAAACTTTTGTTTTTGTGTGGTGTCACTGCTCTTATATTAAACCACACTGTCTGGTGATGCCCCTAGAGGCAGTCAGCAACATTACACTTTGAAAAAATAAATAAAAGGAAAAATATAACCCTAGAACTACTTACTCTAGGGTTAGTGTTACAGGTGGGTTGGGGTTAGAAATAGGGTTAGTACATGGGTTAAATGAAGGGGTGGGGGTAGATTTAGGGTTACATTTAGGGTTAAGGTAGGGATCAAACGTTCACTGTAGGAGAAAATGGTTAGGAAACAAAAAAAACACTAGTATCGTTTATTGCCCTATTCCTTGAAAATAAAAAAAACTGAAAATCATGGAAACATTGGTATTTATAAACTCAGGACAAATATTAGAAACTTTATAGATGGGGTCTTTTTTACAGTTTGTAATTGTGTAAAAAAAAATAAGGTCAAAGTTAGAAAAAGCGTTCTTTTTGGGACATATTTTATATTTTTTTTAATAGTAAATTATATCATATTATGAAAATAATAGTATAATAAGAAAGCCCCATCTGTCCTTTAAAAAATGATATATAATTTGTGTGGGTGTACTGAACATGAAGAAAGAAATCACAGATAAGCAAACGTAGGACAAAAATAATGGAATACTGGTCTTCAAGGTATTTAAAAAGCAGCATAGCACTCTGTCACTAAGGAGTTAAGCCAATGACAGAAAGATCCAGTGTAATAGCTGTACCTTAGTTTTTTTTTTGCTTTTTCACAAGGCAGTTTGAATTAGACATGGGCCGTCTTCAATCTTAATAAAAATGTATTTAGTGTGTAGTGTATCTTTAACACACTGGGGTCCATTCTCTCAACTGAACAGGAACGTAGAGAATTGGAACAAAGGATTACTAAACATTGTTAATAGAAGAGCTGCAAAAATATCTCCTGTATTACAGTTTACAAGTGGTTTAACTTGTTCCTGTAGAAGATCCACAAAGCCTGACACTTCAATTAACAGCAAACATATTAACCTTCATTTTTTTTTTTATTTAGCAGTGTACAGTACAAAATATATGAACATCTGAAAGTTGAGACACTAGTGTAAATAGGCCATATTCCCCAACAATAGAAACGGTCAGGTTCATTCAATGGCTAGAGTCAGAACAAAAGGAGAACCTATTACAAGTGGTAATGTTCGGTAAGTATACAGCATAGAAATCTACCATACAGGGCCTAGCTGTGATTTGCACTGTGAACGTAGAAAATAAAACATGATCTGTAAGTTGCGCTATCAGAATGCCAAACAAATGCACAAATTAAGAAGTGGTTTTTTTTTTAAAATAAGTCTGTGCAGTATCTAATTTATAGCACCACTTTGTAGTTTAATATGTAAATTACACATACATCAACTTCCTTGATGTAGTTGGTGTTATTTGCATATCAAGCCCCAGGTGATGTCATCGACAGGCGACACCAAAGACTCATTTAAAATATATTTCTCATAATCTAGGCCTCTGCTTGCAATTCTGCTTATTCAATGTATAGATCATTTTTATATTCCCTACATTTGCAGTACAATCCCCTTTTACTGTTTTCACATTGTGAACGTAGAGTTTTTTCAAAAAATAATAAATTGTTTTATCTGCAGAAGATTTAAATGTTCTGTGCTGTCCCAAACATAATTGAGTATTATCATCGATTAAAGATTTAAACCACAATTTATTTGAATCTATACATCTGCTTGAAATTCTGTTCAAATATTTTGATACTTTACATTCCCACGTATATGCTATTTATTCTGCTCAGCCCATGTAATTGTGCAGTGCATGCTATACAGTAAGTTTTCAAAACATGTAAAATTCTACTTTAAATCTTCTGACAATAATGTAAATGAAAAATGCATTGTAATAAATAAGAAAAATAGTGCAACCATTTACTACAGTAGCTCATCTACCAATATAGCAGCAAATACATCTCTGGAAAACAAAATACCATAAGCATTAGAACCAATAGGCTTTAAATCGGTTATAATGTATGGAAATCCACACAAGAGATGGAACAAATGAGAGGTAACAAAACATGGCTATTATGGTCCTAAAAATGCAAAGTATTCCTTATTGAAGGAATATATAGGTATATATAATAGGGGGAAAATGAAAATGGATCACTTGTAAATAACACAGATTATTTATATATATATATATATATATATATATATATATATAACCGTATTTATCGGCGTATAACACGCACTTTTTCTCCCTGAAAATAGGGGGGAAATGATGTGTGCGTTCCTGCTCTGTCCCCCGGTGCTCTGAAGCTGCGTGGCTGTGAGGGAAGCGTTGTGCGCTCCCCTCCAGCCGTGCGGTCAATAAAGTGTGTTTTTTTTTTTTAAACAAACTTTATTGACCGCGCGGCTGGAGGGGAGCGCACAACGCTTCCCTCACAGCCACGCAGCTTCAGAGCACCGGGGGACAGAGCAGGAACGAGGTAAGTACTGTGGTCTGGGGGAGGAGGGTGGCATAACGAGCATACTAAGGGGCAATATCCTGACATATTGGGGGCAATATCATGGCATATTAAATGGCATATTGGGGGCAATATCATGGCATATTAAATGGCATATTGGGGGCAATATCTGGCATATTAAAATGGCATATTGAGGGCAATATCTGGCATATTAAAATGGCATATTGGGGGCAATATCCTGGCATATTAGGGGCAATATCTGGCATATTAAAATGGCATATTGGGGGCAATATCTGGCATATTAAAATGGCATATTGGGGGCAATATCCTGCATATTAAATGGCATATTGGATTGGGGGCAATATCCTGGCATATTAAAATGGCATATTGGGCTTCAAAGTTCTTTATTTGAAATGTAAGTTTTTTTTCCTAAAATTTCCTTCTTAAAATGAGGTGCGTGTTATACGCCGGCGCGTGTTATACGCCGATAAATACGGTATATATATATATATATATATATATATATACATATATATATATATATATACACACACACTATCTACAGTATTTTGAATAATGGATAATTTTCACCAATAATATATATGAATACCTCTCAGTAGTATAAATGTTAATACTGTATAAAGCAAATAACTCACTGTTACTGTGATGTGGCTGTGATATGAGGCATCGTTTGGAACCTGCCGTTGGCGTGTCAGGTCTGCACACGTACCATTGTATTACCCTTTGTTGGCAGGGGGAATCTGAGCATGCATGGAAAGGTTATATCACAGCTTAAGGGGGCTGGATGCTGAATAAACTGCTGTGCACTTGCATTGTGACAGGTGTGTGGAATGAGCAACTTGTGAAATCCAAAAACATTTTTGGATTACTAATCATTTTGGATAACAGATAATAAACCTATACCCAGATATCTATCTATAGATATAAATATACAGATATATATATATATATATATAGATAGATATCTGGGTATAGGTTTATTATCTGTTATCTAAAATGATAAGTTACCCAAAAATTATATATATATAATGGTCATTAATTGTTCAGTGGCATGAAGTGCACACATCTCATCTAACCTAACAAATTGCAGACACTGGAAGTCAAATACCACAAAACCCCAACTTATATAGAAAAGGACCAGGATGTCCCTGTAGGACCTGAATTGCTAGAGTGTCAAACTATATACCAGAGTGGTCTATTCACTCATAGTGAATGGACAGGAGAACTGCAATAATCAGGCATTAATAGCATTTATATATATTTATATATATATATATAAGCACACACACACACTGCGTTATAAGGATAAATATGGCATCAAAATAAATCCATAAGTTTCCTTAAAATATAAATGTATAGTTTATAGGAGTACACTAAATGGGAAAGAGAGATATTATAGCTAAACACACACATAATTAAAATATCCACAAAAAACCTCTTGTCCTTAAGGGGTTAAAACGTGTCCATATGTCGTGTCATTTAATGTTCCATCCAGGTGTCTGTTAAGAGAAAGTTGTATGGAGGTTTAGCACGGGGCAGAGGGAAGATATGACATCATTTCACAAAAAGGAGCCCCCCTGTATCAGATGTATAAAATAGAACGTTATTACTGGTATATTAGTAAAATCTTAAAATTAGCGATGATTGCTGTCCAGTGTCCTCCACTCTTCAAAAGTGGGGCAAACGTGGGCTTATAAACAAGTGTTTATAAGGATGGTTACCTGTGAGGAGAACAACCTGTGTCAAAGCAGCTACTATACTGTACTCCTCAATGCAACCGTTCCAGTGCAAGGCTGTAATCTTAGATCAGAGATGGCTAACCTCGGCACTTCAGGTGCTTTGGAACTAAATATCCGCAACTACATATCCCAGCATTCTGAGTCTTCCTTATGCAATATGTGGTTCCCAAATATCTGCAGTGCCAAGGTTAGCCATCACTGCCTCGGGCGTTATACATTGTATTCCGAGATTTCCCAATAAATCAAAATTCAAGGAAAAACAAAACTTGTAACATTATGTGCCTGGGTGTACAGCACCTTTGTCACATGCAGCCACGGTCAGTAGATCATAGTCAGTCTTGACACAATCACAATGGGATTTGCATGGAGTAAGTCGTGCACTGACTGACTTGCACCGGAGATGCTCAGGAACATGTTTGGCTTTGTTTGCAGATTACATGATCTTTAGATGGACCAGACATTGCAGGACGCAGGCACAAACCCGGATAATAACATTAAACGGAGCATTATCTCCCCGTCGTTCCTCCCACCGTGATTTAGGCTTGTTCATAGCTTATCAAACCAGTTAAAAATCAGCATCTAGAGTGAACAAGTTGTCTTCAGCATTTGACATGACAGCAAATTTTTGGTATTCAGACACCCTCTTCTCAAAGAAATTGGTCTTCCCTTCCAGTGAGATGTTCTCCATGAAATCAAAAGGGTTTTCTGCCAGAAACACCTGAAATTAAGATAAATTATAGCACAATTACTATGTCTGCCAATTTGGAGCATGTGAAGACAGAGTGAAAAAGAGATTAAAAATGATCTGTATATTGCAGAGCAAACCTAGTAAGGGAATAAGGTCTTTGGTGTCTCCAGATTATGACATCACCTGGTATTCTAGAAGTATATAAGTATGTTACCAGCTGGATGGTAACAAGTTGGCTTGAGGCAATTGTAAGGCCTGGATTGTTTGGTAGAAAAGGTGACAAGCCTATATGACAACCATTTGGTGTGTGAAGAGGATATCGATATGAATGGCAATTGTACAAAAAGATTTAACAAAGCAATAAAATAATTTATCTCCATGTTAAATTATGTATTCTTTATTAAGAACTATCAACTGATCACACTATTGTACTATTTACAAAAAAATAAAAACAGTTACTGTGTGTGTATATTTATTTGTATACATACACACACATAAATCAGCAATAACATTATAACCACCTGTCTAATATTGCGCAGCTCCCCTTTTGCTGCCAAAATAGCCCTGACCAGTCGAGGCATGGACTTCACTAGACCTCTGAAGGTGTGCTGTGGTATCTGACAATACATTAGCAGCAGATCCTTTAAGTCCTGTAAGTTGCGAGGTGGGGCCTCCATGGATTCATGGGGTCATGGGGCATGTCCAGGGATGCAGGGGTAAGTCTTGGATGTGCAATGTGGGTGATGGGGCATGTCCTGGGGGCAGTGGTAAGTCCTGGATGTGCAATGCGGGTGATAGGGCATGTCCTGGGGGAGGTGGTAGGTACTGGATGTGCAATGCTGGCAGTGGGGTATGGATAAGTTCTGGATGCGTAATGCAAGCATTTCTTGGGGGGCATGGGTAAGTACTGCATGTGCAATACGGGTGATGGGGCCTTTCTTGGGGGGCATGGGTAAGTACTGGATGTGCAATATGGATGATGGGGCATGTCCTGAGATGCATTTTAACCTCATTGGCATGATATACAAAGACCTGGTAAAAATTACCAGGGCGGTGAGAGGGAGATATAGGAGCAGGGGGCACCAGAAAAAAATTTCTGTAAGGGGCCCCGAAATTTCTGACCCTGTAGGTAGGTGGTAACATCCACATGAATGGCAGGACTCAAGGTTTCCTAGTAGAACATTGCCCAAAGCATCACACTGCCTCCATCGGCTTGCCACCTGTCAGTTCTCATAATGTTATGGCTGATCCGTGCGTGTATACATAAACACACACGCACATATAGAAATCGGTGCTCATGGTATGCCTGCATCAGCTTACTTTCCTAAAGCAAAGTTATGTTTTTTATTATATTAAAAAAAAAAAAAGAAACAAACACATGTAGGATTCTAGGAGAACCAAACCTCCCAAAGTGGTAATACCAAAATATTTGGTTTTATTCTTAAGAAGCATATAACTAATATTAGACTTACCTTGGAATATCCCAACTCAACCAGTAGCCGATCGGCTACAAACTCAATATAGGTCTTCATCAACGTGCAGTTCATCCCAATTAGACTTACAGGTAAAGCATCTGTTAAAAACTCCTGGAGGAATAAAGAGGCTTTTTTTTAAAATCCTTGCTACATGAAGCATGTGCCATAAATAGAACATTGCAATCAAATAGTTACCAATAACAGCATTAAATCACCTAAACATTGATTTTACAGTGCGTTTTGAGAATTAAAAAATGACTGAAAACAAGCTATACATTGTGTTAGCAAACCTGCAAAAAAATGCCTAAATTAGGAGACAAATGTGTATGTCTGTGGAGTCTCATCTTTATGACATCATAAACAGGTGATGTCATAAACAGGAGACTCCAGACATTTAAAACACATTGTTCTCCTAATTTAGGCATTTGCTTGCAATTCTTCTAACACAATCTATAGATAATTTCCAATCATTTTATATTCTCTACATTCACAGTCTGAACAATGTTTAGGGGATACAGTTCTTTTAATAAAAGGGCATACCATTATTTGGGTTTTTTTTCTCATTTCTACTTTTCCACTATAAAAGCATGGTTTACAATAAAGGTTAACAAAAAATAATTTAAAATATAAGATAAGCCTTCTCTGACACAGGTATAACTTAGAGAGTGTTATAAATCTATTTTAACCCCTTCGGCAATTCCGTTACTGACCATGGACATGCCTGACACGTCCTGTGGTGGAACGAGTGGTTTGCTCCTGCAATATGGCTGCTGTCCTCTTGTGGGCAGAGCTTCAGAAGTGATTTCTTTTTTTACTTCTGACACTGGTGCCCCTGAGGCAGTCAGCAACATTGCAATAAAAAGAAAAAAGACTTAATTAGCTATAATCTAGGGTTAGGGTTATAATAGTGGTTAGGGTTACAATTAAATTAGGGTTATCATAAGGTATAGGGTTACAATTAAATTAAAAATAAAATATACTAAGGGTTAGCATAAGGGTTAGAGGTGGGGTTAAATTTAGGGTTCGGTTGGTGTCAAAAGGCCCTGCCCCCACTATTTTTGTTTTTTTTTGCCTTATAACTCGCAAAAAACTGCAGGAAAACATGGAAACAAGTATATTTCTGAACCCGGGACAAAATTTAGAAACTATTTAGATGGGGTCTTTTTAAATGATTGTATTTGTGTAAATTATTTTTTAGGTCAAAATTAGAAAAAAAGTGTTTTTCATTTTTTCATCATATTTTATGGGTTTTTTTTTGTAGTAAATATAATATAAGATATGATGAACATAATGGTATCTAATGAAAGCCCTTCTTACAACGATAAAAACAACATATAATTTGTGTGGGCACAGTATGCGAGAAAGAAGAACATTACAGCTAAACACAAACACCCCAGAAATGTCAAAACAGCCCTTGTCACCAAGGGAAAGACAAGGTCAAAAGGTCTTGTCACTAAGGGGTTAGTGAGGCAGAAGACAAAAAGCAAATACTGGAGGGCTTCCATGTCAAGATTCATAGCTCTGTGGCTGCAGAGGGATGATCCGATGACATTTGCCCTCTGTCATTGGTGTGTGGGTTGTCAATCATGTTCCACACAGTCAATCAGTGGGGAAGAAGTGAACATTTATTTCCCAGCAGGAGATGTATTTGGCATCATGGATACCATACAACAATAACCCCTGAAAGGTCAAGGAGAGCCAGCCTGGAAGTGAGATGCTGGTTAGGAGCAGCATTGAAAAGCATTTTTAAATCAAACTGAAAACATTTTCTGATTAAAAGATTGACATTTATTTATTTTTATTTTATTTAGAACGTTTTTTTTTACCAGGAAGAATACACTGAGATTTCTCTCATTTTCAAGTATGCCCTGGGGACATACTGAGTTAAGTTCCTCCAATGGTTTCCAGTAACGACATGAAAGATGGGTTTTTCATGGGAATGATTCAAAAATATTTTCATTTTATTAAATGCAGGTCACACATCTGCTTGTGGCTGGCTCTCCACCATAAACCAGTAAAACTAACCTTCATGTTATGTCAAGAGGATGTTCAAATGCCATATGATGCTACCTATGTCTGCTCATTCAGCTGAATGGCTGATCCTACAGAACAAGGAGCAGAACAGGAGATCTGGTCACACTGGCATGTCACAAAGACACATCTTAAGTCCTAAGACTTCAATCAATGTAAGTAAAGCAAGGTGTTCTCTGAATTCAGAAGGCCACAAATATCAAATAAATGTACGTATGGATACACGTGGAATATTCACATGAAGACTCGTGGTCACCTTCAAAATAAAGACTCCCAAATGCTCCCTCAGAGAGAGCTCCATCTCTGTGATCCTAATAAAGCAAAGCTTAAGGGAGCACCTGTTCTATCCGGACGGCATCAACGATGATCTCCTTGACTCTCTCTTCCGTTGGTTTGTTCACCAAGTAATGGTACATCAGACAAGCAAAGTTGCAGTGAAGGCCCTGCACAATAAACAGATGATTTCATTTAGGAGATAAGTGATGACCTCTCACATGGGCATGAGCTGCAATGTTTCTGCACTTCACTTATGTCCTTTTTAGCTTACTATGTAATTATTAATGGGAAACTAATCCTAACCTATCAATGGTTCTGCTGATAATAACATTGCAGAATTAATCGTGACAACCCACATGTGCATGGTCACTGCACATAAACATTTAGAAAGGGATACAACATGCAATCTGCCAGGAATCTTGCCACTTCTGCCTGATTAAAAAAAATACTTCTTATGTGTGAAAGTTTCACATCATTTTGTCTCTTTAGCATATCTCGGTGTCTACATACATTTTAACCTTGAAAATAAAAGTGTTATTGTTCTATTGTGCCAAGCACCAGACACTTCTTTGTGTGGTTGTTTCTGATCAGTTCCAGCATCTGCCTTTTGAGGTTGCAAAGATGCAATGTCCTAGGCATTCAACTTCGGCTCTCCTGCTCATTCTGCACTACAACCACCGTAGCTCTCAGCCATTGTAGAGAACTAATTCTGGTATTTTAGCTCAGCAGCAGCTGGTGGGCCACAGTCTGACCCTTAGGTTCTGTGTGTCTAGTATGGGATTTTACCTCGTCTCTGCTGATGAGCTCATTGGAAAATGTCAGTCCTGGCATCAGACCTCTCTTCTTCAGCCAGAATATGGCTGCAAAAGACCCTGAGAAGAAGATGCCTTCTACTGCTGCAAATGCCACCACTCTCTCTCCTGTTCATAATGAAACATGTAACCAGGTAAGTGAGCAGGCTTTCATTCTTGACAATGTGATGTCGGCTACAAACAGTGTTCCCTTCAACACTGAAAGGGTCCACCTATATGAAGCTAGGGACTGCCACCATTGTCTCTGGCCCTCCTGGTTAATTAACAAGCATGGGGCTGGCCAAATGCCCCAGCACCCCCTATACAAGACTTCCCCCCCTCCTTCCTGTAATTTATGAGGTCAAATGTATGTATTGGGGCCAGGGGCTGCCCAAAAGCCCCCCCTAAAATAAAAACCATTAAGTCCCTACTGAGCCCTCTTTCACCCCCACCTCTTACATGCCCAGGGAGCTGCTCTTGTAAAAAAAAAAAAAAAACCCTCTTCCGTTAAACCAATGTAATAAACTCAGCAGTCGTACCAAATGTAGCTTGGTGGTCAGATATCCAAAGCAGGGCCCAGTTGGCTTTCTTCCTAACACAGGGCATGGTTTCAATAGCATTAAAATAGAAATCTCTGCAATAAGAAAGAATGTGTATTAGGCTGCATCTCAAGGAAACAGTAAAATCACTATTATTGGGTATAAAATCAGCCCAGGGAAGATAGTCTGACACTAGTACAGTCTCTTTCTCCTTCCTGTCCTTGACATAAGCAGGCAAGCATTTTATACAGGGCTATTGGTTTAGGACTCCCTTTGGAATCATTGCTCAACACAGCCCCCTAGAGGAAAGCTCTGGTAGTGGGCACATAAATGCTGATAAATACAGAACTTTGAAAATCCTTGGCGTGGTAAAGAATGTAATGTTGATTAATATTTATGTTCAAATGCGTGGCTTTGTGGGCATCGTTAAGGGATTGAACAAAAAAATAAAAAAATAACATGGTGAATAAACCCCAATATTTAATATATTTCTCAAAGGACCACTGCTAGCTAAAGGTTACTTTCTATAACATGTCTAGACTTTGCATGTCTGAGAATGCAACAATTAACAAACAGAGCATGTACAGGGCAACAACAGTCAAAGTTTGTAGGCCGAGAAGACTAAGTAACAACAGTGCTTCTCTCAGATATTCCTGAAGGTTACCTTTGCTGTGGATCTTTGATGTAGGTTTCAATCAGTAGACTGTACATTTCTGAGTGGACATTCTCTATAAGAATCTGGAAGCCATAAAAACAACGAGCTTCTGGCACCTGCACTTCTTGACTGAAGCGTTCCACCTGGGGAAGGAACAGGTACAGTACTTAATAAGGATTTTTGGGTTTGTGTTTTTGGAGTCTGGTTCTCTAAAGAGAATGTTTGCAATTCTAATCTCCCCAGTACTGCTGTATATATTTTTTTTTTACCAAGATAAGACACTCTTACTAATAACTCCTGTAACTCTTGTGTTGACAATGGCCTGTGAAGAGCTGCCACAATGTTGCAAAATGTTCAGCAACATTACACTTGGTCATATTGACCAGCATATAGACAAGGGGCATCCAACATGCAGACTTAAATGCCCATATTCTCATTATCTCTATGAATGGATACTTTTGTTTTAATAAAGTTAATGTTAACTTGTTTTTAACTGCTTTAGTTTTCTGGTAAATACCCAAACCTTTTTCTATAGCTAGCAAGCAATTCTGCACCAATACCAAAATTGCACATGCAATACTGGTTATGCGGCCCACATCAGAAAAACCTGGTCGCCCCTGATATACAATAACAAATATTTCAATTAAATAGCTGTATTAAAAGACAATAATTGGTACAGAAATAAGTGCAGGCATTTTAAGTAGAAACAGCATATTACTGAGCTCTCTTTGCTTGTGCAGCACTATCAGGCGGCAGACATGTTGTTTAGAATCTTTGGTCAGATGGGTTAAATGAAGGAAAATCTTATCCTGCTGACCCAAAATGTCCGCCACTTGTTAGGCCTATACAAGCAGAGAAGGTTCAGTAAGGTGCTTTTTTTGTATTCTTTCATTAAATAATTTTTATTTAAAATGATTATACTTGATGCCATCTTTTAATCAATTAAACAGAACTAACAGTTTGACGACAGTTGTCCTTTAAATCATGTTTTAGTAATTAAGGAATATTGGGCTGGATATATAAAACATACCAGGTTCTCATTTACGATACCATCGCTAGCAGCAAAGAAGGCCAATATATGGGAAATAAAGTATTTCTCCTCAGACTTCAGCTTATCCCAATGAGCAAGGTCCTTGGATAAATCAACCTTTAAAAAGAAAATGTACAGTAAACCCAATATCATAAATGGTTTTGTAAAGTGTATAATCTGGGTATTTGTGAGTAAATAAAACAGATTTATAATATTGATATTCAAACTTTAATACACACATTTTTCATTTAACCTCAAAGAACACATGACATATATCGGGTGGCGGGGTCACTTTAAAAAAAAAAAAAAAAGTAAAAAATTTGGCTTTATAAGTATGGCATCAAAAGAAAGTCATTAAAAGTCATCAAAAAAAGGACATTAAATTATAAAGAGGAATTACAGTTAAACACACGTCATAATAAAAAGTGTCTTCAAAAAGCTCCTCCTTAAGAGGTAATTTTAATACACACAATAAAAGTAGTTTAAGTGGTCCTTTAAGTAGTGGCAGTAGCCATCAGTGGTCTGCCATAGAAATGCAAGATGCCAATGTTCTCACCAGTGACATCACACTACTGTCCTCACCAGTTACTGACTGATAAGCTGGGTACTGTACATACTCATTGCAAGACCACCCAGCCTGTCTGAACTGTTCACAATTATTATTGTTCACAAAGGAGAGCTAGAGTGGTAATCTCTGAAAGACATTCCCAGGGATTCCCTGCATGCAAAACCAAACAGACCAGTAACGGTGCTGGACTTTTGCATGGGATTTGACCATTTGGCTGCTGGAGAAAGAGCCAGGGTATCCTGTTTAGGCCCCAGGTCTATCAGGAAAAAGGCTCTTTAGTACTGGGTGGTAGAGGGTTTGCTCATGTGATGTGATGGTAAAAAGGAACTTTGTATCAGTTTAAGCCTTATCAGGAATGTTTACTTGCTGGAAGGGATTGTCAACAGGCTAACTCTACTAGCAGGGAGAGTAACTCTTGCATAGGCATCTTCAGCAGTTTGGAACTGGTAGACACAAGCATATTGGCTAGAATTATGGGGACTGAAGACAGCTGGCCCTGGTACACTAACTCCAAAGGTGGTCTTCTTATCTCACTCATCAGGCAACAGAGGATCTGCAGCCAACCTAAGCCAGGGAAGCTGCTGTGCCCTAGCCGTATATCTCTGTAGCTGGCAGGGTACCACTTGTGACGATACGGAACCTCAGAGCAGCCTCTCAACTGGAAAAAGAATGCCATTTATTTGGAAACAGTACCGATATTTATACACAAACAAATATGACATGATTCATTTAAAACAGGTAATCAGATACAGTAGGAAATAACATAATCACACCTTTAAATACACTTACACAACATAACAGTAGGGCATGCAGTGGGGAATTCCTGCCTTTCAGAATACAAAGGTGTCAGGTTCAGATACCTCCAGAGTACACTCAGACACCAAAGGACACATGGAGACGATGGGGAATTTGACATAATGACAAGAATACATTTAACACATATTAACCATGAACTGGGTATTTAACATATTGCAACAGTAATATAATAACCTTCCATAACACCTCCTAACTGGAGTGTGAAGGACAGGAGACAATCTCAGTGGCTTAACTGACTGAACTAGTCCTGGGCAACCTGTGTTAGAAGTCCAGCTGTACTGAAGACAGGGTGCTGCTGGTAGCCCCAAAGTGTGTACCCCCATAACGATCACACACTCAGACAGGGTTAGGAGTCTAATGGGAGGAGGCGGGCCATTACTTCTCTCCTAGAAGTCCTGTGACGGAGGTTCCATCACACCACTCACTAGCTACAAATACGGCCTTGAACAGTCCCTGAACCGTCTAGAACATAAAGTGTCAGCACCATGCGGAGGGGCCACACTCAGAAATGTTATATATAAATTTAAATATTAACTTGAAAAAATAGTAAATTCCAGTTACTCTGCACTTTAATACTGTCGTGCGAAGCATTTTATTTTACAAAATCATCCTTACTTCCTTTGGTTTACCTGACAAAACCCAATACGTTTGCACCTGTGTCTGCAGATCCTCGAGGTAAAGGCTCCACCACAGAAGGTGTATTAGGGTCAGAGAAAGCATGGCTGTGGCTTCTCAACCCATAACAACAGTTATGTGGTAATAGCAGGTGCAATTCATTTAAGGGTCTACTCAATAAAGAGAGAATTGCAGGGAATTTAAAGGGGCGTTTCAAATTTAAAGGGACTGTCTGGTGCCCAAAATGCATCTTCCAAATGTTAATGCATAGTAATGTGCTTTCAAAGTACTTTCGAATGCATGTTTTACACTGTTCATTACTTATATATATATATATACATACAATATAAAAAATAAAAAAAAAGTTCAGTAAATTTGTGAAATTACAGCAGTTTGCAAGAAACCAGGACTACACTAGCTAACTAAAAGTAAATTTCCTTTTTTTTTTTGCTGCAGGATCCTATGAGAATAATGCCATTCACATGAATGGAATTTCCTGTCTCTAGTGATGTCATCAGACACTGTGTTGCACTGTTAAAAGATCCTACTGTGTCCAAGAGCAATATTATTACATTCCACACAGTACATTATATTCCAGCAGCACAGGAAGTGACGAAATGAAACAAAACTTTATATCCTCAGTGTCTATATAATCAGTGCTGCCACACCTACAGTAAACATTTTACTCGCCGGGGAGGCAAGTAAAATGTAAAAATGTGATTTTGGCAGAATACCTGCATCAAAAAGCAATAGTCTTCAACATGCACCAAAGTGAGTTTGGGGACTAGACTGTCCCTTTAAGGCTAAGAAAAATTCTCCAATGCAGGTGAATCTGAGAATTTTTCCAACTTCCATTTCAGTTCCCTACAGTTCTTTCTTTATGGAGTAAACCCTTAGATGTGGCTGTGCTGCAATAAAAGACAATACTGAACTATTGGCCTCGCAACTGAGTTTTATAAATGACTCCAAGTTCTAAAAGAGCTCTTAACGGAAGAAACATTCTGTAGTTTCCATGATGATTATTTCTAAAACTCAGTTCAGGGCAAAGTTCTAAAAGTGACGCAATCGCCTATATCTTCAATAGGAGTAAAATGGTGACATTTTGCATCAGTTTGACCCTGGGACTGTGCACGGAGAAGAATTAATAAACATGTTATACATCACGTACTTCCTCTGTGGTCCAGAATGACGCCTGGGCCTGCTTGTACATTTTCCACATATCTGAGTACTGGATAGGGAAGATGACAAAGCGACGTGGATTCTTCCGAAGGATTGGTTCATCATTTTCACTGCAGCCATTTGTCACGTTCTGTCAGACAAAAAAAATAGATACAATAAACCTCAATATTTTAGAATGTTTAGATTACCCATCAGCACTTCGTACAGCGAACAGAACCTTTCCTTTGGGTAACCACAGAATAGGAACCCACGTGTTTAGACCAAAGTCACATTAAAAAGAAGAGACGGTTGGATCTAAGACCCTCCCTTTAGAATTTTTGTACTGTGGGCTTAGCCCACCTGCATTATCAGTCCTTACTGTTCCACAACACTTACAGACACAGTCGAATTCTATATGAGACTAGTACACAGGCACGATGGGGGATTCTGTGAAGTACTGTTTTTTTGCCATTCAACCCACCCATTTCTTCCCTGCTGTGCTTTTATAACACCCTTCAAGGTGGTTCTTGGGTGTTCAGGTGCTGGGGGGGAAGCGGGGATGTCCCAGAGATGGGAGAGTGTAATTTTTCATGACTATGGAAAGGGGATCGTTCTTGACTCCAGTACATTCTATAATGAGATGAGGTGTTCTGTGATTCACTGGCATTGGTCGGGCTCTCGGCCGAGGTGGGGATCCAACCTCTTCTCCTTGGTCTGGGGTACATGTCCGACAGGCGAAGGCATTGTGGTGAGGCAAGGTGCCGAGGGGAAGGTACAGCGATTGCTATGTATTCGTCATCATGCCGCCCCGACTGTGCAGGTCAACAGATCTGAAGCCCCCTTTTTGAGAACTGCACACAACATAAACTCTAGACCTGGGACGGCATTGGATACTTTCCCTATGAGGCGAATGATAGAAATCTAGAGGATATTTGGCGGACACTCTCCCAATAACACCCATGGACTGCCACGTCCCCGAGACCTCCAGCACACTGTGCGAGGATTGGATAGAACAGAGATGGGGAGGGAAGGGAGAGGGAGAAAACAGAGATAAGGGAGGAGGGGATAGAACAGAGATGGGGAGGAGGGGATAGAAAAGAGATGGGGAGGAGGGGATAGAAAAGAGATGGGGAGGAGGGGATAGAAAAGAGATGGGGAGGAGGGGAGAGAACAGAGATGGGGAGGAGGGGAGAGAACAGAGATGGGGAGGAGGGGAGAGAACAGAGATGGGGAGGAGGGGAGAGAACAGAGATGGGGAGGAGGGGAGAGAACAGAGATGGGGAGGAGGAGAGGGAACAGAGATGGGGAGGAGGAGAGGGAACAGAGATGGGGAGGAGGGGAGGGAACAGAGATGGGGAGGAGGGGAGGGAACAGAGATGAAGAGGAGGGGACGGAACAGTGATGGGGAGGAGAAGAGGGAACAGTGATGAGGGAGGAGGAGGGAACATTGATGAGGGAGGAGGAGGGAACAGTGATGAGGGAGGGGGAGAGAACAGAGATGAGGGAGGGTGAGAGAATGGGGAGGAGGGATAGAACAGAGATGGGGCGGAGGGGATAGAACAGAGATGGGGCGGAGGGGATAGAACAGAGATGGGAGAGAGAGAGCAGAGATGGGAGAGAGAGAGCAGAGATGGGAGAGAAAGAGCAGAGATGGGGGAGAGAGAGCAGATATGGGGGAGAGAGAACAGAGATGGGGGAGAGAGAACAGAGATGGGAAGGAGGGGATAGAACAGAGATGGGGGTGGGTAGGAGATGTAAAGATATATGGAGAGAATCAATATAAGGGGAGGAGAGAACAGTTATGGGGGAGACAGACAGACATGGGGGGCGAGGAGAGGAGAGACATACATGGGAAGGGAGAGATGTAAAATGAGGGGGTTGGCGAGAGATAGACATGGCAAGGAAGAGGAAAGGTACAAACATGAGAAGGGACAGAGACATATATGGGGGGAGAGGAAAGAGAAAGGCATAAGGAGGGAGAGGAGACAAACAGACAGACAGGAGGGTAGAGAGGAGGGGGTTCCACAGGAGTGGTCAGGACAGGGCGCCAGAACACTTAAGGCCGGCCCTGTGCACAGCGGACATATTTTTAACTATTAGAATCAGTGTTCCCTGTCTTAGTAACCCCCTCTGTGGACGGAAAGCACTCTTACATTGCGGGGGGGGGGGGGGGTGATTGAATGCACCGACCCACTGCGGACATGGTCATGAGACACACATCCCACTCCCTGACCATTCCTTCGAAATAACACCTGCACCCATGACCCCAAATATTAATAACTGATGCAGCGCGCTAGTCCCGAACCACAGCGGACATGAGTATATTGTACGTCTTTCTATGGCATCTCAGCAGGTACCCTTTTGTTTCCCCATCCAGTCCCAGACCCATGAAGTGGACACAGAACCAACTCCCAAACCACACAGACTCTTTTCCAATTTTTGAGGCAATAATATACCACAAGAGGTGAAACTCTGATTCAACAATGACTGGCCCTCTCATTTGACTCATACCCAAAATGCTTTTCGGTTTACTTCGTTTTTGGAAGGTTCACCTTTTTTCTTGGTAAACAATGTTGATAAACCTACATAAACACAAACATCAAACCAACTTACATACCCAAAATAAAAAGCCCTAAATGGAAAAACCCTACCAATATCTACCAAAAGACATTTTGCAAACATTCTCCACACACTACATCAAACTGTACCAACTCCAACCCCAGTCAAACACGCAAGCACAACATCAGAAACAATCACAAATAGAAGCGTATCTTACCAAATGTATCAAATCAGATTTGGGACAAGATGAGTTAGTCATTAGAGTTACCCATTACAGAACCCAAAGTTTTTGAATCTCTGAAACCCCAGGGAAATGTCCCAAACTAGATACTAGCATTACGCCTGCAACCTCTCATCTCATGCCCAGACCGACTGACCCAGATCAAGCGAGATTAATTGTACATAACTTCACCCCAATAGATCACAGAAATTGTACAGCGATCTACAAACGTGGGACTACCCACATATAGCGTAGATGGGACTCACCAATGTAATTAAAATGCACCTACTGCCACAAATTGGAGGGGGGCTTAGCATTATGAGATCTACACACATACCATCAGGCCACACACCTGTTAGGAGTAAAAGTAAAACATTGGATGGAACTGGTGGATGTATTCTTTCACAAACCCATGGGTCTTTCCAAAAATAGCCCAACAATGACTAAAACCTACCCCACCATAGGCCCTACAATTTGGACCCTCCATTCTCTATCCATAACCACTTACCCATCCCCACCGTTGGTAATTCTCACTTCTGACAAGGAACTCACTCAATTGACTTTGCCAACTCACTACATGTGTCAGAGGTGCTGAGCTTGGTTGGTGTGACCACTATCTCACACCTTCTTCAAACAGAATATAGACTGTTTCAATTACAAACAAATTAAACATTTCATCTCTCATCCCCCTCCCCCAGACAACACAATCTAAAAATTAGAAAAAACATGGTCAGAATGTTACAGTAAGTCCAATCAGCATTGCCCACGGGGTCCCCTGTATCTGCACCCAATTAATTTCCACAGAACACTGACTCATGTTCGTGGCAATATGAGAAGACAAGAATTGAGACAGGATTTTAAAACTTAAGGCCAAAGTAGCTGAGATGGAGTCATTGTCCCATTCAACTGCATTGAAGCTGAATTGCCCTAAAGATTGAATTCCAATCACATCAGATAAGGTCTTGAAAGGGTAGGCAGCACTGTTGCCATAGCAACCACAATAACACTACCACTTTTTTTTTTAGGAGATCGGAAATGTCCACTATAGTTGGAACTGTCCGTTTAACATAAGGGCCAATTCAAATTATTTTTGGGTTGTTGGCAAGCCAGCTCTGTGTGGTGTCTGTATGGTATGAGCCAACCAAAGCCAACCATAGCCAACCAACCAACAAACCTGCCATACATACGTTAACATTTTGTTTATTTAACTTTAAAACAGTTCAGAGATGACTAATTTCTGGTTGTTCATGTGGGGACTACATTTCCTATCATGCTTAGCCAGTACAGACTGAGCATCATGAGATTTGTACTCCAAAACAGATTGCTATCACTGACACAGCATCTCCCATTGTTATGTAAACTGAATATATTACAGACACACATATTAGTGAATCCCTTGTCTGATTGACAACTCGTGTGAGCCTCGCGTCACAATCATTCCGAATATCTCGATTAAAGGTCCGAATGGGAGAGAAGCACAGTGAATACACATCATCACCTTGTCCTGTGACGGCCTGTGGGCTTCCATTTGAGGAAGTGTGTGATCCCCCATTGAAGCGCAGGCTCAGATCCCAGCTGGGGCAGGGCGTGTGATGCGGCCTGTCTCCTCCTGTTCTCAGCACTGATGACTGGGAGAGAGTGACAAGGACCAGCCTGAGTGCCTGGGACTCCTCCTATCCGTGAACAGGGGGAGAGGCAACAGGGTTAGAGGCGTGCACGGTCAGTTTAACATGGAGTAGAGAGATGGAAGGGACAAGACGATAACATCAGCGAGGTGAGGAATTAACTCCTTGCGTCCCAGTGAGTAAGAGAACTTCACACTATATGCAACACAGTGCAGGTCTAGGGTTTCTCCCTCTTGTCCTTATTCCTATACGAAACTTGACCACTTGGGTCCAAAAAAACGTCTTTTTTACAGAGAAAGGTTAATTATTAAGCTTAATAGTGTAGCACCATTGTTCTCCTAACACTGCAAATAAAGTGTAATAAGAGGTATTGCTGCTGCTAATGCAACAGTATTGCCTTTTTTTTCCAAGTGCTCCTTTTTGTATCCTTAAATTTTCAATGTACAACTGCAGGACTTACAGTTCGTAAATACATGCCCAGAATACAGAAAGTAAGCTAAATGGACCTGCCACTTTAAAAGAACACAGGCTCTTGGATGGGTTTTGGTCCTCATTCAACACAGAAGAATTCTGGGCCAACGTTCTAACAGTGGAGTAATCACCATGGAAACCAATGTTATATTCCTTTTGGAAAAGTATTTTGTTCATAATCCATATTCCTTGAGTGAAGGGAAAGGACAGTATTGAAGAGTATCATAACTTTTACATATTACACTGTGCATGAATGGTATATGTGCTATAAACCTTAAATAAAGACACAGACAAACAATCTTTGGATATAAAAGGTTGTGGTATTTTATTGATGCTTTAATAATAACACACCAATAACTTAACCGTTTAATAATTACATTACCATTTATTTATATAGCGACAACAATTTACGTAGCGCTAGGTACAGAGCATAGAAGGGAACTACATACTAAGTTAAACAAACTAGAACAGACTGGTACATGAGGTAGAGAACCCTGCTCACAAGCTTACAATCTAGAGGGAATGGGGTACATGAAACACATAATGGAGTGAAGAGGTCAGAGGGAATGTAGGTAGTAACAGTTATGTGGATGGTTGGCACTAGGTGAGTTTGGCCAAAGATTAATTGTGTGCGTTCTAGCTGGATCAGTTGTAAGCTACCTGATATTAACAGTGATTGAGGACAGCAAGAGCTCGGTGGGATTAGCTAGTGGTAAACCAATCGGTATGCTAGTGGGGATGGGTAGTAAGCTTCCTTAAAGAGATGAGTTTTGATGGACTTTTAAATGTTCGGAAAGGAAGGAGAGAGCTGGATGCTCTGTGGAAGGGAGTTCCAAAGAAAGGGGCAAAATCTTGGAGGCGCCAGTGGGAAGAGTTGATGAGGCTGGAGGAGAGCTGTAGTCCCATTGAGGAGCACAGAGGTCGTGCAGGGAAGTATCAGTTAATGAGGGAGGCAATGTACAGAGAGGCCAAGGAGTGGAGGGCTTTGTAGGTTAAAGACAGAATTTTAAATTTGATCCTAGACCAGGCAGGGAGCCAGTGGAGGGCACTGCAGAGGGGAGCCGCCGAATCAGACCGAAGAGCAAGAAAGATGAGTCCGGCAGCTGTGTTTTGAATAACCATAACTTACATGACCAGCACTTTATACAGAACTTAACTTAAATCCTTAAGCCAACCTCACTAGCCAGACTCTAACCAAAATTAAAAAGCTGTCCACCCCTCCTCTAATGGTCAGGTGACCCCTACCCTCAATAAAACCATGACAATTAGAGTAAGTATTACATTTGGGGAAGGAAGGGTGTGAAGTTCAGCCAGTTTTCTTCAGCAGTGAAAATCGTATCTTGCAGCATTATTTCTACTCCCAATACTACTTAGCACGCACCACCTGACCAATCACAGCGCAGAATAGCCTAACCTAGCACACCGCACCTGCCAAATTAGCTAAAAGTTAACCCTTTCCAGCCCAACATCCACATGCAACATAAGGGCTATATGTCCAATGTTGCCATTATGCTTTTTAAAAAAAAATTTATATTGATGATCTGTTTATTTTATGGAAGAGATCAATGGATTCCCTAGAAACTGCCATTATGCTTTTGAAAACAGTTTTGTCCAAGGGAAGTAATGATTCTGCCTAGTGGAAATACTGTACTTCCCAGTATTGGCCAGGGTTGGTATACATCCTACGTAATGGATACACAGTCACATATTCAAAATATCCTGTACACATTAGGGCACTCATTATCGCTTTTAGCATGCTCCTGATATAGGGTTGTCACCCAGCCGGTATTTTACCGCTAGGCCGGTAAAGAATTGGCTTCAGGCCAATGTTAAGTCTATGGAGATGGTAGCAAAGGCGGTATTTTTCTGAAGAAAAGGTGGCAACCCTATCCAGATAAGAATGGGATCGGCTGTCTACAGGACACTTTGAATACACACCAATAGTCGTGCAACTTTATCGCACACAACCTTTTTTTTTTTTGTCAGTTCAATAGTTAATTGCCAGTCTTACACCAGATGGCATACCAGCTCATGTGACCACAATGCCATTGCATTTAGGGGAAAAAAGTCTGTAGTCCTCATGTTTCCAAATGCGGCCCCATAATATTGTTTTGGTTTTTTTAAGCACTCTTTCCTGTTATGTGCTCATTATTTTGAATATTACCTTAAAAAACACTTTGAAACATAGTTTAAAAACAAAACAAAATAAATGATCTCTTCAAATTTTTTTGGGTCACTGTTCAACCTTTTCCGCCACATATATTCACATGGGTCTGAATCGAACATGATAAAGGTAAACTGTAGACACAGAAAATGTTTTCTCTTTAAATTCTTTTTGCATGGTTATTTGGTATGAGGCAGAAAAACTCTCTAATGGAGTCATACAGGAAATGGCACAACACCCTGATAACACTTTGCTGCACCCTGCCATGTTGTATATATTTTCAGAAAAAGATTGATCTGCAAATTGGCCTAATTAGTCCCACCCTCTTTTTTTCACATTTCTGGATAAATAATTGCATTTTGCACACCTGTTTCTGGCTTGACAAAGACCCAGGGTGGTCGAAACGTGACGTGCATGTTGGAATAAAACGTCACCTCTCACAAGCGCTAAGCATCGTGTTTGTTTTCTCCTGTTGGTAGCAGAAAGGCCATTTTGTTTAATTATTATACATAGTTGTCACTGTTTCCAATTGAGCTTTATTTCTTAAGTACAGTATGTCATTCACCTACATAATTAGTATATAAAATAAACAGAATTGTCAAAAACTCATACGCAAATAACCGCCAAAGGCATTAAAATGGCCACAGCGCATGCACACAACTCAAGTACCAACAGGGACATGCTTCTTACATACAACATGGCAGTGTCCAGCAAGGGATGGGAGAATAAAGCCATTCTTCATTAGAAAGTTACTGCCTCATAGCAAATAACAATGCTTTAAAATATAAAGAGAGAATTATTTTTGTGTCAACAGTGGTCCTTTAAATTACAGCTTGCCCTGCATGGATTGCACCGACTGCATGTGGGCACCGGTCTTTAGATTTAGAATGTTCAGTGAACGATAAATGGAAATAATCTTCATCAGGTAGATGGTTGTAGGCTCGCCATCAGATATTATCGTAGTACCAGGTTGAGGATACGGTTTAATATTGGGTATTATAATGTGGCTACTTCACTCTGGAATGATAAAGAAGCACCCATGATGGTTTTTCGACAAATTCCTCCGATTACCCATTGTCTACTTCTATGGTCTGTACTGGTCCTCTAAGGATTCCTTGACACAGCCGCTGCCCAAACCTCTATCATGTTATTATTCCTGTCACTGTTCTTGTTCATACCCAGAAAACAAAATGGTTGTGCACTCCTGAATCCATGTATAAAAAAAATATAGGCGTTTTGAAGTCTTATTATTTCCAAGCTGTGAACCACATTGTAGAACGCAAAGGTATTTCTTCGAGGCATACTCATTTATAACATCTGCAGCTCCCCCTCCGGTTAATGCCAATAACAACAGAATGGAGAACTTACAGCGGAGAGTATTGCCAGCACAGCTAGCGTAGCTCCCTCATGGAGTTCTAAATCTAACGCCTATCTTCAGAGATTGTGTGCGTCTCTCCCCCTCCATGGTTTGTCTTAATAAAACGCTCCTCCCTTCGAGTGGCATAGGTGTTCTATGGGCTCTTATACACATAGCAGTCATTAGAGCTTAAATTTAGGGAGTACCTCATCTGCCTATGTTGCATAGATAGGACAAGGGTCACAGTTGGACAATATTAACTGCTTAGTGCCAGGACATCTAGGGGCAGTCAAGTGACAGAAGTGAGGAGTTGGTTATATTATAGCGCTATCCTATACGCAATGGCTTGAAACATTAAGCGTGTGATAACCGCCATTTAATGTACAGTCATGAAATAGAAAATACGTTTATTCTATACAAAAGGTGGTTGAAACTTTCAACTCATTTAATTATCTTTTCTGTTGTAATATTGTTGGAGCCAGTACCTGGCATCCCATTCTCAAGTGGCTGCTTGAGCCACTAATTTATTGTTACAGTCTTCAGTTTTATATCTTGTAACATTTTATAAAGAGTTCAGAAGACCGGAAGGTTTAGATGAACACACAAAAAAACCCTAATTTGTAATATTGCCAACTACCACTAGAGGCAGTCTAGCAACAGAGCAATTGAAGTGGTGATTCAGCGTTCCCAAAGCTCATGCCAACAGCGCATATTGGAGACACAGCTGCCTTTCGGATATGGTGCATATGAACATGCCTAGGAAACAAACCCACTAAAAAAAAAATAAACACAAGGAAGCTGCAAGTTCCCAATGCATAATTGGGTTTCCTATGGTATTTGCAATGGTGTAGAGAACTAAATTTGGTAGCTGTAACTGATTATCTTCAAAGACATCACCAACCATAAGGAACTAGTTCACACTGGTTCAGCAGTTTAATTCCCCAATATCAATTACAGGCACAGGCCTCTTTCTAGCCAATTCAACAAACTGGATAACAACCCATGTGGCAGGTTGACCCTAGGTTGTTTTGTTCATGAATCCTGCTTTTTACACACATTGTACTCCAACATGTAACCAGTGATCAAACTGAACCTGCCATGTCAGAGCAGATGGTGTGGCTACCAGACACCACAAGACTTGTCACAACTACAATTCTAACCTATTCATCTAAGCCTTATATTTTGAGTTCCTGTGCTAGACTCCTTATTTTCCCTTAGTGAACTTTTGTTGGCAACACATTCTTCCCCAAACCATAAACTGGCTTATTAATTTAACCAGAACAAGGGCTCCTGCACCCTGGGTATGATACATTTGCTAAATGACTAATATGAGTGTATTAAAACTGACCATTTCTCTTTTGCCATTGTGGAAGTATCTGTATTTGTTTGATTTAATAAATGCCCCCAAAATATCTCCCCTTTGCCAAGATTTCATGATAAACCATGTCGTCAGTTGTGTAAAAAAAAAAAAAAAAAAAAAAAACCATATACGGTGTGTTTGAATGCAAGATACCCCATTACACAAACACACAAAGAATTCAAAACACTTATTTTACTTTTTTGGCTTTTTTTCTTCTCTTTTTTACTAAAAGCGTCCATTTAAAGTAAAAACAGTAGTAGAGATCTGCTTTGAGTTGTAGTTTCCCAACTGCTCAATGACAAAACATAAGAAAAAAAAAAAAAAACTGTTAACAAAGGAGGCAAAGTGATTTTGAATGCATTTAACTCAAAGTTACATACATTTACTTTAACATGCAAATTTTATAACCTATTTTTCCCACCTCTGTAGTTCCAGTCTAGGGAAAAAAAAAAATTCCTGCGGTTGGATTGACTTGTTGGAGGTGACTTCAGAAAAGAATAGTGCAACATAAGTTCAATATTTCTTCAGAATATCACTTTTACAGGTTTAATATACATCATGTACATATGTAGCCAAATAGAATTAAATAGCAATAGGGAACAAAAACAAAAAAAAATTGCCCAGCCCTTCCCATACAACTTAAATTAAAAAAAAAAAATCCTTTATTTTGAAATTCCTTATGCCTTAATACAAGAAACTGCATTTTTTGCACTTTCCACAAAGGCAGCAGTGAATCTGCAAACATTTTTATCCTTGGCCCCACCCTAGAATAAAAACTATTAAGTCACAGTGTATTTTAGAATGTCCTGCTGTCTGCCAAGCCTGGGCTGGGTCTAGTAAGTCATCTAGCCAAAAACTGTAAAAAGCCAAAAATAAAATGAAAAAGATAGCTAAGGATATTAGTTTACAATGGGTTATTAGTTTGCAAGTTTAGCAGAGGAATGTCTATTAACCCCTTAGGTGCTAGAAGCGCCTGCAACTCTGAACACCAAAAGGAGGTAGTCCTTGATGTACCACCAGCAGGTGTGACAGCTTTGACTTTAATAAACCTTTTATAGACAAATGGAAAAAGATCTACAAAAAAAAAAAACCCAAACATTTTTGCTAGGGATATAACAGCAGCACACTTTACACAAAACCAAAGTTCTTGGTCTTAATAGCGAGTAACAATTTCTGTTTCAGAATCTGTTTGGAGGAGTAGAGGGGGACGTAAAGGCGGGAGATGCAAGTGTTGGCTGTGGGAAGGTGTTGGTCATCTGGAGGCCGGATGGTGATTGATGGCATGGGCTGAAATCCTTCTTCGCTTGCAGGCAAAGATGGGCTTGAAGTCCAAAAATACACCTACAGGTGAACATTGAGATTAAGTTTTTACACACCACCAGTTTACACATTAAAAAAAAAAAAAAAAAATTAGTTTATCATTTCTGTAAATGTAGCAAAGTGTCAAAACTACTCTAATCATTACGGTCAGGAAATCCCTTCAATAAATTAGCTCAGTAAATATGAACCATGTGCTGCAAGTTTTATTTACAAAAACTTAACTTATTCCAATTCAGCTTCCAACATAAGGGTTGACAACAATGCCAATTAGTAAGAATGAAGTAGTCAAACTGCTGCCATTGCTGACTAAATGGTAATAGTATAGCATTTAAACCAGCTAGGCTAGACTGAGGGGTACATGACTGAAATAATGTAAAGGTTACTTACTAGATCTTGTCGCTCTGTCATACTCATTTTCTCAACAATTGACCAGAACCAACGCTTGAACTGCAAAAGTTTCTCTGCATTCTCTCCTGTTTCACAATGCATAAAAAAAAAAAAAAAAAAAAAAAAGACCAGCAACAATTTAATTAAATGGTTGATACCATATACTATTCTAGAAAATGATAAGATATTAAAAACTAGTTAATATTAGGTTCATCTGCCTAAACTTGCTTAGTTGCAAAAAACAGAGTTAAGAAAATCACAATCTAAAGTTTAAAGCAGCATTTCTCAGAACGTTTTAGGAACAGACTGGATTAAAAATGGAAAAAATTGGATTTTTTTAAATTTAAATTTTAAGGAAATGCTTTGATGGAAAACAAAAGTTCTATTTAAGTTACATTTTAGTTCAAATGTTATTCAGCATGAAATAGAGCTTAGTTATGTAGTTATGTAGCACGAGGCTGTACATTCATGCAATATTTACAGTTTTTGGGAAGCCAAAGCTGAGATTCTGCTTCAAACTTTAGAAGATTGTGATTTGCTTAACTCTTTGGATATTTCACAAATTTGTATCTCTGAAATTTTGCAATAAAAACAATGTCATGCTTCAGTGATATAGTATACATATCATATGTGCACTTTACTTCCAGACAGTAAAGCATATGTCTTCACAATTGTTATAACTTATCGTTGTGCCCTGTAACGCTCACAATTATCCATACATTATAAATCGTGATAACGTTAGCCGTTTTAATAATCTGACAGATTATTCTAAATATGAAATCTTAATTTAGTTGCAAAATATTAAAGACTATAATTAGCCTAACTAATTATTTAAATCAGGATTTAAATAGACTTTATTTAAATCAGATCCACCCCATCTAGAAATTTTTACAGCAGCCACATGAAGTTAAAGGTGAATGAGAACCCATGCAAGGGAACCAGACGTGTGCAAATAAATGCATTGGATTAATTTAATGAGGCTGGGTTCAAAAAAAAAAAAAAAAAAAAGCTCCTCACAAAAGGACAGTCTACACAATGTCCTACCTGACTCATCATTGAAAGATGTAAAGCTGATGAGCATCTGGACGTTTACTTCACCACAACCATTGACCAAAAGTCTGAAATCTTCTGCAGTTAAATCTTCTAGTGAGTTCTTTGGAAGCACATCCAGCAGACCTTTCCTCA
The DNA here is from genome assembly GCA_036172795.1 of Pelodytes ibericus. Classification (NCBI taxonomy): domain Eukaryota; kingdom Metazoa; phylum Chordata; class Amphibia; order Anura; family Pelodytidae; genus Pelodytes; species Pelodytes ibericus. Next base: position 34,176,479 of record CM069859.1, on the reverse strand, counting down.
TTGCCTTAAAAAACAAACTTACTGGTTATTTTTTTTTATTTAACCAACAGGTAAATGGATTTTTACAATAGTTCAAACATAAGCCAACTCCAAACATGCACACAAAACACTGTTTTAATAAACCAGCAAAATGTATAAGATTTATTAACTGGAAGCTCCTAATGAGAGCTTTAAAGCTGCATTCATTGACAGAGTTAGAAAGTCTGACTCAACTGCCAGGACCATGTGATCAGTGGTGTATTTGTGCAATCCAAACTCATGCACCCTCAAACCTAATTTGTGGCACATCCATTTGCTCTCCAGGTTACACCACTTCATCGCATAACTTTCCCACTAACATTTATCCCACATACAGTGCCACCAAGCCAGATCGCACCCACATCCCTTTCCACTCAACTATTTGTGTCCCTATTTCTATTGCACAGCACCAGATGATTGCCACCTGGTGATCTAGTGCAGCCTGGATGTCTGCGCAGACAGAGTAAAGCAGTGCGGGAGGATGTACCATTTGCAAATCTTAGCACTGGTTCTGCAGTCACCCACTTCAGCACGCCTCCCAGGCCTATGCAGACATACAAAACTGCTTGTGATAATGTAGAAAGTACTTACATGAAGAGGCTGCTCTGCAACAGCCAGCATTCTGTGCTCTGCATATTTCCTCACATATTCGTAAACATTCTGAGGGGTCACAGGAATATTTACACCATTGGGAATGAGCTCCACCTGTGGCAGGGGGAAAAGAAGGGCCCATTTTTACAAAGAGCTTGGCAGAAAACTCAATGCCATAAACTAGTCCATATTTACAAAATATCACAAGATTAGTTAAAAGCAAACGTTAAAGAGAATCGCTAACAAAATACACTAGCCTCCTTGAAGAGTTAAATTTTGAGCATGTTTTGTTTGAAAGTTAAAAACAAAATATAGAAGCACAAGTAAAATATTAGTTGTATGATAAACGGACATGTACGTTTGATATGTCAGTTTACTCTTCCACAGGAAGCAGGCAGCCGCTAGCACAGGAAAAGACCCTCGTTTTTGCATGGATCAGCAGAGGGGACCTTAGCTAGTGCTGGTGCTTTTATGTATAAAATACTACACACAAGGTTACAATTTTAGTATTGTAAGTCACTGAGAGGAGAGAGAGGAAAAAAAAAAAAAAAAAATTTCGGGAAAAAAACTCATTCCAAGCCATGACCAAACACCTGCATATTTGTCAGTGTTGCAAACTAGAAGTCCTTACATAAAAATGTTCTTGACACATACCTGTCCTCCACTCTCCTCTTTGCAAAGGTCTATTGCAAATGCCAAGTCCATTGATGCAAACACTGCATCCGCTTCTGTGCTTTGGGAGGCTAGGATAAGCTGCCTCAAACTCTCATACATCACATGATCGAAAAATGCAAAGTCATGCCAGTTCACCTTAAAAAGGAGACAGAACATTTAGGTATGACCGTAAATTAACTCAGCTAGACACTTAATATTGACACTACATGCTATCCTTGCATCTCATCTAGTCTAATTTCCAGAAGTCTTTAATGTACTAACCGTTTGCGTGCGTCCAATCCTGCATATTACATTTTTTATTTTACAGGGTACTGCCAAATACTTTTCCTAAACGGCAGATTATATCAATCTGCAGTTTTTACAGTAAGTGCATTCCACTAAAGTAGCTTCATGGTACTGGGTCTGTTAATCTTTGTGCAGAGGTTACTTTGTTTTGTGTCCGTCATGCCCCACTTTTCCCAGTTTAAACTCTGAAAGCAATTCTATGCACAGCAGCTTTCCACTCACTTATCCACTCCCCTAAAAGCCTGCTATTATTGTGAACTACTGGTAACTCACATGAGCAATGCCCAGCCTCTTAGATAACAGTTTGTACTAGTCATGTAGGTTTACTTGATATTTAAAAAACACAAAAAAAAAAAAAAAAACAACTTACTTTTCTCCCGAGAAGAACTTTAATCACTTGTCTGCTTAATGTAATAGGACATAATTCATTCTGCAGCAAGCATAAACCAAGAATCCTGAACAGAGGACAAAAAAAAAAAAAAAAACGCATGAACACAGTTCCATGTAAATACTCTACATTGGCATTGAAGCAGCTGTGTAACATGTTGGTTAAAATGAACAGACGTACCTGCCAATATTTCTAAAACAGTTTAACCGTGCTTCTGTATTTTTCCCTGGTCTGGGAGTGTAGAAACCCCGCTTGCCTGGTTGGTAAAACAATGGGGCATTATCATCACCATCATCAGTGTCAGTCAGTTCCATATCAACCACGCTGCGACTAGAGCCATGACGTTTTCGGTTTTCCTGTACAAAGAACTTACAAACGTTAATACTTTTTATCTGTAGCCTGGTAAGCAAAGCTACTTACCAGTGTAAAAACTCAGCATTTTAAATTACACTGCATCAGTGATGCAAGTGATCAGCTCAATAGGGTGGCCATAAAAAAACCCTTCCCAATAAATAGAGCGTTTTATTCTGGACTGTATGTTTCACTGAGCGTTTGAGGCTACAGGCAGCATTATCTGGGATTGGGATAGCCGTGTGCAGAGGCTGATCAATGATCTCAGATAAACTTGTATCAATCCCCGTTAACACATTATGTTTAACTTACATTTTTTTTTTTTATTAAAGCTACAGAGCATAAGCAAACGCACAATATAAAAATCATCCTATACTTTATCACAGAGGAACAAAACATTGTTAAAAAGAGTCCAATAATGAAGCATTCCTTAATGCATCATCAATAACTTACCTGCCCCTTATCAGAGGAATCTAATAATCCGAGATCAAGAATACTATCTGCTCCATTTTCTCTGAGGGTAAAAAAGGACAGAAATCGCTAGGTCATTGGAAATGTATTTAGATGGCGATCATGAAATTTAAAAATAAAAAAATTAGATTAGTAAAAAAGGTGAACAAAAAACAAAGCCGCATTTCCTCACCTTCCATGTGCAATGATAAGTTCCATGGCCTCATCCACCCTGGCTCTCAATGAGTCCTCACTGGCAAGCAGCAGGAGCAGTTGTGCAGGAGATAGTTCAAGCAGCATACCAGTAATTTTACTTGCAAATGCCTTAAAAGTAAAGAAATCATGAATCAAATGCATGTAGGAGGGGGGAGGGGGTATGGGGTCGAATTGTAATCCACACAACTGAGGAAAGATTTGTCTCCCTGTGAAGCAGTGGTACCCAAAATCATGCCCCCCCCCCCTCCCCCAAAAAATCCAGGATATTTATTTATTTAAATTTAAAGTGTGTAATCCTAAAATCCTGGACTGTTAGGGGGGCATGAAGACTGGTTTGTGAACCACTGCTGTAAAGGCACTGTATGCATATTTAAGAATACGCCCAATGCATACACCTCTATTAATAAACCTCTTAATAGGTTTATGGTGATCTCTGACTCACTGCTGGAAGCATTAGGAGAATGACCCAGGCTCTGTATTTTCAGGCATGGACAGACTGGTTAAAACTCAAGTGATACATTTGTTCTAGCTCATCTTAATAGCTTTGTTTCTTTGTATGTCAGGATACCATAAGTCATTGGGGAACAATGCTTCACATATTGTGGCACAGAGACTCAATCCCGTTTGGGAAACCACACAAAACTACTTATGTCCAAACATAAGATGAAATTTAGTGCCAGGCCAGAAAAAGTGTAACCTCAGCATTTCATAAAGGGCTTGTATACAGACACATGGGTGGGGGTTGTTTCGCTTGCATTGGATGCACCCATGCATCTATACAGAGGTACATAAGAATGTGAGGCAGTGTGCACACATGACCACGCATTCCCTTCCTTTATTGAAGAAAACTGAACTTGGCCCAATTCAATCTCCCAAAACATGCATTAACCCCTTAGTGACATGACTTTTTTGGCTTGTCCGACGCTTGGTGACATGGGCTGTTTTAACATTTCTGAGGTGTTTGTGTTTTGCTGTAATTTATTTCTGTCTCATTTAGTGTACCCGCACAAACTATATATTGTTTTTATCGTTATAAGAAGGGCTTTCTTTTGATACCATTATTTTAATAGCATATAATTTGATGTAAAAAAAAAATAAAATGGCAAAAAAATTGAAAAAATACTTTTATGACTTTTATTTGAAAAATCGTATACTCATGTACAAGAGACAACAAAAAAACACTGCTAAAAAGTTTCTAATATATGTCCTGAGTTCAGAAATAGCCCATGTTTATGTTTTTGTGCTTTTTTATTCATGTTACAGGGCCAGAACTATAAGTGGTGCAAAGCTATTTTAAAATCCTTTCTTTCAAAATTAGCGATAGTGACATTGTAACACTGATTTCTGTACTAAATCCATGAATGACCCCCAACATGTACATATTTTTGAAAACTAGACAACTCAGGGCATTTAACTTGGGGTATTTTGACACATTTCATGTAGCCATTTTACCACCAATCTATGCCAAAGTTTGCAGCAAAAAATCTTTTTTTTTTAATTTTTCACATATATTGCAATTTAGGTAAACATTACCTTAAAATGTGAAGGGATATTTCCAAATAACACCTCAATATGTGTTCAGCAACATCTCCTGAGTACAGGGATACCACCCATGCATAGGTTTGTTGGTTTGTTTTGGGGCTAAAAGGCCACATTTAGGGGGTGCGCATTTTGGTTTTCCAACTTGGAATTCTGACATGCAGAAAACTTGTGCCCATGTCCCATTTGGGACATTTTTGAAGCCAGAAAGTGTATTCTACCCCACAAAACCATATATATTTTTAAACTAGACACCCTAGGGTATTTCAAATGGTAGTATTTTAACACTTTCCATGCACTAATTATACTACCAGCCTATGTCAATGTTATGGATAGTAATTTTTTTTCACATACATAGTACTTTGGGCATGAATTCACAGATCCTGTTATATGTCAGTGCCAAACAACACCTCAATACGTGTTCAGCAACATCTCCTAAGTACAGGGATACCACCCATGTATAGGTTGGTTAGGTTATTTGGGGGTTAAAAGGCCACATTTAAGAGGTGCGCTTTTTGGTTTTCCAACTTGGAATTCTGACGTGCAGAAAACCTGCTCCCATGTCCCATTTGGGACATTTTTGAAGCCAAAAAGTGTATTCTATCCCACAAAACCATATATTTTTGAAAACTAGACACCCTAGGGTATTTCAAATGGTAGTATTTTAACACTTTCCATGCACTAATTCTACCACCAGCCTATGTCAATGTTATGGATAGTAATTTGTTTTTCACATTCATTGTACATCGGGCATGAATTCATAGATCCTATTATGTGTCAGTGCCAAACAACACCTTAATATGTGTTCAGCAACATCTCCTGAGTACAGGGATACCACCCATGTGTAGGTTAGTTAGATTATTTGGGGGCTAAAAGGCCATGTTTAGGGGGGGTGCATTTCCAACTTGGAATTTTGACATGTAGTCAGCCTGCGCCCATGTTCCATTTGGGACACTTTTGAAGCCTGTCAAAGTATTTTACCCCATAAAACCATATATTTTGGAAAACTAGACATCCTTGGGTTTTTAAAATTGTGGTATTTTAACACTTTCCAAGTGCTAATTCTACCACCAACCTATGTCAAAGGGTTGGGATGTCATTTTTTCCCCACACACATTGTAGTTCAGGCAGGAATTTTCAGATTCTGGTATTTGCCACTGCCAACCAACACCTCAATATGTGTTCAGCAACATCTCCTGAGTACAGGGATACCCCCCATGCATAGGTTTGTTGGTTTGTATTGGGTCTAAAATTCCACATTTAGGGGGTGCGCAATTCCAACCTGGAATTTTGACATGTAGTCAGCCTGCGCCCATGTTCCATTTGGAACATTTTTGAAGCCGTCCAATGAATTTTACACCATCAAACCATATATTTTTGGAAAATAGACATCCTAAGGTATTTCAAATGGTGGTATTTTAATACTGTATAGGTACTACTTCTACCACCAGCCTTTGTAAAAGTTTGTGGTAGTACTTTTTTGGGAGGTTTTTTTCCACATGCATTGTACTTCAGGCATGAATTCACAGATTCTGGTATATGTCACTGCCAAACAACAACCCAATATGTGTTCAGCAACATCTCCCGAGTACAGGGATAGCACCCATGCATAGGTTTGTTGGTTTGTTTTTGGCTAGAAGGCAACATTTGTGAGATGCGCATCTCAAACTTCCAACTTAGAATTTTGACATGTAGTCAACCTGCGTCCGTGTCCTTTATGGGATATATCTTTGAAGCCAGCCAATGTAATTTACCCCACCAAACCATATATTTTTTTTTATCGGTAGACCCCCATCACTACTTGTGGCAAGGGCTCAGCAGCCACCGATACATCGCTAGATGATGTATCAGAAAGCTGAATAGGGTCAAAATCGAACCCTGAGTCCGCGGCCTCAGAATCAGTGCGTGAGCAGTGATCTCGAGCAAAGAAGGGGTTAATAGCTCTTAGAAGAGCCTATCTAGTACTGTAATACATTACAGTACAAAGAAATTAATCCATAAAACAGTGCAGACAGAAAAACATACTGTTGTTGTGCAAGATTACTGCTTATACAGTGATGAATGGCAGGGAAGGGGTTAATACAGTGTCATAAAACCTGACAATTTTATAAAATGTTATTTTATATCACTTATACTGATCTGTCTCTTTCCGTCACAAAAATGTAAGTGAGGAGAGGGAGGCAGATCAATATTTGTGAATATTGATCCGACCAATTTTGATCTGACCAGGGCGAACGGTGAGCTTAATTGAGAAATCACCAAACCGCCTTTGCCACTAATTCGCTGTTACTGATCGCTATGTGCACAGACAGCTTAAAAAAAAAACTCTAATATTTTTACTTTACATGTAATCCCCTAGCGGGTATGTGTAAAAAAAATAAAATAAAAATATGCAGACATAAAAATTGCTTTGGTGTTAATATCATTGCGTAAGCAGTGATCGACGGCAAAGAAGGGGTTAATAACTCTTAGAAGAGCCTTTGTAGTACTGTAATAAATTACAGTACAAAAAAAATTAACCCCTAAAAAATGCACAAACGGCAAAAATAAATGCGCTGATGTGCACGATCACTGCTTATGCAAGATCAGTGGCAGGGAAGGGGTTAAACGCAGGGAATTGCTTTAATAAATTTTTTTTTATTGTTTTAATATTTGTGTGTTGTGTGTTTATTGTTTTTTTTTACTTTTAGAACTTTGATCTGTCTCTCTCCCTCACTAAAAAAATGTGAGGAGAGGGAGGCAGATCATAACTGGTCAGATCAATATAGGGTTAATATTGATCTGACCAGTCAGTGGGGATGTTCAGCAGAACATCCCCACTGCCTGTCAGTGTGCCTGTCAGTCACTGATTGCCTCTGTGAAGAGGCAATCGTGTGACAGCCAGAGAGCACAGGAAGCAGGTACTTCCTGCCTCCTGTGCTCTTGCCCTTAGAAGGGCAGCGCCATCTTGGTCACTCAGTGACCAAGATCGTGCATTTTTTTTTTTTGTGTTCCTGATTGCCTCGACTTGCGAGGCAATCAGGAACACTTTCTGAGCATAGGAAGCGAAATTTTTTTAATGCCCGTCGTTTTAAAGGCACTGTGCCTTTAAAACCGGCATTTCGATCGCTCTCCGGAGCGATCGAAATGCCGACGGGCATTTTTTTTTAGTATTGTACGATGCTTCCATACGGAAGCATCGTTACAATACCATCAGAGCACTGAAAGCGGAAAAACTCCGCTTTCAGTGCTCGTTTTGACACAGGACGGACTAAGTCCGTCCTGTGTCACTAACGCCTCGGCACACAGGACGGACCTAGTCCGTCCTGTGTCGCCAAGGGGTTAAAACGTGCAGATCAGTGCACAGTCTGCTTCAAGTATTTGGTGCATTTTGTAAAACAAAACTGGAAAATGTGTGAAAGAGTGAAGTAGACCGTCTTCAATAGGTTTGACATGATCTTGTGATGCATGTTAACATGTCATTGTTTTTGTCCTTACTGGCTGCATAGCTTGCACACGGGGGTACAGCCTTTCTCCCAGAGCCTGTCGATGTGCAGGAAGAGGATCTGGATCATCACTGGGATTTCCTTCAGAGGCAGGCCTGAAAGGCCGAGTGTCAATAGAGAGCTGTCTTCTAAAGTCCCTACCATAAAAGAGAATGCAATATTCAGATGTGCCAGAACAGATTGTGATCTATAACAAACATGGTCTTCCAAGAAACCAACATACCTGTCCCTATCGCGGCGAGACCCTGCTCGCAAACCACTGCTCCTTCGCATGTCTCGTTCCCTCTCTCGATCCCTTTCGCCTCGATTTCGTAATCTCTGCATTAAACCTTGAAAATTAGGAGTAAACATGAGAGTTTTATACACTATTCACTAAGTGAACGAAAAAAAAAAAAAAAATTACATTAAAGCCAAAATGAGACTAAAAGGTAGCCTGCAAACCATATACAATGCTAGACAAGCAGGTGGTGTATTAAAGCAGTCAGATCACCTAATGGATCTTGGTTTTCATTTGACCAATAGGAATATGTTGTTATATTATCGTAATGGTCGTGTGTGTGTTTGAAAAAAGCACTGTGGGTAAGGAGTCTCCTGCAGAACATTAACATCCATCCACAGATGGTTTCCCTGAATGTTTGAGTGAATTCATAATGCTCTGTGCTAGTCTGCTCAGTGGTCACCATATCAGTCTACAGGTGTTTAATTTTTAAAAATATATTTTAAAAAAAAGTAAGTGCCACAGTTGACCAGCATGTGAGCTCACTTGTGCCATGTCTCAAATTGCCAGTATTAAAACTACAGATGTGGATTAGAGATAAAAAAATAAAAATAAAAAAAAAGTCACCTTTCCAAATGGAGTGTAAAAAAAGTTAGGAACATATGGGATCTACATTTTATAAAAATCAAACAGGAATGTTTACAGCAGTTTCTAAAAAAATATATATAACGTGAACTTTACTTGTGTGCGTTCCTTTATTAGCATTCTGGATACAGTCCAGGCTTGGCAGCTTTTCATTTGACAAAAAAGCTTGTGCAATTGCAGTGTAAAAGCTTCGAGCCACTCCACTGCCTTCTCCTGGCTCATCTTTAAAGGTGACTTTCACTCTGTGCACAGCCATTGGTGTTGTAGCACAACGCCGCCCAAAATGGTTGTTTAGTTGCCTCATAGTTTGCTGAATTAGCAGGTCTCTATCTCTATCAACCTAGTTGATAAAGGGGAAAAAGAAAAAAAAATTTAATAGAACGTTACAGGTCAGTATTCAAGTATATTCAATGGAGAAATCCTATGCTGAAAAAGTAATCTCACTGATTTTTTTTTTCTCTACTCATTATTTCATACAATAGGGATTTAACCAGCACTAATCTAGCAAATGATCTACAACTGCACTAAGCTTTGGAACCCAACAGCAAACTGAATATTTGTACAACCTTGGATTGTTCATTTTAAGCCATGTCTCAGTCTGACCTGTCAGCATTATTAGAAATATTGCAAAGTGTTCCAAGCTAGGACAATCCTACCTCCAGAGTGAGATCTCTTGACTGCTGGTTTCGAAGTTTCTCCATTTCTCTACGGAACTTTGATTCTTTCACTTCAAAACCACCTAGTTCAGTCAAAATCTGTTTGAGATAGAAGTATAAGTACAGTTTCTATAAAAAGTAGAACTAAATTAAAAACAAAAAACACAAAAAGACCAGGGGAAAACTTACTGAGCCAGGTTCTGCTCCTACATCTTCCATAAACACTCTTCCAAATAGCTCAAGAGACAAACGCCAACGTCCTAAGAGCATGTCATGGGAAATAACCATGCCCATAAAACTGCACTGAGGTCTAAAATAAAAAGAAATAGTGCATGTTTTAACTGCAAATTTTACCAAGGCATTTAAAAAAATGTAAAAAAAAAAAAATTAAAAATTATGTATGGCGTCAAGTGGCAGCCATTACAATGTTAGTCGGGGTATCTCAACATGTCACATAAATGTAGCATTGCAATGCAGAGTTTCAACGATTACACAATGTAAACAATTTAAAAACAATGTAAGATAAAATAAACTGAACAGGTTGTCTATGAAAAATATAAAAAGATTATAAAAATAATAAATAAAAATCAAGCTTTTTAAGTACATTATAGTGGCAGTCTCAGAAGAGGAGTTAGCGTCGCCCTCTAGTTTACAAAAATGAAAGGTTGACATTTATGAAATAGAAATTGACCCTATTAAATGTTGAATGAAAGTTGTAACTGGAATAGTCACATGGTTCATATAAGGGGAATATACACAGAGTATGGCAATATCAAATAGGACCATAATGGTGACTGACATGTTAGAGAGTTGTGTGATTTAAGGGGTACATGTTCAGATACAGTCTCAGACCTAGCTAACAGAAGATTATACAAATCTAACTCAGAACCTAACAGTAAAGAGATCAACTGGTATGACGTATGCTACTCCTTCATGTAAAGGCATACGAACAGTCATTGTATCACAGTCATTGTATGACCATTGGACGAATCCTGCAATGCAGCGTATAACAAGGGGAGAAGTGACCAGGAAAACATTTTTAAAAATAGGGGGCAAAGTAAAGCTGGATGAAGGGGAAGGGGAAAAAAAAAAAGTTACTGCCAAGAGTGGGTGTACCGGCGGTCACCAGAGCACCGGACAAAAAGGGTGGGCCACCAGTGCTGGTATATGCGGCCTTCTAAAAAGAACCGCATACTCCAATGGAGGAGGGAAGCCACAACTTGGGTCTTTGCCTGACTAATATCTGGAGGCAGGTCATTGTACATGCAGTTTAGGGAGAGGATTTTTTGGGGGCTTTAGATGTCCGTTCCTCCAGTAGCATAGAGCGGCTTGAATTTCTGATTTTTTTCCCCCCAACCCATTGTATATAGGTTTCTCGGTATGTAGATATAAGGGTGTTCAGGTCGTATAAAAGCATCAGATCTACAAAGGCATCTTTCAGAGTTTTAGTTCAGGCCATGTTATTTTGCTATAATCACATTTGATTAACATTAGATGGCATTTTTAAAAAGCACAAAATAACCAACCATCACGTGTGTCTTTATTGGTAAGGAAATGCATTGCAAGTCCTGAAATGTTAAATATGTGAGTGACAGAACTACAAGACTGATTTAACACTTTAAACCGCAAAATAGACCGTAACATTACAAAAATAAATGTAGAAACGTAATGAACACGATAAGGTCACCATAAGATCTAAAATTATCTTAATGTCAATACCTGAATGATGTCAGAGGGGGACCTTCACTTTCTGTTAGCCCAATTTCAGCCAATAAACTGCTCTTCAGCTGAGCAGCAAGATCATGTGCTGAAGGGCCTGGTTTGGAGTTGTCTGGTTCCTCAGGTGGTGTATTTTGTTCTTCCGTTTCCTTTTGGCGGCACTGCATGCCCATTACATTTTTCAGGTTAGCCGCGTAAGACATTTTGGTGGGTAGAACCTATACAGGACAAAAGTCAGAAATATTCAGCCATCTGTCTCCACTAAGATGCAGAATATTCCCAAATGGGTTTTAAAAATAGTCAGTCTTTGCTGGTTAATTTCACAGCTTATGGTAGGTTTGATTTTTACATGCCACGCTTGGTATACCTTAGGTTAGTCAGTGTAAAAAAAAAAAATATATTAGGTTTCTCTTCAGAATGTACCCCTTTATGGCTCAATGTAAACCTGCCATTTCCCCCCACATACCTGGAACAGGCTAATCCAGTTAACCGTTATTTTTAGGCTCAAATACTATAGATGGAATGCCAACTAGCTTGGCTTCATTAATGTAAGGAAATTGGCTGCAGACCGCAAGATGGGAACTTCTCCATGCACTGGCATTGATCAGCTGTGACTGATGCCGAGGATATAGCTACCCTAACTACAAGCAGCTACTCCTCCAGACATAATAAACCATATGTTCCACTGAAGACGCCAAAAGATATTTCTAAAGTGACGTGGTGAAATAAAAGCAAGTTGGATTTCTCCACAAAATGACCAGCTATGTTAATCTCAAGGGACAGCCCTACTACAAGAGGGGCAGCACCTCCAACTCATAACTATGAACAACAAATACATTAAAATGGTTTTAATACATTGTGCAGCTCTATATTTTCACTTTATGATCATATTTACAAGTTTTGTGGCGAGTGGTTTATTTTGTATATATTTTTTCCAGCAGATAACATTGTAAACAATTACTTGGAATAGGAATGAATATTTCTTCTAAACTTCATGCCTGCTTACAGGTCCATTTCCTCTGTGAAGTCTTTAAATTGCAATATTTTTGCAGCAGGTTCATAAAAGCAGAAAGGCAAGACAGCGAACCACGCTTAAAACATGACCAGATTATACCTTGAATACCAACAAATTCTTGCAATTGACTTCTATTTTCCATTAGGAGGCAGAATCATCACTTACATTATAAAGCAAGCATGCATCACGGCCATATGCTAGAAGATTTATGAAGCGTTCTGCATAGCCATTACATCATTCATCACGATTCACAAATAACCTGACATTTAATAAATGGTTAGAAAGCGTTTAACCAAATAAGGACAACCATTTTCTGTGAAATAAGACACCTAGATGTGTTACCACAAAATTGTGCCTTAGTTTGAAGCTTACAAACCCCACTTCAGTAAGACTAGGCCAGTAGGATTGATGTACTTTGATACTGGTCCAGACATGATGTCAACACCATTCAAATCCATTTGGAAACAAAGAATTATGAAATGGGGTGTTTATTTTTTTAGCTTACCTCAAGGCAGTTTCTATCTACTGTCACTTCCATTAAGCATTTCCCGCTGTTAGCTGAAGAGGAATAGAGACCCTGACTTGGACGGCCAAACAAGTCTTCCTTCCGAGCATTTGGCTTTAAATAGATTAAAGTAAATGGTCAGTAATTTTTTTAAGTTCACAGTTTGTCCAATGATAATCATGCATCAACTGATCAACCAAGATTAACACGCGCAGCTGTGTATTTTCCACGTTTTTCTTCAGGTAGAAGGAAAAATATATACTTTTGCATGACAAGCTATGAGAAGGCCACTGTACTGTGATAAGTCTCAATAAAAAAAAAAAATGTGCAGGGCATTCTAGTGACAGAACAGTTCTTTTCGCCAGAGTTTGGTGTGCTGCCATGCTATTTAAATGCCAATGGCATGTACCATTTATCATAATATAAATGTATAATTAAATATATAGTGCCAAACATCACACTAAAAAAAGGCAGTGCAGGGAAGTGACAACAGATCAGCACTTTAAGTACAGCTTTAGAAAAGTGGATAAAAATCAAGCACACATCTTTGCTACAAATCACTTTTAAAAAGATATTACTAAATGTGACCCTTAACTCTGAAGGTGTCCAAAATTAATAGTTCCAACAAATCCTCCACACTATTTCCAACACTCAGAACCCATCCTTAAAAGGGGACACTGCCACCAAAAAATGAAAAAAAGGTTGTTTTTTTGTATTGTTGATTTCAGATGTCTTGTTATGTGACTGTATTTAATAAAATATTTAACTAAACAAGTGTGACTGGGTACCGCCATTTTGTGAAAGTGTTTTTGGGTGCCACCCCCTAGTGAATTTACAGCACAAATTTCTCATTTCGGGGCTGGGGACACAGAATGCAGAATTCTAATCATAGACTTGCATTGAATGCGAGGGTAACGCAACTTTTACATCACAAGGGAGCGGAGTTATGATCCTGTTTGATCAGGTCAATCTCCTCTCCGTGTTGGAAGGCAGGAAAAATAAATTAAAAAAAGTTGTACACAGCCACCTTGTCCTGCCCACTATGATACACAGGAGCCAGTAAGAGAGAAGGAGTAACTTATGACATCATCATGCAGGCATTGGCCACAGTTGTAAAGTGAGGCTGGCTGGAAGATTTTGGATGATGTATTCACAAAATGGAGCCAGGAGATAAACACCTAATTTTAATTTTCCCTTTGTATGCAATTAATTTAATCATAACAAAAGTGACATATGATTTATATACGAGTTTGTTTTAAATGACCAGGATATCTAGTTACATCTTAAAAGTGGTAGTGTCCCTTTAAGGGGTTTTATGGCTCTTTCCGCTGACAACACTCGTACTTCACATATACCAATATACATATATAGTAGGCTTCTCCATCTCAAGACAGTTCCCTAGACCTGGGTGTCCAACTTTGGTCCTCCAGCTGCTGCTGAACTAAAAATACCATCCCTGCTATAGATAATTCTGTAACTTTGTTTACAGTTTGTTTGTCCCTTTACTTCCATTTAGCATCCTAAAATTGAATTTACATAAAAAAGCCAGCGTTTGCTTTAAGAAGGGATATAAATTGCATTTTATTCTAGATTTGCCATGTATGTTGCATCTACATCCTTTTCATTAAATGCCAATGAGGAGTATTTAGTATGAATGTGAAAAATGACCTAAAAACCCCATGAATAGCAGTCATTTCGTCTCAAAAGAAAATACCTGTAGAAGATGTGGTTGGTCAGCGAGTGGGATGGCTTCTGCTAGAGGGACTTCAAAGGGGTTTGGTGGAATGCATCCCAGGAAGGTCATTGAATCAGACCGCCGGAAAAATGGGTGATTCTGACCAGACTCTGCCGGTAATGTGTCTTCATCTTTATCATTCAGCGTGGAGCCTGGTGATTGACACATTTTTAATTTTTAGAGGACATTGGTCTGCAGAAGGACTTTCTAACCCGCCAAAAAAACAAATCTTAGGTTCTTTGTATATCACTGGTAGTACAAAATAGAGAACTAGTTTCCTTCTGAGATAGGACAGGAAGACTTCTATTTAAAAAGTTCACACCACTATAGCTAGTCACAGAGCTTTATTCATGTTCAAGGGAAGAGGAACCCATTCAGCAGAGGGTTTTTTTGTGTGATAACACCAATTACTCCAAGCACACAACAGTAGTGAGGAAATTAAAAACAAAATCCACACTACTTGTACAAGGGACTAATCTACAGGTATTTTAAATCAAAACTGTATTTACAAAAAGGTCTTTATGGCTAGCAACTTAATGATACTTAAATGCAATCAATAAATGCAATAGATTGCAAGTAGGTAGTGAGCTTAAGCAGAACATTTCTCCAAATGACAACTAACAAAATTATATTAAGAAAATCAACCTAATGCATAAAGTAATTTACCCACACTTCAGGAAGTCATGCATGATATTATATAGGGACAACTAAATGGACTTTTTTCATACTTACTCTGATTGGTATCATCATCATTTTCATGCTCAGAGTCTTCATTATCGAGCCCAAGCTCCAATAGCTCACGGGTCCTGGAAAAGGAACATGAGGATTAACACAAATAGTATTCACATGCACCAGAAGAATGATTCAATATAATCTATAGGAGAGATAAGTTATTCATCCTTAATGCAATACTTTTAATAAACCAGATGTTATAAATGTAAACCCATAGTGTGATCATAGGAGAGGGAACATTTCTTGTTAAGCAAAATTACTGTAGTAACATCATGTTTAAGGAATTTACTACTTTGCCGTCCCAACCTGAAACGTTACAATGTTACACAGCAATATCTCCTTAATAAAAACAAAGCTATCATTTTTAGATTTAAGCAAATTTAATGAAAATGGCAATATTGATACATAGTCACAAGACAGACAATCACCAAAAAGATCGGAAAGTTTGTGCCAAATATGGCCATCACATACAAAACGTGAGAAACTGGATACCTCTTTCTTTCCAGCTGAGGAGTGTCTAAAGTGGTTTGCTGGTTCATTGCCTTAATCCAGTAGATAAGTGCTTGGAAAACATATGCCACATGTTTCAGCGAACAGACATCCAAAACTGGGAGCACATCAGAATGCTCGTCATTGTGAGAGCGCATCAGGGAAAGAGCATAATTTAGAAAGTCCCCACGTGCAGACATTCCCTGTCTAGCGCTGAGCAAGGTGGCTCTTCTAGAAGAAAAGAGGAGGTTACTACAGAAAAACAGCAGGAAACTTACTAGATTTATAATTGAGGAAGCTCCAGCAGCTTTTCTCATAAGGAATGCACAAGGATCTGAACTAATTTTCCAATGGCTTTATAGCACAGAGTAGTTGTGCTGGGAAAGTTTACTTTACTCTCACTAATCAGTGAGAGGCAATATAACAAAACAATGGCAGGCTACAAGGTTAAATTGGCTGGAAAATCAGAAGTCGTACAAGCCGTTGCGGCTTGCGATAGTGATTGTGGTGTGTGGCTGAGCTGCTGGAAGTGAAATTAGCGAGGTATTTGTGTGAAACTAGGCACAGCAGAATTGCTCATATCAAAAATATAAGACTATTTGCATGTAACAAAAATGTGTGCAATATTTGTTCAGGTCTTGTGGCTCTCAAACATCTGTTTAGTTTGATGTGGCTAATCAAATTTGGCTACCTATTACAGATTGTAACCATACAAAGGTTATCAAGAGATTGGGTACCTTCTACCCTCCAGGGTCCTCAAACTGGCTTCCTCCCGAGCAGTCATCCTCTCTCTACGGGTGGAATTCTGGGAAGCATGAAGTGGATGGTTTGGATGGCCCGGATCTCCTGCAGAGGACAATGCAGACCCATAACGTAGCTGAGCTTCAGTCGAGTCCATTATGCTGACCATCCAGTTCCATGTCGGGATAAGTTTTTCTTCAACATGGTTCTAATAGTTGTGAAAACAAGAAAAAGAAATACCTAACTGAACCTCTTCCTCACTGGGTTTTACCAAAATAAAAAACATTCAATGTTTAGTTGGGCACACATCCATTGCAGGAGCCACGTTAGTATGAGTTATTGATATGCAGAAGATATAGAAGTGAAGCAGAGACTAAAACCTGGAAACATTTTCTTATAGACTTTTAGTAGCAATTTTCAAATATAGCATTTTCTATAAAGTGGACCAGTACTAAGAGTAGTTTTAAAGGCCACATGTTAAGTAATGATAGTTTTGAACTCCCCTTGGAAGTGATCAAATATACCACTAATTGCAGCAAGATGTTACACCTGAGGCTAAGCAACCGCTAAGAAACACATTTAGCATAAGTTCATTGGTCAAACAAGGTCGCCCCATACCTGCAAGTTCACAGCATCCTGATAAGTCAATTTTACAGCAGCTGGGATCTGAGAATATACCAAGTGGTTGTACTTTGGGATTAGTCCCATTAAGTCTGATATTTGTCTTATGACTATGCTGTATGCCCTCGCCAGGCTGCTTGCAGAGGTCAGGTAGCTGCTGGAATTGCTAGCTTCAAGGGCAGCGGCAGCACTGGAGCTCATGTTGCCACTTCGACGCAGGCTGGATGGCTCAATGTAAATCAGAGCACCTGAACTTGCTGAAAATTAGAAGTGGGATAGAAAAACAAAAAGGAAAAAAAAGTTGAGGCTCAACTAATAACTTATTTTTTTTTTTTACACAAAACATCATTTATATAATTTCCAACATTTAAGCACAGTACATGCATCAGGGCTTGATAAGTGTTAATGGATGATTTGTCAGTCTCCAAAAGAAGCCTATGTAAAGCCCTGCTGTATTTGCATTTTAAAAGGTTAGGCGTTGTACAGTTGTAATTTTAATTGACTGAACTGTAAGCTTTGTTTTTGCTCCTAAATTACATGGGAAACCCAGATACTTTCCACTTGCCTGCAGGAGTAGAAGTGCTAGATGGAGTGGCATTGGGGGCCCTTTGACTCTGTGTGTTCCTCACTGCCCACTGCATAGACCGAGGAGCTTGGGCAGCACCATTAGCATGAGTGCTACTTGTTGATCGTTCAAGGGGTTCATCAATCATGAAGGTCTCCTGGTCCAAGTCATCACTTTGACTACTACTGCTGTCAGAGTCACTGGAGTCATTGGACTGTGAGTCATCTTCAGAAAAAAAGGCTGGAACACTGCTTGCCCCTAAACAAGTAACCCATCATCAGTAAATAGAACCTCATTACACATTTAATCAATAATTCTGTTAGTATTAGGATTAGGATTGTACCTGCTTCTGAGCCAGCAGTAGCTGCTGTCACAACACTTCTTCTACCACTGGCATTATCTTGATTGCTGTGATTACTCTCACTGTCGCTTTCAGTCTCAGCTGCTGCAAGAAGATCCAGCTCCATGTCACTTCCTAGGAGAAAAAAAGGAAAATAAAACAAAAAGCCAAGTCACTAAACACCTCACCGCCTTAAAACAAAAATGGTTTAGTAGGCATTATACTGAACCCATTTTTATTTTTCATACTTCTTATACATTTTCAATGTTCTGGTGTAAAAGCAACCCACAGATTGGCAAGGCTGTACAGTATGAACAAATTCTAAACCTACCAACTTCGACACCCCAACAAAACTGTATAATGGGATGTTGGTAGGTCAGGTAGGACATAAGCTGGACAAGCATTAGAACCACCATTAAACAAAAAAAACCCTCTTATGTCCTTGAGAAAGTGGCACACAAAAAAAAGATAAGCATTGCAAGGCAGTTAACCAAAAAAAAAAAAAAAAAAACACACAAGGACGAGCTTTTTGGGGATTAAGTATAATTCCTCTGATTTAGTGCACTCATGCTAAACATTTGTTTGTGGTTAAAGGAAATTTATCTTTTTGTTCCATATTTATCTTAATAAAGAAGAATTATGCAGGAATTTTTTTTTATTTTTTTTTTTTTTTAATACGCCATGCCCCTTGCTTATATTCATGGTGTCAGGACCATCTGTGTCTTTAAGGGGTTAATATGAAGTACAAGTTAGATACATAGTTACATCTCAGTATACAGAGAGGTGGAGGCTGTGAAAGCTCATTAGTTTTGTCCTCTGTCTTATGTATTTGATCAAATGAGATTAACTACCCTTGACGGTTAATACACAGCATTGGAACACTGGGCCTTTTTAATATTCTCTCTATTTACCATCTTCATCATGTTCATCATGCTGCCCTTCAGCCTCTGCATTCTCCTCTCCATGTTCCTCCTGTTCGTCATGATGGTCTTCCTCTCCAGCTACTCCCTCTACCACCTCCACCTAAGCAGCAGACAGGGTAAAATTACATGAGGCTTGAAAAGTTTTACAAAAAGTAACAGATTTCTTCATAGGTTACCAACTTACAAATACAATTATGTTTTTACCAATGGTTATAACAGGACAAAGGTGTTGCGACACTAAAGTGTGAGTTACCTCTTCCACATCAGCTGACACAATGTCATCTTGTTCTTCATCTCTGCCTCTCACTGGCTGCGACTGGCTTATTCTTCTTTGCTGAGGATTTCGTATTATATAGGATGATTGGGACGGATTAGAACTGCATAAAAAGCAAAGAAGTGTCAAATACAACTCATTAAGGCATACCCAAGGACACAGTTTCTATTAAAGTAAAATCATTCCGCAGGATAAAGTAATCTATAAACAGAAGTTTATCACGAACATCAATTCACCCCGAAGTTAGGTAGATGCCTTAATTTGACATTTGCCAGAAAAGACAAAAACATTTTTATTTTTTTAAAGTGTATGTGACATGTGGTTTAACAATCTAGACAGGAATGCTGGGTGAACGGTTGAAACTAATAAATTGTTACAAACCCTGACCAACAATCTTCATAACATCACAGGTTAAAACATTTCATATCAAATACCTGCTTGATTGGTCAGAGGAAGGCCGTGGTGGGAGAGGTTCCACAGAAAAAAGTTCTTCACTTCCTTGCATGGCATCTATACTTGTACTAGCCAATGTGAAAGGCGCAGTTGGTCGTGCAATGCCCATCCTCACGGGAACTATTAGCGATTCAGCAACATTACACAACTCCTTCACCGCATACGGAAGCAAAGCCTGGAAGACTCTCTTGCACTTGCCGATTGGCTGTGGAATAAAATTACTGCAGACAAAAAAAAAAAACAAGTAAATAAACCACATTACTACAGGAAAAAAATAAAAATAAAAACAGTACTTACTTTTTTTTCTTTGAGGAAGCCATTTCAACACTGAGAATGACAAAAACACGAGCCACAGATCGTAGAAAGCGCATAGTCACAGCTACTGCTTCTTCTCTGCGGCCAGGGGTGTATTTATTCTGCAATTCCTTCACAAGGGTCCCCAATAATGTATCCAATAGCTTGAAAAACCATAGAAAACCAGTCATGCATGTAACACCAAATCCTATGTAAAATTGTATTCACTAAACATGTAAAATGCACAACAAAATATACCTTAAGGTTCAGTCTTCGAAGATGGAGGTGTGAAGATGTCCTACTGCCCCCAATACAGGTGGCAAATAAAAACCCCAGCAGGGTCTTTCCTCTACCCAACGTTACAGTTTAACAATTAAAAATGAAATTGGAAGCAATGTTAATGTAAAACCAATTTACTAAGGGGGGGGGGGGGGGGCACTGCCTAAAAAAAAAAAGGAAAATTATACATATGCCATAAACTTCTAAAATAAATCACTGACAAGGGGGCACCAACTTACCAAAATGTCTGCAGTACACTTCACAATAAGGCAGTGGGTGAAACAGTCCAAGCGAATGGTACCACTCTGCTGGTTCAGATAAATTTGTTCCTCCGGTAGAAGATGACCTATTCTACTGCCAGCACTAAAACTTGCAAAAAGGAAAATTTTACTTTAGCATTTAAAACACTTCACACATCTCATGGTGGCTTGAAGTCACAGCTCAGGGAAGAGCTGTGTAAACATTTTACTACAGCACTTAAACTATACATTTGATAGAAGTTCAGCTGGGATGATTAGTTAAAATTAGAAGCAGGCCAAGTAACAACAAAAAAATCTGAAATTTCCATTAACCAAAATGAAAGCCCACTGCTGGCTCTCCACTCAATACCCTCAGAAAGTAGGAGGTAAGCTGTAACTCACGGGTCTTTGTTTTCCTGCGAGCCAAACATGATCATAGATTTCAGGGCGTTCCAGTCTTGTAAGACACGTTCAAGTGCAAGCTGAGCAAACCGTGGTGGTTCCAAGTCATGGTCTGGCATATCAGAGTCTACAGTAGGGTGTGGAGAGAAAAGGGTTGTTAAAAACTTCCCACTTGGGATTATGCTTCTACAAATTCCTCAAATTACTTTAAAAATGTTTGTTTTTTGGACAATTGTATCCCCCCCCCCCCCCCCCCCCATGTTAAATGCTACAAGCAGCAAAATGCAAACAAAAATCACACCCAATGCTTCCATGCATTCTATGTATAATAAATAAGCTTGGATTTGTTTCATAGCTACATGTTTAGCTTGGAGGAAAGACGTAACAGGGGGGATATGATGGAAACATTTAAATACATAAAGGGAATCAACACAGTAAAGGAAGAGAGTACATTTAAAAGAAGAAAAACTACAACAACTAGAGGACATAGTCTTAAATTAGAGGGGCAACGATTTAAAAGTAATATCAGGAAGTATTACTTTACTGAGAGGGTAGTGGATGTATGGAATAGTCTTCCTGCAGAAGTGGTAGAGGTAAACACAGTCAAGGATTTTAAGAATGCGTGGGATAGACACAAGGCTATCCTAGCTATAAGACCGGGAACGGGGGACTAAAAAAAATTGGGCAGACTAGATGGACCGAATGGTTCTTATCTGCCGACACATTCTATGTTTCTATATGCACCAAATGTGGCTTATTAGCAAAATGCCATTTTTTGCATCACTGGCCATTTCATAAGTGGCTTGAAACCAGGAACTGACAAGCCAAGAAGAACAACTGTTTCTAAAAGATTGCCCTAGCATAGCATTTGGTTAATCTTTGTGAATGGGGGAAAGATTGACAGCGCAATTTATTACAGTACTATTAAAACAAATTAAAATTTCTTTAAAATAAAAGGGCTAGTAACCAATATTGCATACAAGTGTATGAATAGAAATGTAGCTTCATTTTTGCCCAGCAGCCAGAGGTGACCCCATATAGCTAATTTGCTTTGCACCAATTAAGGTTGCAAGACCAATATGAATGTGACACTTTCCAGGAACAAAACCTAGATTGCCAACAAGCATTTAATTCTAGACTCAAGTCAGAGGTGTAGACTTTTTTTTTGGAAAGCAGGCTCTAAGAGCCATCAGGAATCTTCACCATCTGGTTCATTTGAAATGATTTTCCTTTCAGGAATATATTGGTTGTGTTTGAAAGCATCTTTTCAAGAAATATAACCACCTTCAGGATTGGCTGCTTTACGGTTCCGATCTTCTCTGATGCGTGGAGGTCTGTACTGACAGTGCTCTACCGTTTGCCTCGCAACAGTTTGAACCAAGAAAAGTAGAAGATGCTCCCCTCTAAAGAGAAAAAACACCAGCAACATTTCAGAAAGATGACAAGTCTAGGGTTGTGACAGCATTTCTCATCTTGTGTATGCACCGGATTAGAGCTAAAAAACATTTCAAAGTTATTTGTTGACTCATGTAAACAAGTACATACAATCTAAACTGTAAGAAACTGATTTTCACAAACATTTTACAGGATTAGTAAAAATAAAAAATCAGCTGGACCAAACAAACTATGAAGTGTAAAAAGATCTCAGATCTAGGGCTTATGAATTTTTTTTTTTTTTAATTTTTTCCAAAGGCTTTTTTTTTTTTTTTTTGTTGTCCACTGGGTGCCAGTGGACAACAACAAAAAAAAAAAAAGCCTTTGGAAAAAATTAAAAAAAAAAAAATTCATAAGCCCTAGATCTGAGATCTTTTTACTGGAAGATATAATAAAATAATGCAATATTGTATGGACAAAGGTAAACCCCAGCTGGGAGCAGACTACCAGGATGTCTGCATAAACCAAGGAAGCTGTGAACACATTCCAGCAAAACACATTGAATTGGCTGCTTATACTGGCTTCTCTGCTGTGCCCAGTTTATGCAGCCATTCTACAAGTCTTCTTCCAGCAGGGGTTTACTTTTGTCCATCCGATATTGCACTTTGTATTCCCTCATCTTCCAGTAAAACTACCTCGGATCCAGCGCTTGTGAGCATTTTTTCACCCACGTTCGAGTCAATTTTACTCACTCACTTCAATGATATGAAAGTATCACACTAATGTGTATGCGTTCATTGTATTCCAGTATCCCAGTGCCATCCCGAGTTCCTCTTGTGATTTAAAAGAAACTCAGCACAAACCTGCTATTTGGCATGGTCACTAGATTAGTGATGGTCAGCAGTCTGTACAATAGGTCAAGACGGGCAGACTTTTGGCCTGCGATTAAGGTTTTACATTTGCATTTCTCCCAGCAGTCACAATATGCTGTTGGTGATGTCCTCTTCAACCTAAATTGAATAGAGTTAATCATTTAATAGATATACGAGATTAAAAAAAAATAAAAGAAGTGTACAATAGGTATTAATATTGGTGGCACTCACTTGCAGTCGTGTCCTTTGTGGCAGACTCTGGCACATTCTGTACAGCAGCACAGTGACTCCAACAAGCCACATGTACGACACTCAAATATATCCTGCGAGATAAGAGAGTGCGAAAAGAGGCTCAAGCTCTGAAAATCAGTTAAGTAACCTTACATCAGCTGCAATGGACAGATTCCTTCCTCAGGAATGGAAGCACACTGGAATTTAAAATGGAGCTTTTTATTTTAAAGACTCTACACAAATGCCCTTAAAAATCTGGTTTCTGGTCAAGGTTTGGGAACTTAACATGGCTGCACCTGTTTAAACAATAGGTCATGTTACCTGGTTGATATGCTCTGCTCCTGTCCAGGTAAAGCTGCATGTATCATTACAGCATAGGACGTAGAGAGGAGAGTCATCTGCATTGGTTCCAAGAGGACAAACCATTCCTTTGAAAACATCTTCCTCTTTTTCATTAGCATTTGCTTCAGCTAGAAGGAATTTGACATTGTGAGATGAAGCCGGAACTCTGCCATCTATATAGTTATTCAGATAGTGGTTAACATCCATTTAAATTGGTCTCACCTTTTGCAACTTTCTGTGCAGTTTCCAGTATGGTTATAGCTGCAGGGTAGGCTCTACCACTGACAGCCGACATGAAAGGGGTCATACCTCTTGCATCCCTAGAAGGAACAAAAAGATTTTTATTTTATTTTTTTAGAGAGTGAGGGAAAAAAAAAAAAAAAAAAAAAACAAGTCTTAGCAGTAGTTCACATCAATGTCAAATTAAATATACTTACTTGGCAGAGAGCAGATCTTGGAGATAAGGCTGAAGAACAATACTATCACAAAGCAACTTGAGTATAAAGTGTGCATTAGCCTTGCGATCTTTGGACTCCACTACCGACTGTTCTGAAGGTCCTAGAAGAAACGATTAAAAATAAATAAA
Organism: Pelodytes ibericus; assembly: GCA_036172795.1. Lineage (NCBI taxonomy): Eukaryota > Metazoa > Chordata > Amphibia > Anura > Pelodytidae > Pelodytes > Pelodytes ibericus. The sequence goes on along the minus strand of CM069859.1, from coordinate 34,152,232 downwards.
AATATATCCTACCCACTGAGGGGGGAAAAAAAAAAAAAAATAAAATAAGAAGTATTGGTTCAACACAAAATGGAAGTTTTTATTCCAAAAAATAAAAAAAACACACTTCTCAAAACTGAGGCAATATAATCTTGTAAAATGGACTATCGTGAATGTAGAGGGGAACAAAATGCTCTGAGTTAGTTAGGAGCCTTGCAAATAAGAGATTATTCATTGAGAAACTATTTACATTGTGGCATGATATTCAAATGAACCAACTATAAATGTGCAAGTCCGGTATTTACTTTTGACCCCGTGGTCACCAAGCAGATGCTGTTTATTTTTCAAATCCATGAAATGCGTTTGGAGAACCAAATACACAAACTTGGTCCACATAGAGACTTGGGTTTACTTTGCCAGCAAGACATTTTAAGTTTTCTGTGCCACCGAGGTCCCATTTGAAAAAACATTAATATGATCATGGGGAAAATGTTAAACGAGTGTTTATTGTATATCCAATGTAATAACTTAAAACTACAAACACCACAAGTAGTTTATACCAACAACAAAAAACAAACAAAAAAAAAAAATCACACACACCTGGTATGGTTGAAGTACTAGGTCCTTGGCCAGTACCAGTAGATGCTGTGGTGAGGGATCCAACTGCAGGAGCCAGTATGAAATCTATGTCACCATCTAGAAACCAAAGAATAGATTTGTAAAAAAGGTTTTACACCCTAATTACAGTGTTAAAAGCCAGATTCACAAAGTTTTTTTGCAAACGTTTAAAAAAAAATAATCAAAATTTGTAATGGAATACAGCTTCAGATTAGTGTCTCCAATAGAAATCAACCACAAAACAGTGCTTTTTCCAAACCAATATACTAATTACCATGAGGAAAAGGTCATGCTCTTTATTTTTAATATGTTGTTCATGATCATAAAAGATAATAGTGTAGCAGTTCTGTGAACTCTATATGGATAATATAAAAGAGCATAATGATAACTCACACTTGCCTGAGCACACAACTAAATTTATCCAAAAAGAGGCTCTTGGTAGTTCCACAGAGGACAGAAAAAAAAATAAAAAAAAACAGGTAAACTCAGTTAGGCACAGTGTTAAAACGTATAGTGTTAGGTTATAATACAAAGTCAAATCGGGGCACCTGATCTCACTATAACTTCTGCATTAGACCTTTACCAAGAGGTTTGGACTCCCATCGTGATGACGCTTAGATCATGAGTTTTGATGGATCCAAAGCCCCATGTTACAGGCTCATCTGTACTAGCAGTATAAAATATCAAAAATAAAAATGCACAAAAGAAATCTTAAATTAAAGGTCCCAAATTTCTAGATTTAGTCCTTCAATGTACAACTGCTGGCAGCACCTGGATACTGTATGCCAATACCACTCCTTCCCGTAGCCGTGTGCTCAGACAAGCATTGAATATACTGATCAGCCATAACAATATGACAGTGCTTTGTGGCAGGGCACATTATATTGCTGAAAAATGCCAATGCAATCAGGAAATACAGTTTCGTTGAAAGGATGTACATGGTCTGCAACAATGCTTAGGTAGGTTTCTCAGCAGAACATTGCCCAAAGCATCACACTGCCTCCGCCAGCTTGCCACCAGTCAGTGGTCATAGTGTTATGGCTGATCAGTGTATGCTCCTTTATGCATATACGGATCACAGAACTACTAGACTTGTTTATTATCTCTATGATCATGAACTGTATTGACAAATAAGAGGATGAAGTTTACCTCAGGATAACAATCACAAAAATGTATTGTGTGGGGAAAAGGACACCCGACATGCAAGTTTAGGTCCCCACAGGTCATTTACCTGGATCCATAGCTGGAGGATCAGGTACCCAGCTTGGCGGAGCGATGGGAGGAGATACAGGGTCTTGGTGATCATTGGAAGCTCCAGCTTCATGTCTGCCCAGGCCAGCTGCCCGAAGCGATCTTCTCATCATTTCTCTCAGTCTCAAGCTAAAATTAGAACATTAATTAATGAAAGTCTGCCCGTCAACAGCATATACTATGCTTTGGTAAGAGTCATGGTTGTACAGGAATAATTATTTCAAGAGCTGTGTAAAAACAACTCAACTTGCTTGCATAGTGGAAGGAAAGATTATTTTTCAATGATCCCAGTATGCAAGAGGCAATTTTATTTTGAAAGCACACCAGCAGCTGTGCAAAGCATCAGTTTCTCAAATCTGAGTGGTAGAATTTTGTGTATTTATTTTAAACCAATGAAAAATGTTCAAATTGGTAGTCCCAAAATGCTTCAAGCAATGGAACAAAAAAAAAAAAAAAATATTAGCCTTTAAACTTCTCTCAACAGTTTACAGATCTACACATGCTATTGTAACAAAGAACACTAAATCAAACATCTATTCACCTTCTACTGCTGGAGGATCCAGTACGACTTCCAGGACCATTACTAGATACAACAGAAATGGCATTGGCAATCGCTTCGACAGCGGAAAGTCTTTCTGCAAATGTATTCCTTTCTGAGCGCTCTGCTTCTGAAACAAAGGAGAACAGTAATTGATATTCATACAAATCACATACATAGTATTAATATGCAATTTGCTAAAAATTGGAATCTAGCAGCTTTCATAGAATCGTAAAAAAATAAAATAAAAATAAAGTGTAGAAAGTTTTTTCCCCCCCAAATAACCATCATATCCTAAGAGTTGCTATAAAATTAAAATATGATCAAAATAATGGTATAGAAATGTGTCTTTAGAACCTCTGCTATATTCAAAAAAAGTCATCACCAAGGCGTTTACTAAATCTTAAATACTTAAGAAAAATATATTTATTTCATTCATAAACTGGAGGGGGGGGGTGAGGTGACAAATTTACACCAAACATATGATCTGCAGGCAATGATTGTTTTATATATATATATATATATATATATATATATATATATATATATATATATATATATATATAATTTTTTTTTTTTTTTTTTTTTTAACATGCAGATATTGTGTCCACCAAGTCATATGGTAAACCTATTACAAGTGACATGACCAAGTAAAATTTGTTCACTTGCATTCTTAAAGGCTAATAAACTAAGGGTCAGTTCAAGAGACTTCTGGAATCTATGCACAGATCAGAGAACCAATTACCCTTTTTCACCAGCAAAGCTAACCCACTGGTTTATTAGAGCGAAAAACAGAAAAGGTCATATCGTGCCAGAGGTAATAACACTAACCTTTTTTATATCTGTTTGATCTTATTACCACACATTCCATACAAAAAGAAACCCACACACATTGTAAGAAATATTTGTATGTTCTTAAACAAGAATCCAAATTGCTATCTATATATCTATATCTCTCTAATAAACCTATAGATCTAGATTTCAAAAAAAGGTAATGTAACCAGCAATATAAATTAGTACACTGATTTCCAGAATTCAGAGTGCAGAAACACTGTCCAAGGGCAATTCCAAGTGGACATTCCATGCAATGTCTAAATACATGTAATGTTAAATATATGCATAACCCTTTCAAGGGGATGAAAGTATTAAAACCACAATGTAAATGCTGGTATTGAATATGTAGTTTCTATGTTTGTCTGTTCAGATTCTATTTAAAAGGTGTACTATAATGACCAATAAGAAATTTATAAAAAGGAGGAATATATACAAAGATGTATATATTTACTCAGTTTATGCTTGGGATCGTGTGCAAGCATCATGCTATCAGTGTGGATATTCTTGTGCCTTCATTTGACCGCTATACCAGAAGGCAAAATGTTACAATTTGCCAAACTACATATAAAAAGTGTCCTTTGGCATCCAGCCATTGTGTGAACATTTTCATAGCATAGAACATGAAGCGCTACATCAGAATAAATTCAGTGCTACATCAAACATTTCAGCCAAACATTACATATGCGAAATAAGTGCTTGAACAGAGATAAATTATTCTCCCACAGTTTATAATGTATTAATGAGAATCCCCACAAAACTAAAGTCATACTCGCTGAACATTGAGTTATCTGCACTTACCCTCCTCTTCTTTTGTTTCCTTGTTACTGGTTGGAAAGCAAACTGACACACAAGCATGCAGTATGTTACGATTGCCATCACAGCGGTGGCTGAGAAAGGTCTGTAGCATCTGAGTGTTCTGATCCAAAATAACCCCTTGTTCCATGTTCATTAAATACTGCCGGCATGCCTCATAGTCACATCTCAGGATATGCTGCATCAGGGTCTGTTTCTGCACAGAGAGATATAATCAGCACAGGAGTACACGAGCCTGCACTCTGACTGGACAAACTAATGACTTTGATTAATGCAGTCACTCCCACCCCCATAGTTCTTGTACTAATATATATTTAATATCACCCGTGCATTAAAGATCAAGCAACACTCATAACACAGATTGTTCTGGACATGAGATGTAGTTCAACACCTACATCTATGAAAATGGCTGAGCTTTACCACTCAAAAACCCAAACACATTAACCCCTACCTTCAGGGGAGGGCTGAGGGGCAAGATTCCCTACTGCAGAGACAGAGGAATTTTTAAGCTTGTATCTGAGGCTGCAAAAAGATACTAGTTGCATGGTGTCAACCTAAAATATAGCTTGTTGGAATTGTGTATTTTGCATATCAAGGTGATGTCATAAGCAGGTGACGCCAGAGACTGGTATTTAAAATATGTAGTTCCGAGTTTGTGCATTTGCATGAAATTCTATGACCACCAAGTATAGGTAATTTTCATTTATTTCATTCTCTACAGTCACAGTACAAGCTAAGTTTAGGTTGATAAAGTCCCTTTAAATTGCATAACTAGAAAACGGAGTTTAAGTGGGAGAATTTTAATTTGAACACATCACCCTGTACTCCACAAGCATATTGTTGCTTAAAGATTAGCAACTAAAAAATGACCACTGTATTTATCGAATTAAATTGCTTTCATTTTAAAGTTTCACCTGGCCATACACTATAAATCTGTAGCATATTAACTCATACCTCAACAGCCATAATTATTATTGCAGCCTTCTTCTTGATAGTTGAATTTGCTGGAAGATTTGTTAATGAATGAACTCCCATTCCAAGGCTGCTGATTGGTGGAAGATCAAGCCAATCTGGATCTCTTATTCCACCCATACAGTCTTTAGCCATTGGATAAATTGTACCATTCCCATCTCTCAGAATGATAGGAGACTCCTGCAAAATAAAAAGTGATTAGACAAAAAAAAAAAAATGCACCACAAGATAGATACTGCTGGGTAAAAGCTCTCAAAAAAAAAAAAAACACCACAAATTCTTCATGTCATTTGTTTGAGCTATATGAAGCAGAGGGCTCAAAGTACATTTGTATGGTTTCATTAAATAATTTATATGTAAAATGCCTCCACTTGATACAATCTGGCATTCTAATAACGCAGGAAGGAGACATTGGTTTTGTTATTTATGTGATTTATATTGAATGGATTAGTGCACTTTTATGCCATTAAGTTATGTGGCAACACAAGAGTAAATAAAGTTTTGATTGGTTTTTGTATTACTGCTAAAACAAATCTCCATGGCTAACTAGAAATAGAAATGTGTTGGTTTGTTTTGAATAGCTAGGGAGTAGCTCAGTGGAGAGAATAGCTAGGGAGAACACTATATGCCCCTCCTTTAGGCTGTACCTTAAAAGTTAACTACGATTAAAAAAAAAAATTAAATGCACAAACCTGCCCCGCTGTAAAAATGGCAACATTTCTCTCATTCTGCCCAAGAAAAGCAATGCTGCTTGTGGGAAAATTGTTTTCCTGTTCAGCTTTTCCAGTAGCAAGATCAAATATACAGTATCGAACCCATGTCCCCGTCTTCAGCACAGCATGAACACCTGTTAAAGAAACAGAAAATTATGAACATTAAAAAGGTGGAGACATGACCACGTCACACGGTGTAAACAAATTAAAACAGATTTTGGGAGTCTTCATAAAACTATGCAATGGTGTCAGTTCCTTTGTAAGGTTTTATTTTGCAGCTGTCAAGTTAAAAAAAAAAATAAATAAAAAAAAGTTTCATCTGAGAATGATATATATTCACCAAGCTTAGAGATACAGTCACCATGTAAAGCAAATTCAGGGAAAGCTTTAGAATAAATGGCAGCAGGCTTCCACAACTGCTTCAGTGAATAAATTGAGTAACATCCATGTGAAGACAAAAAACCAAAACCCTTCCAATCTAGTGCCATCAGCTACACCAACAAGCAAATGCATGTAATAGTGTATCCCATGAAGCAAAATATTGAAGAGGGGAGTGGAACTGAACATAATTATTTTAGCGCTTAGGTCATATCTTAATTAGCTGCACCATGGTCAATGTGGAGTACAATCAATACATAATTCCACATCCATATATTAAAATAAAATCACAAAGCAATGTAAACAAATGTGTTAACAAGACTTGGAAGCCAATACCTAAATTACTACAACAGGATAACAGTAACAAGAGTATGTCGTGTCCATTTATATGCAAATTAACTACTTTTAATTCAGAAATCAAGCAACCGGGTGGCATCGAAAACAGGAGATATTTAAAATATGCTGTTCCACAGAAAGTACTTGGATCAGTGTGTGGTACTGTTGATTGTGTTAAATGAGCTTATTCTGGTTTTTATTTAAAAAAAAAAAAAAGATTCTAATTTACTATTCCCCTTGAATTTCTCTCAGGACCACATTGTCACGCAAGCTCCTGCAGCTGTGTGCCCTTCAGACCACCACAAGCACAGCTCAAAGCAGCAGGCTACTAGATCCTAAACGCATCTCTCTGCTCCAAATCACCAGGCAGCCACTGCTGCATTTCTTGATGGGAATGTCATGCAAGAAGAGTAACTGTAAGCTGCTCTTACAGACATTGCTGTCACTTAGAAATATCTGAGCTCACTCCACCATTGCGCCAGCATTTGCCTTGTTCAGCTTTGTATTTGACCTAAACATTGTTTATACTGTGAAGGTTGCAGAGTTCCTTTAAAGTGCCATGATATTCAGTAGCTGTTAAATCTTCCCCCATTAGTGTGCACTTCCAGTGTAAACTCACTGTATAGAGGCACACACACTCACTGCTGAGTCATGGAAACTTACATTAACCCCTTCACAATACTGGACGTGTGATGCAGACTAGGCTGTGCTAGGCATGTCAGGCAGTGGAACAAGCGGTATTCATGATCAATGATCACTAGCACTGCTCAGGTGGTGTTGCTATAATGCCTTGATGTTGCAGCATTAAGCAACAGACATATATTGCCAGGGGCCAACTGCAGCTGTTCTACTGAACAGTACATTGATCCCCTTATAAATGCATTGTACCTGCTGCAGCCTCAGGTATTTCATCTTTTGGCAGATCCCACAGTAAAACCTCCCTCTACCAGCTCAGCTTGCATTACAGGAATGTGGTATTAGGAACTTGCCAATTGGTCATTCTGCTCCATGAACACATGACTCTGCTGCAGGGACTTCACTTAACACAAATGTATATTTTTTTAATCCATTTTAGTGAAATTCAGTTAACCCCTTGGTGAATCACATGCAGTTCTATGCTTCATGTGACGTGCCTTGAAGAGAGGCCCTGTCAATATAGTTTCTAACATTTGACCCGAGTTTAGAAATAATGTTGCCCCCCCCGCTCCCCCTCCAAGTTATAGGGAAATAACAGATGATCGTGATTCAACCATTTTCTCCTAGTGACCTTTGACGCCACCCATTAACCCCTTAGTGACATGACTTTTTGGCTTGGTGACATGGGCTGTTTTAACATTTGAGGCGATTGTGTTTTGCTGTAATTTATTTCTGTCTCATTTAGTGTACCCACACAAACTATATATCGTTTTTATCGTTATAAGAAGGGCTTTCTTTTGAAACCATTATTTTGATAATAGCATATAATTTGATGTAAACATTTTTTTTATGACTTATTTGAAAAATTGTATACTCATGTACAAGAGACAACAAAAATACACTACTAAATAGTTTCTAATATATGTCCCGAGTTCAGAAATAGCCCATGTTTTATGTTTGTGCTTTTTTTTATTCATGTTACAGGGCCAGAACTATAAGTAGTGCAAAGCCATTTTAAAATCCTTTTTTTCAAAATTAGCGATAGTGACATTGTAACACTGATTTCTGTACTAAATCCATGAATGTCCCCCAACATGTACATATTTTTGAAAACTAGACCACTCAGGGCATTTAACTTGGGGTATTTTGACACATTTCATGTAGCCATTTTACCACCAATCTTTGCCAAAGTTTGCAGCAAAAGATTTTTTTTTTTCATTTTTCACATAGATTGCAATTTAGGTAAACATTATCTTAAAATGTGAAGGGATATTTCCAAATAACACCTCAATATGTGTTCGGCAACATCTCCCGAGTACAGGGATACCACCCATGCATAGGTTTGTTGGTTTGTTTTGGGGCTAAAAGGCCACATTTAGGGGGTGCGCATTTTGGTTTTCCAACTTGGAATTCTGACATGCAGAAAACTTGCGCCCATGTCCCATTTGGGACATTTTTGAAGCCAGAAAGTGTATTCTACCCCACAAAGCCATATATTTTTTAAAATGGTAGTATTTTAACACTTTCCATGCACTAATTCTACCACCAGCCTATGTCAATGTTATGGATAGTAATTTTTTTTCACATACATTGTACTTCGGGCATGAATTCACAGATCCTATTATGTGTCAGTGCCAAACAACACCTCAATACGTGTTCAGCAACATCTCCTGAGTACAGGGATACCACCCATGTGTAGGTTAGTTAGATTATTTGGGGGTTAAAAGGCCACATTTGAGAGGTGCGCTTTTTGGTTTTTCAACTTGGAATTCTGACATGCAGAAAACTTGCGCCCATGTTCCATTTGGGACATTTGTGAAGCCAGAATGTGTATTTTACCCCACAAAACCTTTTTGCAAACTAGACACCCTAGGGTATTTCAAATGGTAGTATTTTAACACTTTCAATGTACTAATTCTACCACCAGCCTTTAAAAAATTACTAACCTAAAATTTGACAATGTTTTGTTTCCACATACATTGTACTTCGAGCATGAATTCACAGATCCTGTTATGGGTCAGTGCAAAACAACACCCCAATATGTATTCAGCAACATCTCCTGAGTACAGGGATTCCACCCATGCATAGGTTTGTTGGGAAGTTTGGGGACTAAAAGGCCACGTTTAGGGGGGGGTGCATTTCCAACTAGGAATTTTGACATGTAGTCAGCCTGCGCCCATGTTCCATTTGGGACACTTTTTAAGCCTGTCAAAGTATTTTACCCCATCAAACCATATATTTTGGAAAACTAGACATCCTAGGGTATTTAAAATTTTGGTATTTTAACACTTTCCAAGTGCTAATTCTACCACCAACCTATGTCAAAGGGTTGGGATGTCATTTTTTCCCCACACACATTGTAGTTCAGGCAGGAATTTTCAGATTCTGGTATTTGCCACTGCCAACCAACACCTCAATGTGTGTTCTCCTGAGTACAGGGATACCCCCCATGCATAGGTTTGTTGGTTTGTTTTGGGGCTAAAAGGCCACATTTAGGGGGTTCGCAATTCCAACCTGGAATTTTGACATGTAGTCAGCCTGCGCCCATGTTCCATTTGAAACATTTTTGAAGCCGTCCAATGAATTTTACCCCATCAAACCATATATTTTTGGAAAATAGACATCCTAAGGTATTTCAAATGGTGGTATTTTAATACTGTATATGTACTAATTCTACCACCAGCCTTTGTAAAAGTTTGTGGTAGTACTTTTTTGGGAGTTTATTTTCCACATGCATTGTACTTCAGGCATGAATTCACAGATTCTGGTATATGTCACTGCCAAACAACAACCCAGTATGTGTTCAGCAACATCTCCCAAATACAGGGATAGCACCCATGCATAGGTTTGTTGGTTTGTTTTTTGGGCTAGAAGGCAACATTTGTGAGATGCGCATCTCAAAATTCCAACTTGGAATTTTGACATGTAGTCAACCTGCGTCCGTGTCCTATATGGGATATATCTTTGAAGCCAGCCAATGTAATTTACCCCCACCAAACCATATAATTTTTAACGGTAGACACCCATCAGTCCTTGTGGCAAGGGCTCAGCAGCCACCGATACATCACTAGATGATGTATCAGAAAGCTGACCAGGGTTAAAATCGAACCCCGAGTCCGCAGCCTCAGAATCAGTGCGTAAGCAGTGATCTCGAGCAAAGAAGGGGTTAATAGCTCTTAGAAGAGCCCATCTGGTACTGTAATACATTACAGTACAAAGTAATTAATCCATAAAACAGTGCAGACAGCAAAACATACTGTTGTTGTGCAAGATTACTGCTTATACAGTGATGAATGGCAGGGAAGGGGTTATTACACAGTGAAAGACTTTCATAAAACCCGACAATTTTATAAAATGTTATTTTATATCACTAATACTGATCTGTCTCTTTCCGTCACAAAAATGTAAGTGAGGAGAGGGAGGCAGATCAATATTTGTGAATATTGATTCGAACAATTTTGATCTGACCAGGGCGAATGGTGAGCTTAATTGAGCAATCACCAAACCGCCTTTGCCACTAATTCGCTGTTACTGATCGCTATGCGCTCAGGCAGCTTAAAAAAAAAACTCAAATATTTTTACTCTACATGTAATCCCCCAGAAGGTATGTGTAAAAATAAAAAAAAATAAAATAAAAAATATGCAGACAGATAAAAATTGCTTTGGCGTCAATATCATTGCGTAAGCAGTGATAGACGGCAAAGAAGGGGTTAATATCTCTTAGAAGAGCCTTTGTAGTACTGTAATAAATTACAGTACAAAAAAATTAACCCCTAAAAAATGCACAAACAGCAAAAATAAATGCGCATGTGCACGATCACTGCTTACGCAAGATCAGTGGCAGGGAAGCACATGCAGGGAATTGCTTTAATAAAAAAAATGTTTATTGTTTTATTATTCATGTGTTGTGTATTTATTATTTTTTTGTACTTTTATAACTTTGATCTGTCTGTCACTAAAAAAAAAAAAAAAAAAAAAAAAAATGGAGATCCTAACTCGTCAGATCAATATAGGGTTAATATTGATCTGACCAGGCAGTGGGGGTGCTCATCAGAGCATCCCCACTGCTTGTCAGTGTGCCTGGCAGTCACTGATTGCCTCTGTGAAGAGGCAATCGTGTGACAGCCAGAGAGCACAGGAAGAAGGTACTGTTCCTGCCGCCTGTTACTGACTCCTGTGCTCTTGCCCTTAGAAGGGCAGCGCCATCTTGGTCACACAGTGACCAAGATCGCGCATTTTATTTTTTGTGTTCCTGATTGCCTCGACTTGCGAGGCAATCAGAAACACTGAGTATAGGAAGCGAACAATTCGCTTCCTATGCTCGTTTTTTAATGCCAGTCGTTTTAAAGGCACTGTGCCTTTAAAACCGGCATTTCAATCAATCTCCAGAGCGATCGAAATGCCGACGGGCATTTTTTTCAGTATTGTACGATGCTTCCGTACGGAAGCATTGTTACAATACCATTAGAGCACTGAAAGCGGAAAAACTCCGCTTTCAGTGCTCGTTTTGACACAGGACGGACTAGGTCCGTCCTGTGTCACTAACGCCTCGGCACACAGGACATAGTCCGTCCTGTGTCAAAACGAGCACTGAAAGCAAAGTTTTTCCTGTGTCGCCAAGGGGTTAATTAACCGCAGTGTAATGCTGCTGATTGTCTCTAGGGGCAGTCAAGCAACAGTAAGAGCGACATTGCTCTCTGCTGGACACAGGGCAGAGCCATATTGGAGGAGCATGCTACTCTTCAATATGGCACACGCGATCGGCCTGGGGGGCCAAGACAAGTGTAGCATCATGCCTGATGTTGAGGCATCATGGCAACCCCATCAGAGCACAGGCATTGAAAGTTGATCATTGCCTATGCGTGTTTTAACCCATACAATCACATTTGTGGCTGTGCCGAAAGCACACGGATCCAAAAGCAGCCTCTGAGACCTGTAGCATTGCGCTAAGTAGTGCAGTTTATATTAAAACTTAGGATGTATATGTTTTGCAGGGTGTATATTTACATGTCCAAATGGGTTTAAATAAAAAATAAAAAAACACCTGTTTAACCACTTTGTGACAGGACTGTTTTGACATTTCTGTACCCTACATAACACTGGCTGTATTAACATTTGTGCATACTTTAGCTGATATATTCCACATTTAATATACCCACACATATAATACGGTTTCATAGACTTAAGGGTTTAATTGAACCCCTCCAGGACAATGTTTTTGTTTTGATGTCTGTTCTGAATAGCTAGTTTCCAACAATTGTTTTAAACTTAACCCTTTATGTACTGTATAAATTATTATTAATGCATAAAAACCAAAAAAATGTTTGTTCGGGGAATCAGTGCGTCTGTACACTCTACCTCCGATATAAGATGTATCAGTGAGAAAGGAAGGATTTTGATAATCTGTGTTCACACAACACAGATTGTCATTTACCATATATTTTGCATTTATTGCATGGATCTAATCATAAATGCAAACAATAATTGTTGATCCTGATCTGCATTACTGTTAAAGGAAACCTAGATCAACGTACCCCATCTCTCCCACAAATTTGGCAGAGGATTGCAATGGATTGTGATTAGCCTATTTGGTCATCTCGAGCCACACTGCAATGGCTGAGAAAGCCTGCCTGATCTATTGCAGTTAAGACAGCCCTTTTCTGGGCGTTTCAGACTTGCCTCTATTAGAGGCAGTCTGAAACACCCCTCACCAGATTTGCATTGTCACTGGCCTGTCACTTTAAGACAGTCATGGTAGGGCCCAGCGGCCATTTTTTTTGCTTTCCTGGATGCCTTCACTAAACGCAGTGATTGCGCTATTTTAAATGCAGCCCATACGGGAACCGCCACCAATGCAATGGAGCCCGTACATGCACGTGGCTTGTCGTTAAAGGGTTAAAGTTAATTAGATTTGTTTTATTCTTCTAATTGACCTGAAAATTCAATTACACAATTAGTTAAAAAAGACTGCATCTAAAGTTTATAAAGATGCTTTTTTTGAAAGTTATAGGGCAATAAACCAAAAGTAGTCGTTTCCCAACCAACCATTTTCTCCTACACTGACTTTTTGACCGCAACCCCAAATATAAACCCTGCACTAACCCCAATTCGAACTCTAACTCATCTGTAACCCTAAGTAGAACTCTAGATCTAGGGTTATTAGTTACAGGATTAGTTTTGTTCTTTTTCTCCCCCTCAATGTAATGTTGCCGACTGCTTCTATTTAGGTCAATCCTAATGGATCTCCAACCTTTGGCACAGCACATTATCAATGATGAGCAGCAGGTCAATGCCAGGGGCAGACATCCTCAACCGCTGCCGATCCTTGTATCTGCCACCCAAACTACAGGGAAGGGTTGATCTTTCAAATTCACAGAAGTTATAGAATCATGCTCCTGTGTGACTCATAAAATTGACCTTCCAAAAGGAGATAACCATCATCAGTAAACCATATATGCAACCAGAAATGTTCATGGGTTGGGGCTAGAGCAATAAAACAGGCCTTTAAAAAAAAGAAGTATTAAACCAGCAAAACTCCCAATGGTCATCAGCAGGACTTATATACTTTGAGTCTGCCACCATTTTTGAGACACCCACATAAGCACAGTTGTTATACTGAGCCATGAGGAACAAGATATCGCTTTCTGGATTGGCAGATTGGGTGGAGTATACATAGCAAAAGATTTAAGTCTACCACCTAATGACTGGTAGGTTTGAACTTGTTTTCCAAGTCACTAAAAATATTTGAAGAAAAAAAAGTTACCCAAAAAAAAAAAAAACCTGGAAGAAAGCCTGAAAAGAGGGACAATATTAAAAGGATTTTGCTTTAGCTCAACTGGTTTAACATTACCTTTGGAATCTACATTCACGGCCAGGATTTCAGTTTTTTCAGGAATGCACAACTTTTTAGGAGTCCTTTGGAAACAGTCTGGGACTTTAGGCGTTCCACCTGTTTTCACCACCTGGAACAGGTTCCCATTCACAAAGTTATTGATAAGTTTTTGTGCTTGTTTTTGTTTTAACCACAAAACAGACCAGTGAAGTTCACTGCTGAAAAATCTTTACAAAATCCCCTCAAACCCAGATAAAAAGTGAACGAGTTACAATTTAAAGATCAATGTAGATTTTATTGGTCCCATACTAAATATTAAACGTTATTGTAGAAATCTTAATGATTTATATTGGCCGGAAATGTTCTCATGTATCAAGGGGTATGAAATGTGCAGGGGAAGTCTCTGCTAGTGCGGACTCAAGGTCTCTTTTGAAAATTAGTGAGTCTCTTCACTAGCAGAGAGACCGTGCAACCTGCTTCCCAGGGAAGCATGGCAGCTGACGATCCGAGGATAAATTGGCATGTACTATAAAAGGATTATAAAAATACAGGACAGTTTATCCTCATACTAGGGACAGCTAACTTTCACTTGTGCCATTTAAGAAGCACAAATTAAGGGGGGGGGGGGAATGTAATTGTCCTTTAAGACAATATGGGAAAGGAAACTAATGGTGTACCTGAAGTTCATCAATCCTCAGCAAACGGCAATCCTGCAGGAGAGATGATGGGTCTGGATCACAACCAGGGTTACATTGGCTGTTTGAGTTGTTTGAAGTGCCAGGAAACTTCACAGCAACATAGGCCCCATCAACTTTAAGTACCTAAAATAATCCAAAAGGGTCAGATCCCTTCAATGTAGTACAATGAAGATATTTTCAAAACAGAATGCATTACCACAAAATGCAATTTATGCAAGAATTCACTCATGACAAAAGGTTTAAGAACAAGCAAGCATGAATACTTTGAAATTTGTTTACCTTTACAGCCAGATTAACAGTACACAAACCCATCAAACGTTTGACTACAATGTGCTAGCAAATTTGGAGGATAGCCTGCCTGGTAAACATGTTGAGGCTTTGTCTATTGGTAAACAGAATTACTTTCTTCATGCAGGGTTCCACAAAAACAAATTCATAAAGTATATATAAAATTAAGTTCAGTGGTTCTATAAAATAAATAAAAAAGCAGCAGTTTGGTGAGGGGGCAAGGGATAGTCTCTACACTGGGAAGCTCCATATCAGAACAAAGTAACCAAAAAAAATACTTCAATGCTGCTCAACAACACAGAAAGTCAATGGGCAGTGTGTGTGTGTGTATATATTTACTTTTAGGGGTGGAGAGCTCTGGAACATTTAATTTGTTTTCCCTCCCTAATGTGCGGTTTTTTGTTTGTTTTTTTAGATACTTACTTTTTGGTTTGTCTGTCTCATGTCCCCTGTAATTCCATTTGCAGTGTTAGGTTCCTGCTTTCGCGCAGTGCAGACCTAGATTAGTTCAAGTGTTGGGTTAGTTAGACAGGTGTCCACATGAGCAAGTGACCCCTCCCCATTTTTCCAGCCAATTAGGAATGTGTATTGATAGCGTGTGTAAAATGAGATGAACAAATCCTGTTCCATAAGAGATTTGATTGGATTTTATTTAGGACTTTAGTTTCCCTCTCATTTCTCCTAGGTTAATGGCACCCTATCTTTTTGAGCTCAAGACCACACCCTAGACCTCCATTTTGAAGGAATGCTTTGGAGAACCAATTTGCCTCGTTTTTGTAACAAGTGGAATATCCATTTGAATTTAACTAGGGGATATCATAGCAAAATCAAGCTGCTTAAAACTACAACCACCATCAGGTATAGACAATGGCATGCAGTTATCTAATGTAGCTTAAAAAAAAAAAATCGCTCCTTGGGCTCAAGGTTATTCTCGTCTGCCACAACTGTGGACTGCAATTGATCATGCTCATCTTGTGGATGTCTGTACAGATCCATAATCTAGCATGGTCTATAAAAAAAACCATTAATCAAGAAAGTTTAATTTTCCTTTACAAATTCCACTTACTATATTAAAGTGTCACCAACAACAGGAGGCAAGTTTTTTTTGTAATAAAGCTTGCATGGAACATACAAATCACAGAACTCAGCACTTGTTAGCCAAAGTCAGGCTAATTGAGATGCAGATTTTAGTAAGCCATAGAAGGGAATTTCACTTTATACGCCTACACATCACACCTGAGCAGGAGTCCCGTCCGTCCGTCCGTCCGTCCGTCCCCCCCCCCCCCGGAACGAACACCTGAGGTGCCTTGGTAAAGATTAGGTGCTAGCACTGTGAAGGACCTACTGCCATAAAGCTAGCTTTATTTATAATCCAGCCGATTTTATTGACTGTATTACATACATATTATTAAATGTATTTTATTTAACGGTAGTAGGTCCTTCACACCTTATAAGCGCTAGCACCTAATCTTTACCATATTCCTTTTTCCTCCGGGGTCCTGAGAACAGCTCTTTAGGTGCTATCTAGAAGCTTTTCTTCTCTTTTTTTCCTTTACTCTAATTTTCACTGGCGTAGGTCTATACACTTTTTTTTTCACCTAAAATAGATTTCAATGTCTTCTACAGCATTTTCAGGTGCCAGGAAACCCTGCCGTTTCAGCTGGCAATCAAAAGAAGGAGAGGGGGGGGAAACCCACACACACACTTTTCACAGCAGGTTTCACTTGGGACAACTGAGCCTTGGACCTCACTGAAGAAATGGTTACTGTTAAAATAAAAAATATGTGCAGACCTGGAGCTCCCCATTGTAGACCATTAGTTTGTATACTGGGTGCAACACCCTATTTAGAAACCACATAGTATGTATTGATTTCTGGCAATGTTTTTACATCAATGTATTCGGAGTTAACACACTGTACAACATATGGCAATAAAATATAAAGTCCCTTAAAAAGGGTACCCATCAGGAAGTAAAAAAAAAAAAAAAAAAAAAATTACAACCAGGACACATCTGTCCGAAAAAAGGTTAAGTCATATCCCACAGTGCTTAGCATGCCACCTGCAAGCAAGGCATTGTGGGATGTACAAGTCCTCCTTTGAGAGCGGATAGATGTGAACGCACTAGATGCAGCCGCTATCTTGGTATAAGATGACAACTGTACAAAATATATTTATATGAGAGTATAGACTTACTGGAAATTTTCCTAGCAAATCTATAACCAGTTCACTTTACATATTTTTCATGCAGAGAGAATAGCTTTAGCTTCAAGTACCCACAACTGCCATTGGTTTATATATCTGAAGCTAAAAAGGGAGGCAGGGGAAATGAGCAAGAAATGGTGGAGGGGAGAAAAGCACAGAAAAAATAAAAAATTCACATTAATTAGCAGCCAGTGCACATAAAATGAGCATGCTTAAGACAAATATGAGTGTTACCCCTTCACGTTTATACAAACCTTGCCCACAGGAACATTTTTAACATCTTCTACGAACACAACTTCACGCAGTGACCACTGCTCTTCATTCACCTTTTCTTCCTCTTTAGGAGCTGGAGTGGATCTCCTTCGTTCTTGCAAAGAACAAAATGAATGTAAAATTAATGTGCCTGCTAGTGTTCCCCATTCTTAATATAAGTTAAAGTTCAGTAGTCTAAAAAGTGCAACAATATTATTAAGAATGGAGTTCACTTACCAGACCCAAGTGCTCCACTATGCTGACAAGTATAACCTCTGGTAGCCATAAAAGAGCAGTTTGCTCATACAAAACAGCCACTAGATGAACTAACTTAGCCGTTTTGCTTCCCCACAATTCAAGCACACTGAAAATCTGTGGCATCTTAAAATAATTTTTCTGAGTGGCCTAGCACAAATGTTTGTAAATATTTTGTAAATTTTCTGGAGCATCACAAATGCTGCACAAAAACAGGACACCTGTTTAAACTACTGTAAACGAGAGTTACATTTAAATAACTTGATAAACCAAAGATAAACATGTCAAATCACAATAAGACTCAAAGCAACTATATTCATTTTACATGTGAAAGTACAGCAAGGCTTGCCAATTCATAAATCAGGTCAAACAAGGTCAACTTTTATCAATGTGGAAATTAACCCCTTAGTAACAGAGGCCATTTACAATTCTGCAGTTTGTGTTAAGCTGTGATTTTCATCTCGTTTAATGAACCCACACGGTATACACTGTTTTTATCACCATAAGGGCTCTCAAGATACCATTATTTTCATCATCTCTAAGAATTTGCTATAAAAAAAATATATATATATAATTTTAAATCCTATGTGAATTAGAACAGAAAAAATAGCTTTGTAACTGCGACCTGAAAATAAAATCTTTACAAAACTGTAAAAATGGACCTGTCTAAATAGTTAATTTGTTCCAAGTTTGGAAATGGCCCATGTTTAACAGGCGTTTTCAGTGGTTATTCGCAAGTTGTAGGGCAATAACCTAAAACTAACAATTTCCCTAAAAATGTACACCCTACAGTGATCTATTGCCCCCAACCCTGATCAGCCGCTGAGGCAGTCTAGCAACAGAGCAGCCTAAGTGATTTGCCGGTTCTGGCCCACAACAGGGCACCATCATCTCTAGTACAGCGCGGCACATTTTCGTTCCTATGAGAGTTCGTACTGGCGCCTCAGGGTTTTTTGTGTGTTCCCCAACGCGATTGATAGCTTCAGGTGGTCTTAGAAGACACAGGATATACATGTACGGCTTATTAAGTCGTTCAGCAAGGCAAAAACAATCTTTAACCAGCTTTTTACTCAAAGAAAGGTTTAACCAAAAGTAAAAAAATGACTTTACAGGTCAAGTTACCAGGTTTTAAATGAATGTCTACAGCACTGTGCATGCATTAGTGTGGCTTCACCTTCATTACTTACTGTATGGCATTGAGGCACTGCTTGCAATAGAAGAAGCATCGCTACAAGTAGACGCTGGAGATGGGGGCGGTCCCATTTCGGTTTTTACAGGTTCTTGTTTACTTTCAGGCCTTAGGAAGAAAATATAAAGGTTAGAGTTGAATTTGAATAAAATAGGGAACAATTGACTGTTAAAAGATAGAATAGAATGCATTAACTTTTTTTTACCTTAAATCCATAGATTAACCCCTTAGTGATAAGACATTTTGACCTCAACTTTCCCTTGGTGACAAGGGGCTGTTTTTACATTTCTGGGGTGTTTGTGTTTAGCTGTAATTTTCTTCTCACATACTGTACCCACAGAAATATGTTGTTTTTATAGTCATAAGAAGGTATCATTAGATACCATTATGTTTATCAAAAAAAGACAAAAGATGAAACAAGTTTTATAAGGCAAAGACCAAAAATAGTGCTTTGGGGTTTTTTTTTCCCCCCTACAGTGACCTTAAACACTTCGCGATAACTCTGTTCCCGACAATAAAAGGTGCCGGACGTGTCCTGCGGTGAAACGATCGCGAAAACCGCTCTAAAATTGCAAGCATATTTCTGAACTTGGGACAAAATTTAGAAACTATTTATACTTTTTTTTTTTTTTTTTAATGATTGTATTTTTGTAAATTTTTTGGGTCAGTTAGAAAAAGTGTTATTTTTTTTCATTTTTTTTTTATAGTAAATTATAAGATATGATAAACACAGTGGTGTTAACTGGTGCCAACAAAAGCCCTACTTATGGTGATAAAAACCAACATATAATGTGTGGATAACGGTATGTGAGAAAGAAGAAAATTACAGCTAAACACAAACACCCCAGAAATGTCAAAACAGCCCATGTCACCAAGGGAAAGACATGGTGAAAAGGTCATGTCACTAAGGGGTTAAAATATTTTTATAATTTATCCATGCCACAGAGCAGCCAAACTGAATAAAGTGTCGCTGTAGACTGGGGCAGTACAAGATTAAAGCTCTCCAAGTGTAATCCTGAATATCCATTACACTGCAGTATATATCCATCTACCTACCACAAGTCTAGACCAGGACTTGACAATACGCTATCCAATACCATAATGCTGAGAAAACAAGTGTATCATGGGAATTTTAGTTCAGCAATAACTATAGGGTTGAATGTCACCAAGCCCACGCATTAATAAAACTTCCAGAAACTTAAAAAGTATTTAGGCGATAATTGGCTCCCAGTTCGCAATGTGTGACCAACCACCAAATGTAACAAACACACACACCCCAAAGTGCATTAAGCGCTCTTACTTGGCCTCTGTGGTTTTGCTGGACTTCTCCAGGTTTTTCAGGCTCTCTGGCGAACGTAGTTGAAATCTACAGCTGTCATTCATATTCCAAACAGACTCCAATAAAACACCAAGCTTCGGAATTCCAGCACTAATGGAAAAGGCTACTGCTCCCGCATGGTAAAGAGGGTTGTTTCTTAAGCACACCTGTCATAATGATGCATTGGTTACGTTTACTTGCATATCAGGACTTTTCAGGAGGCATTGTAAATTTCTGAGCATACAGTTGCTGATTATGCAGAATTACAAAAATTTAAACAGTAGCTTAACAAAGCACTGTAAAGGGCAATGGCAAAGTGTTTCCTTAAGTGGTCCACATGCTTTGAAATCCATGTTTATTGGGCTTGACTTTTTATTTACCATTTGTAAGGATATTTTGTAAGGTTATTTAGAATTCATGTCAAAATTTGTCCAAAAACCCCACATATTTCCAAGATTAATTTGAATCCCATCTTGCAGTTACATGGGCTGCATTTGGACTTCAGCCTGCACCTTGCATAGTATTTTCAGTTACAAAATGACATGAGGGAAGAACTGCTCACATATTTTAACTGCCATCACATTCAAAAGGATTAAAATTTGCCATCATATGGAAGATCAGATTTGTATTTTTCCCATACCTCAGTATCTACCACTATCCAAGCCCATTTGAATTTGATTAGGAACTTTTAAAACAAAACTGAATTAAAACACTGCATTACAATTTTTAGAGTAGGACATCAGCTCATACCTGTGTACCAACTGTAATATTTGGCATGGATGAAATCCCACCACTGGATTTGGGTTTTTTATTTTTTGCACGTGCTTTTTCAAGCATTTTCTTCCTCTGACTGAATGGAACAACACCCCTACAAGAGAACAAAGAAAGAACGGAGCGGATTGGCATAATTTCCTATTTAGTTACATGAGGCAACCAGCAAAGCCAACAACACTACACATTTCCCCAAACGTAAAAGCAAACAAAAAGATCAAACATCAATTTGGCAGCAGGTATTAAAGCAAACTAGTTATCCAGCCCCTTGAGGAAGAGAAAAGTCAGCTTTCTAGATAGATTTGCAGGTGAAATTTAAAAAAAAAAAAAAAAAAAAGTATAAAAGTTGTGCTTCTACTTCCTCCAAGATAGAAGTCAGCACACCAAAATACTGAACATGCTGGCAGCCACCATTTGGGTGTTGGAAGATTCACTTTCACTACCCCCCCCAAAAAATATATATATAAATATATATTAGTTTTTTGCCCCAATAAAAAAAAAAAAAAAAAAAGAACAGAATGCAATTAAAATATCAGTACTAGCAAATTTAGGACGGAGAGATGGGGAACCAAACGCTTATGTATAAAATTGTCAACATAGGTCATATATCCATTACAGTTACTCTGAAAAGCCACTAAACCACCTTGGGGCGAAATGATTGAAAATAAAAAACACAACCACATAGATAGCAGTATTCCCTTTACATTTAGCCTTCTATGGAGAAGATAAAAAAAAAAAAAAAAAGTCTTCACTGGTAGTCACTTCCATCTATGATGCTTAAAGAGCATGCTTTATATTTTGGCAGTACAAAGCAAAAAACACACGAGTCAGAATGAAACTAAAACTACTTACCACCAATATAAATTATTCTCCAGCTGGGCACATGTATAAAGGGCACAGCAATGCAGAGACACAATCTTATCACCCTGCAACTCAGGAAACACTTGGGCGGTGTGCTCCAATTTAGAAGCGACAGAACTTAATGTTTCATCAACCCAGGTAGCAACCTAGGGAACAAAAATATGCATATTAGATAGGTTGCAGTGCATATTATACTGAAGGAAAAAAATATTAGTAATACTAACCTTGTTGCTTTCCGTAGCTACAGTCGCCCTTATACTATTTGCAGAAAGAAGAACTATTTTTTCATTTGCCAAACCCAAGAATGTGGTCCTTGGATGATGTAAAGATGGATTCTGTAAACAAAAAACAAAATCAAATTATATATATATATATATATATATATATAAATTTAACTACCCCATGTTTTTAGTACTAACTTGGAGAACATTGATGACCGTAAGAATTGTGTAAAGACTAAAAACTAACCCACAAAAAAAAATAAAAAAAAAAAATAAGTGTTTTGGAGATTATATGCAATGGTTACGCGCTGTGAAAAAGGTAAATGTTCCACTGGTTTCCATTAGAGTAACTGCACAACACTTTAACATGTATCACTAAGGAAGACATGACAAATGCAAACTAATGTTTGGCAAAAAGACTAAAGCAACGTGAATTTCCAGTGTTACATGTTCGCGATACATCTTAGATTTACGGTATGGCACAGCAGTTGCTTAATTTCAAAGGCAAGTCATTTACAAAAAAATAAAAATATAAATTAAATAGATTTAGGAACAAACCTGTGGGTTTCTGTACGGTTCAGATTCCATCCACTTCCACTGATACAGTTCTCCTTTACTGCTCACTGCTATCAGCTCAGAATAAAGTGCACCAATAGAAATGAATTTAGTTCCATCCTATGCAGACAAAACCAAAAAACTATGTACATTACCAAATACAATAAATTATGAACATTTATACAAATACAATTCTACACTGGGCAGTGATGCAGTTTTCAGTGTCTGACATTTTAGTCAATTTGTTTCACCAGGTGTTGAGAAATATAGTTTTGCCTCAAAATTACATGTTACACTAAAATAATCCGTTTATCTACAATGAAAAAAAAAATAAAAAAATTAAACAAAAAATTGTTAAGACTGAATTCAGAAATCTACTCTTTATGAGAAGACCTTTAGAAATGAAATGACTACCTTTTCTGGCCACCACTGCAGGTCTTCTCCCAGTGATACTGGACTCTGCATAGGAGTGTTCTTCTTATCCAAGATGGGCTCTCCTTCTTTACTTGTGGAGCCTCTTTCATTATCGAACGAGGCCCCATCAAGCCACCTCCGCTCACGCAAACGTAACACTGACTCACGTTCACGCAACAGCTCAGAGTCTCTCTCTAAGGGAAGAAGGAGAACTGGTATGCAATTGGGTCACACCAGTGGGATAAAAGTAAGCCACTCTCTATTTAAGACCCTTCTTATCTAGTATCAAGAAAAGCCTATATTATCAATAAAGTCATCTCTATCATTACCATTTCCTTGGGCATTTTTTGTAGGGTCAAAATTATAAATCCTATTTACAGAAATGTGGCTTGGAAATAAAATGGAAGCTACCACCCAATAAAAACCAAAACCCGTGGCTTTTTCTACAGTGCAAGCAATGGAATTAAGCTCCTATACTTCATAAAGGACCTTCTTCTAAATAGTGTAGTAACAAAATAGGCATCCACCTAAAGGAGAGCATTAAAAAAAAAAAAAAATACATTTGATATACTAAAAAGGTCTATTAAATTATAAACTTTTAAAATAAAGTGGTTTAATATACTAAGGTTCAAATCAAGTGCTTGTGATTGCCACATTCTACACATTCACATTGATACCAATATCTTTACACACACAAAAAAAATTATGAGTGGACAAGGTTGCACAATAACTAAATCAACTGTCTTGTGGGATTTGTTCAGCCCCCACAATGAAATCATGAATTTAGGGGCAACACCGCTATATTTCTTAGAAGTCAAAAGGCACAGAATTACCTCTAGATGAGCCTATCCTGGAAAGTGAAGAGCGCCGAAAGGATGGGTAACCAAAGTAGCTAATATCTTCTGAAAACATAGCATCAGCATCAATTATGACACTTGGGTGAGCAGAATGAATGTCAGCATCCAGTAGTGACATAAGATCCTCTATAAACACAAGGATCATAAGCCATCATTAAGCAAAACAGAAAATAAACATACTGCCATGAGACATTACACCACAGTAACTAAAAGATCCAACTGAAATAAACATTTACTGGACTTTGAAATGCAGACAGTGAAAACTAAAGAAGATCCAACAAAACCGTACACAAGTAATTTACGCCGTTTTATTGCAGGGGTGAAAATACTTAACTGCACTTACCTCCGGGCAAGTAAGATTCGCTGGCAGTGTCATCTCCATCGTCACCATCTTCATCGTCACGACTCAAGAGATTATTTACTGCAAGGTTTACATCAAGATTTGTCCTCTGCAGCTCTCTGATAATCACACTTCGAGATTTCCCTTGGAGGACAACTTGTGCCTAGGGGTGCAAGAGGTTAATATAATTAGGACAACAGCTACAAAATGGCAGATTAAAAGGCCTTAAGCATTCTGTAAATAATTACTTAAGCACCTAGGACATATAGTACACAGATGTGAGATAACGTGGTAGTCCAGTAAATTTGCAGCTCATGGTACTCTACCTGCGATATAAGTTCCTCAGGAATTACAGATGCTGGAATAACAGGCTGTGGTTGACTGCCAAGAAGTCCAGAGCCCCTGTCCCTTCCTGTGCGAATCACTCTAGTTTGCCTTCGAGAGTCTCGTGCTCCAGCTGACGACCGGCCAGAGGATCCACCTCCACTGCCACCCACACCCGAACTCCAGCGACTACTGAGTATGTAGACAGAAAATGTTAGAGATGTGCCTAGTCTAGTTAATTTTATGCATTTATGAAAAAAAAGAAAATCCCATCTTTTAGGGACACTTAGAAAATGGAATAAAAATGTAACCACCTAGCATCCAATGCCGACAGTAATGGTAACTTTACCGTTGCAGACATGCTAAAATGAAAAAAGTATGCTCAGGAGGCAAATAGTGCACAATAAAACCCCATAGAGTGGGGGTTTTATTTTAAGACTGGTAAAGAGTGTGTGCAGGTTTGGTCATGTAATGTCAATTCTGTCCAAGAACAAACCCAAATAAGGGTCAGGTTTTGTTTGCATTTGTTGTGTCCAACTTGTTTGCCCTTTTCATTAAGAGTAATAAGAATTTGAATGGATTTATTTTAAAATGTGTTTAAAAAAATAATTAAATGTATTCATTGCACCAGATTAATGAGGTGTTCTTGGCATCAAGGATGATCAAGGTATGGGACAAAAGGAAAAAAAAAAGTGCTATATTTTTATACTGCTTTGAAAACTTTTTTTGTTAACAATCCATATTATGGAATATACTCTAAAACACACTAAGTTTCAGTTAAAAAGTTTCAGTTTTAAAATTCAAAAAAGTTCCCAGAAAAACACCAAGCAGCTTCCCACATGAAATTTATATCTGACCTAACATGAAAAGCTTCAGCCTGAACCCTAATAAAACTTACCCAAGGGTGTTGCCTGCCAGCCTGCCCAGAGTTTCAGAACCAGACAAAAACCAGGGAGAGTCACTAGTCCTGCCTGGTCTGGATGGCCTTCCTGCCCCTGAGCCACTGGTTAACTTTGAACTGGAAACACAAAAACGGCATATCAGTCAAAAAAAAAAAAAAAAACACACCTCTACAAAATAAGAATCAATACAACATGTTATACCCCGGCATTCCAGATTTAAAAAGGACACAATTCTGGCAAACACAAGCCTAAGCAACACCCTTGGGAAATTTGTTATAACCGTTAGAATACAAATTAAAAAATAATCATTTTTATGCTCTATATTCAAGGTTTAGATGAAAGTACTTTTAAAGAGCAAAAAGATTCTAGTTTCAGAATGTGATTTGCCGGGAGTGTAAAAATTCCATACTGAAAACACAAACAAACGTACACACGCCAATAGCGATTTGGCTTCCCAAATGAATTTGCAGAGCATAGAGAACCCACACCATGAAAATGTGGGGAAAACTAGTTAGATGCCAAGATAAAAACCCCTACCACTCAAAGTGTACATTTGTGGATCCAGTTTACCCAAATATAACAAGTGGACAAATATCACTAGAATGTAAAAGGCTTTACTTACCCATCATTGTTCTCTGGTTTACTCAATTCCAGTCTGTCTGGTTGAACTGAAAAGCCAATTCTGCAGACTCTGCCATCCTAATGACAAGTGTAAATCTAAATTAAAGTCTTCAAATAAAGCTAGCATGCATTTTAGTATAGTGCACATACTGGATGTATCAACTTACCTCAAGAAGGAAAGCTGCATGATTAGGTCCCACAACACACTGTTTTATAGTGGTCTGTTCAAGTACATTTAAAGGGGGGTGGCTAAATGAAGAAGACACAGAAGCACATTAAAAAAAAAAAAATGTAAAAAGCAAAATGCAAAAAGCAATGAAAGAATGGACATTTGTACACAACTTTAAGCAGTCAATGCATAGACAACCTCCAGACAGACACCGGCCTTTACTTCTAGGCACTCATCATCATTGTGCAATTTTAGATGAGCCCAGCTTAGGAGCAGGATAGTAAAACTATACATTTATTGGAGATTAACCTGACTTTTCCCAAATAAGTGGCCACAGTAATAAAATAAGACTTGATATTGACTTTATCAACTCCCAGTTTACAAAGTATTGCTCTGTTTCTCTCCCTCCCACTCCTCCAGTGATCTAGGTTACAATATTTACAACTTCAGCTCACAATCAAAAATTGCATCTCAAAACCTATACAATGTATCATGTGAAAAACACAAATCATTTGAAATGCAAAATACCGTATTTGCTCGATTATAAGAAATAAAGGTCTGAAAAAACAACCTTGTCTTTTAACCCCTTAGTGACATGACTTTTTTGGCTTGTCCGACGCCTGGTGACATGGGCTGTTTTAACTTTTCTGAGGCGTTTGTGTTTTGCTCTAATTTATTTCTGTCTCATTTAGTGTACCCGCACAAACTATATATCGTTTTTATCGTTATAAGAAGGGCTTTCTTTTGATACCATTATTTTGATAATAGCATATAATTTGATGTAAAAAAAATAATAAAATATGGCAAAAAAATTAAAATATTTTTTTTATGACTTTTATTTGAAAAATCGTATACTCATGTACAAGACACAACAAAAAAACACTGCTAAAAAGTTTCTAATATATGTCCTGAGTTCAGAAATAGCCCATGTTTTTATGTTTTTGTGCTTTTTTATTCATGTTACAGGGCCAGAACTATAAGTGGTGCAAAGCTATTTTAAAATCCTCTCTTTCAAAATTAGCGATAGTGACATTGTAACACTGATTTCTGTACTAAATCCATGAATGACCCCCAACATGTACATATTTTTGAAAACTAGACCACTCAGGGCATTTAACTTGGGGTATTTTGACACATTTCATGTAGCCATTTTACCACCAATCTATGCCAAAGTTTGCAGCAAAAAATCTTTTTTTCACATATATTGCAATTTAGGTAAACATTACCTTAAAATGTGAAGGGGTATTTCCAAATAACACCTCAATATGTGTTCAGCAACATCTCCTGAGTACAGGGATACCACCCATGTATAGGTTGGTTAGGTTATTTGTGGGTTAAAAGGACACATTTGAGAGGTGCGCTTTTTGGTTTTCCAACTTGGAATTCTGACGTGCAGAAAACCTTCGCCCATGTCCAATTTGGGACATTTTTGAAGCCAAAAAGTGTATTCTACCCCACAAAGCCATATATTTTTGAAAACTAGACACCCTAGGGTATTTCAAATGGTAGTATTTTAACACTTTCCATGCACTAATTCTACCACCATCCTATGTCAATGTTATGGATAGTAATTTTTTTTCACATACATTGTACTTCGGTCATGAATTCACAGATCCTATTATGTGTCAGTGCCAAACAAAACCCCAATATGTGTTCAGCAACATCTCCTGAGTACAGGGATACCACCCATGCATAGGTTTGTTGGGTTGTTTGGGGGCTAAAAGGCCACGTTTAGGGGGGGTGCATTTCCAACTTGGAATTTTGACATGTAGTTAGCCTGCGCCCATGTTCCATTTGGGACACTTTTGAAGCCTGTCAAAGTATTTTACCCCATCAAACCATATATTTTGGAAAACTAGACATCCTAGGGTATATAAAATTGTGGTATTTTAACACTTTCCAAGTGCTAATTCTACCACCAACCTATGTCAAAGGGTTGGGATGTCATTTTTTCCCCACACACATTGTAGTTCAGGCAGGAATTTTTAGATTCTGGTATTTGCTACTGCCAACCAACACCTCAATACGTGTTCAGCAACATCTCCTGATTACAGGGATACCCCCCATGCATAGGTTTGTTTTGGTGCTAAAAGGCCACATTTAGGGGGTGCGCAATTCCAACCTGGAATTTTGACATGTGGTCAGCCTGCGCCCATGTTCCATTTGGAACATTTTTGAAGCCGTCCAATGAATTGTACCCCATCAAACCATATATTTTTGGAAAATAGACATCCTAAAGGTATTTCAAATGGTGGTATTTTAATACTGTATAGGTACTAATTCTACCACCAGCCTTTGTAAAAATTTGTGGTAGTACTTTTTTGGGAGGTTTTTTTCCCCACATACATTGTACTTCAGGCATGAATTCACAGATTCCAGAATAAGTCAGTGCCAAACAAAAACCCAATATGTGTTCAGCAACATCTCCCGAGTACAGGGATAGCACCCATGCATAGGTTTGTTGGTTTGTTTTTTGGCTAGAAGGCAACATTTGTGAGATGCGTATCTCAAAATTCCAACTTGGAATTTTGACATGTAGTCAACCTGCGTCCGTGACCTATATGGGATATATCCTTTAAGCCAGCCAATGTCATTTACCCCCACCAAACCATATATATATTTTTTTTTTAACGGTAGGCCCCCATCACTCCTTGTGGCAACGGCTCAGCAGCCACCGATACATCACTAGATGATGTATCAGAAAGCTGACCAGGGTTAAAATCGAACCCTGAGTACGCGGCCTCAGAATAAGTGCGTAAGCAGTGATCTCGAGCAAAGAAGGGGTTAATAGCTCTTAGAAGAGCCTATCTAGTACTGTAATACATTACAGTACAAAGTAATTAATCCATAAAACAGTGCAGACAGCAAAACATACTGTTGCTGTGCAAGATTACTGCTTATACAGTGATGAATGGCAGGGAAGGGGTTAATACAGTGTCATAAAACCTGACAATTTTATAAAATGTTATTTTATATCACTAATACTGATCTGTCTCTTTCCATCACAAAAAAGTAAGTGAGGAGAGGGAGGCAGATCAATTTTTGTGAATATTGATCCGACCAATTTTGATCTGACCAGGGCGAACGGTGAGCTTAATTGAGAAATCACCAAACCGCCTTTGCCACTAATTCGCTGTTACTGATCGCTATGCGCTCAGGCAGCTTAAAAAAAAAAATCTCAAATATTTTTACTTTACATGTAATCCCCTAGCGGATATGTGTAAAAATAAAATTAAAAAAAATATGCAGACAGATAAAAATTGCTTTGGCGTCAATATCATTGCGTAAGCAGTGATAGACGGCAAAGAAGGGGTTAATAACTCTTAGAAGAGCCTTTGTAGTACTGTAATAAATTACAGTACAAAAAAAATTAACCCCTAAAAACTGCACAAAGAGCAAAAATAAATGCGCTGATGTGCACGATCACTGCTTACGCAAGATCAGTGGCAGGGAAGGGGTTAAACGCAGGGAATTGCTTTAATAAAAATTTTTTTATTGTTTTATTGTTAGTGTGTTGTGTATTTGTTTTTTTTTTACTTTTACTTACTTTTATAACTGATCTGTCTCTCTCCCTCACTAAAAAAAAATGTGAGGAGAGGGAGGCAGATCATAACTGGTCAGATCAATATAGGGTTAATATTGATCTGACCAGTCAGTGGGGATGTTCAGCAGAACATCCCCACTGCCTGGCAGTCACTGATTGCCTCTGTGAAGAGGCAAACGTGTGACAGCAAGAGAGCACAGGAAGCAGGTACTTCCTGCCTCCTGTGCTCTTGCCCTTAGAAGGGCAGCGCCATCTTGGTCACCCAGTGACCAAGATCGTGCATTTTTTTTTTGTGTTTCTGATTTGCCTCGACTTGCGAGGCAATCAGGAACACTTTCTGAGCATAGGAAGCGAAAAATTCGCTTCCTATGCTCGTTTTGGAAATGCACGTGTTTTAAAGGCGCTGTGCCTTTAAAACCGGCATTTCTATCGCTCTCCGGAGCGATCGAAATGCCGACGGGCATTTTTTTTAGTATTGTACGATGCTTCCACACGGAAGCATCGTTACAATACCATCAGAGCACTGAAAGCGGAAAAACTCCGCTTTCAGTGCTCGTTTTGACACAGGACGGACTAGGTCCGTCCTGTGTCACTAACGCCTCGGCACACAGGACGGACCTAGTCTAATTAGTGCTAATTCTACCACCAACCTATGTCAAAGGGTTGGGATGTCATTTTTTCCCCACACACATTGTAGTTCAGGCAGGAATTTTTAGATTCTGGTATTTGCTACTGCCAACCAACACCTCAATACGTGTTCAGCAACATCTCCTGAGTACAGGGATACCCCCCATGCATAGGTTTGTTGGTTTGTTTTGGTGCTAAAAGGCCACATTTAGGGGGTGCGCAATTCCAACCTGGAATTTTGACATGTGGTCAGCCTGCGCCCATGTTCCATTTGGAACATTTTTGAAGCCGTCCAATGGCTCTCAATACCATCAGAGCACTGAAAGCTGAAAAACTCCGCTTTCAGTGCTCGTTTTGACACAGGACGGACTAGGTCCGTCCTGTGTCGCCAACGCCTCGGCACACAGGACGGACCTAGTCCGTCCTGTGTCGCCAAGGGGTTAATCAGACCTCAGATCAGCCCCTCCGATACCTCACTAAATCCTCTGCCAGCCGCTGCCACCGTCAGTGCCCCATCAGACCTCCCGGCACGGATGTAGCATTAACTTCTTACAAAAAGAAGTGGAGTCACGTACTGCATGATCCACATGACCTGCGCTAGGGGCTGAAACTATCTATAGCGACCCCAAAGACAGGCTTGCTACAGATAAAGTTTTGGCTCCCAGGGCAGGGTAATGCAGCACTCACATAGGTCCGCTTCTTTTAGTAAGAAGTTAATGCTGCATGATGCAGCATGACATTCCATACCCCTGCCTTCCTGTCTGTGCTCCTCTTCACAAGTTGTGAAGAGGAGCTGGTTCAAAAATGGGGGTCCATCTTAGTGAACTACATTTTAAATGTGGGGGTCGTCTTATCAAGCAAATACGGTATACCTCCAGTTTAAGTTGTGAATTTTGATACATTCAAATAAAAGTCTTTCATTTGAACATATCAAAATTCACAATTAAAAACTATACACGAACTCCATTAACTAGGGCTGGCCTGTCTGAAGCACCAGAAACTGTTCCTAGCCATTAGTAAATATTAGGGAAAGGAGGTTAGAGGGGAAATAAAAAGTCTCCAAGCACTAGCAGTGAGCATCAGTCACAAACCGCATCAGCAAAATTACACATTTACCACTAAAAATACTTCAAGCTAAAAGGTGATGTCACACTTAAAACATGTTTTCTCTGTTCATGGTATAGCATGAATGAAATTAAAATAAATTGAAGTGTCTTGGACACCTACCTGCTCAAGTTGTATTTATTCAGCTTTTCAGAAACTTCTCTTAAACTGTAATAAAAAACAAAAAAGTTAAAACTTCTAGATATGGCCATAGTACAGTAAACATTTTGTAAATTAAACAAAGGTATTAAAAATTATGCGAGAACTTGGGAAGGTGGTGCAAAAATCAAAAGGTGTAGTGTTCCACTAACTTATTCAGTGGCGCTATATGATTCACATGCAAGTCCTGATCAGCAGCAGGAGCCTAATAACAATGAGATGTTAATAACTACCAAACTGTTTGATTTAATGCTTGTTGCTTTAAGAACACATTTGCAACTATGTACCATACCAATACAGACAGTAGTGCAAAAAAAGCAATGATATTCATCAATTTGTGATTAACCTCCACAATACCAGTAAATATGTTTATAAAATCACAGCAGACCACACCAATAAAGCCTGGTAGAGAAGTTACAGATAATGGAGTATAAAGCATGAAATGGGTTTCTTGCCACAAAAAAAAATGTATTTAAATAAAAATCAGGCACATTGCAACACCATCACTATATTACATTTGTGTAGAAACTCTTGAAAGTCGTGCACCCTACAGCAAAATGCACAGCACAGCACAGCCTTTATTGTCCAAGTGTAATTAGATATTGGTCTACAATGAATGACCAATCATAGGCAACCAGCTGAGATCCCCCCCCCCTATATCCCGTTGAACTACAAGTACTTTAAATTCCTCACTAGCTTTCCAGAATAGAGAATTGTGATCATTGTAGTAGGATGCAAATGCACCATTTAAAATAATAATCAACCACTTCAAATTTCTATACAATTTTTTTAATTAGAAAACTATTTTCATTAAAATCCAACTAAGATTGCTGCCCATATCGAACAAAATCCTCAAAACAATCAAAGGGTATTTTTAGCAACATGCTTTCGTCAAGCTGTAAGGTAAATTTTAATTGTATGGAATTTCAGAGAATCCATGTTATGGGTTAATAATGACCCACTTAGTTACCATAAAAATGCATATAAGCCAGCCATTTATACCTTAAGTGAGGGGCTGAGAGACTTATTTTTAGGGGCCAGGAGATTGGAGAATACAGATTTGCAAACAAATACTTGTGAGTTTGCTGTAGTCATACTTGGGGCAGTCTAAAACCAAAAGGACCACTATTTAATTCACAATCAGAAAACTTTAAATTGAAAGAATTTTCACTTAGATGATTATTACGTATATAGAACTTGTATTTCTGTTTTGCAGTCGGCAAAAGCATTACGTTTCAAAAGGTGGTATACAAAGTTGATACAAAAATACCTCAAGTGCCAACCTGGAATAGGGTGTAAGAAACAAAAGGATATATTGGCAGTCCCCTTCAAATACTGCCATAAATGGATGAGACACTATGGGCTTTATTAATGAAAAAAGCAGAGATTTGAGTAGATTTCAAACTTAAAAAGGGACAGTGTTGTAGGCATCTTCCAGCTATTAATGCATTTTAATGTGGTTTCAAATGCATGTTTTACATTTTGCATTGCTTAAAATATATTTAAGTTTACTTTGATAAATTTGTGAAAGTACAGCAGTTTGCAAGAAACCAGGAGTGCCCGCACTAACCAGTGAGAATGCCATCCAAATAATGGAATATCCTGTTTCTCTAGTGATGTCATTAGACAATGTGTTAAGCGATCCTACTGTGTACAAGAGCAAAGTCACTTAGTGGCCACACAATGTATTCTATTCCAGCACTACAGGAAGTGACTAAGTTAAACTTTATTTACTCAGTGTCTATATAAATGAGTGCTACCGTGCCTGTAGCATACATGAAAAGTAATTACGGGTGGAGGGCTTGAGTAACGTATTAGAAATGTGATTTATGGAGAATGATTGCATCAAATCACACAGGTGGGGGGGGGGGGGGGGGGGGAGCCTGTGCACTATACAAGCAGTAGACTTCAACTTGCACCAAAGC
The DNA here is from genome assembly GCA_036172795.1 of Pelodytes ibericus. NCBI lineage: Eukaryota > Metazoa > Chordata > Amphibia > Anura > Pelodytidae > Pelodytes > Pelodytes ibericus. Next base: position 34,118,736 of record CM069859.1, on the reverse strand, counting down.
AAGTTTGGGGACTAGACTGTCCCTTCAAAGGCCAAAGTAGCAGAGTTGGGAAAATATTCCTATTCAGTTTCTGCATGACACATTTCTGAACTCTACAAAAAAAAAAAAAAAGTATCCTGCAGTTTACTACCGTATTTGCTCGAATATAAGACGACCCTGATTATAAGACGACCTCCCAAACTTTGGATATTCCTTTAGGGGAAAAAAAAATAAAAAAAACTACCCTATAGGAAAAAAGTTTAAAATTGCTTTTTTATATTTAAAAAAAAAAAAATTAAAGATATAAAAAAAAATGCATTTCTTGTTTTTATTTACCTTTATGTGCTAATGCTGCCCCTCCCTCCCCCCAACGGTGTGTCTCTCCCCCATACAACGTTGTCTGTCTCTCCCCAACGTTGTCTGTTTCCCCCCCCCCTCCCATCACCTGGCTGCCCAAACCTCCCTGGTGGCTAGTGGGGGCAGCCGGAGGATGTTTGCACCATTTGCACCATCTGCTGCTGCCCGGCACTTCTGCTGGGACTTTTGTGATGAAGCCGGGACCTTCCGGCTTCATCACAAAAGTCCCGACGGACGGGCTGAGCGGCAGCGGAGGATGTCTGTGCACATTGCGCAGACATCCACCGGCTGTTAGCGAGGGGGATCCAGGTCCCCTGCAGCTCTGCGGGGGACCTGGATCCCAGTCTTATAGTCTATGTATAAGACGACCTCGAATATAAGACGAGGGATCTTTTTCAGAGCATTTGCTCTGAAAAACACCTTGTCTTATATTCGAGCAAAATGGTAATCACTTTAGTATAATTAGAGGTACCAGTATAAAGTTCTAGTAAACAAAAAATTTTTTTAGAAATTAAATCCATAAAGCTAAAAAATGTCCGCTAACTAATGTTTTGCTGGCATGAATCGGAGGATTTTTCCAACTCTGCTACTTTGGCTTTATGTTAGAATTGAGAAGTGAATTTCAATCATGAATTGAGTCCTAAGTTTCTGATCAAGAATGTACCAAGTAAAATGTGCACCTTGATTGTAGCAAATTTAAGGCCTTTAAAAAATTCTGTAAAAGCTTCAGAATCCATTCTATAGGTACTAAAAATGAAGCCTCTAAATTGCTACCATATGTGAACATTGTTTTTAGAAGTGGTTTTCTTGCCCATTGTAGAATACTGATAAATTCTTTAAAGCTTGGTTTTGGGTTTTCAATGTAGGACGTCAACAAGATTTTTGTGCAACAGGCCCATCTGGGCCAGAAAGGAATGATCACTCAAGCCTTGCCCTTCCTTAGCACTCTCAGAAGCCTAATAGGAGGGGGGAAATAAATAAAAAAGTATGGGGGCCATGTTTTCCATTGATAGGTCACAGGAGGAGTTTGCTCGACATCTGCAGCGGATTAACCCAGTGCTTGACAAATCTCGAATGCAAGGAAATTAGACCTGGAGTCTGGGTGCTGTTATCCACATGGAGCCCCTTGTGGCTCCTATCAGTTGGTTTTATTTCAGGGCAGCCCAAGTATGGAAAGGCTGTGCAGATTGCACCACCCCCTTCACTACATGCTCTACTGTCATATCCCGGCATTCAGCAGAAAGACAAATTAAGATGGTCTTTGCCTGTATGAGGCACAGACTTAACTGCAGCAGAAATGCAATAAGGTAAAACAAGAAATTTACTTTCTAAAAAAAAAAAAAAAAAAAAAAGCCTACTGACTTGTGTGAGTGCGCGTATGTTACGATGGATGCTTGCATGACTGATGTGCCATTTTCTGGCTCCTAAAACCAAATTAAATTTGCCAAGCACTGGATTAAACCGAGATTAGTCTGCCCGGGAAAACACATCTTTAGGGATCTAAGGATCCATGACTTCCAAGCTTCTTCTACCAATATGCCAAACACACAACTGTACCAATAAAACCTGCTTGCAATTTAACAGAACAGCTAAATGTTCCAGATTGCTTTACCAAAGTGGGGACTGAAAATAGTCATCTGGAAACATTTGTCATTTTGAACACCTGGCCCAGCATATATAGATCCTAAAAACAGTAACTGGTAGTTATGACAGGTGAGCTTTATATAAACAGATGTGCATTTATCACATGGCATTCATTTGACAAACCAGGGGGGGTTAAAAAAGGCACTCAGACTTATAATTGTATATAATTGTTGGCCAGTCCATCCAGAGAAAAACCTGAATATTTGAAACACTACTTTCTAGTGGTGTGAAGACTAATTTATACTTTAAAATGTGTTACAGTTCTCTAATTTTAGATGGGCGCCTCTAAATTTTCCGTGACATCCAAAAAGGAGTGCTTGGAGAGAAAGGCAAGACTATAGCAACAACTATTGCACCATTTGCATTTTTTTTAATTACCGTATTTATCGGCGTATAACACGCACTTTTTCTCCCTGAAAATAGGGAGAAAATGGTGTGTGCGTGTTATACGCCGGAAAAAAAAAAAATCTAAAACTTACCTCGTTCCTGCTCTGTCCCCCGGTGCTCTAAAGCTGCGTGGGAAGCGTTGTGAGCTCCCCTCCAGCCGCGCAGTCAATAAAGTCTGTTTTTTTTTTTTTAAAACAAACTTTATTGACCGCGCGGCTGAAGGGAAGCTCACAATGCTTCCCTCACAGCCACGCAGCTTCAGAGCACCGGGGGACAGAGCAGCAAAGAGGTAAGTGCTGGGCTATGGGGAAGGGGGGGGGGAGGAGGGTGGCATAACGAGCATACTAAGGGGCAATATCCTGGCATATTGGGGGCAATATCCTGGCATATTAAATGGCATATTGGGGGCAATATCCTGCATATTAAAATGGCATATTGGGGGCAATATCCTGCATACTAAATGGCATATTGGGGCAATATTCTGGCATATTAAAATGGCATATTGGGGGCAATATTCTGGCATATTAAATGGCATATTGGGGCCAATATCCTGGCATATTAAAATGGCATATTGGGCTTCAAAGTTCTTTATTTGAAATTGAAGTTTTTTTTCCTGAAATGTCCTTCTTAAAATTAGGTGCGTGTTATACGCCGATAAATATGGTAGATGTAACAGTCTTAATTTTTTCACCTGGATATGGCTGAAGATTGGGGGGGGGGGGGGGGGGAGCAGAAATTCACTGAAATGCAGATCTCAGTAGTCTATCTTCTATTTCAGTCTATTTTGAGTGAAGTATGGTAGCTGCCATTAAACCTTGCACACTTATAATTTAAAATAATGTATTGTAAGCACAGTAGTAAAAAGGACACCCTCATGCTAAATTATACATTCCATTTTACTTTAATCATTCAGTAAATAACTAAACTGAGATTTACTTGACACTAAACCAGGGCTTGACAAATTGAATTTGATTTTAGGAGCCAGACAATCAAGCAAACAAACGCAATTCATAAAAACACACGCCTACTTCACATATATCCAAACACCTCACACACACCTACTTTACATATACACAAATATACAACCACCACACACACACCTACTTTACATATACCCATTTATACAAACACCTCACACACACCTACTTTACAATATATACAAACACACACCCACCTCACAGTCTTTTCTTAGTTTTTTTTTTTTTCTTAACGTGTCCCCCCCTCCCTACAGGACATTCGTGTTGCAGCTGATCTCCGTTGGTCGGCCTGCTGAGTGCCAGGATGTCGTGTGACACCCGGCACTCAGACACGCGTTGCACGAGGGGGCGGTGCTTGCAGTCTGTGCCATCCGCACAGACTTTACCCCCTCGCACCATGAAGAGAAAAAATAAAATAAAAATCGGATGGCAAGGGGACCATGAGGCTGATTGCACCCAGGCGCCAGTTCTAATTCCCTAGTCGTCATGGCGACATGGGGTTTGTCGAGCCCTGCACTAAACAACTGTAAAGACATTTTAGGAAATACAAATAGATTGCGTTTAGACCGGTGCCCTTATTGTAGCATAGTTTATTGCTACCATTATGGTTCCGAGGAAGAAAAGAAAGTGATCTGTAATGATACCTACATTCAAGAACTTTGAAATTGCCCTGCTGTCTATTGCTGTAATTATTTTACTGCTTTACTTAAAAAGATGATACAGTTTTAAGAATAGATTTGTTGATTACATTTTTATTTTTTAGTCACTGAAGGGTGTAATCTGCCATCACTAATCAATTAGATAAGAAACTAAGCCAGGGCTCGACAAACCCCGGGCGCCAGGCCGCCATGGCGACCTGGAAATTAAGCCTGGCGCCCGGGTGCCGTTCCCTACATGACCCCCTTGCTGCTGCCGTTCGTGTGTTCGTGGATTTTTGCAGCGCGAGGGGGAGAAGTCTGTGCGGATCGCGCAGACGGCAAGCTCCGCCCCCTCGCGCAGCGCGTGTGAGTGCTGAGTGTCGTCACTTGTCAACCCAGCACTCATCCGAAATAGCAAGGAAGAACGGCTGCAGCACGAATGTTCCCCAGCCCTGCAATGAGGTAAGGCAGCAGGGAAGGAACATTCGTGCTGCAGCCGTTCTTCCTTGCTATTTCGGATGAGTGCTGGGTTGAAAAGTGACGACACCCAGCACTCACAACTTAAGACAGGTGGGGAAAAAAAATCTTTTGTATGTGTGAGGTGTATATGTGTGTGAGGTGTATATTTGTATGTGTGTGAGGTGTATATGTGTATGTGAAGTGGGGGGGGGGGGGTGTATATGTGAGGTGTATATGTGAAGTGGGGGGGGTGTATATGTGAAGTCGGGGGGGTGTATATGTGAAGTGGGGGGTGTATATGTGAAGTGGGGGGTGTATATGTGAAGTGTGTTGGGGTGTGTGTGTGTGTGTGTGTGTGTGTGTGTGTATATGTGAAGTGGTGTGTGTGGTGTATATGTGAAGTGGGTTGGGGTGTGTGTGTGTGTGTATGTATATGGTGTGTGTGTGTATATGTGAAGTGGTGTGTGTGGTGTATATGTGAAGTGGGTTGGTGTGTGTGTTTATGAATTGCGTGTATGTTTGCGTGATTGTCTGGCTCCTAAAAATTTTTGCTGGCTCCTAGAATCAAATTAAATTTGTCAAGCCCTGAACTAAGCTACCTGGAATCTGAGCTAGTGGGTGCGGCCTGTCACCAATAGATATGCCTCCTTTTGGTCTGTTAAACATGAAACTCCGTGGGCATGTTATTATGTCAGACTTAACAGACGCACTTCCACAGACCTTGCTAAAAAGCTACACACTGAAAATTATATCTATATCTAGGCAGCACTACCATTTGTTAGTGGAAATTTTTTGTTTTCCAGCGTTAAAGAAAATAAAATTGTTCGTTAATTTACAATTTTATGCTGGTGCCCATAAATATACTAGACTAAAAGGATTAGTAAACTGCAGGATTCAATATTTATTTTGCAGAGTTCATGCAGAGAGGCTTGCAATAGCATTTCACATACAAATAGTGAAAACATATGCGGCTCTAAACCACGTGATTTAAAACATGACAAAACCCAGATACGTAGGTCATCTTAAAATTAAGAGATTCCTTATGGAAAACCATAAGCCATCAGTGCCACAAAGTAATACTATAGACACCTATGCACAGAGAACAACAATATGTATTCTATATGTAAAAATATATAATAAAACAAAATAACTCAAATACAAAAAAGTTAATCATACACTTACTAAAAAGGATGTCTTGGCCAAATCCGATTCATTTCAAAAACTAGGTGATATATATATATATATATATATATATATCACCTAGTTTTTGAAATGAATCGGATTTGGCACCTCCTACAGTGTTTTGGCCAAGACATCCTTTAAGAATGTTATAATTAAATGTTACTAAAGATCAGTTTTGTCTTGTTTTATTTATAATAAATGGTGTTTTTCACAGTCATATTTGTGCGAGATTTTTTTCATCCCTACACAACAAATTTAACGATGTCCATGATTTTGCTATTTTGATTTTTCGCCCCTGTGCATTATTTATTGCTGTGGGCAAGTAAAGACTTGGTACCCCCTGAGACTTGCTTATAAGGATTGCTGCTGTGAAAAATTCTGTTGCAATATAAAGCACTTTATTTACCATTCGGTGTATGAATAATTAACTATATTTATCATTTCACTTTGGTGGTATTAGGGCTGTACACATAATTCTATGTTACATACAAAAGGTGTATGTAGAAGACCTTTGCTTTTTCCCCTTTCACAGGTTTTAGGAAAGAGGTCCTCAGAGAAGCACACACATTATCACACTAGCAGAACAGCCTTTGTACAGGTAGGATCCAGCACTGAACTCAAGCAGGCCCCATGCATGTAAGCCAGTCACAAACAGTATACTGCCCAGATTAGGTTAAAAAAAAAAAATAAAAAATCCTTATGTCCTTTAATTTTGAAAGGACCGTGCCAAAAAAAAACAAAAATCAAATCCACTGGGGCAATTACTTCAGTTTTAATATTTGACAGATTACAATGGAACCTGCAAACTACTAGGATAGTCCCACCAGGACCCACCAGGTATCAAGCATGGACATCCAAATTAACATGTCCTCACCCCCCCCCCCCCCCCCCCCCCCCGCCGCCTATGACAGAATATTAAGGGTTATTTATAAAATGCTACACAAAAGTGTTCGTAAGAAAAGAAATTGGGTGAGATCGTGTCTTTATATGGTCATGTGAGGGAAAATTGGAGATTCTCCGCCACTTTTCAAGAGCTTTTTACTGCTTCTCTTTTAGCATTCACACTTTTGCCCAGGCTTGGCATTCTACTCAGACCACACCGTATGGCACAATTTCCATGTGCACTGGTTTTATACATAACTCCAATAAGGTTTGCAGTTTCATTTATTTTGGGTTGTCCACCATCAATGAACAATATACTCCCAGTGGTGCCAGACAGCAGTTTTATATGCAGAAATTGAAGTTCCCAATGCATGTACATATCAATTTCAAATCTCCCCCAGTTTCTACATTACTTGCAATAAGCCAAGTTTACCCCTGCTCCTTTTTTTCCCCTCCTTTTTACGTAAAGGCCTGCCAGAAACAATCAAAGCATATATTACATTTGTAAGGCACACACACACACACACACACACACACACACACACACACACACCTATTAGAAAGATTTGGATCCTGTATTCCAGATAACAGATATGCAGAAACATCTTACGTTTCAAATATTTAAACAGGTACAACTGTGACTAACAAGTTGGCAACTCAAACAGCAAATAAAACTTTTTATTTTTTTTAAATGTGTTCTTGTCAGCTTTTCTACCCCCTCTGCATTGGATTTTTTATTTTTTAAAAAGTGTCAAAGATAGGGGGTCAGTTATAAAGGCCAGTTCTGCAGCAGAGTTCTAACAAGTGAAGCAATCACCATGGAAACCAATGAACCGCTCCAACCGTTTATACCACTTTTTCCGCAGAATTGATTTTTATAAAATTACCCACTTACAAGTCAACTCCAGAGATGTATTCATTACCCACAGTATGATATCCAAACCATCCTTCACATTGTCCATTCTGCTGCAGGAGAGCAAATTTGTAAGCTAACCAGACTATTAAAACATTTTAGGTATATAGCATTTGCACAACACAATCATCACAAGACCAAATTATACATTTGTGCAAAGACTTCACATGGCGGTATTAAGTGGGTGAACTAAAGTGGAGGCTAGTAATATCAACTCGATATACCTTTCTAACAGCATGGTGCACCTCATGGAAAAACCTGAATGATTGAACTGTGATACTGCAGTCATGATTAGGAAGGACTTATTTCTGGAGAAAGAGTTTGGGTTTCCCTCATTTTCAAAATGTCACTACATTTCTGTAATTCTTTGGGTTATGTCAAATCAAGGCATTCATTTACAGATTACACATGCAGAAATTTCACTCAAAATATGAACTGAAATATTGGAGTGCTCAACCAGATCATATCAAAATGCTATATTACCAGCCTTCAAAACTAGCATATAAAATGGGCAGCAACAGAAACATAATATACGGTACTAGCTGTTTTAGGGGAAATGCAAGTTCCAAGTGAACTCTGCATATGTTTTTTGTTTGTTTTTTTTTTTTTAAAGGGACTGGTCTGACCATTGCATAACTTTTTCCCCCAAAGACCAACAGACATTTTACTAGTAGCATAGAAACTTTAGAATACATTGTATTCTCTTCTCACCACCCCCCCCCCCCTTTAAAAAAAAAAACCTTCATAAGCATGTGAGCCATGCTCTAGAATAGGCTCTAAAGACAGCCATCCAGCACAACACGTGAGGCAAGGCTTGGCCCGCAGGAGCACGTGATGAGCACCATAAAAATGTGTCACCAGGTCAAAGCTTTAAAAGATAAACATGTGTCTGGAAGTGGTTCACTGTGACTGTGGTAAATCACAATTAGAACTGCATGCAAAGCCAGGAAAATGCAGACATTAGGACTGCAATGTCTGGAAATCGGAAAGCACAGTTTGTATTATAAAAAGAAACAAATGTAAACACAAGCTGTCACTGTTTCACATTTAGAGCCGCAGTTCAGGAGTCCTCCATTTATCCAACAGAACAGGAAGAAAATAGATTAACTACAACGTATCTTAAGCCACATCTATCCAGATCTCTAGACATCAAGGCTATGATTTAGGATTATAACTAGTGCAACATATAAAAAGACAAAGGAGAGGAACAAAATACTGCATTTCCTGGGCAATCATAGCTAAACACAAACACAAATTAACACACTTCTGTATAGCAAACCAGGTCACGGAAAATCACATGACAGGGAATCATTTCCTATGGGCCCCGGGCAGGCAAGAAAATCAGACAGACAAATGACCCACAGGCGAAGTGGGAAACCATTCCCCAACCTTGGTTTATATATTGCCTCTTCTGAACAAACTCACAAACGTGATGGTGGCCTTCCAAGTAAATACAATGTGTAATAGCTCACCCGTGGGTGGAAACATGCATGTAGATGTGTCACTCGGAAAGCATCTTGCTTTGAGATCATGTAATAACTTTAAAGACTGACAGTCACAATTACGGATTTCTAGGTTCTTCTGAGATCCTGTATCTTAAATTTACTAGCTCTTAAAACTTTGGCCCCCCCAAAAAAACAAAAACACCTTCATAAAGAAAGACAATAAAATGATATACTTCCACTAAGTCCTGGTAAAAAAAAAAAAAAAATAATTATTACCACGTCAACAGTTTATGGACCACCTTTCCCACAATGCACAGCCACACCGGCTGAGCATCATGAGAGAGGTGGTAGTTGACAACAGCTGGCATGCCAAGGATTTAAACCATCACTGGGGCTAGATAACCTGGGTCTGTGTGGGGATACCGGTAACATGGTGCGGGCATACAGGGAAAATGGATGTCTCTCACACATATATATATATATATATATATATATATATATATAAAGGGAAGAATCATTGGATAAATATAACATGCGCTGGTTGGGCCTCGGTCTTCTCCCCTAGAATTAGGAGGAGAAGAGGAGGCTTGGCGGGATACCATGATACCCACACCTCCCCCGGCTTTATTAAGAAGGGGTGGGATGCGGCCTCCCCTGGCCTGATTACCGGTCATTGAGCTGATCCTCGGTGCCAGGCAGCGGGTGCACCACGAAGTGTATGGACGTCATGGCGTATAACCCGGGGCTCCTCACGCCCCCACAAAGCCTGGCGACGGGGCCTTGTACCCTGTGTTACTAGCACGAACAATAATAATAATACAAAAAAAAAAAAATTATGAAAAAGAAAATGTCTGCTGGGTCTTGTTCAAGGCGGAGCCACGCACGCTGCTCGCTTTAAAAAAAAAAAAAAGAATAAGGTCTATAAAAGAAAAAAATAAAAGAGTCTACCGATACAATAAGGTGAACAATAAACCTCCTCTCCCTTCTACTATCTTGGGGGGTTTATATTCCCTCCACACGAAACAATATCCTATCGCGCTACAGTATCGGCGGATTCCCTCAACACGCAGCCGCCATCTTGCAGCTTCACCAGCAGTTTGTATCCCTCCTCTTTTGGTGGCCGCAGCTAAATTGTAAGCTGGGCATTGATTGGCCGATAACTTAGGGCGTCAGAGGCCGGGACTAATTATGAATGAAGCTCGGTGATTGGTCTCGACAGGACCAAGTCCTGCGCATGAACTATTTTTTTTCCTCCCCTCCCCCACTGTTTTTCTTTTTTTAACTCTTTCGGCCTGAGCAGCGGTGATGGGCTGTGACGTTATATTTTTTTTTTTTTGTAGGTGCACATACCTGAAGTGTTTTAGGGATTTGTTCATAGTTGATAAATAAGGTGAATATGAGTTAGCTAATTAAATGTTATCAATGCATATTCTGTTTAACAGTGTTTAGGTTAATGACAGCTACAGAAGCACCATCTTGGCACAGGTTTTTTTGTGTTACCTCTGCAGAGACTACACAGAGGCAATTGTAGGGACTTACCCTATTAAGCTAGGGTTGCCCCCTCAGCCATTTTTTTTACCAGCCACATATAACTTTTGCGGGATCCACTATATATGATTTCCACATACTGCAAAGAAGGCTGCAAAAGTTATATGTGACCGGTAAAAAATGACCGAGGTGCCTAACCTACATTCAGCTATCGTTTAAATTATGCTAATTTGGCCTTAACTTTGCAATGAATAAAGCCCTAAATGTCAGTGATATGTCATCCATAGTTGCCAACATCGGCCATGTTTCCAGGGACACATATTTGTTCCACATGCTGCAGAAAGAACATGCAAAGTGCAGCCCGGCAGCATGTAGGAATAATATACGCACAGGCACAATCCAATTAATTAATTATGGTAGGTTCTATGAGATCTCCACCCTGATTAATTAATTGAGTTGTGTCTGTGCGTATATCCATCCTACATACTGCCCGGCTGCACTTTGCATGCTCTTTCTGCAGCATATGGAACAAATATATGTCCCTGGAAACATGGCCGATGTTGGCAACTATGGTCATCCAATCGTTTCCTATCAAAAACGCCATGCCTGGATGGGAACCAGGGATAAAAAATAAAGCTGCTGGGAAGTTAGAGAGAAGAAGCCGTCGTCTCTATAAATGTGTGCCAGCCTAACACGGAGGGACGGATCAGTCATTTATTATTTCTACATTCTCAGGAACAACAATATTTGGGATTTATTTTTCAGAAATAAATTACATTCAACTGAAAACAAATGTGGCTGATTTTCGTGCCAACGTTTTGGCAGCCGAAGTCCAAAATGGAATGGTACCGTGATATACATGGCATGATAATATATACCATTAAAATAATAATTTTTTTTTATATTATTCATTTATTATAATGTTTTTTTATTATATTTCTATTACCATATATTTTATTTTAGGATATTTTATACAGTTTTATTTATTTATTTTTAATCTATTAAAATGTTATCTAATTTCGGGAGGACTTTGGCTTTTTTCGCAATAGCCATATTTCTGTAATAGCTGTGGTCCTTCAAAAATGGCATAGAAGTCTATGGGGAGCAGCCAGGCTACCATTTCAGCAACCAGACTCCTGAAGAGCTTAGCTGACTAAATGTCAGCACGAAAATCGACCACATCACATTGGTCGATTTTTACGCCAAGATCACTTCAGTGGTCTCTGAGTAGCCGAATTTAAGGGCTACTAGGATCACGGAAGGGAGCTTCCTGAGTCGACCAGACATTGCCCAAGTCAACTAAATATAATATTTAGGTGATACTGTCACTTTAAGACCTACACAACCCACACCTAAGTGTAGATTACGTTTATCTACGTTAAGTTGCATGGCCAAGGAAGGATACAGAAGTTCGAGCGTTACCTATGTCATCTAAGTCCTCTGCTGGTTATTATTGTACATGGCGTTTTTCTGCTCCCAAAGGAGTGATTCTCCCTGTATGTTGGCACACACCACTCCTTTATACTGGACTACTGTAGCCAACCACCAGAGAAGAAGAAAAGTGATAGCTGGTGAGATTGTGTGTGGCCACTTAGGACTTTTGGTCCTTTCACCTTTTTCTATATTTTTACAGTTCTTTTCACCTATCCTAAGGCCATAAGGCTATTCTATACTGTATGCAGAACCCCCCATCTACACATGAAAGACTGCTTAATTTCTGGAATTAACTTTTTGTTACAAGATGAATTTTTTTGTATATTGTGTATATATTTGTATGTTTATACTCACAATGTGTGGTTAAGGAAGTGGTTTTTGTTATATATCCTGATGTTAAGATGTATTTTATCAACCACATCTGAATATATCATTATATTTGTTACTATCATACTTCTGATATATTTTCTATATATTGTTCTATATCCCATTTTTGTTTGCATTTTTTATTTTATTTTTTTGCATCTGTATACTTTTGTGCTGCTGCATTTTTTTTCATTTTTTTTTTTATTTTTTTTTGCTCTTTCTCTTTTGCCATTATTTTTTGCCTTTTGATTTTTTTTTCGTGTTTTTGGTTGCCATTTTTATCCAGCTTTTTGTTTATTTATATGTTTTCTGCTTCATATTTTTATCTGCTTGCTTTGTATGTTTTGTGGGTTGCTTCCTTATTTTTTCTATATTTTTTCCAGCTTTATTTCCAATTATTTTTGGCTCATCCCTTTCCCAGTCCTCCTTTTTTTCCCTTACATTTCAGTTGTTAGAAGACCAGAATTAAATTATTTTTGCCATACGTTTGTGTAACTGTGATTTTCTTTCTTTGTGTTCAGTACACCCACACAAATTATATATCATTTTTTTAAAGGACAGATGGGGCTTTCTTTTGATACTATTATTTTTATCATATGATATTGTGAAGAACCCGGGGAAGCATTAGGAATGTAGGCGCTTCTCTGATTGGTCATTTCTAGGCCACCTCCGTCAGCGGGTTCCCCATTGGCTTTCCTTGGTAAAGGAATTAAAAATGTCTGGTGCCGAAGTCGCCCGCCCCTTGTGCCCCGATTGGTGGCTGTCTTAGTGGTCCTACCACCGAGCCAGCCAAGGGGGCCCAGGTAAGTGATAGCTCTGACACACCGACTCTTGACGAACCACTTCCCTGGCCTCCCCCAGACGACTTTAAGACTCTGACCCTGACTGATGCCACCCTACGTAGGTATCAGGAAAGGGCTGACTCAGGGGTGATAGGCAGTAACTCTTATCAGATTGTGTGGAGGGATGGGTTGTTGTATCGTTCTAGCCCCAAAACCCCCACTTCCAAGTATCCCGACTCCAACTTGTGGTCCCTGTTTCCTATAGACTCACGCTGCTCACCTTAGCCCACGAAGCCCCCTTAGCCGGACACCTAGGGGTCCGAAAAACTATCCATAGGCTGACCAAAACGTTCTTCTGGCCAGGGTTGTCCCAAACGATAGCGACCCATTGTCGCACCTGTGACATCTGCCAGCGAGTGGGTAAGCGTAACGATACCTCCCGAGTCCCGCTCCAGCCCATGCCGCTCATAGGCGAACCCTACCAGTGGGTCGCAGTAGATATTATCGGACTCCTGGCCAAACCCAGTAGAGGTGGGAAGAGGTATATCCTCACGGTGTTAGATTTTGCCACCCGGTATCCTGAGGCCACAGCACTGCCCAGTATCACGGCAGAAAGTGTAGCGGACGCCTTAATAAAAATATTTATCCGAATCGGGTTTCCACCAGGAAGTTTTGTCTAACCAAGGCACCCAATTCACGTCTGAACTGCTTCTCCAAGTTTGGAAACCACCCTCAAGCGAATGGACTCCACAAGAAATTCAATGGAACTTTCAAGCAGATGTTGCAACAATGTTTCCATGGTTTTATTTTTATTTTTTTCAAGTAAAAGGGCAATAACCAGTACTAGTGTTTTTTTTGTTTCCTAACCATTTTCTCCTACAGTGACCTTTTGACCCCAACCTTAACCCTAACCCTAAATTTACCCCCACCCCTTAATCTAACCCTAATTCTAACCCTATCCCACCTGTAACCCTAAATATAACCCTAACCCTAATTGTAACCCTAACCCTAGATCTTGGGTTAGCTTTTTCCTTTTATTTATTAACATTTTTTTTTTTTCAAACTGTAATGTTGCAGTCAAGCAACAGTTTCAGAGCGACAGAAGAGTTTTTTTTTTTACTTCTTCTGTCGCTCTCTGCTGCGCACGCCGTATTGGAGGAGCATGCTCCGGGCCATTATTTCCCTCCAAGAACCCCAGTGATGGAGGGTTCCGTCCCAGGAAGTATCAGCAATGAGTCAGATAGGCCACACAATCCAATCCTGTGTAGGGCAACCACACTACCATGTTAAACCTGGACACCTATGGAAAATGCTTGTGTTGTGCTGCTTAAATAAAAAGAATAGTCCACATGCAACAGTATCCCAACTACTACACCATTAGATTCTGTATCATAAACTGTAACGCTGGATCCAAAATGAAAAGGCTGAGTGGGTTAGAAGATAACTACCGCCATGGTAAGAAAGTGCTCAGCTTTAACTGGGATGCTTCTTTCCACGGATCAGTATACAGTATAAACAGCGATACACACAAAAAACAGCGGCACTCCTCACACAATGAGAATAAAAAGGAGGAAATCCATAAATAGGTGCTTAGTACTAGCTGATATTTATTCACTGATAAATACAACCCAGGAACTGGACAGTGCACAACGAATGTGCAAATCGTGTGAAGAGTGCCGCTGCTATTTGTGTGTCTCACTATTTTTACTCTATGTTGTGCTGTACAGGCTGGAAAAAAAGACTTATCTACATTTTGGCAATAACAGCCCTAGTTTTTCCATTTATCATAAGCACCCCTGAAAAAAACCCCTGCAATGTCTAATTGTGTAGCTGCCGGGCAGTAAAGACAAGTGAACCCTGGAGCACTCACAGCCATGCAAACAGGGCTAGACTGATTTCATTTTCAACTTTGTATTGCAACTTGCTTCCCTTCGGTTTTTAGTTAATAGCAATTTTTATTGCTTTTCACTCGAAGGGAGTTTGAGATGGCAGAGCAAGATGGGCATTGCCAAGGTGGGGGCAAAGGTAGGTCGAGTTTCCTTTAGTGAATAGGTTGAGGAGCTCGACTTGGGAGGTTGACTTTTAAAGTGAAAGTTGACCTCCGAGGTTGACTTCCTCGCACAATACTCAACCTTTAGTAAATAGACCCCTCTAAGATGTTAGTGTGATTCATAGGTGGCATGGGGCATTTAATGGTCAACAGTACACACTATTGTGCTTTTTCTTCCCCTTTCTGTATACCGGGTCCGAAAATCTGGGCATTTTTTACATCTTGGAGAGTATAAACAGTTTTTTACAAGAAGAATCCTTGTAATATAAGGAGCACATTGGTAAAGAGCTCCTGTATTGATTTTTTTTGTATATAATGTACAGTGTAATAAGGCTTTCTCACCCTTATCTAAAGTGGAATTGCAGTGCAGTAATATATATTATGCCACTGTATCAAATATACTGATTTTTCAGACAACTGTCAGTCAATAGACTTGTGACAGCAATAGTGATCTCATAAGTAACTGATGATGTCATAAAATCCTATATATATATGCTAGCCCACGTCTCTTTCTTTCTTCCTTACTGGTGTTTCAGCAATGAGTGCGTGTAACAAAAACCTTGAAACATCATGCTGATTTGTTAGTTCTGTTTTCATTTCGCCAACACCTATAAGTTACACTGACTGGTTTTAGAGGCAGAGATGTCTTTCTACAAAACACATTCTTGTCCGTATACCTGTATGGAAGTTATGAGGAGAGACCTAAGGAATATGGAGAGAGACATGAGGAACAGTATCAGACACATTGAAGATTCCCACCACCACTTTGGAGGTCCCTGTCCTTTGCATGACCAGGACGATCCAATGTAATGTACAGTTATATTATTTACTGTGTCGGGAAACAGGAGTAAACACCATTAGACTTAGCAAAATACTGAGAATACTTTACATAGTCATTAAATGGTTAAGTAGCAAATGGATACATTATTCCATTGAGAAGTACGTGCTTGTATATTGCTCATGTTACTAAATGGTAGTGGCAAAGGATAAAGCCTTGTGCTCCATTCATTAGATGGGTTGCAGTGCATGTATTTATGAATCAAGATGGTGTGTACAGACAATATATCTGTGTAAATCTTGGCTATTTTGTTCCCCTGAGGTTCTTTCAATCGCTAGCATTCAACCAAAACAGGGAAAGAGCAAGGATATTGATGCAGAGGTAGCCAGAATTTTTCAAAGTGCCCTGTAAGCACAGTATTTGACGGTTCTTTTTGACTCTCAGATATGAAGTGCACCGCAAGACGCAAAAGTACTATTTACCACCCAAAACTATTAGAATTTTTCAAAGTGCGCTGTAAGCACAGTATTTGACGGTTCTATTTGACTCTCAGATGTAATACATGTAATGCTATTGCTATTCTATAAACCGAAATAGAGTCCCCATTCATACGAATAGGTCAATTAACCCATTCGTATGAATAGGGACTCTATTTCGGTTTATAGAAAGCCAATAGCATTACATGTATTCCATAAACCTGAAAATCTATAAACCTAAAGACATTCGTTTTATAGACTTTCGGTTTATAGAATAGCAATAGTATTACATGTATTCTATAAACCGAAAGTCTATAAACCGAATGTTGTTCGGTTTATAGACTTTCGGCTTGTGGAATACATGTAATACTATTGGCATTCTATAAACCGAAATAGAGTCCCCATTCATAAGAATTTCTTACGAATGGGGACTCTATTTCGGTTTATAGAAAGCCAATAGCATTACATACAATGTAATCGCCGAACCCCGAACTCCAACACGGACATACAGTGAAAATAATTTTAATATACAAAAATGCAAAAATTAATACATATACATAAGTCAGAAAAAAGCATTACCAACTAAAATAAAATCATAATTAAAAGAAAAGCACATGGATTAGAATATAATATTTAATAAGGGCTAGACCCAAAAAAAGTGCATATAGATCAAAGCTTAAAATACAATACCACTGAGTATTTAAAAACACAGATGGATAAAGTAAAATGCCACATATATATACCTTATAACAAACATTTGTAATAAACCCTGGCCGGGAGAATATGGAGAAACTGTAAAATGCAACGCGTTTCTGGAGAGGTCCTTTCTCAAGCAGGAACAGGCGTCTCCTCCAAAAGTCTGTATATGGAATATGTGAAAAAAGCCCCTTAAATAGGTGCCCACGAAAGAAGTAATACGCTATGCTGGGTCCCCGTACGTGACCACAGACCTGCTGATCACATAGCCGGCATAGCGAACAGCTGGTGTGAGTCACGGAGGGGGAACCGCCCACTAGACACACCTCTGCCTATAGACTTGTGTCAAGTCTATTATTTATATATTTATTGCGATCGCTGTCCATTTCCCTACTTTATTTGTTCAACTTTTTCAGTACTTAAAAAGTATCTAATTTTGCTTGTTTTGTACCCACTTAAGGCAGGGCTTGACAAATGTATCTGAGGTTTAGGAGCCAGCTAAAATATCTAGGAGCCAGACAACCGCACATAAACACACGCAGTCACAGACAGACACACATAGTTAATCAGTCACAGGTTTTTTTTTTTTTTTTAAGTCAGACACATATATACACACACACACACACACATCCAGTCAGACACATATATACACACACACACACATCCAGTCAGGCACATATATACACACACAGACACATCCAGTCAGGCACATATATACACACACAGACACATCCAGTCAGGCACATATATACACACACAGACACATCCAGTCAGGCACATATATACACACACAGACACATTCAGTCAGGCACATATATACACACAAACACATCCAGCCAGGCACATATATACACACAAACACATCCAGTCAGGCACATTTATACACACAAACACATCCAGTCAGACACATTTATACACACACACAAACACATCCAGTCAGACACATATACACACACACAAACACATCCAGTCAGACACATATACATACACACACACACACACGCACACACAAACACATCCACATCCAGTCAGACACATATACATACACACACACACACACACACACACACAAACACATCCACATCCGGTCAGACACATATACACACCAACACATCCAGTCAGACACATATACACACACACACACACACACACACACAAACACATCCAGTCAGACACATATACACACACACACAAACACATCCAGTCAGACACATACATACACACACAAACACATCCAGTCAGACACATACATACACACACAAACACGTCCAGTCAGACACATACATACACACACAAACACATCCAGTCAGACACATACATACACACACAAACACATCCAGTCAGACACATACATACACACACAAACACATCCAGTCAGACACATATATACACACACACACAAGGCAGAAGGGTTATTTTTTTAAAGGGAAAAAAAGCTCACTTATCAATGTTCCCTCTCCCTGCTATAACACATCAATGCGGGGGTGGGGGGGGGGTGCGCGTTCCAGCCTCAATGCGGGGGGGGGGGGGGGGGAGGCGCGAATTCCAGCCCAGTGGCAGAGAGCAGCTTTGCTTTCCTGCCGAGCTCCCCGGTGATCAGAACTATATCGGTGCGCGAGAGGGCGGAGCAGGAAGTCTGTGTAGCCGGTGCACTCACTCTGCTCCCTCGCACACCGCTAGATAAAAGAGAAGAGAAAAACCTATCCTACTGCCAAGGCACCATGCGGGGCTCACGATACCCGGGCGCCAGGTCGGATTTCCTGGTCGCCATGGCGACCTGGCGCCCAGGGTTTGTCGAGCCCTGACTTAAGGAGATACACCATATTTTCTGAGCACTTACTCCTTAGGATAAGGTGCCATTTTGTTCTCACTTTATTTCTAAACCATATGCATAAGCTTTTAAGGGTTTTTATTATTAATTATTTATTCATTTTCTTCTTAATTTTGTAATATCAGCACTGTATAATTTTTCTTTATTAACACTGGCATATTATTGGGCAAATTGGCTGTGGCTTATTTGTGGAAAAATAATACTGGCATATTATTGGGCAAATTGGCTGTGGCTTATTAATGGCAAAATACTAGCATATTATTGGGCAAATTGGATGTGGCATACTAGATGGCAAAATAATACTGGCATGTTATTGGGAAAATTGGCTGTGTCATAAATTGGCAAAATAACACTGGCACATTATTGGGAAAATTGGCTGTGGCATATTAATGGCAGAATAAAACTGGCATATTATTAAGCAAAATATCTGTGGCATATTAATGGCAAAATAATACTGGCATATTATTGGGCACATTGGGTGTGGCATATTTATGGGCCAGCTAACACTGGCATATTAATGGGAAAAGTCTGGCTTATTTTAATTGGCAAAGTGATGCGGTTGTATGGTCTGTGGGACATTGATACTGTAGCATGCCAAATCGTGTAGGTGCAATATGAGTGCAAGCCAAGTGCTCTGGGTGCAATATAGGTGCATGACAAGTTCTGTGGGTGCTGTATGGTGTGTCAAGTACTTTAGGTGCAATGTGAGTTCAGAGGAAGGGAATAAAAACAAGGAATGCGATTTTTCAATAACATTTTTATTACATATGAATATAGTTGAATATAATATTAAAAAGTTCAAATAAATGCAACTAGTTATAGAGAGAGAGAGATGTCTGTGTGTATAGATATTTATTGTTTTAGAATTGTACAACTGTCACCTCGCGGGGCTCCCGTGTGTTAAATAATTAATGACGGTCCCATGTTTGGCATATTTATTGGGCCCCCATGTGTTGTATAATTAAGGGGCTCTTTTGTGTGGCTTTATTTTAGGGAATTTGTGTGTGGCATAACTATGGGGCGCTTGTCTGTGGCATAACTATGGGGCGCTCGTGTGTGGCATAATTAAGGGGCTCCTGTGTGTGTGTGGCACAATTAATTGATTTCCGAGGTGAGGCATAATTAATGGGACTCCTGTGTGTTGCACAGTTGTGGAGCTCCTGTGCGTTGCATAGTTAATGGGCTCCTGCGTGTGGCATAATTTGTGGGGCTCCTGTTTGTGGCATCTGACTGGCATTACTAAGGAACCTGTTTGGCATGGTATTGGAGGAAATCCAGGGGGTGACACAATGAGTTACCACACCAAGTGACGCCAACCCTAGTGGTGCCTATGCTTGTCCCAGGCTTGCCCAGGGACAAAGTGATACGATTGGGTCTAAAATTCAGAACTTCATTTTCCTTTAAGAAAATCAAGCTACCTGAATAGACCCGTACATGATTGTTTGCTTCTATAAAACGATCACTTGGACTGAACTGCTTTACTCAGTCATATTTAGATATTGCTACATAGGTTAAATGAAAATGTAATGGAGCATAAAGCTCATTTGTGGGGCAAGGTTCTAAACTTGGAACATTCTATTGGTTTCCTTGGTGATTGCCCCACTTCTAAACTCTTACCCTAGAATTACTATTTACAATTAAGTCTCAATGTATTTGGTAAACTCTCCTATTTCTTTCAGGTCATTAGCCAAACTGAACAAAACATTTGACACATCACAATCCACAAATAAAATGTTCATAGCTACACTGAAGCTGGATGGATTTACCCCTGATGAAGTAACTGTGAAGGTGAAAAAGGGGAAGGTTATTGTCTCTGGAAACCATGAGGAAACTTCTGATGACCACCATGGAACGACAGAATACAGATCCAAGAGGTTCAGCAACCAGTACAACCTTCCTCCATCCGTGGATGAAGCGCACGTGAAGCAGTCCTTTGAAGATGGCAGGACACTGAAGATTGAAGCTCCTTTCTGTGAACCAAGGTGTAAAGACAAGTATAACTGATGAAGAGAATGTAAACCAATGTACCGGATGGTTAATGGCATTTACTGAAGAATATAGAATCAGAAGTGCTGCCCAGGAAGATCCTTGTGTAACTTAAGATGTGTCATTTTGTCTCGTACCTTAAAACATTAAAATAAATCTGGCATCTGAAGATTATTGGTTTACTTCTGTATGAGAAGGTGTTCTCAAAGTTTAAAGGGGTAGAAGACTTTGAAGCTTAGAACCTAATTTTTTTTTATTTTTTTTTTACATTGTATGTAGTATGTAGAACACGTGGCATGTACTTTAGATATTTAATATTTCACATGAAAGTTAGAGATGAAAAGTCTCCCAGCGTCAGCTCACATGCCAGTAGCCTGAGCTGTTTGGCTGAATCGGACCCACCTACTTTGGAAGTTACATTCCATTTTTTCCATGCCAGCACCGATATACTGGTCTGGCAGATCCAGGGAGGCAGGGAGGTCAGCGGGGCAAGGTGCCTGGCCACCTGTGCTTCTTCAGTTATAATGGCTGGTGTCTGTGACTGCAGAGGACAGACACCAGCATCTTTTTCCCATGGGTGTAGCACCATGAGCGACACATCTTGGTGCCATGAGCGACATATCCGTTCCCACACAATGAGGCCCTAACCCATTTTTTTAAACCTTAACTACTATATAACTATATGGCCCCAAACAGCCTCTCAGTGCCATCTTAGCCCCTAAAATAGCCTCTCTGTGCCATCCTGCCCCCAAACAGTCTCTCTGTGTCATCTTGGCCCCTCCAAACAATCTTTTTGTGCCATCCTGCCCCCCTAAACAGTATCTCTAGGTCATCCTGGCCCACAAAATAAGTTTCCCTGTGCCATTCTGCCCACCCTATACAGTCTCTCTGTGCCATCCTGGCCTCCCAAACAGTCTTCCCGTGCCATCCAAGCCCCCCCAAACAGTCTCTCTGTGTCATCTTAGTCGCCAGCTTACCTAAGCCATTCACCTTGATGTAAGGAACAAAACACAGACAGCTCAGCACTACTAAAGTGAAACTTTGCCTTGTTGAGCCGTCGGTGTTTTTTCCCTTATATCGTGGAGGACTTGTGGCGCCTGTATCTCTCTCCCTTCTTGCAGACAGACCCAGTGCAGGAAATGTGATGTCACTTCCTGCATTATGGATCTGACTGTGCAACGAGAGAGTGCGAAAGAGCATCTCGTCTACACTCTCTGTGCAGCTAGCTTTAGTTGACAACCACAGCTAGCAGCATTTAAAGGGGTGTTTCAGAAGAGGCAAATACTTACCTGACAAGAATGGGCCATGAACCAGCAGGGTAACTAATAAACTGATGGAGAGAGTTACAACTGCACTGTCTGGATCTATGCCATCATGGAAGAAAAAAAAACATAGGGAAAATAAAAATGTCTGTGCGCGTGTCACATGTATACAAATATATGTATAATATAATGCTTACTACATAGGTGGGAGCATGCTGCAAGTATAGTGTAATTTACTATGCAGCGTATACAAAAAAAGCTGTCTGTGATTCTCACCCTAGTAAAGTCTGCAACAATTATATAAACCAGTGCTATGCATATTTCTGTAGATTTGTGTGTTTACAGTAAATGAGAAGAAAATTATAGCTACACAAACTGCAGAAATGTTAAAACATCCCATGCCAACCAATGGTAAGACATGGCCATAAAGTCGTGTCACTCAGGGTTTAATGCTTTGAGTCAGCTCTGTTGTTAAAATGCTGCAGCTGAACGAAAAAAAATAATGTTAAATTGCTCCCAACTAATTCATCACTCCATAATTGAGGGACCCAGTTCTATAACTGAAAAAAAATAAAAGTAGCTCCCATCCAATACAGCTGCTCCCTTTCAAATCAGCTCTTGATACTACGCAGTTTCGGGGCTGGAGTGCTAAAAATACTAGTGAAAGAACATTTCAGAATAGACTCTTCTTTTAAAAATAACTTTCTTCTGATCAAAGCAATATGTTCAACCAAGACCACTCACACATTTGAGGAAGCCCCACAGAGTGGGTGAAATGCAACAGGTTTTTGTGTATACAAAGAATACTTCCTCAAAAAAGTGAGTGAACATGTCTAAATTGTAAAAGCGCATTTTTCGTTAAATAGTTTTATATTTTTACTTTTTAAGGAAATAGTTTTCTGTTCCTTTAAGAGGTGCTTGGACCAGTCTATTAGCTATTCTGAGGATGTGGGGTCTAGTCAGTGGTGCTTATAGCAGCATCCAGTAGAAACACCATGAGGAAGGTGCATACTTTACTTGTTATTCTTATGCTACTGATAGCCTACATCTCCCATAATAATCTGGCAGTTAAAAGTCTGGCAAGGGTGCATGGGAGATGTAATCCTCCAATAGCTGGTAGGCAGTTTGACACCTCTGGCTTTCTGTAATTAAACTGCCTGTGGCTGGCAGACTATATTCAGATAACTAGATTTCACCACCCATTGTAATTTACTAATGTCTGTTGCTGGCATAGAATATGCTGGTAAATGTACCAGTACCTGCAGTGAGCAGACTGTATGATAATAACTAACATACATGGCACTGTGAAAAGTGATGAGGAGCATGTACGGCAATGTTAGTTTTGCAAGCAATATTGTAAATAATCTAGCACTGCCCCTCCTGAGCTCAGACTCTGGATGCACCCCAGGATCAGAGACACTCAGTTTAGCAGCATCAAAAGAAATGTGCAGGTGTGTAAAGATGTGCTTAAGATAGTAATAAAACAGTGTTATGGTTTCCCCACCATGAGATATGATATAAGAAAGAAGGGTATACAAAATACATAGAATGGTACATGACAGTTGTAGCCTTGACTACCAGGCTGTATCTTTACCATAAATAGAACCACATGGCACAGATGTAGTGGGTAGAAAAGGCCACAGCCATTTTATTTATTATACATGTCATTGCCTCCAACCTTAACATAAACGTCATAATATAAATACAAAGATAAATATACAATATAAGGCAATGACAAACCCACATATTCGCACATATATGTCATAAATGACATGAACCTCATAATTAACCAATAACTTTATTAACATAGTTAACATAACAACCAAGGAAACATGTCCTGAACCAACTTGCTCCCCAGGGGTCCAATGTCCACCGAAATCCACTGCCAGGCAGACCTTCTGCCCATCCCACCATCAGGCTAAGAGCCCCCAGCTTAGCTCAGAACCTCTCTCGTTATCCATTTGATCTATGGCTGACTCCCGATATTCAAGCCATAGACACCCCTAAGGAGCAAGTTACCACCAGCTGTGACAACGTATGCTCCGACAAGTCCCATCCGATGCGACGCTGCATCTGAAACACAGAAGACAAGCGGCAGAACACAGAAATACCAAGTATGCAACCTAACGTCCTAATTTAGGGAGGGCGGGCGGGAAAATTCTGGTAGGGCAAAAAGATCTGAAGGTTTTCCCTTGTGTCCAGACCTAAATACCCTCTGATCCACACCCCCAACTCCTCCCTTAATACTTTACCACCAATAGATACAGCCTTGCTACAGCACAAGCTGTCAAGGCCCTCCTGCACCCAGGCGTCTCCGTGGGCTGCAATCTTAGTTGCACTCTCCCTTTGGTCTAATCCAGGGTAAACATGCAATGAAGGAAAACATACAACAGTGTAGTATATAGGACCAAACCATATAATTAAAAATAATATATTGCACTCACAAACTTTAAATACGTTAGTATTGAGCCTTGAGAGCAATAAAGAAGATCTCTTCTCAGTAGTTCTTATTTGCAGAGTATAGGGATCTACATGTAACGAAGAAACAAAGATCAGCATGTATGAGTGTAATCCAAATATTTAAAAGCAGCAAAAACCTTATGTGAGGGTTTGTTGGCTAGCATGCATTGGGCATCCTCTAGGCTAGACTTGGTATGCTCTCAACTAAAACAACATTTATATACACAATTTAATTAGAATTATTCCAATCATCTAAATACATTGTAATGGAGTGTCCTCCAAGGCTCATGTATTCTTCTGTTGTTGGAGGTTGGTCTGTCAGGCATAGCAGTCCCGGCGGCATGTTTTTAAATGGCGGAACTTCCACTTATGCAATATGTCACTTCCTGTATCTCACGCAAGTGGCGACATATCTTAAATGTGTAAGCATTTTCTATCTCCTGCCTCAAAATAATGTGGCAGTGCCCTTCCCGAGATCAGACTCTGGGCCCATTCCAAGGCCAGAGATACTTAGTTTAGATGAACAAGAGAGTTCATCTCAGAGCAGGAGCAGTGATAGAAAGTAGTTGTTTAAATTAGTTATTATTGATACATTTTATATCTGAAAAAAGGGTCTACTCAATTCTTTGATTCAGCTGCATTGGTGAATTTTTCCAACTCCGCTACTTTGGCCTTGAGTTTGAAATTCCCATCTCAGTTCCCTGCAACTCTCTCTTTATTGAATCGACCCTTATGAGAACATTTTTACCCTTACACCAAGTTGGGATGTTGTTATTTTTTGAAGTTTTCTCTTTGTAATAAGAGCTTATTACACAAATGCAAAAACAACAATAGAGGTGAGGCGCAACATTATATATCTGTAATATACTGGAACAGAAATATTTTAATATCAGCTGCTCACTTACAAGTGTACCACCAATATATACACTTTAAACTGAGTGAATGAAAATAAAAGGAGAGCTAAAATGTAAACAAAGTAACTAAAAAAGGATGGTATTTATGTTTGAGTGAAGTAATTTCAACAAAGAATAGATATGGGGATAAAACAAGAGAAAAATAAGGCACATCATAGTATATTACTCAATGAAGTTGGTGCTCAAATATGGGTGGTATGTATCGCATGCCAAAAAAAACCCCAAACACCTTTGCTCCAAGGGTCCTCAGTGTAATTGGGGTTATACTCCTTTAAGAATGTGGTCTTGTAGCAATTTTCCAGTGGCAGAGAATGCTTTTCAACTCATTGTATATAAAAGGAGAGAAGCAAAAATATACGTGTCCGTTTACATAACCCAAGAAGCAAAAACAGTTTGAGATCAATTCGAGGCTGGCTCAGGAATCTGATCGATGGAGATCCACTTGGGGTTCACATACAGTATGGTAGGGTTGGGGGTAATTGCTTTCAGTGGGCCTTTAATTAGGCTATTCAAGTTCGTATGATATAATATAGAATTTTCAATTTTTTGCAGTCCATTGGGGGTTATGTATTAAAGGGATCTAGTGCCCAAAATGCATCTTCCAAAATTTAATGCATATAAATGTGCTTTCAAATGCATGTTTTAAATTTTGCATTGCTTAAAATATAAAATGCTTAAAGCTAGATGAAATTATAAAATTACAGCAGTTTGCAAGAAACCAGGACTGCCCACACTAGCTGAGTAAAAGGAATTTACTTTTTTTTTTTTTTTTTGCAGCAGGAATCAATGAGAATAATGCCATTCAAATAAATGGAATATCCTGTCTCTCAGGATGTCATCAGACAATGTGTACCTACTGTGCACAAGAGCAAGGTCACTAAGAGGCCACACAATATAATCAATTTGGTGAGCACAGGAATTGTCTAACTGAAACAAAACTTTATATCCTCAGTGTCCATAACATCAGTTCTGCCGCACCTGCAGTAAACATGCAGAGTAATCACTGGGGAGGACTTGAGTCAAATATTAAAAATGTTATTTATGCAGAATGCCTGCATCAAATCACACTGGAAAAATAGCCTTTGCACTATGCAAGCAGTGATCTTCACCAAAGTGAGTTTGGGAAATAGACTGTCCCTTCAAGCACCATTATATGACATAATAGTGAAGCAATGAGTAGAACATTCCATTGGTTTCCATGGTAATGTCCCCACTTTTAGAACCTTGCACCAGAATTCTCTTTATAGATCCCCCCAACAATCTCTAGTCTAGATGCACTCTCCAGAGCTATTTCAGACAGACTATCACATGGCAGAGTCAGGGTGATACTGTGCTTGTCCGAGCAGCTGTTCTCATTTTGAGCTATGAAATAACTTGACGTGCTATTTTGAATATGCCCTGTGAGGACAGACAGTTCTCTGTGTCACTTATCCACCACAGCAGATGCATTATTCGTATGCATTGTGAGTGAATGATACGGTGCCACTGTAAACCAATCCCAAGCAATGATGTAGACATGTGCACTTAGTTTGGATGTGGGCGAGGCAATAACAACCAATTGCCAGCGTACACAGAGGCAAGTGTGCGGTGATTGGATGTTGGTAAACCCCTGACACATTGCTGCCAGAGCTAGAACATTTTAATGGCTACCAATTGAAAAGAGTTATTGCACAGGCCAACTGCTGCTGAAATTCCCGGGAAATGTACAGTTTCATCTGTAATGGTTTATTAACTTAAATGGACTCCATCCCCTAAACATTGTTTATAATTTAACCACTTCTCACTTGTAAGACGTTCTATGCAGTATTACTTTTTAGTGAAGGGCAGCACAGAACGTCCTGCATTTAACAGCTCCCCAGGCCCCCACTGTGCACTTAACAGGGTCCCCACTCTGAGTAGCCTCAGTATGACACAGAAAAGGTAGCTGATGCTCCAAGTGAGCTCCAGCTTTATTTTATTTTAAAGCAAAAAAACCTGCAGGATAGCATAGACCGTCCTGACAGTAACAGCTCATGGTGGCTCTCCATGAGCTGTGTTGTGGATCCCGCTGCAGGCAGTTGCAGCGGCATCCCCAGTGTCAGATGAGGCCACTTTGAGTGACCCCAGTCTGACATACACAATGTAGCGACGCTTAAGGTGAGCGCCGGCTACATTTCATCAAAGGCCTGCGTGCCCAAACTTCCATGTTCGGGCACAGGGCCGGCCTTAAGTTTTCCGGCGCCCTGTGCGGGCTTCCCCCCTGGCGCCCCCGTCTCTTTTATCCCCCTATGTATGTGTCTCTCTCGCTTCCCGTGTTTGTCCCTTTCCTCTTCCTTGCCATGTCTGTCTCTCTCTTACTCCCCCATACCTGTTCTCTCTCTCTCTCCCCCCTGTTCTGTCTCTCCCCCTGGCCTGTTCTATCTCTCTCCCTCCCTGTTCTGTCTCTCTCTCCCCCCATCTCCCTGTTCTGTCTCTCTCTCCCCCCCCATCCCCCTGTTCTGTCTCTCTCTCCCCCCCCATCCCGCTGTTCTGTCTCTCTCCCTCCCTGTTCTGTTTCTCTCTCCCCCCCATCTCCCTGTTCTGTCTCTCTCTCCTCCCCATCCCCCTGTTCTGTCTCTCTCTCCCCCCCATCCCCCTGTTCTGTCTCTCTCTCTCCCCCTCCCCCTGTTCTGCCTCCCTCCCCCTCCCCCTGTTCTGCCTCTCTCCCCCTCCCCCTGTTCTGCCACTCTCCCCTCTCCCCCTGTTCTGCCTCTCTCCCCTCTCCACCTGTTCTGTCTCTCTCTCCCCCCTCCCCCTTTTCTCTCTCCCCCCTTTCCATTGCCTGCAAAAGTGGATCCAGGGAGGGGGAGGAGCTAACTGGCTGAGAGGTGTAGCTCTGCCCCCACCTTGTGAAGCGGAGCAGTGTCTGCTTCACGGGGAGCCACGGGTAGCAAGGGAAAGTGCTGCTAGGCTCCCCATGCTTAATGCAAGCACTTTCTCTTGCTGCCCGTGGGTCCTCGTGAAGCAGACGCTGCTTCACAGGGTGTGGGCGGAGCTACACCTCTCAGCCAGTTAGCTTGTCCCCTCCCTGGATCCAGTTGAGCTTGCCGAGCAGAGGGGTGGTGAGGGGAGACCTTTTGATCTCCCCAATCCAGTGCCTCTACCGGCTTTTTTTTTTTTAAGCGGCAGGCGGGCGCCCCCTGGGGTGTTGCGCCCTGTGCACTCGCACAGGTCGCACACCCCTATGGCCGGCCCTGTTCGGGCATGCCTCCGCAACATCACACGTGACGTCGGGAAGTATTGAGGCTTTTTGTCAGGGACCTACAAGGCTTTTAGAGTCCCTAATTGGGTCTCTGCCTATTAAGGGCTAAAAAGGGGCTAAAATTTGCTCCTTTACAAAAGCCGGATAATTTTTCATTGTTTATAGATGCCCAAAAGTTTATGAGGAAACTGACCCCTAAAAGATATTTTATAAAACATAAGGATAAAAAAAATTAGCGGTGAAACAATTGACGATGGTTTTATCCATTCAGCCCTCAGACCACAATCTAAATTTTATCCCACTTGGGACAAGGGTGAACATATAGGTGTCTTTGAAGACCTACTCACCACTGAATTCGAAAAAATTTGCAGACTGCAGAACAAACGTCCTAATTTAACCAAACGGGAATTAACTACTCTAAGAGCCCTAAAAGAGAAACACAATATAGTCGTCAAACAGGCGGATAAAGGGGGAGCGATAGTCATCATGAACAGAGCTTACTATTTAGAAGAAGCCTTTAGACAACTCAATGATAAAGAGACGTATACAGAATTAAAAAGTGACCCTACTCTACAATATATATTCGAGGCCAGAACTATGCTGATAAAAGGCATAGAACAAGGAGTCCTAACCAAAAAGGAGTACTCTTTTCTTTATAGAGAACATCCCAAGATAGCTATTCTATACCTTTTACCAAAAATTCATAAAGATCCGCTGAATCCACCTGGAAGACCAATAGTCAGCGGTAGGGTCAATTTACCCGGATAAAACGGAATTGTTCCTCCAATGATGATTATATATGACAGACTACCATTTTGAGAGAAAAATCTTATCCTTCTAAACTACTAGATGATAGTGTAAAAGGCGTGATTTTTGAGTGTGCAAAATGTGTAGGGATCAACCGAGGCAAACATTGGATTTTACCATCAGTGTTAGTGGAAAAACCTACATTATTAAAGATTTTAAAAATTGTAATACCAGCAAAATGGTTTATCTCCTCCAGTATCCCTGCGGCGCCCAATATGTTGGGAGAACTATAAGGCCGCTTAAGAAAAGCATCCTAGAACACCTAGGTAGTATCGTGAGTGAGAATCCTAGATTGATTAAATGCAGTGTCCCAAAACACTGCAAGCAATGCACTTTGATTTCGTTAGATAAATTATTGTGTATAGGGATTGAAAAAATTGTTCCACACTGAAGAGGGGAAAATGTCACTAAAGGAAAAGAGACCAAGTGGATTTATGAATTGAAGACAAAAGGTAGAGACTGACTTAATGTTGATTTAGATATCATGTCCTTTTATGATTAATATGTTCAATTTTTATTAGCTTTTTTAATTCAAATTAAAATCAGTTTTGAATCGATTGATTATTTATTTTTATTTTTTTCATGCTTTTGTTTTTATTTTTTATCCAATTAAATACCCATTTTTTAAATTAATTTTTTAATTAATTGTTTATCAGTGTGTTATGCTACTGTATGTCCCCTTGGTCTCTCCCCTCTAGAAGTATGCCTTTGGTGTCTTTTGCACATATTGTTCCTTTTTTTATGAAAAAGTCGTTCTATATTTGTACTAGTTATAATTTTCTTTCTCTTTTCTCTAGCCTTTTTTATAATGTTTATATTGTCCACAATGTTTTTTAACTGCTTTTTAATAGATATGTCTATTGTAATATGTATGTTTACTGTAGCATGTGTAAACCGTCCTGATTCATTTTAATATCGAAGCGCCAGACCTTTAGGCATTAGAAATTGCCATAGAAACTAAGGACGCTTCGAATAGAAGGTCCTTCCGATAACGACGGAGACAGGCGATGTGATACGTCATCCGCACAAAGGACGCCTTCCCTATAGGCGTGTCAGAAGGAGGATCTCTTTGCTGACGTTGGTTTTCTCCGTAGAGAGTCACATTAAGTTTGGCGTCATCAGGAAGTCTGTGGACGTCGCGTATGGGCTGTCCTGCACTAATGTATGTGTGTATATATATCCGGACTTTGGACTCGCAGGTTATGTGTACATTCCGGCGAAACGCGTTGAGGTGTAGGCAGATCCAGCCATTGATGATATTCCAGCCACTTGCTCCATCCTGATGTACTTTCATGTTGTGATGGCAATCTCTACTCGATTTATACTTACCACCAGTTTGAGTTTTCCTTGTATTAGGGGCCAATATATTTTTCGATATATCTGGTCATACACATGTTTGTGTTTTTGTTGTGTGTTTTTTTTACAGAAATCAGATTAAAATTTGGAAGAATATTACTCTTCATTGCAAAATATATTTTTATTCACGTATCCACTATTATTGCGCCATTCTGCGTTCGTTTTTATGTATATTGTTAAAGTATTTTGGAGATTACTTCAGAAGGCAGCATTGTTGTGGTACAGCAAGTATTATTATTATTATTGATCAATCTGCACGGGGCCATTTTGCACATTTATCTTTTTTGCACTATTAATACATGCTTCACAGGATACACTGGTATGTACTATCAAAAGCATATGCCAGTTTATCTTCACACAAGACACACGACTAGTTTATTTACATATCAAGCCACAGATGATGTAATTAATGTAAATGTTTTCCTAAAGTGGGCCACATTATTAGAAAATGCATATGTGTGCTGGACGGCTTTTCATTTTTTGTAATGGTAAGAGATTGCTTGTAAGCCACATACAAAAGTTTTGTTATTTAGAAGTAAAAGCATCCCATGATGATCAACAGCGCCCTTGCTCCTTATCTGTAAGCTAGGGTAAGGGTCCATCCAAAAAAATCTAAAAGAATCCACCCTATTCCCAAAGCATCTGCCCTCAATGGAGGGCAGGGATTTCAAATGACTGCAGGAGACCAGATGTCTCCTGCAGTCATTTGAAATCCCTGCTAGTTTTGAAAATCCTGCCAATTATAGGGCTGGGACAGGGAGGCTTCTGATTGGCTGATAGAGTCAGCCAATCAGACGCCTTCTGCAATCATTTGAAAATGCTGCGATTTCATTCTGCTCCTGCCCTTTAAAGGCCCACCCTTACGAAAAAGACCTGCACGTTTTTTTTTTAAATTTTTTTCCTGGCCCTGATTTTTTATTAAGAATTCAATTTGAGTATCCCTTATCTGAAAATCCATTATCCAAAATGATCAAAAATCTGATTATTTTTTTCGATAAGGGTCAGTACAGATGAGAAATATTCACCTTCCTGAAACCCCGTTGTGAAGCTCCATTGGTCCTCCGTCTCAGGCACTGTGGAAGCATGCAGTCATGGGAAATGTAGTTCCCACAGCGCTGCAAGGGGAGGGACTACCACGCTGGCTGGGTAAGTGCCTGACTGGGGATAAAAACCAGCCCTGGAAATAAGTGTATATCAGCCACATAGTATAACATTATTATTCCAGCCCCATAGCATAACATTATATTATATTCTTGTTCATAAAAATGGGAAAATTATGCATTTTAAAGAACATTTGAAGAGTGTATTGTTGATAGATACATTGATACATGCCCCTGCAAAGGGCAATATTTTCCCCTTAAGTATTAACAAGGTTATATTTCACACACTGCCCTGATATAGCGTATTTGCTCGAATATAAGACAAGGATTTTTCAGAGCAAATGCTCTAAAAAAGACCCATCGTCTTATATTTGAGGTCGTCCTATAGTCTGACCTTAAATCGAGGTCAGACTATAAGACATGGATCCAGGTCCCCCGCAGATCTGCAGGGGATCTGGATCCCCCTCGCTAACAGGGGGTGGATGTCTGCGCTATACCGGCTGTCCGTCATAATGGACGGAAGTGTCGGGCAGCATGGAGGATGTCTGCACGTATCGTGCAGACACCCCCCGGCTGCCCCCACTAGGCACCAGGGAGAGATACAAGGTGAGGGGCAGGCAGGGGGGCAGAGAAAGACAAGGTGAGGGAGGGAGGCAGAGAAAGACAAGGGGAAGGGGGGAGAGAAAGACAAGGGGAGGGAGGGGGTGAGAAACACAAGGGGAGAGAGACAAAGGGAGGGAGGGGGGAGTGAGAGAGAGAAAAGTTTGAGGGGAGGGAGAGAGAACGCGGGGGGGGGGGGAGAGGCAGCATTGGCACATAAAAGGAAATAAAAACAAGAAATGCATTTTTTTAATATCATAATTTTTATTAAATATTAAAAAGCAATTTACATGTGAATATATACAAGTTTTTTCCTATAGGGTAGTCTTATATTCAGGATTTTAGTTTTTTTCCTTAAGGAATATCCAAAG
Source organism: Pelodytes ibericus (assembly GCA_036172795.1). Lineage (NCBI taxonomy): Eukaryota > Metazoa > Chordata > Amphibia > Anura > Pelodytidae > Pelodytes > Pelodytes ibericus. The sequence continues at coordinate 34,085,896 of CM069859.1, read as the reverse complement.
TTTGGGTCATCTTATATTCGAGCAAATACGGTATACCCCATGCACAGGGCAAAACGTATGGCCCAGAATGTACACAAAGTTATATGAATTACCCTGTGCATGTGGTATATATCAGGGTTGTGTGTGAGATATAACCCTGCAAATATACTGATTTACCCCAGCACCCAGATTGCACTCACAAGACTTGCCCCAGAATTTAACCCAGCACCCAGACTGCACTCACATGCCTTCCCCTAGCACCCAGGACTTACACTAGCATGCAGATTGCAATTACAGGATTTACCCCAGTCCCCACATTGCATTTACAGGACTTGCCCCAACATTCATGACTTAGCCAGTATGCAGACTGCATTCACATGACTTACTCCAGCATGCAGATTGCCCTCACAGGACTTACCCCAGGACTCATTGCACTCACTGGATTTCAACTGCATCTGTCGCAGCCAGATATTCTGTTTGATAAACGCACATATACATACACAGTCACACACTTACATGCACACTTATATACCCTTACACACAGTCACACTTACAGACACACAGTCACTCTTACAGACACACTCACATGCAGTTACACTTACAGACACACCGGTAGGCCAGTCCGGCCCTGGTGATGGGGCATGTCCTGGGTTGCTGCAGTAAGTCCTGAGTGTGCAATGTGGGTGAAGGGACATTTCCTGGGGTGTTGGGGTAAGTTTTGGATCAGCAATGTGGGTGATCGGGCATGTCCTGGGGTACCTGGGTAAGTCCTGGATCTGCAGTGTGAGTGATGGGGCATGTGCTGGGGTAAGTCCTAGTTGTGCAATGTGGGTGATGGAGCATGTCCTGGGATGCTTGGGTAATTTTTGGGTGTGTATTGTGAGTGATGGGGCATGCCCTGTGTGCTGGGGTAACACAGCTTGAGGGGATATTATTTATTTATTTGATCAATTATTATTTCATCATCACTGTGTGAGGTGGGGGTTAATAATGGGCCAGGGACACTAGACAAGTTCCTCGTCCTTTCCTTTTTTGGGGGCTGGGGGCCATTTGGTAGTACTACTTGCCTTGGCCCTGCCCCATATGCATTGACAGTGCCCACAGCATCGGCAGCTCCTGGCACAGTTTTTATGATATGGGGGGTAGGGCCATTAGGAGGAGGGGCAGGGCAAATGTGTTTCAGGGGGCATTTGATGAGCCCCTGGGACCCTGCTTAGATGCATCTCACCACTTGTAAAGGAGGCGAGTTACTGGAGGGGGGTTGGATGGCAAAATCAGACTCCCTTTGGCTTTTAGTGAATAGTGATATTTATTACATTTCACTAAAGGGAGTTCAAGGTGGGAGAAAGAGATGGACTGAAGTGGGAGGAGAGGTGGGTCGGATTTCTTTTAGTGAATAGTGAAAATTCAGTGTGGAATTGGTGGGAATTCACAGGGAACAGTTGTTGCTAGCCATAGACTTGGAGTTTTAAATCCTTTGTAAATAGGGAGTGCATAGCGCAATACATAAAAACTATGCTAAAAGTGTGTTTTTTCAGTTGTTAATGTAACTATGTTCAAATAAAGGGTCTACTCAACATAGACCGATCTGGCCAAAACTGAGCCAGATTAATATGGCAGTATTATTTTGCCATTAATATACCAGTATTATTTAGTCATTAATATGCCACAGCCAATTTACACATTAATATGCCAGTATTATTCTGCCATTAATATGGCAGTATTATTTTGCCATTAATATACCACAGCCAGTTTGCCCATTAATATGCCAGTATTACTTTTGCCATTAATATGCCACATCCAATTTGCCCAAAGTGGCTGAATTTCCAAAAATACTGAAATTCGGCTAATCAGGATGGCTGATAGAATTCTATGGGCAGGACGTTGTTTCGGTGCATTTTTGCTGATTTCGGTATCTGGTGATATCACTGTTGGATAGTCTGTGATTTACAAATTGGAGGACATATTTGGAGGTAAATGAGAGCTACCTGAGTAGCATGAAAATCGGGTGTTCTCTTCCCACCGATGTGATACAAATACGTTCAGAATTTGGGGGGTATGATTTTGGCTCTGTAAATCGAAGCCACCTGAGTAGACCCATAAGTAAATGAGTAAAGAATCTGGTAAATTGGTTACCTCCACTAGATGGCAGTATAACGTTTCTTTTGAAAGCAAGGTCTAATCACTAAAAAGTGAATGATAGTATAGAGGGCAGCCCAGGGGGCAATTAATCCTCTCTGCCCTCATTGCAAGCCCTCCCCTGGCAGCTTGAGACATGATATCCACAGAGTATGAGTACTTATTTTAGCCAAAGCCAAGAAAGACTCTGAAAAGCTCCAATGACATGATTTTGGAGAGAGAGGATGTAAGGAAAGGAAATGTACTGTATTTAAAAAACACCTAACACCTTTCCATCTAATTTACCAATTGTTGTGCTTATTGCAAAGCGCATTGGTAACATAATATTACATACACTAGGTGGCAGCACAACATTATCTCTTTCTGTGTCTTGTACAAGTGCATCTTCGCCATCATTTACTTAATGATCACAAAGCATTTATTTGCATAGCAACAAAAAGAAAATGAAGTTTTATTTGACAGACAAAGGGAAAGTAATGAGAACTGATGTAAATGCTATGTAACTGAATGAGTGATGCACTTTGAAGTGACTTGTCCCCTAATGATATGTTTCACCTAGATCAGTTTAAAGCAATACTACCAAGAGATTTGTAATGATGTGTTCATTTAACCAAGCTATAGTAAACTGTAATTACCATGTGAAGACTGATTCTGGTGTGGAATCAGTCTGCATAGAACTAGTTATTTATTTAAGCCCTTAGTGACCTGGCTTTTTGGCCTTGTCTTACCCTAGGTGACATGGGCTGTTTTAACATTGCTGTAGTGTTTGTGTTTAACTTTTTTTTCTTAATCATTTACCATACCCACACAAATTATATGCAGTTTTTATCGGCATAATAGGGGCTTTCTTCTGATACCATTATATTGATCATATTTAGATTTCCTAAATGGTAAAAAACAAAACCCTGAACATTGTGTATAGTTTTGTTTTTTAAAGAATGGCACAGCTTATATATTAGATCTTATTCACTTATTTCAGACAAAGTTACTTATGGCATGACAGTTGTCCTTTAAATATCCTAGGCAAAGCCAGCTCTACAACTGGTCAGGCTGAGGCCATTGCCGGAGACAACACTTGCAAAGGGGCAGCATTTTTTTTTAAAGAATGGCACAGCTTATATAACAGGGCTTATTCATTTAACACAGTTGCTTATGGCATGACAGCTGTCCTTTTACTTGGATTGATCCAAATTAAAGAACAAATGTTAAAATTAAAATAAAATAACTTAGTGATCCTTTCATGTATAGCACCTTTCATACCACTGGCCTGGTATACACAAGCCTGGCTTGGAAGGGCAGGTAGAGCAGTAGTAAACCAAAGCCTCTCCGGTGCATTTTTCTGGCACAGCGCTTTTATACTGATGCTTTTTTAGAAGTGGGAGGAATTCTGTAATGTTTCCCATGTAGTCTCTCAATGCTTGGCACATAGACAGAAAGAGGCTGCTGAATATACTGGAGGGGCTACTCAATATGAACCAACCTGTTACAAAATGAAGTTGGATCCGGCATATTATGAGATTTGGACCTGAACCCAAAAACCCAGACAATATGGAAGCTGGGACTGAAGGCATCTGATTAACTGAGAGAGTCAAAAATGATAGATTACATATATTTATTCAGCAGTGTGTACTGGCTGTGGTGGGCTTGTCTGTGAGCCCTCCATCACCAGTCCCACTCGATTCTGGAGCTGGATGATCGAAGCAGCTTGTGGTCTTTGGGTGTCAGGGATTTATTAAAAGGACAGCTGTCTTCAAAAAAATGTTGTACTGTTTATTTGAAAGATTGCATCAAGTGTAGACATTTTAAACCACCTTTTTGAGCCCTCTCTGCTCCATATAGCTTTATTAGGGGATGGGCATGTTAGGTCAGATCTTCATGCAAGATTCTAAACAACATGTCTGCCCCTGATTGAGCTATATAGGGCAAAGATTCTAAACAATATGTCCACCGCCTCATAGAGCTATACAGAGCAAAAATTCTAAACAACATGTCTGGCCTTTTTATAGAGCTATACAGAGCTAAGATTCTAAACATCATGTCTGCCCCCTGATAGAGCTATATAGAGCATAGATTCAAAACAACATTTCTATTTTAAAAAACTGCCCTTGATGCAGCCTTTCAATTAAAGAAAACCTTTCATTTTTTTATTTTTTATTTTTATTTTTTTGAGACAGTGAGTTCTCATTTAAATCAATCCCTAAATAATCATATGTCCTTTAACACCTGGAATGGGTCATCTTGACCAGCCTGTGCAAGGTCATTGTCAACTCTGGCCACTAGACCATTGCTCTCTTAAATGATAAACCTTCTGCTTCTTTCAATGTTTGGCCAGTTCTTTATCTCATTTGTTGAACCTGTTATTTGTAGGTTATACCCCATTAAAAATGACTTTTTAAGTATTTTATCACGAGCTCGTTCAAACATTTTATTAAAATTGAATTATGCTGAAATATTAAAAAGAAAAGGCTGTATAATGTACTATAAAATGTGACATGGCACTGTGATGCTCAAAGGTGCGTGTCAGAGAAGGTGGTAGTTTAAGAGACATTTTATTTAGTGACAGAAGTCAGTGAGGGAGGGACTACACAGAGCTCAGAAGACATGAGCGCCATCTTGTGCTTTCCCAGGGACATGCAGTCTACTGACTGCGATCCTGGTGAAGGTGAATAAGGTGAATCTCTGGAGCAGAGTAGAGATGAGAAAAAGTTACGTATGATCCAGGTTCTCTCCAAGACGGATACACTTCCCTGGATAGAAAAAGAATGTGATAAGGAAGGCGTGTGGAGAGAGAGAGAGATCCCTGTGCTCTGCATGTGTGTGCCGCAGATCTCCCCACATTCTATAGAACATGCATGCACATATCTCCCCACATGCTATACAATGTGCGTGCACAGATCTCTCCAGTTCTCCTTAATAAGGGGGTGCTCAGATCTCCCCACATTCTATGCAATGTGTTTGCGCAGAACTCACCACTCTATACATAATCTGCATGCACAGATCGCTATAATAAATTGTGTGCACAGGTTTATCCACACTCTCTACAATGTGGGTGCACAGATCTCTCCAAGTGCTATGCAATGTTTGTGCAGATCTCTCTACGCTCTATATAACATATATGCACAGAAATATGTATGATTTACTCACCTGCGGAGAAAGATACAAATGCAGGGTTTGCCACTCTCATCCATAAAATTGGGTTGAATTTGTTGAGGGTCTTCCAGTGGGATAATTCAGACAGCACCGAAGAGAGGTAAAGGATGACCGTGGTCCCCTGTCATGTGAGAAGTCAGTGCAGTAAGAATGAGCAATGTGTCTACTTATTGGTCACGCTCTTCGCAGGGAAGATATAATGATTTAACCACAGATAAACCTTTGTTACTATGGTGTGGGACAATGTGCTCCACCCTGGTAAAACATTTGGACATACAGGTTGAATATCCCTTATCCAAAATGCTTGGGACCAGATGTATTTCTGATAATGGATCATTTTCACCAATAAGATGTATTAAAGCCTCTCGGCTCTCATGGAATACAGTAGTATAAAATATGCAAATACTGTATGAAGCAAATAACTTACATTTACTGTGATGGAGCTGTGATGTGAGACATCGTTTGGGAACCAGCCATTGGTGCGTCAGGTGCTGAATAAACTGTTGTGCGTTTGCATTCTGACAGGTGTGTGTGGAATTCTGGGTAGGCATATACAAATAAGGCTAACAGTGATCATCTTTTGCCTCTATATCCGCTTTATACATGGACCCCTTGGAGCAGATTCTTGCTAGGAAACAACCAGAAACAGGAAAACAGGAGAAATAGTGGCTGATCTTTACCACAGAGAATCATGGTTAGATGATTAGATGGTTAGATGACTTACAATGCCTTACAATGTATCTATTTTCAGTATCTTTAGGGACATTATGGAACTGGAAATAGTACAAGGTATCCCTGCCTAGTGAGATTGTGTCAGCAGACACAACTGAAGCCTTTTATAGAATTAGCGGCTATGCTGAAGAAGAGGAAGAAATAGGAAGAAATAAGGATAGAGAAAGAGAAGGAAATAGGGATAGAGAAAGAGAAGGAAATAGGGATAGAGAAAGAGAAGGAAATAGGGATAGAGTAAGAGGAAGAAACAAGGATAGAGAAAGAGAAGGAAATAGGGATAGAGTAAGAGGAAGAAACAAGGATAGAGAAAGAGAAGGAAATAGGGATAGAGAAAGAGAAGGAAATAGGGATAGAGAAAGAGGAAGAAACAAGGATAGAGAAAGAGAAGGAAATAGGGATAGAGTAAGAGGAAGAAACAAGGATAGAGAAAGAGAAGGAAATAGGGATAGAGAAAGAGGAAGAAACAAGGATAGAGAAAGAGAAGGAAATAGGGATAGAGTAAGAGGAAGAAACAAGGATAGAGAAAGAGAAGGAAATAGGGATAGAGAAAGAGAAGGAAATAGGGATAGAGAAAGAGGAAGAAACAAGGATAGAGAAAGAGAAGGAAATAGGGATAGAGTAAGAGGAAGAAACAAGGATAGAGAAAGAGAAGGAAATAGGGATAGAGTAAGAGGAAGAAACAAGGATAGAGAAAGAGAAGGAAATAGGGATAGAGTAAGAGGAAGAAACAAGGATAGAGAAAGAGAAGGAAATAGGGATAGAGTAAGAGGAAGAAACAAGGATAGAGAAAGAGAAGGAAATAGGGATAGAGTAAGAGGAAGAAACAAGGATAGAGAAAGAGAAGGAAATAGGGATAGAGAAAGAGGAAGAAACAAGGATAGAGAAAGAGAAGGACATAGGGATAGAGAAAGAGGAAGAAACAAGGATAGAGAAAGAGAAGGACATAGGGATAGAGAAACAGGAAGAAACAAGGATAGAGAAAGAGAAGGAAATAGGGGTAGAGAAAGAGGAGAAAGTAAGGACACAACACTTTGAGCTCATTGTTGTGTTCCTCAAACCATTCATGAACCATTTTTGTTTTGTGGCAGGGAGCATTATCCTGCTTAAATAAGCCAATGCCATCAGGGAATACCATATCCATGAAAGGGAGTACATAGTCTGCAACAATGCTTAGGTAGGTGGTACGTGTCATCCCAAGTAACATCCACATGAATGGCAGGACCCAAGGTTCCCTAGCAGAACATTGCCCAAAGCATCACACTGTCTCCGTCGGCTTGCCACCCGTCAGTGATCATAATGTTATGGCTGATCGGTGTATACACATATACACAACTCAATTCATTAATGGGACCTATAAGATGACACACAGACACAATTCAATTAATTAATCATGGCAGGTCCTATTAGATTACAGTATGTAGAAAGTAAATACACACAGACACAATCCAATTCATTAATCATGGCAGGTCCTATAAGATTACAGTATGTAGAAAGTAAATACACACAGTCAAAATTCAGTTAATTAATCATGGCAGGTCCTATAAGATTACAGTATGTAGAAAGTAAATACACACAGACACAATCCAATTCATTAACCAGGGTAGAATCTAGGAATAGGGGGAAGATATTTTTTTGTGGTTTTGAGGGGAAAGAAAGTGTATTGTGAAGTGTTCCAATGGACAGCATGGAAAGAGGCATGTGGTGGTCTGGAAGAACAGATGTAGTGCAGGATAGGCAAACTGTACATGACAGGGTCAGTGAGGGTCCATAAAACATCATTAAATTGTCCACCATGAACAATGCTGTAACAGCAGCAACCACTGGAGGGCAGTACGTGCACAGACAGTTGGCTGCATTAACAGGGCCGGCCTGTGGGTGGGGCAACTGCCGCAGGCAGCACTTAGGCCAACATTGCATATGCTTGGCTTTGCTAGGGGCTTCTTTTGTCTTGCCCCACATGCAGAGTTTTAAACTCTTGCAGGGGTGAGAGACAATATGACATCCCGGCACACAGAAGAAAAGCGGCAATGGACTAACTGTGTGTGTGAGTGTATGAGACAGTGTGTTTGTGTGTGCATGCGTGCATGAAAAATTGTGTGTTAATGAAAGAGTGTGTGTGTGCGCATGAAACTCTGTCAATCTAAACATTGCTTATACTGTGAATGCAGAGAATAAAAAGCAAGGAAAATCAGCTTTTGACTTGATAAAGAAATTACACATTTCCCACTGATAATTAGCACATTTGCATATCAAGCCACAGGTGATGTCATAAACAGGACACACATCATATATTTATTTTATTTTATGCATTTGCTGTTAACACAATGTATAGATTCTTATTTGTTTTGTCTTCATTCACTGTGTGAGCAATGGTTATCTTGTCAGATCCCTTTGAAATGGTTCTGCAGTTTTTAAAGGCATTTCTAATAATACACTTCTAATGACATTACCTGCCTCTTGCGCTGTAATATTTTAATTAAAAGTCTGACTGTGACAGGAGAGAAATCAACTAACAAAATGAATCTGAGGCAGGAATGCATCATACACTGATGCTCCAGAACCCATTGCACCCACAGGACTTCCCCCAGGACCCATTGCACTCACAGAACTTACCTCCAGCACCCACTGCACTCCACCCCATTCAACCTCTTTTAGAGCTTGTGGCTGGTCCACCCCTAGCTCTTCTATATTTTTTTATTACTGTGCTGTGTGTACATCATTTGTCAACTTGCAGAGCTGTGTGTTGTTTTCCACTGAATAAAAGTACATTCCAGACTTTTATTTATGTAATGAATGCACAGCATATACTCTGGAGCGAGTCAGTTACATGTAAGACCAAATTAACTCGTGATTAGTAGGTAAAAGGCTCCGAATGAAGTGACCTTGGAGTAGGTCAGCTACACACAGAACCAAAATGCCCCCTTAAAAGGGATAGGATTATTAGGCTAAAGGCTTAGGCTGAGGTGACCTTGCAGCAGGACGTTAGTTGGTAAAAGCAGCTGCTACAGATGAACACAAATGAAAAGCAAAGTATAGAAGGATCACAACAACTGAACCAATGTCTTCTACTATAGAATCTTAGTTATGTGTCCAAACATTCCATTAATGCAGTGCAAAGGGATGCTAGAATTATTATACTATTAATTCTTCTAAAGGAGGAAAAAATGGCAAAAATATAACATTAATAATGAATTGGTTACATAGTGCAGAGTTTATAGCTTCTTAAATGACATATCTATCTCATCTGGTTGCTAAGATACAGCTACTTAGGTACTGTAGGGCCTTTACTTCCGTTTACATGCTCTTGGGTGAGGTCTGTAGTTGAGAAGTAAGTAGGAGATGTGAGCCAGGAAGGAGGAGAAAGAGAAGAGATGCTATGTACACCATACAGAGTTGTTCCCTTGACTCTAGAGACTAGGTGATAGGGTGAAATGATAATGGTGCAAGCGCTTGAAGAAAAAGTTATACAGAGTAGAAGTCGTGATTGTACAATTTAATTAAACATACACAGAAAATATATAAATTTAATACATTAAAGGTAATGAATAACATTTTTTTTAAATCAACACAGCGGGGGCCCTGACGCATTTCGCTGTCAGTCTTCCTCAGAGGCTCCCTGCTCACCATGGACTACCTACTATTACTTGAATAGGTGGATGAAGAACAGTTAGATTTTTCATTTATCGGGATAGACATGAGCAATGGATTTTATAAGTCTGAAAATAACCGGCATCCTGTAAACAAAAGAGTCCTGTCAAGGTTTTCAGGTGCTGGTTGCACAAAAGTAGCGTGCCTTGGCAGTTCAGAATTGCTTTCTGTTTGCACCGACTAGAAGTGAAAGGAATGCATGCTTAACCTTATTTTACTTACTATGCTGTTAGATTATAGAGCAATGTAGATGTCACCCAACAAGTTTATTTTTACGTGCTGTATGTTTAGGGCCTGTTGATCTCTTTCCGTCTGCTAAGAAAAGCCATTGAAATCCTCTGGAAAACCCAAATGTAGGTATTTGTTTATGCTGTTAGTAGTTTATAACACTTAAGACAGCATCCATGTCACAACTCTATCTGCTCTGCCCCCTCATGCTGCCTTAGGGTCAGAGAGCACGGTATCATGGGACATCCCAACACTTTGTCTAACTGAGGAGAGGAAACATATAAGCAGAATGAAAAGCCAGGGCAGGGTCCTGGAGCCCACTGAACCACCAGTGACCCATCTCCCGAACTGCAGAAAGTAGACATATTGTATAATATGTAAGGAAATCTGTAGGACAGAGTGCGAAGGTCTAAACCATCTAAGAAAACTTTATAATAATGAATCACCCTTATAATACCAGTAATACCATAATACCAGTAATATTGTGCCATTAAAATATTATATCCTTGTCTATCTGAGATAGACATATTCATCAATATAAAATAATGTGTGCATCACTCCCAAATAATCTAGTGACAAGGCGTACCAAATACCACCCATAGCCTCATTCTTCTATTTAGAAAGCCACATACATGTAAATAGAACAGTGAAGCCCCGGCAGCTGCTTCTAGGAAGGCTCATCCTGTCTGTCTGGTGGTATTGACCTTGTGGGGCTTCCCTGCATTATTAGTATCATCCATTGCTGTATATTATTACACACTGTGGGATGCCTGAGAGCTGAGTGTTTGCTTCAGGGGGCTATTTTTAAGTATAGTTGCAGTCTCATATAATTGGATGCTAATAAAACACATTGTAAATTGAGGCACTAAGCACCCAGTGGCATATTACTCTGTAAAACAGACACTTTTTACCTACATATTTATTTGGGGACATTGATAATACCACAGAAACTGTATGAACAACATTTTTCAAGTGTGTCTCTTGCTGATATCCAACTGTGTCTGTGCTACCTCTGGCACTTTTTTTTTTGTTGTGAATTAAAACGGGTCGGGGTTTTCCTGGCGTCAACCAGGATGGCAGAAAAAAAGAAGTGAGATGAACATGGTTTTCTCAAAAATGGCAATAGACAGCAAATGACAACATGCTTCCAGCGTCCAGGATGGAATTATTCATTGGTAACACCAACTTATAGCCAGCATTTAACTTGTTCCAGTCCCTCTGTTTTGCTGACCTGGATGGTATCATTTTTCCTGCTCTGAGTCTAACCCTTGTTGTGCCTTTTTTTGTAATTTGAGAAGAGCTTGTCCAGACTACACTACTTGTGTCCTACTCTTGGATCCATTGGGCAGTAAGGAGCTGAGGTGTACAAATCGGTGCTTAATTTCCGCGTAGTAGTCGATCTCGCATTACAGGCATCTTTAGCAGTGTATGTGATGAGAATTGCTTAGATCTTAAAATACAGAATCCGAAAAAATATTTGCCTACTCCACCAACAGCTCTACTAGAAGGTTTCCAACATCTGCCATGTCTCCGGGACCATTTACCCCCAGTGAATCGGGACATCAGAGGGAAGAGCATCACAGGTTGAGTGCCAGTCATCCTCACAGCTTTACTTGCCTTCTCTGGTGCCAGACAGTAGCTAAGCTAGGGAAGGGGCCACACTTTGGTCAGACTAGAAATGGTGCCACATTGTGGCCAAACTGGAAAGGGTGCCACACTTTGGCCAAACTAGAAAGGGTGCCACACTGTGGCCAAACTAGAAAGGATGCCACACTTTGACCACACTAGAAAGGGTGCCACACTGTGGCCAAACTAGAAAGGGTGCCGCACTTTGGCCACACTAGAAAGGGTGCCGCACTTTGGCCACACTAGAAAGGGTGCCGCACTTTGGCCACACTAGAAAGGGTGCCGCACTTTGGCCAAACTAGAAAGGGTGCCGCACTTTGGCCAAACTAGAAAGGGTGCCGCACTTTGGCCAAACTAGAAAGCGTGCCCCACTTTGGCCAAACTAGAAAGGGTGCCCCACTGTGGCCAAACTACAAAGGGTCCCACACTGTGGCCAAACTACAAAGGGTGGCACACTGTGGACAAACTACAAAGGGTGGTACAAACAGGGTTACAAAGAAAAAGTTTATTTGAGATGAGCATAAATAATAAACATAGCACAGACAGAAAGGAACTTGAAATTAGATACAAACTGGGCATGTTATGATCCTGCATGCGGGATGAAGAGTGATACAAGTATGAAATAACAATACTACTTTTTTTCCCAACGTTTACTACAAATCAAGCTATCTTAATCCTATTCTCCCACTAGCCTGTAAGGAAACAAAAATGTGAGTAGGTTTACAGGCACCAGGTCAATAAGATATGTAAATAGTAAGTTGTAGGCATGTAGAATAGCAGCGTCCAAAAGGTTCCTCAAATGTGGCTTTGGCCTAATTTCTTAACCCTGATTGCCAATTGACTGCATTTTGCTGTTCAGTGAAGAAAACACATAATCTAATAGATTTTTACACATAAAAGAAAACCTGGTGAAATACATGTTTCCAAAGGTTTCACCATCATTATCAGTGGGCTCACCATTCTGTCAGCATCACAGTTTTTAGTAAGGCTGAATTGTTTGTATGTCTGCAGCTTTAAATGGGTTAACTGTATATATGCTGAATGTGAGGTCGGGATTTTTCCTGAGTTGCACCATCGTCTGAGCCTGCAGATAACTGTGGCATGAAGTTCCTGTCAACAGCAGCATCTATTTTATCCCCAACTAAAACAGACTCTAAAAATCCCCGCATTGTGCAGAGAGATGACAGATAAGCCTTTTATTAATAGCACATATGGAGGGCCAAGTTAATGCATCTTGCTGCCTGTGTCATCCTTCTTTTAAACATCTTCCCAGACTGGGCTGTATCACATCGGACAATGCTTAGAACCCCTTATTTATTCAGTATAATAAAATGAACAATATCCCATGTTTAGTAAATCATTTTCGGTGTAGAGAATTACAAAAGGGGGTTTCCCCTTTTAGTAACACAGTATGCAAATGAACTGCTTTTTAATGGGACATTTTTAATTTGCATACCATGCCACAGGTGATGTCATAAGCAGAAGACACCAAAACAACGTATAGATCATTTTAAATCATTTTTGATGCTCTACATTCACAGTGAAAGCAATATTTTACAGTCCCTTTAACCTCATTGAAATGGATGGAAACAGCAGAGTGAAATAACTCTTGGGTATTTATGTTTGACTTGCTGATAGTGTCTGAATGTAGTATAGTAAGTCAGCAAAACAATGGCAGGCCCCAAAGCAAATATTTAATTGGGCAGGTAGACACTGCTTTTTGGAAAGCTCTGCGAATCACTTGGCACAGGCTGCACAGCTATTCATTTATTTATTTGTTATAACATAGTATAACATTAGATTAGAAAGGATGACGGTGCTCCGTGTTACTGACTCTGAAAAGGACTCTGTTAACCTACACAGGGCCGTCCTTAATGCAGGGTAAACTGCCCCGGGCCCAGCTAATCCTGGGGGTCACAAAGCAGCTGCCCCGCGCACTGCCCTCAACAATTTATTTTACTGGAAGCTGTGTTCTTCAACCATACCATGTGATCAGCATGCATCGCATAGTGTTATTAGTTGCGCCTCCCCTGTGTTTAGTGTGACGTCTCACACGTCATGCTAGGGTCACACGCGTGCCGCGTATGGAGAAAATACTGGCAGTGACAGTGTCTGTCTGTCTCCTCCTATTCAGTGAGGCGACCTTACCTCTGCAGCAGGGCCACCATCAGAAATTTCAGGGCCCCTTACTGAAAAAAAATATGCCACCCCCTCCACCCGGGATAGTTAATCCATTAATATGCCACTGATAATTTGCTCATTAATATGCCACTGATAATTTGCTCATTAATATCCACTGATAATTTGTCCAGTAATAGCCACTGATAATTTGCTCATTAATATGCCACTGATAATTTGCTCATTAATATGCCACTGATAATTTGCTCATTAATATGCCACTGATAATTTGCTCATTAATATGCCACTGATAATTTGCTCATTAATATCCACTGATAATTTGTCCAGTAATAGACACTGATAATTTGTCCAGTCATAGCCACTGATAATTTGTTCATTAATAGCCAGTGATAATTTGTCCATTAATAGCCAGTGATAATGTGCTCATTAATAGCCCACTGATAATTTGCTCATTAATAACCCACTGATAATTTGTCCAATAATAGTCACTGATAATTTGTCCATTAATAGCCCACTGATAATTTGTCCAGTAATAGCCACTGATAATTTGCTAATTAATAGCCCACTGATAATTTGCTCATTAATATGCCCACTGATAATTTGTCCATTAATAGCCCACTATTAATTTGTCCAGTAATAGCCACTGATAATTTGTTCAATTTGTTATATCGAGTGTCACGGGAGGGTTACTAAATGGGTAGCTCCTACCGGAATCAGTTCCACAAAATCACTCCTCAGGTCCAGGAAAATACAAATATCCAAACGGGCTATAGTCATTGTTTCCCGTCTAGAAATTCCCGGACGAGACCGGTCGTGTTGGGTAAAATAAGAAGAACTGTTTATCAATTTAAAACACAGGACATATATACAGTAACATATATACAGTAACATATATACAGTAACAGATCTTGATAACACAGATTAAACAAATAAAGTAAAACAGGATTAAAGTCTAACATAGAATAGTAAATGGAAACATGACATGGGGGATTACAAGTTCACACATACACAAAGAATACCTGGCAACCATCAGATTCACTGTAGAATACATTCCTGGGGAAACTGTTACAAGTGATAAAGCTCTTTTAACAGTGCGCTATACATTTTAAACACACCGTTGACACAGCTGGAACATGGGCACTGACGAATGGCAAAACATGGGGGGTTGCGGGTGCTACTGTGACATCTATATAGAAATATATTATGTATGTATATATGGCTTTTGAATTTAATATTATATTTTAACATATATATATTATATAAATATTATATGCACAAGCCATATATATACATAATATATTTATATATATATGGCTGGTTTATCATATTTAGAATATATATATATGACTTATATAATATTTATATCTGGTTTATATATTAATTATATATATATGTAATATTCCATGCTCATTAATATTCCATAACCATTTATATGCCACAGCCAGTATGCCCATTAATATGCCAACGTCAGTATGCCCATTAATATGCCACAGCCAGTATGCCCATTAATATGCCACAGCCAGTATGTCTATTAATATGCCACATTAAGTATGGCCATTAATATGCCACATTCAGTATGTTCATTAATATGCCACGTTCAGTATGTTCATTAATATGCCACAGACTGTATGCCCATTAATATGCCATAGACATTTTCCCCACCTCCTCCCCCTTCCCCAGAGAGAGGCAGCATGGAAGTATGTCTGTGCATTGCACAGACATCATGCTTCCTTCTAATGCGGAGATGCTGCCAGAGCATGTGTTTTTTTTTTTTTTTTAAAGGGCCAGGTATCACCTGTCACCCCCTGATGGTGGTCCTGCTACCAACACCTTCCCCTCTGACCTTTTCACTCAACTTATGTGTCTCCCCTGGGAGCAGGGCTCTGTACCTCAAATACCAGTCTGTCTGTCTGTATAACATAGTAGGTAGTTCGTCTCTAGGCTATGTACTAAGTACTATATAAAATGTTTCACATATTGATAGTCACAAAATGAACAAATATATATTTCATTTATTTGGTTTAACTAGGGGCAGAATTGAAGATACAACAGATTAAATCTGCATTAAACAGACAAGATGTGGCAGTGAATTATAAAGGAAAAATTACTTACTGCCTAATTTAAGGATTGTTTGAAATAAGTACAGAAAGTATAATAAATTAAATGTAATTATTAATATTAATGTGATTTTTAATATTTTTTAAAAATATTTTTTACAATCCAATCTAGGCATTGGACATTCCTTTAGAGCCATCTTGAAACATACAATTTTATCATCTACAATAATATCAATATCCACTTACTGCAATGTAAGCCACACCCTGCCCTGCCCATTCCCTAATATGGGCAGTATTTTTGACCACACCCATCACATGTGCATTGTTGGTCATGGGGCTGGGCAACGCATCACAAAAGCTTCAGTGTATATATAGGAGAGGCTTGTACTGCTATCTCAGTCTGTGGACCAAGCAGGAGTAGGATCATGGCATGGCTAAAAAGAATATGCCAAAGTGGCACAGTAAGTCCTTTTTTAATACTGAGTTTATGGGCTGAGCTACTGGGTGAGTATTATTAATAGGAACATAGAAACATAGAATGTGTCGGCAGATAAGAACCATTCAGTCCATCTAGTCTGTCCAATGTTCTAAATACTTTTATTAGTGCCCAGTTCCCTATCTTATAGCTAGGATAGCCTTGTGCCTAATCTCCTTCACTGTGTTTACCACTACTGCTGGAAGGCTATTCCATACATTATTACAGTAAGGGTCATCTTACCAATGTAGTCCGTATCCACAGGGACACACTATTTTGTAGCTTACAGGATCCGTAGTGCAAGTGATTCAGTGTTAAATTGTATACTGCACCTGCCAATAGAGGTGTCCAAATGTGTTGCCCGGGGTCATGTGTCCACAGGTCACGCATCCAAGACATCTAAACGAAGTGTAGTGCCAACACTGGATAAACGATATGCATTTATTGGGTCAGTCTTCACTAGTAGATCTCTCAAACTGTGATTCCTTTTATAGCATATCATAGGTTTAGATCTAAAGACCTCGGGTAGAGAAGGAACGTTCTCCAATGTGGTCCAGTTGTTACTGACAATTTCAACAACCCGTCTCGTTTTAAAATGAAAGGTCTTTGGAAAATCCAGTCTCTTTAGTAGGTTCTTTTAACCGTAGTATGGGTCTTAGCCTTGCTTAATTCTTTCTTCAAGGTACTGTTGTGATACCCTCTTGCCTTAAATCTCTCAAACATCTCCTTCAACTGTATCTCTCTTCGGTGGGAATCTGAGTTATTTCGTATCACTCTCAAAAATTGAGGCTGAAGTTAAGTCTAGGGAGGCAGTAGAATGGACGGTATTTTTTTGTAGAAAAGGTGGCAACCCTAGCTGTGCCAACATTACAACAGGGTTATTGGGGCAGAAGCAAAGTGGAGGAAGAATGAGGTCTGGCATGACAGTCGTCTCACATGGCTGCACATGTTAAAAAGCCTGCCACACATGGAGAAGCTGCAAGGGTGTGTGTAGAGAACTATAGCATGTTCTCCTCCACTGGATATGATGTTATCTCCATTGTGTACTGTACAACCTAATTACGTGTGGTTGAAACATGGTCTTTTATTTAGAAAGCTCCCTTGTACCTTGCTGTTTAGTTCCTGTTGTGTTGCATGTTAATATGTGGGTTGATTTATGTTAACTGTATTATGTGTGTATATAAGACTCTGTATCTGTTCAAATAAAGTGCATTATTCTTCATCACGTAATAAGTGGTTAAACTAGTTATTTGGATGGCTGGAGGGATCAGGAGATCCCCGGCTAAAATCACTGTTCCCAGCCCTTGTGAGAGCTGAGGGTTCCTATGAATCATTGACTGATGGAGGTAACCATCTTGGTTACCAGGGAGTTCTGTCGCATCTATTTCCAGAGTCTAATATGTTGCATGCTATGTAGGATGACCTGGTATGCAAGGTGTTTGTCAGGAGTTCTGGAGAGAGGTGAATCTAAATGGAAAAGACCTACCGGGGAAAGATCCTCCCAACCTTTGAGGAAAGGTTCAGGCGGTAGCGAGACTTGTGGATGCTGTTCTTGGAGAACTAGCCCAGAGAAGAATGGGTGGCTTAACTGGATGTGCTGGTCCAGGCAGAAATGGTGCTGGATGATGGCTACAGGGCGCTGCAGCGGTTTGCAGCACATTGGTGTCCGGGGCTGGCGGATAACATTCCAACAGAGAGCTATGACTTTGGTGTCCCGGGATTACTATTTGACAGTCTCCATGAGGATTACAACTTTGGTAATGTAATCTTAGGACAGGACATAGCAAATGCTGAATAAGAAGGGAGGTATTCCCAGCATTCCTTCCTGAAAGATAAAGCTATTCGTAGGGACAATGGGAATACACTGACACCCAGCTGGGTGCCAGCATTAAAAATATATTTCCATTAGTTTCCTGCCTCTCTTCGTAGCTCTCACAACGCCCGTCTCCTTTGTGAATGCTTGTATAACATAGGGAACAAATCCTACTACCCCTTTAAATGTTTTCCTTTATTGACTGCTGTGGGGAACAATTTATTTTGGCCAGGATTAGGTATCCTGTGGCCTTGGCATGTTTATATATGTGTTCCCAATAAGTATAGAGACACTGTGGGTTACGTAGAAAAGAGGTGTACACAGGCTTAGGGCCTAATAGTTCCCAATTACTGAAAACCACAACAAATGTTGGGTCCACGAACTTCCGTTGTGCTCCAGCGCACTGAGCGCCAGTGCAACCCCTGTAGAAATATTCATGCACTTAAAAGTGTCAGAGAACATCCAGCAAACCCTAGTTATACATGGCCCCCACTGTGTTTTGTCAACAATCTGCGTACTAAACCTATTGTGCAGGTCAGAGGACATAGAGGGAGGAGCATGTGAAGAACACTAAGTTGCAGACAGACTGTGAAGTAGAGTAGATTCCTCCCAATTCATATGTGGTTGAATGAGATTCTTTTTTTTAAACTCTGCTACTTTGGCCTTAAGTTTGAAATTCCCTTCTCAATTCCCTGCAGTTTTCTCTTTCATGAATAAAGCCCTAAGTCCCTTGTACTGCAGACACAGAACTAATCACCCTGATGTCTGGGCTACCAGGTCCCCCATCCTTACCAGCTATCATGCATACCCTAATGACCTGCACTCATCGTTTAACCCCTTAGTGACCGAGTGCTATGTTGCATTTGACGTGCCTTGAAGACCAGAATTCCATTATTTTTGTCATACGTTTACTGAACTGTGAATTTCTTTCTTTGTGTTCAGTCCACCCACACAAATTATATATCATTTTTTAAAGGACAGATAGGGCTTTCATTTGATACTATTATTTTCATCATATGATATCATTTACTATTAAAAAAATAGAAAATATGATGAAAATATGCCATAAAAAACACTTTTTCCAACCTTGACCTGATTTTTTTTTTTACACAATTACAAATGGTAAAAAAGACCCCGTGTATATATTTCTACTATTTGTCCTGAGTTTAGTAATATCAATGTTTCCTTGTTTGTCTATGTTTTATTTCACGTAATAGGGCAATAAACAATATTAGTGTTTTTTTTTTTGTTTTCTAACCATTTTCCTCTACAGTGATTTTTTTTAACCCGAACCCTAAATTTACCCCAACTCTAAATTTAATCTAACCCTAAATTGACCCCCACCCCTTAATCTAACCCTTGTAATCATCCGAACCCCCATTTAACCCTAATTATTACCCTATTTGGACCCTAACCCTAGATCTAGGTTCAGTAGATCAAGGGTTATCTTTTTCCATTTATTTATTTATTTAATTTATTTATTTAAATAATTTTCTATTTTTAACTGTAATACCGCCTAACTGCCTGTAGGGGCAGTCAAATAGCGGTTTCAGAGCGACGGAAGAGATTTTTTTTTTCTCTCTTCCGTCGCTCTCCTCTGGGCATGCTGTATCGGAGGAGTGATCGCGGTGCCCAGGAGGGCACAGATTGTGTTGCATGATGCCTCGATAGAGGCATCATGCAACACTTTAACACACATAGGCAGTGATGAGCTTTCACTGCCTATGTGTGTTTGCGCGCATACGATCACATTCGCTGTGATCGTATGCGTGCGGGGGGGTCGAGGGGGGGCTGAAAGCCCTCTCAGAGGCTGCTTCGGATCCGAAGCAGCCTCTGAGAGTAGCTGCAGGCATGTAGTGTTGCGCTAAGGAGCGCAACACTACATGAAAACGGAGGACGTATATATACGTCCTCATGGTCCTTAAGGACCATGCTTTTCAGGACGTATATATACGTCCACATGCGTTAAGGGGTTAAAGACGTTCTTCCTTCATCTAACTAGGGTTGCCACTTGGCTGGTATTATACCGGCAGGCCGGTAAAAAAATTGCTTTGAGGCCAATGTTAAGTCTATGGAGGCAGTGGTAAAGCCGGTATTTTTCTAGAGAAAAGGTGGCAACCCTACATCTAACCCAAGACTCTAAACAACATGTCTGCCCCCTGATAGATTTCTATGGAACAAAGAGGGCTACATAAGTCCTATTATTCTTCCTTTAGAGCATTTCTATGTAAAATGCCTAAACTATGCTATTTTTAAATTAAACAAAACTTCATTATTTGCCGACATTTGTCCTTACTATAGTTACTAAAGTTAGAATGGCATTTCTCTCCCACCAGCTACACTCAGTGCTATGTTTTGTATGTTTGATATCTTAAAAAAAACACTGCTCTGCAATGCCACTAATTGTGCAATATTTTGGTTTCTTCCCCTCCGGGGTTTGTTTATCTGAAAGCATGTGGAGAACGAGCATACAAGTTTGTTGATTTCCTGCAAATAAGAAGAGACACAGATGGGAAGGTTTGTCTGGCATCTCACATGTTTTGTTGGCTTAAGTCATCGGCAAAGCATCAGATTGCATCCCTTTGAGTGGTCAGCAATGTGTCAGCCTCTCTTTTGCTCCGTGAAGGGGGATGTTCTGTACTGAGATTTAGGGGCTGATACACACACACACACAAAACTTGGAGCAAGAATTCTGGCTCATTCCCCAGCTATTGCACACTACCTTGTTGACAACTGTTTATCTGGATTATTATGGCTGGATGTGGAGATCAGCAGTGTTGTTCCCAATAGACATAGCTAGAGGTAGGGAATATGCATGACCACAAAAGCTGCCAAACCCAGCTTGACTATTACAAGAGCATCAATAGATCAACAATTCAGATGGCCAATGAGGGACGATAAGGTTTTAAGGGAGTGACTAAGGGGTGTGACCAGTTCAGAGGAATTTCCAAGATTAGTTGCTTTTTCAAATAAGTAGTGGAGTGAATTAGAACAGGACCACAGTATTTTACAAAAAGTAATAGGAATAGTGGGACTGGGTGCAAAATAGGGACACCTGGTAGGTATGGATCAGTTTCCCAGTTTTGAAAGGGATATTGTTGCCAAACAGGGCCACCTTGACTAGCTCTGCTAAAGTGATGGCAGACATTTTCATGGATTACATAGTAACATTGGAAATGAGAGATTGCAGTAAAAACAAGGCCTGTGAGGTGCTATGAATAGAGAATAAGGTAGATGTATTTACTGCTTTGTACAGTCTTAATGCAAAAAAGGAAGCCTTTCTTACTTACAAAATGGAGGACAGAGATTCCCACTAAAATAGTAGGCACATATAAGGGCCGAAGCCGCTGCAGATAACCTACCTCCCAACAACTTCCCCTGGTTATGTGTTTTAGTGATAAATCTCTCAGCATCCCGGACTTGGAAGCATGGGTTTGTAGATCTTTTTTTGTGTGGATACCTTAGGTGATGTTTCATTGAATTACAATCATTATCTTATCATTGTACTTGGATTTAGGCTCAGTGTCCCAGTCAGTCTGCCATGTACAGTCGGCTCTAGACAGGCGCCATAGTTGCCAACATCGGCCATGTTTCCAGGGACACATATTTGTTCCACATGCTGCAGAAAGAGCATGCAAAGTGCAGCCCGGCAGTATGTAGGATGGATATATGCACAATCCAATGAATTAATCAGGGTGGAGAGCTCATAGGACCTACCATGATTAATTAATTGGAAGGTGTCTGTGTGTATATCCATCCTACATACTGACGGGCTGCACTTTGCATGCTCTTTCTGCAGCATGTGGAACACATGTGTCCCTGGAAACATGGCCAATGTTGGCAACTATGCAGGCGCCCCGGCTGCACTGCACCTAACTTTGCTCTAGAGGACAGAGCTGTATGCCCCAGCTGTATTTTTAATTACAAGCACGCTGAATTGGCCCTGACCGTATCACCGACCATGCGTCAGTAACCATGCCTAACATCCCTCCATCAACACAAGTGATTGGACTGGACGTCAGTCTGGTGAGAGGGACAATGATACTGACATGACTGGAAGGATGCCTTGTACATTCTCCTCCTCCTCATTTAATGAGAATGAGTAAATCACACTGTAGCATCTTGTTAGTAGCTGTGGAAGCCTTGGTTACTTACCATTCCAATGACCCAATTATATTCCTCTGCTAAAAAACTTTCTCCTGCTTCTCACTTTATCACGGCATATATGAGGCAATTTCCATGTGGAAAAACACTTTAAAATATTTTGTACTGTAATGATGTTTAAATGCATAAACATTGTATATCTTGTCAGTGAGCAGTAAATGCATAAACTTGAAAATCATGCCTATGAGCAGTAAATGCATACACTTGTGTAACATGCCAATGAGCAGTAAATGCATAAACTTGTATATCATGCCAATGAGCAGTAAATGCATAAACTTGTGTATCATGCCAATGAGCAATGAGCAATGAATGCATAAATAAACTTTCCAGGGACTGGGAGAGTGCCTTATCCTGCTGTCGGTGCTTAATGAGCACCAGGATGTCACATGACACCCGGCACTCAGACTCAGAAGTATAGTTCTCCAGAGAGTGGGGCAATCAGTCTGTGCCAGTGCTGCTAGCACTGAAAAGAGATAGAACTGGTCTGTGGGGCATGTGGCGAGGGCGGCATGCTGCCCTCCTTAAAGTGGCGCATAGGTCAATATACCCACTCGGAAAAGTTGTAGGGATGTTTATGCATGGAATAGCTCTTCAGCAGTGGAGAAATGGTAGAGGTTAACACAGTGAAGGAGTTTAAGCATGCATGGGATTGGCATAAAACTATCCTTGATATAAGATAAGGCCAGGGACTAATGAAAGTATTCAAGTTTTTTTTTTTAGGAAGAAATAGAATGGGGTCATCCTATTCCTAAGAGGATACTGCTTTGTTTAAATTAATAAAGTTGAAACTTATATAATACTTAAATAACTTATGTAAAGAATTAAAGTGAAAAAAAAAAAAACATTTGGAGGCCAACACGGCAGTACAGACTGAAAGGTTTAATGCACAAAACGTCCTGATACAAGATCCATAGTGAAAAAAAATATAAATCATATATTGTGCAAGAACATAAAATAGAGTCAAACAGAAGGACAGCCAAACAGATGATTTCTCAAATCTAGGCCACTTGTTATTGCAAAAGAAAAAGCATGTGCCTCAGGATGTATTAAAGGGCACCTGTCACACAATTATACCATAACTAATTCATTAAGTCATAGCGCTGTCAGCACTCATCAGAATAACCCTTTCCTCACAGAGTACACCATTTACATGTTTCTTCTTTCTTTATTTTGATTAACTAGCTCAAGCCAGGGTATTATTCACTAAACAGTGATCTGTAGTGAGAACTGACTTAATTAGTGTTATAATCTTTTCTTTACATATTTATGTATAATGTTATACCCAGTGCTGGGATTCAAATGTTTAGTAACCAGTTCTTATGCCAAACAAAATAAAATAAAACCGACTTGCTTTTTGCTAAACAGCAGAACATGTTCTACAATTTACATAATGTGGGTTATTTAAAGTGAATTCAAAGTTAATTTCAAATTTAAGACCAAAGTAGACAAAGCTGGAAGAATTCTCTAAGCAAGCTATGCTTTCAGTTTGGATACTCTGGTCTTAAATTCCCAATTCCAGTTCACTAAAGAGAGAGACACACCCGGGCTACCATTTACACACACGCAGACTCCCACTTACACACACACACACTCCCACTTACACACACACACACACACACTCCCACTTACACACACACACACTCCCACTTAGACACGTACACACATAGACTCCCACTTACTCACACTCCCACTTACACAAACACACACTCCCACTTAAACAAACACACACTCCCACTTACACAAACACACACAGTCACACTTACACACACAGACTCACATGTACACACACACAGTCGCACTTACACACAGACACACTTACGCACAGAGACTCACACTTACACACACACACACACACACACACGTACACACAGAGACTCACACTTGCACACACACGTACACACAGAGAGACTCACACTTACAAACACACACACGTACACACACAAAGAGAGACTCACACTTACACACACACACAGACTCCCACTTAAAAACACACAGACTCTCATTTACATACATAGACTCACACTTACACAAAGGAAGAAACTCCCACTTACACACAGTCACACTTACACACACACACAGTCACACTTACACCCAGTCACACACACATTTACACACAAACACTTACACACACAGAGATTTTGAAAGTGTCCAGCGGGCTGCATTAGAGGGGTGCCATTGGCACCAATGCCCAGAGTCTAAAACAGTTTATTAGACCCCATTGGCACCCCTCTGACGAGTGGCACCCAGGGTGGACCGCACGCCCCGCTCCCCCTTTAGTAAACCACTGCTCAACATAGAGCCGCCATCAGAAATTTCAAGGCCCCTCAGTGGGTGCCCCCCCCGGATAGTTTATCCATCATTAATATGCCATTGATCATTTCCTCATAAATATGCCACTGATAATTTGCTTCTTAATATGCTACTGATAATTTGCTTCTTAATATGCCACTGATAATTTGCTCATTAATAGTCAGTGATTATTGGCTCATTAGTAGTCACTGATAATTTGCTCATTAATTGCCACTGATAATTTGCTCATTAATAGCCACTGATAATTTGCTCATTAATATGCCATTGATAATTTGCTCATAAATATGCCACTGATAATTTGCCACTGATAATTTGCTCATTAATATGCCACTGATAATTTGCTCATTAATAGCCACTGATTATTTGCTCATTAGTAGTCACTGATAATTTGCTCATTAATTGCCACTGATAATTTGCTCATGAATAGCCACTGATAATTTGCTCATTAATATGCCACAGATAATTTGCTCATTAATAGCCACTGATAATTTGCTCATTAATAGCCACTGATAATTAGCTCATTAATATTAAAAAATCCCCTCCTCCTCCCCTGTATTTACCTGGATGCTGCTTGTCCCGGCTGTCTCCTCCACAGTGTTTCCTACACGCACGATGTGCGCATGAAATACAGCCACCGGATATGACTTGCCGTCATTTCCGGCGGTTGTGACTGAAAGCCGGGTCTGCACCGCCGGCAGCTGCCCGATTGTGACTGTCTCCATGTGGGCCCACAGGGCAGCCGCTTTGGAATGAGCTGTATGTGCTCTCTTGTGTTAATATATATGTATTGTTTTAATGTGGAAATCTTATCTGCTGAACATCATTCTGGATTTGGTTCCCAGGACATCTCAGTATACACCGATCAGCCATAACATTATGACCACTAACAGGTGACAAGCTGGCGGAGGCAGTGTGATTCTTTGGGCAATGTGCTGCTGGGAAACCTTGGGTCCTGCCATTCATGTGGATGTTACTTTAACACATACCACCTACCTAAGCATTGCTGCAGACTATGTACTCCTTTTCATGGAAACGGTATACCCTGATGGCATTGGCTTATTTAAGCAGGATAATGCTCCCTGCCACAAAACAAAAATGGTTCATGAATGGTTTGAGGAAAAACAATAACAAGTTCAAGGTGTTGACTTGGCCTCCAAATTCCCCAGATCTCAATCTAATCGAGCATCTGTGGGATGTGCTGGACAAACAAGTCCGATCCAAGGAGGCCCCACCTCACAACTTACAGGCTTAAAGGATCTGCTGCTAACGTCTTGGTGCCAGATACCTCAGAACCAAGACTAGTGGAGTCCATGCCTCATTGGGTCAGGGCTGTTTTGACACAATATTAGGCAGGTGGTCATAATGTTATGGGTGATCTGTGTATACTTTCTGGTATAACGCATAGGGACATACTCTGTCCCTATTGAGATGGGAATTTTGAACTTTAGGCCAATGTTGCCGAATGGAGCATTTTCCCAACTCTTTAGCCTTTGAAATTCCTGTCTCATTTCCCTGCAATTCTCTTTTTATTAAATAATAAGTATATTAATTAGAACAGGCAAACTCACTGTGGCATATTCATGGACAAATGAACAGTGGCATATTAGTGGGCAAACTGTGGCATACTAATGGACTAATTCTCTGTGGCATATTAGTGGGGTAATGTGCAGTCTGGGTGATGGGGCAGATGATGGGGCATGTCCTGGGTGCATTTAAATCTTTGGCATGATATACAAAGACCTGGATAAAATGACTTTGGGAGGGTAGGGGATTTTTTTCTGTAAAGGGCCCTGAACTTTCTGATGGTGGCCCTGGGCAAGGCTGACATTAGCAAGTTATGTTGGGACAAAGTTGGTACTGTGGAAAGTGGGGATGTATTGCCCTGGAGGTATTATGTGGTGTTTTCAGGTCAGGGGGCACTATGGCAGTTTTCATACCGGGGCCTGGTGTATTCTAGTTATGTCCCACGTCCCTTCAGTAAACAAAGACAGGTTCATAAACCAAGATTTAACCTGAATAAACTTGCCAGGAGCACCTGTTCTGCTCTGTGAGTGTGAACGCCACCTCCAGTATGTGGCTGGATGGACCGTTACATGTCTGGGTACTTGTAGAAGACGCTATTAGTAAGGGCCCTCAGGTTCACACACTGCTCCTGCAGTATTTACCACAGTAAAACAGGTTTAGAAAGAGATCCTGCAGTTGTTGATAACCAATTTTTCACACGTTTCTTTGTTTGTTCATGGCCAGCCGGCAGTGGGGACACCTGGATTCATGTGTTGATTATACGTTTGCTGCTATCAGTTTTTGAAGATTTGAGCTAATCCTTAATGACACTGTTCTGTGAACAGACCCATATCCATACCCCCCAAACTGTCCCGCGCCCCAATTTTGGGGGTCGGTCCTGCCGAGCTCTTCTCTCCTACTTTTAAGGACGGAGGTAGAGCTTGGCAGGAGACCAGGATTCAGGATCACAATCCTGCCGTTCTGATCACAAACTCTGGTGTTTGAGACACCAGAGAATGGCTACTGTATATGCGCAGCATTGTGTGCATGCGCAGCATTGTGTACATGCGCAGCATTGTGTTCATGCGCAGCATTGTGTGCATGTGCAGTAGTGCTTCCAGCTTCAGTGACAATGCCACCACAAATGTACAGTAGCGCTGACACTAGACCTCCCAAGCTCCGCCCCATGGCGTCCTGGTTTGCCGCACAAACAATACAGGATGCAAGTTGGCATTTGGGCGGATAAGTACCAGCGCTACTGCTGATGAACGAACCACTGGATATGTGCAATATTCCTTCTCCAGTGTCCCTGGGACTGCAGAATGGAAATCAGGGTCGGAGGTTAGCAGTGCCGAATCAAGACTGCTCTGCTTATGGTAGGAAAGTTGAGGAGGGGTATGCAGTCATCATGAAGTACCTCTATTGGAAGTTAGTTTGGCAAAGACAAAAAAAAGCTATGCCTGATTAGCATGGATTCCGGAGCAAGATTATAGACTGGGATGAGGAATTGAATGATTCTTTTGCATCAATTTACCGAATATTAACTTATCCAGGAAACGTAAATATTATTCAGCACTGTGCAATGTTGTTTCACAATCCTGTCCTGAAGTGAACCAGTTGGCCTGGCTTTAAGGAGGTGATTGTCTGCACACAAGTCCTCCTGACTCAGTGGATTAGACTAACTCACTTGCACTTTCTATTCTGATCTTTAAGAGAACCTGAGGAGAGGGTTGTGTAACACTGCTGTGCAATATATAACAGTGTGTAAGTCAGTACCATACCTCCCAACATTTTAAATGGCCAAAGAGGGACACTTTTATTTTTGTGGGAGTGGCTGACTGTGTATCAGTCATTACTGGAACAATTTTAGTGACTTTATGGTCGATTGGTAACTATTTATTTAATTTGATAAGTCATTTAGAATGTGGAGCTCTATGATACAATTACTCACGCCAGAAAATATAAGATCCCAGAAAAAGAAGAGGAAAGAGGGACGGGGGATTTGGGTGCAAAATAGGGATTATCCCTCCGAAATAGGGACAGTTGGGAGTTATGGAATACCAATATTAAAATTGCTAATCGAAGGACAAATAAATGGCCCAATTTGAAGTCAGAGGACGAAATACTGACCTTCTAAACTACTTTACTAACTTTCCAATGGAAGCAGTAAGGTTAACTCTGTATAGTTAAGGGTATTTTGAAGAAGAAATACATTTGAGGTTTTACAGATAGGTCCGTTGGTTATGACCTGCTGTTCGAAATTATAATTGTATTTAATTTTCTGGCAGTGAATTTGAAGAAAAGCAACAGAGAACCTGACATGCATCCAGCTAAAAAAAATGTACAAAATGAATAGGGGAATGAGGATCTCTATTACCAACTCCAGCCTTCAAAAATGCAGGTGACCAACTCCAGAAACCTCTTGGGGAACAGTCAGGAGGCTCTCAGAATATGAATGTGTGCAATGTGTGACATACTCACACCCACACTGGCTGTGCCTAGGGGTGACCAATACATTTTATATTATATACAGAAGCATTGGGAACCATATATATTTCAGATTTAATATATATATATATATATATATATATATATATATTATAAAATAATACATTTATAATGTACATACACTCATTACAGAGCAGTTTCAGAGAATTAACTCCTTGAGCTTTAAATCTATTTAAAATGTTTAATACTGTGAGGTGGGTTTTTAAAAAAAAACAAAAAACGTTGAATCTCTTATACAAGGAATGAGCCAGCAATGGTCATATGGTTACTCCATGAGCTGTGGCATTTGAGAAGCCCCGCCCAATATATTTTGGGCTCTTCTACAAATGCTCTGTATCACTGTATTTCTTATCAGGCCATCGTGCCAGACTATGTAATTAATGCCTTTATGAGGCCTTTCTTTTTTCCTCTGTGCTTTGCGTATAAAGAAACAGAGTGTAAAATAACAAATTTAGCTCGTAATTGTATTGATTGCCTTTAGCCAAGTGACTTGTAGTCTGAGCGCAAGAGTTTCATTAGGAAAATCAAAGTCACTTTTATTGGACTGAAATAGTTGGGCAGGAATGACCTACTACTAGGGTTGCCCCCTGGCCGGTATTTTACCGACAGGCCGCTAAGAAATTGGCATCAGGCCAATGTCAAATCTATGGAGACAGTAGCAAGGCCGGTATTTTTGGCCACAAAAGGTGGCAACCCTACCTGCTACAATTGTAAATGACCCGGTCTTTACTGAGGTTTGATATATACAGGCTGATGCAACTCACAAGGTGGTTGTGTAAGCAGTGGCTTTGGGGTTATCAAGATTCAAACATTGTGCTCCCTTATCAGTGTACAAGGTGTGCATTGCTTGCCGGGCTAAATATAATTCTACTACTCACCTCAGAACTTGGCAGGTGCTCTAAATTAACGAGAGTCAAACAACACAAGTCCCTGCATTAATGTTTTATGTGTTTTTATTGGTAACTTCCTCGCAAATGTGTTATACTTTGTTCTGTGTAGAAATAGCTCTGAGGATCCGGTAATAGCAGGTTGCACAGCTATTTGTTATTGATGCCAAGAAAATACACTAATTTGTTCATGGATCACCAACATGCCTAGGGTTATCATTATGGGTAGCGCTGTAGTATTAGACAACCCGCCTTCATTGGACTCTACCACCTAAATATAGTTATTATTTGGAATAAACCTGATAATTTGGGGTGACCAGATGTGCTCTGTGGTTGATCTGCCCCGGTGAGCCATGTACATGCTATACTGTCCGAAAAACGGGGGGAAAGTCTGATTCCGTACACCCCGGATATCCAGAGACATGTTGAGCGCTTTATAAGGTATAACCAGATGGTTTATCCTAAGCGTGGTATTTATACGGCTCCTGCTAGACTGGAACGTAAAAGTTAAACCTCCCATTGTAACGCTGCTTCAGCAGATTCCCGTATCACTCACAGGTAAAAAGAAAAGGGAAAGCTTTAAGCGACAAAGAAAGTGTAAGTAAACAGAAAATAGATTTGTCACACTGCTTTCCCAGAATGGGTAAAACCGAGAAAAATAAAGGAATGCCCACCAAGGCACGTCAAAGAAAGCAAAAAAATATGCGGCCTCTTCAAAGGTCTTACCTGGTCCCACTGCCGACGTCCCCCTCAGAGGAAACTGGATACGCAATCTGTTATATGGGACCCGAAACCTGACTGTCCAGATAAGTGATTGTTTGCTGGAGTGGTTGTCTTTCTTAAAAAGGGAAGGAAAGAAGAAAAAAAAGGAAGAAACTTTAGAGGGATATGGTAGGGAGTGGGATGGTATATCTGGGAAGAGAAGAGGAAAAAAATATGAAAATTGATGTATAGGTGTATTTTTGGACAATTCCTTTCATATTGGTAATGATTAAGGGATTTCAACCATATGGAGATATGTGAAAAGGGTAAAGTGAGATACTTACTACGGTTACTCCGTATACTACATGAAAAAAAAACTATGTTGCTGATTGGAAGATAACTTATATGAGTGCCACCTTTTCAGAATGCTAGAAACGTGAGGAAAGAATGATAAGGTTGTTACCATAAAAATGGGTGGAGGTTGCATTGGGATATTTGAGATTATATGAGGAATGTAATATGAATTAGTTAATGTTGTACTATTGGGTGACCACTTACATAAATAATAATAATACACAGATTAATAGTAAAAGAGTGGGGTGGGGGTGGTAAGGGAAGAGAAATGTGACCCTCAGTATTAATTTAATAGTAATGTTTAATATGTTATAAAAAATACTATATTGTTTCACAAGATATATATATATACACAGGTTAGTAACAAGGTTAGTAGAATCTGTTATATATCTGATAACGATGGTGATGTTTAGATAGTTAATGGAGTGTATTATGTGCAATTAGGACAATAAGTGGTTTGTGCTTTTTAAGCACTTTGATTTTATATTATTTTTCTCTCTGTGGGTTGTTGGGAGATTTAGGGATATATTGACATTGGGCTGATATGTAAAGGTATCCCTATAAAAAGATTGGGTAGATGGGTTTGTAATATTATACTTTATTATATATGAGAAATATAAAATGATTAAGTAAAGATGCAATGCAGGCGATGGTTTGCATAAGAAACATGTATAAGATTAATAGAGTACTGTTACATCTAGTTGTGTAGGGAATGATTAAGAGATAAGCTATTAGACACTTATAGGATGATTCACAAGATATGAAGGGGAACTAGGATTGTCAGTGAATAACAGTTATGGAATTTGTTTGGTTATAAAGATACTTTATACTTGAGCTTGTAATGGGGTGTTAGGTAGGGGAGGTAAGAGGGGAAGAAGGAGAGCAGGTTAACAAACTGCACTGAGCATATTTTTTTAATCACCTCAAAGGGAAGACTGAAAAAATAAATAATATACAACGGTGAAGGAACAGTAGAGAAGAGTAAAACAGAGAGATCTTAATAAAAATGATAGCTTTTTATTTAATTTTAAAGAGAGAACATGTTCACTTGGGGTAGGGAAGAAAAACAAGAATATTATGAGATATGTTCTATGGGTGATTGGTTCATGTCCAGGGCAGCCTTGGGCCAGTATAGATTTTGTAAGTCATATCTAGAGAAAACTTTTTCTGGGTGATGTCTCTTTATGTCCAGTGGCTTCAAAACTCTTAGAGTGGGAAAGGATGGGATGGGGGCTGAAATAGAGGGGGAAAGGAAGGGAAGTATGAGGGTGGGGTAAGATTTGGAGGGGTGTCCTTTTTTTTAATTTTATTTCCCTTTCATTCACTCTTTCAGCTTATTTATCCTTGTGTGCCACAATTCTCTTTTTCATGCATGTACTACTGTATCTGATCTTTAGGACTAGATTTGGCATTTCATATGAATAAAAATGGAGGACAAATGATTTTGGTGATTCCAGCCAGAAATATAGGGCTGTGTTGGGTTGGAGTGCATTTTAGAGTTAATTCTTGTTAGTTACAGACAGGATAATTTGCTTTATAGTGATTACATCCCATGGAATGTTCCATGTGATGCGGACATTCCAAATGTCGTCTAATGTATAGGTTTTAGTCAGACTGGAGCCGCCCCAAGTAAGATAGTCATTGTTTACAAGGAGTTACACGAGAGTGGCCTTTGGTTCTGTCCCAGAGACGTGTCCAGGCAAGTTTCTTACCAGGTTTATTCACCCAAAACAGTTTAAATCCCGGATTACGGCGTAAACAGAAGGTCTTTATTAAAAGGTGAAAACTTTAGCATGAAGAATAAGTAATAGAATCATTTTACCACCTACTGGTAAACCAAATTACTAGCGAATTAAACCATACTGGCCATGCACAAAACATTACATGGTATCATTTTGATATTCACAAGCAATCTGACTAACAACATATAGAAAAAGGTGTTATTCAAACGTTTTCCTGCTTTACTTCTATGGTGTAGAATAGGGATGTCTAATGTGCGGCCCGTGGGTCAAGTGCAGCCCATTTGAAGGTAAGGTACGGACCAACCGTCTCAACAACCTATACTCAGATTAGCCCTATAAACTGATTTTAAAGCGTTGTGGACTCCTATGGTGTAGAAGAAACTTATAGATCTGAAACTGAAAAAATGGCCACCGCAACATATGCGAACGCATCAGCCAACTGACGTTACATGTGCTGGAATGATGACAGTCTCCAACTTGCCCACGTGGGCATCCATTGCAGCTGCCATCTTGGAAATTCCATCTCCCATGATCGCGGACATAGAAGCAAGCTTCACTTAAATGTAAGAAATTAAATATATTTCTAGTTCCTGTAGGTGCCATCATTTTGTATAGTGTGATTAAGAACAGATGGTTTGTCACTTACACTCTTAGGGAAGAGAATTTCAAACTCCAGGCCAAAAGTAGGAGTTGGAAAAGTTCTCCCATTTAGCTGAACTTTTCCCAACGCTGCTACTTTGGCCTTATGTTTGAAATGCCCTTCTCAATTCTTTATGAATAAAACCCTATGTAGTTCCTAAAATGCATCTCTGGTATTGAACCGACCAATATAAGGCCTTTGAAACAGATATCACATAAGGGGATGACCTAGAGAACCTCTTCTCACTTCAGATGGCCACATGCCATCTGGTTATTGCTTGACCAGCTTAAAAAAAAAATCCATAAAAAAAAAAAAACACATCCTTTTGTTTTCATAAGTAATTTTTACCTGTAATATAACCTGTACGGTGCTGTATCATTACATGTGCTCTGAAAAATAATCAATACAGAACACACACTTGCTTGTAATTTTGCCAGCACACTGTAAAATATTAATCGTGTGTACACAAGTTTTGTGGATGACAGGTTCAGCAAAAGCTTTATCATTATCACAATACGCTCCTACTGAAAAAAAAAATGAAACAAAAAAGACATAAGATATACAAAATTGTTCTTTAATTTTGAACAAAGTATAAAGTACAACATAAGAAATACTGTGCAAATATATGAAGTAGTCACAAAAATGCTTGAATTACATTGTCCAACATTAAATGAGTTCAGAACTGTGCGCTCGTTCCAAATCTTGATCTGATGCCATGTTTAACATTGAGTGGTGGAGCACAAGCATAAACAAGTTTAAACAATGACAGTATGCATTTACACAATGCAGTCTGTGTTGAAAGAGGTCTGTCAAAGATTATTTGTGACCAAAGTGCAGGTTTTTTTTTTTTTTTATATAGATACAAAATTAAAAAAAAAAAAGTTCTTTAGATGTATTA
The DNA here is from genome assembly GCA_036172795.1 of Pelodytes ibericus. Taxonomy (NCBI): domain Eukaryota; kingdom Metazoa; phylum Chordata; class Amphibia; order Anura; family Pelodytidae; genus Pelodytes; species Pelodytes ibericus. The sequence goes on along the minus strand of CM069859.1, from coordinate 34,052,202 downwards.
AAAGTAAATATGAACTTTTGAGCAACAGATCACTTTAATACACCAAACATGCTCAATAAAACCGGCATGTAAGTCCTTGTTTTGGTAAACATATAGCAGTCAATCACACATTGACCAGTCTCGATTAGCACCTTCTCAACAAGGTTGTGCCATATGCGGAGAAGGTTTCTGAGTAAACATAAGAAGAAACTGCCAACAACACTGAATCCAAAATCAACTGACAAATATTTGTTTTTGGAAGCTATATAATTAATAGGCAGAGGACATCCCATCACTAATCATATGAGCATATTAACCATTAAGCGAAATGCCAGAGTGATTTAGAATGTGTGGGATACTCGGACTGTCAGTCAAGGATATAATTACATCTGACCCATGTTGTATAGGTTATAAGTCCATGCATCAAATATTTTTTTCTCCATGATTATGTTATGGTGATATAGCCTTAAAAGAACCATTTTGCTTGGGGATTGGCTCGTACAGCAAAAAGTATATACTCAACCACCCCAAAAAAAATTATAAAAAAAAAGATAAATAATGCACTGCCAACTCTAGTCTTACAGTTATCAGGCAGTGTTTCAAATCACTGTATATTTCTTGTAAGAGCACTTGGTGAAATGTTTCTTCATTCAGTAGTTTCATTTTAGGTTCAGAGAGAAAACACTAGCTTTATTTTACAAAGTGCAAATCAAAATAGAAAAAAAAAAAAAAAAAAAAAGCCAGTTTGAGCATGGAATGGCAAAACAAAAGATCATCACAAAGTTGGAGTTGCAGAATCACATATAGGCTTAACTCCTGCGTTGCCAGAAGCGTGAACAAATGTGTGCAAAAACGACAATCTTATTCTTCTCATTAAAGGGGAGATTATCTGCTTTCAAATTTCTGTGAATTAGTGAAGAACATTGGAAAAAATTTAAGCGATTAACTTCGGTAAAATTACAGACCCTGTTAAAACGTTGTTATATTGATTATCTTTTGCCATGTACGGTTACATTTCCGCAGATATTTAAACAAACATATAGGGGGGTGGGGGAAAAGTATAAAAGCTTATATTTACTCTTAGCTATAAGATAGTAATGTATATTAAGTTACTGAAGGAAGCAAAAATGCCTCATGTAGAATAACTATACTTATGTTATTACAAACATCAACAGGTTAAGGTGATTGCGTTTTATAGTACAGGTGCACTTTTAAACCTATTTTAGTAAAAGGCCAGCCAGCCCGTCACACTGTAGCAGGCTTGTTGGTTATACTAAGGTTTGTAACCTGCATTAACTGACCAGCGGAACAGTATGGCTGGTAATCAGAATGCAACACACCCTGACTGTATTCGGCAGCATTATCGACCTGGTTGTCAACAAAAGAAAGTTTTGGGTTTTCTTAAGTTTCTGCATGCTCCACCCTTCTCCAGTGCAACAAATGCAGCAATCTAAGTCTTCAAGACACCTGGAGACCGCTCTCATTTCTTGACCAAACTCCATTTTCCGCTTTGTAAATGTAGTCTTAAACCATATACTCAGTGACACCAGCGGAGCTGGACTGAGTGAATCCCAGATGAAGGCCGCAGACGTGCCAGGAACATTGACTTGCAAGGTAAATGTTGCTGATGGTTTCACTGCACGGGTGCCGAGGCTTGAGGTGCGGCAATCTCACTGAGCCTGCTTACTTCCATCTGCCAGGTTGGCAGCTTTTTGGTTGAGAGGTGGCGCCTTGCGTGTTTGGTCAGGTGATCACTGCGCATGAAGCGCCGGTCGCATTTTGGGCAAGCAAACTTCTTTTCGCCAGTGTGCGTTCGGCGATGACGGGATAGTTCGTCAGAGCGTGCAAATTTTCTGTCGCAGCTTTCCCAACTACAACTGAATGGTTTTTCTCCTATAAAACAATTTAAATATATATTTATATACACGATTTAAAATTCCATAAAATGTGTAATTAAAGCGTGCTGGCTATAATGATTACTTTTATACTGGCCATTTCATATATTATACACTTGTATTCATCAGTCTATGTATCTAGGGGCCACTAAGACCCAAATCTAGTCCTGTGCTTCATATCAAATTGGTAAAATCATACAGGACTTGACAAATCACATGAGCCAGGACTACTGGCTCCTAACTTGTTGGATTGGTTTACATAGACCAATAAGGAAATACCTTTCCTGGCTCCTGAATATTGTCAAACCCTGACTTTAGCGTTTTAGAATATATTTCAAAATTATTATTTTTTCCCCCACACAAAACAAAAATATTGCACATATAAAGCCTACTGCTGTTGCCCCTGGTAACACTTGTGCCACTGTCTTGCTAGTTCTTAGCAAGATTAAGTCCCTGTACTTTAAGGCCATAGATAGGAGATATTTTGACTTTACATTTCTGAATTTGCTTGCTATACCATACCTGTATGAGTTCTCATGTGTGCCTTTAGGTGGGAGCTTTTGAAGTAGGTCTTCCTGCACCCAGCGTGACTGCAGATGTGGCTTCGGATACGCGAGTTGTCCGCGTGTGAAGAGATTTTTGTTTCAGAAGGTACAATACCAGGGGCAGGAGCGATGGGTGAAAGTCTAGTGCCACTGGTCAGGAGAGTCTTTCCATTGTGTACAATTGGAGGTGGCATTACAAACATCACTGTTCCTTTCGGCACCGGAGTCCCCATGTAAAAAAAAGGCTGCATCATTGTTTGAGACAGAGCAGGCTGTGGGTTTGCAACCACTGTCGTTACTACAGGGTTATTCGAAGTAAAGGGAACCATTTGACACAAGACAGGCATTGGAGAGATACTGTTTGTTGCCATTGGGCTGGACATTAACAATGAAGACGAATGTGTTTGAATTGGAAGGAGCCCGGTTTCGGATAGACATGTTATACGGCCAGCACAGAGATTAGAAGATGTGGAGAGTGTGCCACAGTCATTGTGTACCTGCTGGGAAGAAGGCACGATTTGTGTCTCCATTTTAATTTCTTCATTGTGACATCTTTCTCTTTCTTTCTTTGAGTTCGGCAGTGGCTGTACAATCGAAGTCGGCACACTCTTCTTCCAGCAGTCCGCTGTCTGGCAAGTTACCTTGTTCTTAGGTTTATCTGTACAAGTATTCAGCACTGGCAGCGGCTGGCAGCAGCGCAGTGCGTCGGCTGTGTGGCGGATCACACTAGTCACCTGAGCTTTCTGTTGTGATGTTAAGCCGCCTGTAGGTTTAATGTCCACTGAACTATGTGTGGAGTTAGGCAGATTCACACTTGTGAAGAGCCTACATTTATCAACCACTGGTGCTGGAGACACTGACTGAGGGGACATCTCACACTCAGAGGGGCTGTAGGGAGGTGTTAAGCACTGGAACGAAAGAGAATGAAAACCAATAAATTACCAGTCTTACTGGAACACATACGTTTTAACTGCTGATACACATCAATTCTATTTTCAAGACTGAATAGAATCCGTTTGCAGTAACATTCTACTACGCGTTTTACACAAAGTAATGGAGTAGGACATACCCTCACCACTCCTGGAAAAGTGAAATCACCTGTTCTGAATGTCTGGTACTGCCGCCCAACTTCCACCTCTAAAATGCAAGCACTAACTATTGCAATAGCCCACACTCCATATAGCATTTATTTTAACTCTCTCTTATTCATTACATCTGTATAGTGTTTTTAAACATTCACTAAACTTTAGTTATTTTTAAAATCAATCCTTTCTCAGTGCTTGCGCCAGATAACCAGATGCAGTCGTATGTTACAGTTGTTAGCGCACCACCAGCAGCCAATCAGGTGCCAGCGATAGGAATGGTCTAGGACTGCTTCAACAGCAAGACCCTTTGTAAGATGGAAGATCCTTACCAAACCATCCTTAAGGTGAACCAAACACAAAGAGGGTTATTTGTAAAAGTAAATTCTGGGGCCATGTTCTAAAATTGGAAACCAATTGAATGTTCCTGCAGTTTAGACCAATTTTAAAACTTTGCCCCAGAACTTTATAAATAGCCCCCAGAGTGTATTCATTACCACACAATTAGGCACACAGAGCAGCCAAAATGTCATGGATGTGTTAGGGGGAAATGGGCATATACACTCTTGATAGCACTTGTCATTACATTAATAGGCTCACTGGATAAAAATAACCTTTTCTTCTTTCCAGAAGTAAAACAAAATATTTTTACAATGACATGTTAGATAAAGGACAATAATGATAACATAAAAAAAAATCAATATAGCGCACACTTACAAAAGCAGGCACTGGATGAAATTCTGGTGCATTTAACATCATACTGTCTTCGTTTTCAGAGAAGTCAGACGCGGGAGTGATTGGCCTCATCTCAGTGTATCTTTTAGGCTCCGCCTTCCAGCGATTACTCATATACATGAGTGCCTCCACAGCTTCGAAGTCCACTTTCTCTGTGGCTGAGCTACAGGCAGAGCCTCCTTTGTATTGTTTACCAACTACTTCCATCTTTTCAATCTAGAAGGGGAAAAAAAAACAAAACAAACCATCAATTGTGGGCAGTCAGCTGGTGAAGACATTTGGACTTGCAACAATTATTTCTTATATAAGAATGGGAGGGCAGATTGATATCAAATGCAAATGTCCCAATTTTGGTGGTTACTTACAATAGGTATGAAGGATGCACCCAAGCATATATAAACTCATATTGACAAACTTTAAGAGATTACTTGGAAAAACCCATATTTTTAGACACCAGGAACTAAATGCAAAAATCAGTGTTAAACAGACAGACCACTCCTGCCATTTCTCTGAGCATTTTTCAAGTTCTTTTAAGCAGACAAAAAAAAAAAAAAAAAAAGATGTTTCCCCTATCTCCATTGAAACCCTGTATCTTTACAGAAACTCATGGGTTTACTCTTGGTTCTGCCTCAAAGCTGAGGCTGGTTGCATGCACAGCCAATCAAAATATGGTCTTATCTGAACCATAGCGGGAGTCCGTCTATGCAATCTTACACTGGGTCAGGGGGGCACGCTTCCCGTGGAGATTTTCACTTGTGGGTCGATGTTAGATGAAAATAATAAAAGGGCTTTTGACAATGGCCAGCAAATGGCAGCCACATTCAAAAGGTAGTATTAATCAGGCAGGAGTGATCCTACGTCTAAGGAAGCAAGGGTTAAAATTAAAAAACTTTAATTGTCCTTTAAATGGAGGTTTAACTATTTAACACAATGCTCAAATGCTTATTTAAACTTAAGGAAAGCTCATATTTTGTCACCATAAAAATAAAAGGGAGTTATTTATAAAAATTAAAAAAAAATCTATTTATGGGGTTAAAGTTCTAAAAGAGATCTAAACGGCAGGATCATACCATTTGATTATAACATGGTTTGGTGTTTTACATTTCGCCAATATCTAGGGCTATGAATAGCGCGGGATGTTGAATCCGGTGACATAACAGAAGCCCTGGGTTTTCTCACACGCCAACACACCGCGGCGCGCTGCAGCACTCAAACCCACAGCGACGCTTCCCGAGCAGCGATTGGACGACGTGCCAAGGGGCGGACACGTGAAGGAAGCGTGATCAGCTGCTGCCTTCCGACACTCAGGAAGCGTGAACTCTAGAGATACGCTGCTCGGGCAACCTTTCACCTAGTTTCTGCTCAGACCAAAATGTGCGCGCAATGCGCACTCCCGACAGCAGCACGTTAGACAGCAAGCGCGCGCTACACCCAGCCCTCCGTAGACCCAATGCAAAGAATTAAACTTAAAACTCCCTAGATGACGAGGTAACTGGACATCACATCAGCCAGATTCCACAAGAATAGCAATGAATACTAAATGTATAATGCATTCCTTTAACATGGTCATAATACGCTAAGGGCATATGCTTTACAACCACATCCCACCCTACCAATAATCATTCAGTGATAGCAGGTCTGCATACCCATCCATGCCTGCCCCTGACTGCTGCTTGTGTCAGTGTTATGGGTGATAAGTGCCAGACAAACAGGTGCTAATGGGGCCAATTACCAGCAGTGCCCAAGGCAAGCCTTTCCCATCCATGCTCTATTATTACTACTGGCTCTGTGTAGTAAATAGACATAGCACCAAAACAATGGCTGTCTCGATGCAATGGATACATTATCTGCCCCAAAGGATTGACTTTATTTTCCCCCATTTATACCACCATTATTCCTGCAGTGCTTTTATTATACTCATTATTCTCCCATCCAGAGGAGCTGACTATCCAGTGTTAGATACCCCTTGTGAATGGGGCAAAGTTGTAAAAGTTCCACTGGGTTCCAAAACTAAATTGGTGCAATTGTAGATATTTTATTTCCCACATAATGTATAAGTTTTAATTGGAGTTTTTTTTTTTTGTATTTAACCCTGCATATTCCACCATGCACAGAAATGCAATGTTTATATAATAAGTATTGTTTGGATGTTCTACCCAATGAAAAGACCTGTGTGGTTAACCTATTAGCTCCTGATATATTACTCCTGGTGAACTGGAGTGTTGTGTTTAGAAGTTGGTAATGCACAAAAAAAAAAAAAATCATCATGTTTAAATATAAATCATATCCCTGGAATGCATGTCTCCCCCTGACCTATACTCATCAATAACACTAGACAAGCTATAAAGACAAGCTGTACTTACCATTGAATGTAAGTGGGGAGCAGAGAAGCTGATCATTGCGTTTTGCAGGCAGCGCTGTGTTACGATTCAGATGCTACAGGCTTTGATACCCGCTCCCAGCTGCTCCATTCACCTACTACTCCACGGTCACAACGTAGTTGAGGGCGGGGACCAAAGCCGGCCAATCAGCGGCATAGGTGTGTTAGAAGCTGACCAATCGGGAGCAGGACAGCGCGTGATCAGCTGGTGCTAAGCGGCGTGGAAGAGCTTCAGTCAGTGCGTGGTACACAAACCCCCGGGCTGAGAGGGGAGAGCGCTGACTGCCTGGGAAGTCCCTGGGTGATGCAGCATCCCCGGCAACTCTCTGTAATAAGAGGGCTGGGAGAAAAAGGTAGGAGTGTGACTCATTGTCACGTCTCAATCCTGCTAACTCTCCCATCCCCCACCCAAAAATGCAGAGCAAGGGATAATAGCACAGGGTCCTGCTACCCCACCCAGCCTTTGTTATCCTGAGCTGGAGGGTCACAGGATAGCTGGTCTGCTCCACACAATGAATAGTACACACTTTATAAAGGGCTAGGGTAATGCTCCCACTGGTACATTATGGATCAGACTCTGTACATCTCATTGCAACTTTAACTCCCATTTAAACCCAATTTATGGTTGAATATAAAGAAATGGCTAGTAGGTATTAAGGTAGTATGTTATTTCCTTGCCTAATACACATTATACATAATGATCTGGTCTCCTCATTTCACTTATTACTCTCTCTATTAAAATTTATATGTAGGTTGATTCACTAAATAGTAAATTGACAAACTAATTTGCTAACATATCTCCGTTTAGCAAAAATCTTCAATTTGCTATTTCTAAAGCAACAATCTTTGTCCTGATGTATCCAATTAGATTGTCGATATATGATCACTTAGTGAATCCTATATAAGTGCATATGTGAATGGTTCATAGTAGGTATATGCAAAAGTAAAATACATCTATGCACATGTGTAGGTATATGCATACATATATCTGTGTACTTACAGAAAGCAGTCACACATTATTGGTTATTATTGTGAGACAGACCTTTCAGGAGTTTTAAACAGGTGGAAGATTTAAACGTTTCTAGAAGGTTATTACACATTCGAGGAGCTCTGGAGCATGGGCGTCCATAGGTTTTTTTGTGTGTGTCGTTGGGGCTGCAATATAGCCTCCCCTTCCCCTTTTCCACCCCATAATCTCCTCCCCATTGATTTTGTTGTCTTAGGAGAGGGGTTTCCTTGGGGGAAGCAAATATAAGTTACCCATTAATAGGGAAAATTATATGACAGTGGTAGTAGTAGTCGGACTAGCATGTACGCAACATGTGAACTGTAGTTTACATTAGCTAGGTTGGTAAAAACTAGCTACAACTATCCTAGTCTACAATTCCTATGGTGTACAACCAGTAATGGCTGACTGGATATGATGGGAGCTGCAGTCCACAACAAAAATGTATGTGTGTAGTGTAGGGTAGGCCACCACATCCCAGGCTATAACTACAATCCTCATATATATTATTGTAGATGCAGTTGATAAAAGTTAGTGTTTGCTTCATTTATTCTATCTATATTAGAAGCACATGTGAAAAAAAATTTAGTTGACCAAAGCAACCGAGTTGGAATAATTCCATCTAATTCCCTCAATATGCTTTTCAAGGGGACTGGCGGTCCCTTAAAAAAATCACTTGGCGCCAGAGACAGTGGCTGGGGATATCAAAAGATCTCCCACCGGGGGGCGTGGCCTGACCGGAGAACGAAATGGCTGCTTAATCTCTGAGCTCCGACACCACTCACCACAAAAACGGATGCAAACCTCATCTAAAACTACAATGGGCCGTAACAAACGAATCCCATCAGGTTCTGAACCCACTGGGCACCCTCCGAAAACACCTTCATCATCTATGAAAGATTATTTCCGCACTCCTGCGGCACTTGCGTCCACCTCCACCCAAGAGGAAAGGCCTCAAACACCCACACAGGCCTCTTCCCCAAATGGAAGTCTTCCGTCGACACCAGAACCGAACCAACACCCACCGGACGACACGCAAGACGACCTGTTCCAATCTGCCCCAACTAAAGGCGATTTTGCTAAGTTGATACTGGAAGTGCGTCAGGCGGTTCGAGAGGAGGTGAGACACGCAGTAAAAGTGGAGTTGAGTGACCTCAAAGAAAACATGGGCCGACTAGATCGGAAGATCAACACTATGGAGGCTGATCTAAATATTATACACCAAAAGGTAGCTGAACAAACAGAACTACCGGCAACGACGATCACTGCGGTGACAGACCTCATAAAATCCATGGAGGATTTAGATAACAGAGGCAGGCGCAGCAATATCAGAGTCCGAGGCCTGGCCGACACAGAAGAACCCGGCTTACTGGAACCTATCCTGACGAGACTGTTTAATAAGGTATTGGGCCAACCACCTGATACACCTATCCAGTTTGATAGAGCGCATAGAGCTCTCCGCCCGCGAGGGCCTCCACATATGCCGCCGAGAGACGTGATCTGTTGCCTCCATGAATACGCCACAAAAGATAAGATAATGAGGAAGGCGAGAACGACCAGGACATGGAACTTTGAGGGACACCAAATCTCCCTCTACGAGGATCTCTCCCGCATCACACTGGGAAAACGTAAGGCATTACGGCCTTTAACAGCCTTGCTACAAGAAAGACAGCAGCTATACCAGTGGAAACACCCGTTTGCTCTGCTAACACGCATAGACGGTGAGACCCATATTATCCAAACGTTGGAGGATCTTCCTCGATTGCTAGCGACGCTGGATTCACCGACACTGGACATACCGGATTGGAATTCGTTGGCTTACATTAATCGGCTACATAACCCACCTAGACCGCTGCCTCAGAGGCCGAGACGGACCCCAAGACCACCTACGCACAGACTCTCCAGACCTCTGCTAAGACACCCTGCAGACCCAGAAGAATGAAGAAGGAACGGTCATATACAAATATTTTTATGATCACACCGATGAGATATGAAAGCTGGGACCTATATTATTAACTACAGCCCGAAAGAAAGAACGGTTATTTGTATATATTTTTATGTTTATACCGATGGGACATGCAATTAGGGATTCTATTATAAACCACAACCTGAGAGCACGTTGATTTTTCGACTCGCCCCGACGGTGAAGCAGGCATGGAGCATAGTGGGACGAGTCCAAATCAGATCCAATACGATGGAGATTGGAGATCCGGTCTACAAAGCACGAATATTTCTGATTACGCGCAGACGGAGTGACACAGCAGAACAATCAGGTTATAAATGTTAAGGGTGATGTGTAGGTGGGGAATGATTGGAGTGTATAATGGTACCTGAGGAAAGTCGGGACCGCAAGACCCCCCCCCCCCCCGAGTCCAGAAAAATGCGATTCAGGTAACGGATCACACTGGTTCATACACTGCCGTTCTATAGCTTGACACCCAAATGCCCAGGGACTCATGTCATGGGGAGGAGGGGGTAATGTGATTGTCGCCCATAACTCGTAACACCTTCCCCACACCCTGATGATAAGAGGTGGGCCCCCTGAACACTCACCTCCCCCTTGCTGGTAGAATATTTCCAGATGATACCAACCCCCCCCCCCCCCCCCACCCCACTTCAACCGGTTATATGAAGATAGACCGTTTACCCAATATCCAAATTCTGATACACTGCAGATCTCAGAGTCGAGGAGAAAAGAATCTCATGTCTCACAGTCTATGGGTTTACTATGTTATTATGTTCTCACAATGAAAAATGGTTCAACGATGTTACAATGTTTTAAGATGAGACCTGATGCTCAAATGGTTAAAATGAGTGATGAATGTCAGGAGGTTTATACATCTTGATACAGGTTTTGAAATATTAAACCATTCTGTTAATCCGATATTTTCTTACGTTGTTAAGAGATATTGGTACACGGTTTTCACAGATAGAACCATTTTGGTTCTTCGGAAAGGTACGTTCCCATTTGATTGAGTGCCCAGAGACGTAGCGGGCAGAGGTCAGGGCTGGTTTACCTGACCCTGATACGAACCGCTAAGGGCACATAAATATCCTTTTTTTTCTGCCCCCTTAGAGGGCAAGCCGTTACAATTCTTTATTGTACGGAATACTGTAAATAGTTTCCCATATATCTTACTCCCCCCCCCCCCCCCCCCATTTTCTTTTTTTTTTACTGGGTAAAATATTACAAAAAGGTGCGCTAATATGACGAATATTTCCCATACCCATTCGGTCCCCGCACAATTGAGGATTTTATCGATAAATGCTAAGGGGCTAAATAAACCAGAAAAGCGGTCAAGAGCGTTAAGAGAGTGGAAAGCCTTAAAGGCGTCCATAGTCTATGTACAGGAAACCCATTTCCAATCCTCCCGAGCACCGTCCCTAAAAAGTGGCATGTACACGCAGTCCTTTTACAGCAACAACCCTATCTCCAAAACAAAGGGAACGGCAATTTTGTTCTCAAAACAGATACCTATAAAAAATCCAATAGTTCAAAGCGATACAGAGGGCAGATATGTATTTGTGAAGGCTGAAATTGCAGGGTCCATGTACACTTTCGCAAATGTTTATCTGCCTAACAAAAAACAACACAAAATATTGAGACACATTCTTGCCATGTTAAGCAAATTTCAACAAGGGATCCTGATATTGGGAGGGGATCTTAACATGCCTCTGGACCCCAACATTGACACCTCCAAGGGCACGTCTAGCATTCCCACACATATACTTAAACAAGCCCGACTCTCACTACATAGATATAGACTGTTAGATTGCTGGAGGGCCATGTTTCCAGAAAGCAAAGATTACACTTACTACTCCCCACCACATGACGCATACAGTAGAATAGATTATTTTTTCCTACAAAACCACGTCACCCATTTAATTCACACCGTACAAATAGGAATTACAACGTGGTCAGACCATGCGCCGGTAATCTTGTCTATACACTCCCCATTACATAGACCCAAACAGGCATCATGGAGACTTAATGACTCACTACTGACGGACACCATTCTGTCGGACAACACAGCGACACGTCTTAAACAATATTTTCAAGAAAATACGACGGAAAAGATATCAGAGTTGGTAATCTGGGAAGCGCATAAATGCGTACTCAGAGGACACTTTATCGCACAGGCGTCAATACGCAAAAAAGAACAGACGAAAGCAGTCCTCGCACTCACTTCGGAGATACACACTTTGGAACAAACACACAAAACGACAAATGACTCAATAACATATCAGAAGTTGTTGACTCTCCGTAGAGAACTCTCAAAAATTATAAACACAAAATTACAACGACAAGCCAACAAAACAAAATCCTTTTTTTATAACCATGGGAACAAAAGTGGGAGATTACTTGCTCGCATTCTTCATAACACAGGGAATTCGACATACATTTCCAGGATAAAAACATCAAACACCCCCTCATACCGTTATTTACCAATGGATATATTGCAGGAATTTACAGCACACTACACAGCCCTGTATAATTTAAACCCTGAGACTAATACTACGTCATCTGTAGATAACACGGTAAAAATCAGAACTTATCTTCGTAAACATAAACTCCCGACAATATCGGAGGACATATTTCATACCCTAGAAAGCCCAATCACAGAACTGGAAGTATCAATAGCATTAAAAAACTCCAAAACAGGGAAAAGTCCAGGTCCAGATGGATTACCAGTAGAATATTACAAGAAATATAAAGATATACTGTCCCCATATTTTGTGAAAGCATTTAATACAATCCCGACTGGGAAATTTCTACACGAACACACTACATCAGCATATATACAGGTTATACCCAAACCTGGTAAAGATTTGGACTATTGTCAGAATTATCGGCCCATCTCACTTCTGAATTCGGACCTGAAGTTATTTGCAAAGATATTAGCACAAAGGCTAGGCCCTCTGATCCCAGATCTTATACACCCGGACCAAACAGGGTTTATTCCCGGTAGAGAAGCCAAAGATAGTACAGTAAAATTGATCAACATCACACATTTGGCAAAGGGAAGGAAGGAGCCTCTGTTGTTTCTGTCAACCGATGCTGAAAAAGCTTTTGACAGAGTTAACTGGGACTTCATGAGAGCGACCCTTCAACAATTCGGTTTCGGACCAAATATTATGGCATGGATAAATGCATTATATCACAAACCGACAGCAAGGATCAGGGTGAACGGGATATTAGGAGACAAATTTGATATCAAAAATGGGACCAGACAGGGCTGCCCACTATCCCCTTTACTTTTTGCTTTAATTTTGGAACCATTCCTACAAGCTATCCGAGCCAACATGTCTATTAAAGGTTTCAGAGCAGGCCTACAAGAATACAAAATAGCAGCATACGCAGACGATTTATTATTTATAATCACACAACCAACAATTACACTTCCCAATATATTACAAGAATTTAAGGAATATGGAGAACTATCACACCTGAAGATTAATTATACCAAGTCAGAAATCCTTCCCATCACAAAGGAACCGATAGGGCTTAAACATATCACAGAGAATTTTTCATTCAGAATCTGTGTTGACAAGATGTTATATTTGGGCATTTGGCTAACCCCTGATCCTGAAACATTATATAAGATGAATTATGTCCCGATAGCCTCAACATTAAATAAAGACCTACGTACATGGGATTACACACATATTTCATGGATAGGACGCATAAATGTCATCAAAATGAATCTACTCCCTAGAATATTGTATCTCTTCCAAACTATACCTATTCACATTCCCCACACATACTTCACTGAACTGAGAACGGCTTTGACACAGTATGTTTGGAACAAAAAAAAGCCGAGACTCAATTACCAAGTCTTAACCTACCCCAAAATAAATGGAGGCCTGGCACTTCCAGATATCCTTAAATATTACCAAGCAACACATCTACTTCGAATAATAGACTGGACTCATACACCGACCCGAAAACACTGGGTACAATTAGAATCCAACTCACTTCCAATATCACTGAATGCTCTCCCATGGCTCTCCCCTAAGACAGCTAAAGCTATGACGCAAGGCCACCCCACGATAACACCAACCTTACGTGTATTACACAATACTGCAAAATCACACAAAACGACTACTTATCCATCACCTCTCACTCCTCTGAGAGACAACCCAGATTTTCCACCGGGGATATATTCACCAGGGCTACAGACTCTGCACCCAGGAACACCGTTCCACATTGTTGAAATAAAACCCACGGAGATATTCCCCACGCTCACTACCATATTAAAGGACCCCCCTTCCCCAATGGACCACTTCAACTATCATCAAATCATGCATTACATAAGACACCTTCCCCAAAAACACAACCAGACACGGGACAAGACATGGCTAGAGTCGCTATGTAAATCAAACAAGCTCCTAGAACGGGGAATATCACACATATATAGCATGCTGATCTCACCTACTGATGATGCTGAGCCAAAATACATGGGGAAATGGGAGATGATTCTAAGCTCTAAACTTGATAAGGTACAATGGGAAAGAATAATGCTACTAGCACACAAAAGTACAAAAGCAACCAAGTATCAAGAAATCAATTACAAAATTATTTCACAATGGTATAGAACCCCGATGCGGCTGCATCGTATGATCCCAACAATCGATCCACACTGTTGGAGATGTGGGAGTGATTTTGGAACAGATATCCATATTTGGTGGAGCTGCCCCAAAATAAAGGTCTATTGGGATATGATACACGGGAAAATAGTACAACTGGACTGTTCCACATACCCAAACACATTTGAGGCAATGGTTCTCTATCTAGACGGAATGTCCATCCCAATATTTAAGAAATCATTGACCAAACATTTACTATTAGCTGCCAAAACATTGATACCCCTGTATTGGAAAACTACCACAATCCCAACGGAGTCTGAATGGATTACTAGAGTTGAAGAAATTAGAATACTAGAAGAGCTTCTAGCCTCTACCACAAATACTTCCGAAAAATGCCTAAAGACCTGGTTTTACTGGAATGAATATATAATACATTTGAAATAATCTGAAAGGGGTTATAGTACTCACACAGACAGAAGGTAATCTTCGGTTGAGTATGCACGCCATAAGACCACATCACACTCACACAGTTTAGATATAACACAGACCAGAAGCAGACACCTCATATTATAGTGTGGATGTCACAATATGATGGAGATGACACTGGTGACCCCCATATTTGGAAAATTTGAAATAAACTGTCAATAGATTGAACTGACTCAGACTGATCAACATCTATGCCTACCCCTGCCCCCTCCCCCCCCCCCCCCCCCCCACACCTCCGATGTGGCTCCATTCTGATATTATATAAGATGGATTCTCCATTTTTTATATATAATAAATGGTATATCAATAGCGAGAGCAGAGGTATAACTGAATATGTTACTTATATTGTTATCTATATCACTGATATTACGTATTTATGTCCAAGTATATTAGATTGTTTTCGCCCCTCCCCCCCAGGCTCACCCCTAACATTCACTGTTATATTTTATGTAACCCTAGGATGGCCACCTCCCCTCCCCCCCCCCCCCCTTTTTTTTTTTTTTTTTCCTATTGGCAATCCTGAAAATAAGCATATAGATGCCTAGTTAACAAATGTATCCTTACTAAAATGTTATCAAACTGTTTTATGGAGAAGTGAAATGAAGTTTTAGTGTACCGGCTGCGACCGGATTGAAAAGAGTAAATGTAATTTATTATTTTACCCTACCCATCCCCTAACCATTTTTTTGATTCTGTATCTCCTCTCCCCTCCCCCATCTCCATTTTTCAATTCTGTATCCCTTCCCCGTTTCATCTTTTTTGAAAAAGACTAATAAAAACACTGATTTACAAAAGATCTCCCACCAGCTGGTGTGTGTGAGCTGCACAATTAATGCCAATTAATATGCCAGGATAATGCCAACTAATATGCCAGGATAATGCCAATTAATATGCCAGGATTTAGCCATTTAAACTGCCGGGATTATGCCATTTAATATGCCAGGATAATGCCAATTAATATGCCAGGATAATGCCAACTAATATGCCAGGATAATGCCAATATGCCAGGATTATGCCATTTAATATGCCAGGATAATGCCAATTAATATGCCAGGATTTTGCCCCTCAGTGTGCTCGTTACACAACCTCCCAGCTTTCGTCATAGAAGTCCCGACGGATGTGCCGGGCAGCAGTGGAGGATGTCTGCGCGCATTGCGCAGACATCCACCGGCTGTTAGCGAGGGGGATCCAGGTCCCCTGCAGCTCTGCGGAGGACCTGGATCCCAGTCTTATAGTCAGACTTCGATTTGAGGTCAGACTATAAGACGACCTCAAATATAAGATGAGGAGTCTTTTTCAGAGCATCTTTTTTGTGAGGCATGGTTCACATGAGCAAATGCTTCTTGTGAAAAGCAAACTCAAAACGTTTGAGTGTTTTTTTTATTATCAAAGTAGCTTTAAAATAAACTTCCAATCCTGTTTCATTCGTTGAACTCTGAGTTTTCTAGCTCCTGACTATATTTAGAATTGTGTCCAAGTCTTTAGCCTAGTGGGTTTACATGCTTTTTCCAACCCACACCTGTATGTTAGAAATGCTGGGTTCTCTTACTTTTTCTTTCCACTGTGTGTGTATATATATAAACATGTGTGCACATACACTATATATATAAAAATATTATGACACCTGACCATTACACCAACAGGGACTCTTATGACATTGCATTCTAAATACATTGAGATTAATATGTACAGTGCCTTGCAAAAGTATTCAACCCCTTGGCATCTTTCGTGTTTTGTTGCCTCACAACCTGGAATTAACATGGATTGTTTGAGGATTTGCATCATTTAATTTACACAACATGCCCACAACTTTGAAGATGTTTTTTTTTTTTTTATTGTGAAGCAAACAACAAATAGGACAAAATAACAGAAATAGTCAACGTGCAAAACTATTCACCCCCCTAAAGTCAATTCTTTGTAGAGCCACCTTTTGCGGCAATCACAGCTCCCAAGTCGCTTTGGATAAGTCTCTATGATCTTGCCACATCTTACCACTGGGATTTTTGCCCATTCCTCCTTACAAAACTGCTCCAGCTCCTTCAAGTTGGATGGTTTGCGCTTGTGAACAGCAATCTTTAAGTATGACCACAGATTTTCTATTGCATGGAGGTCTGGGCTTTGACTAGGACATTCCAACACATTTACATGTTTTCTCTTAAACCACTCAAGTGTTGCTTTAGCAGTGTGTTTGGGGTCATTGTCCTGCTCGAAGGTTAACCTCCGTCCTAGCCTCAAATCACGCACAGTGGTACAGGTTTTGCTCAAGAATATCCCTGTATTTAGCACCATCCACTTTCCCAGTCCCGGCTGCTGAAAAACATGGTGTTCTTTGGTTGATGTGATGTGTTGGGTTTGCGCCAGACATAGCGTTTTCTTTGATGGCCGAAAAGTTAAATTTTAGTCTCATCAGACCAGAGCACCTTCCTCAATACGTTTTGTGAGTCTCCCACATGCCTTTTCGCAAACTCAAAACGTGCCATTTTGGTTTTGGCTGAAAGTAATGGCTTTCTTCTGGCCACGCTGCCATAAAGCCCAACTCTATGGAGCGTACGCCTTATTGTCGTCCTATGCACAGATACTGCAGTCTCTGCTGTGGAACTCAGGTCTCTGTGCTGCCTCTCTGATTAATGCCCTCCTTGCCCGGTCTGTGAGTTTTGGTGGGCGGCCATCTCTTGGCAGAAGAGTTCCTTGGTCTTCATGGCAGTGTTTTTCAAAAAAGGTGTGTATATGTAATGACAGATCATGTGACACTTAGATTGCACACAGGTGGACATCATTTCACTAATGATGTGATTTCTGACGGTAATTGGTTGCACCAGAGCTTTTTATGGGCTTCATAACAAAGGGGGTGCATACATACGCACATGTCAATTTTCTGTTTTCTATTTCTAAAAAATCGTTTAATGTACATATTTTTCTCATTTCACTTCACCAACTTAGACTATTTGTTCTGATCCATCACATAAAATTCAGATTAATAAAACATTGAACTTAAGGCTATAATGTAACAAAAAAGGGAAAAAGGGGGGTGAATACTTTTGCAAGGCACTGTAGTCGGTCCCACCCTTTGCAGTTGTAACAAATGCCTCTCTTCTCAGTGTTTCTGTGGGATTTTTGCCCATTCATCCAGTAGAGCATTTGCGAGGTCTGATGTTGTACGAGAAGGCCTGGTTCGCAATCTCTGTTCCAGTTCATCCCAAAGGTGTTTGAAGGGGTTGAGGTCAGTACTCTGTGTGGCCAGTGAAGATCTTCCACACCAAAATCATCCAACCATGTCTTCATGGTCCTTGCTTTGTGCATTGGGGCACAGTCATGCTAGAGTTGGAAGAATAGCATTGTCTTAAATGTCTTGGTATGCTGAAGTATTCAGATTTCCCTTCACTGGAAGTACGTGGCCCAGCCCAACTCCTGGAAAACAGTCCCATACCATTATCCTTCCTGCACTAATCTTTACAGGTGGCACAGTGCAGTCAGGCAGATAATGTTACCCTGCCATTCGCAAACCTAAAATTGCCAACAGAACACGTTCCCACTGCCCCAGTGTCCAGTGGTGGCGTGCTTTACACCATTCGACTGATGCTTGGCATTGTACATGGTGATGTGAGGCTTGCATGCAGCTGCTCGGCCGTGGAAACCCATTCTCGCCGCAGTTTTTGTGCTGATATTAATGCCAGTGCAGGTTTGGAATCTTCAGCTATTGAATCAGCAGAGCATTGGTGACTTGGTTACTCACCATGTGCCTCAGTGCTAACCCCAGTCTGTGATTTTACATGGTCTTCATACAATAATGAATCAAAACTAATTTATAAATGAAGCACTCTCAGGATTTATAAGATATATAATATGAATTTACCTAACTGGAGTAGCAATACTTTGGTCCACTGGATCCTAATAAATGTGTATTTGAAAGGAATAATACGTTGATACCATTCAAGCAAAAAACTACTTCATATTACCATTATGTAAATGCTACAGATGATCTGTCCCTGTGTTATATACCGTATTTATCGGCGTATAACACGCACTTTTTCTCCCTGAAAATAGGGAGCAAATGATGTGTGCGTGTTATACGCCGATTGGTGCCTGAAAAAATCAAAAAAATCTAAAACTTACCTCGTTCCTGCTCTGTCCCCCGGTGCTCTGAAGCTGCGTGGCTGTGAGGGAAGCGTTGTGAGCTCCCCTCCAGCCGCGCGGTCAATAAAGTGTGTTTTTTTTAAACACACTTTATTGTTCCGCGCGGCTGGAGGGAAGCTCACAACGCTTCCCTCTCAGCCACGCAGCTTCAGAGCACCGGGGGACAGAGCAGGAACGAGGTAAGTACTGGGGTCTGGGGGAGGAGGGTGGCATAACGAGCATACTAAGGGGCAATATCCTAGCATATTACATGGCATATTGGGGGCAATATCCTGGCATATTAAATGGCATATTGGGGGCAATATCCTGGCATATTAAATGGCATATTGGGGGCAATATCCTGGCATATTAAATGGCATATTGGGGGCAATATCCTGGCATATTAAATGGCATATTGGGGGCAATATCCTAGCATATTAAATGGCACATTGGGGGCAATATCCTGGCATATTAAAATGGCATATTGGGAGCAATATCCTGGCATATTAAATGGCATATTGGGAGCAATATCCTGGCATATTACATGGCATATTGGGGGCAAAATCCTGGCATATTAAATGGCATATTGGGGGCAACATCCTGCATATTAAATGGCATATTGGGGGCAATATCCTGGCATATTAAAATGGCATATTGGGAGCAATATCCTAGCATATTAAATGGCACATTGGGGGCAATATCCTGGCATATTGGGAGCAATATCCTGCATATTAAATGGCACATTGGGGGCAATATCCTGGCATATTAAAATGGCATATTGGGGGCAAAATCCTGACATATTAAATGGCATATTGGGGGCAATATCCTGACATATTAAATGGCATATTGGGGGCAATATCCTGGCATATTAAATGGCATATTGGGGGCAATATCCTGGCATATTAAAATGGCATATTGGGGGCAATATCCTGGCATATTAAAATGGCATATTGGGCTTCAAAGTTCTTTATTTGAAATGTAAGTTTTTTTCCCTGAAATTTCCTTCTTAAAATGAGGTGCGTGTTATACGCCGGCGCGTGTTATACTCCGATAAATACATATATAAAACTAACTACTGCTGGAGCACTCATAGGGTTATATTTCATTATTCAGGAAAAAGAGCAAATATAATAGAAAAATCAGTCTATGTTTTGGACACCCTTTGGACCTTTATCAAGATCACCATTTCCCTCTTGCTACCTCGGTGCCCCTGATTTCTTTAAATTCAGTTGTATGAGCAATAAAATTCTCAGTAATGTGTATTTAAGTGGGACGCTAATGTATGTATACATTACCTTGTGCAAATAAATGACATACTTCATTGCATAACTAGCTTCTAATACCCTGTGAAATCAGCTGAACATTGGTAGGATATGCCCCCCACCCTGGACCTTTTAAAGAAATGCCTTCAAAATTGTTATGTCATGGAAAATATGACAGATATTGTACAGAATTCTGCATTATTCCCAATTCCTGGATGTAGGATGTTTGGGAGAAACATAATGAAAATACTCACTGAAAATGCACAGGCAGTGACAGGTGCCAACTAGGTTCACCTTAGAACAGTGTTCCTCAACTGGTGGGTCCTGATCCAAAAGTGGGTTGCGCATTGGTGTAGGGTGGGTCGTGGACGTGGACTTCGGCTTCGTTAAAAAAAACTTTACCACCCCAGCCACTGTAAACTAAAGCTGCCATGGTCAGGATCTTCATAACCACTACTACCACAGTCATGTATACTATTAATGGGTAACAGGTTAACATTTGCCTCCGTCCAGAGAACCTCTGCTCGAGCAAAAAGTCCCTGTGAACACTCTAGCCCCAGTGCCATTACATCCCCAAATCAATTCCCCTGATTCATTTGCCAGTGGCATTAGTCCCCCAATCAGATGGAGCCAAAATGCTGGAAAGCATCCATAAATGTTTTTTCACGCAGGCCCCCCCAGTGTACTGTTCTTCCACTGGTGAACACTGCGCATAGAATCAATAGTGATCATCTGTCTGGGTGTTGCATACATGACATTGACCATTGGATCTTTGCCAACAGTCAGTTATATGATTGTGGAAGCTACGCCTAGGTGCATGGCCACTATGAAAGCGAGGGGCAGGGGGGAAAAGGTAAATTGCCCTTCGTACTGCTCTCAAACCTGACTCTATGACCTGAGCTGCACTACTATTCATTTCTAAATTCCCTGATGTGTAGGCTAGGCCAGGGCTTGACAAATGTATCTGAGTTTTAGGAGCCAGCTAAAATATCTAGGAGCCAGACAACAGCACATAAACACACGCAGTCACAGACAGACACACACAGTCAGTCACATATATACACACAGACACATCCTCACATATACATACAGAATAAAGGATCATTTATTCTAATTTGGAGTACCAGGGTGAAAGTCCTCTCCGTGCACCCTCCACTTCTGAGTGCGAAACACGCTAAACCTTGTTTTAATACATATACATACACACATACACATCCAGTCAGTCACATACATACACACACAGTCAGACACATACAGTCAGTCAAATACATACACACACAGACACATCCAGTCAGTCACACACACAAACACATCCAGTCACACACATATATGCACACAAACACATCCAGTCAGACACATATATGCACACAAACACATGCAGTCAGACACATATATGCACACAAAGTGGCAGGGAGCAGCTTTGTTTTCCTGCTGAGCTCCTGGTGATCAGCACTATATCAGTGCACGAGGGGGCGGAGCAGGAAGTCTGTTCAGCCGGTGCACTCACTCTGCTCCCTCGCGCACCGCTAGATTAAAGAGAAGAAAAAAACCTATCCTATTGCCAAGGCACCATGCGGGGCTCACGATACCTGGGCCCCAGGTCTGATTTCCTGGTTGCCATAGCGACCTGGCGCCCGGGGTTTGTCGAGCCCTGGGCAAGGCAGCCTTCTTCCTCAGATGAGAGTCTGGCTGGGATTAATAGGATGGTACAGAAAGCACTGAGGTTAGGTATGCTTCATTATTTGGCCTCCACCCATAGACATACACTTGTGTGAAAGTCCCTCCCTGTCTCTACCTTCATATAATTTCTTCTTCTCTGCATTTTGGGATCTGAGGTACAGAAGGGGCCTAACCACTGTTCTATCTGTTTGTGTCCTGTCTGTCCTTCTACATCTGTCTTTCTCAGGGCCGGCCTTCGAGGTGTGAGAGAAAACAAATATGGAGGAAAGAGAACAGAAAAGGGAGGAGGGCAGAGAGAACAAAATAGGGGGGAGGCCAGAGAGAAAAGAATAGGGGGAGAGGAGAGAGAACAGCATAGGGGGGTGACATAACAGATATGGGAAGGGAGAGGAGAGAGACATGAGAAGGAAGAGAGACATACTTGGAGGGAGGGAGACAGACAGACATGAGGAGGGGAACCAAGGGGATAGCCCGCAAAGGGCGTCTGAACACTTGAGGCCCTTCCTGGGACCACTTAATAGTCCCCGTCCCTCCCCTGGTGACAGCCAGGCTTACACATGGGCATATTTAAAAAAGAGAAAAGTGCAACCCATATCATGGTGGTGCTATCTAATGCAAGGACACCTGGGCGCAGTGCAATAATGCGCTCCTGCCAGCTTGCCATGCATTTTCCTTACTGTAAATTTGTATTGTAAATTCTGATTTCAAGTATAACATTGAAATGCTTTTTTTTCTTTTCTTTTTATAACTTGAAAATAATAGAAATAAATGATTTATTCTGGTTCTGCATTAAAAAAACAACAACAAATAGGCATATGTCAATGTATATTTGTTTATGATATGTATGTTGTATAATAATGGAAAAAAAAACCCTGCCGTTTGGACCTGGCAAGTTACCCCAAAGTCTGGCCGTCTTATTTATGGCGTAGTGGGATAGGTAGATGGTATAGATAGAGGGTTCATCTTTCCTGCGTCTTTCAAAATTCTCAGAATCGGCAGAGCGTACTATATATAGATCTCTCCCAAGAAGAGGACACAGTGATTGGAAGACTCCGGACTGTTTAAGTAGAGGACTCCACCCCCAAGTCTCCATGGAGACTGCAGCAAATAAACCACTCTGTCTAATGTCCTTAGACACATACTGTTGGTATGGACCTATATCTACCTATGGGAAGAGAAAAACATTCACTGGAACAGATGAATTATTCAACAATAATAGGATTTCCTCATCCTCTGTACACTGTGGTGAATAAAGTGTCTCTTCAATTACAAGTTTACTTTGTTCTTTGATACAATGTTGTCAATGCATTGTGTTGATCATTCTTAAAGGAACACTGAACCTTCCTTGAAGGAAAAGAAAGGGTTAAAAAAACATGTCCCGAGAGTTTGAAATAAACCCAACGTGCATCTTAATAGACACACGCAGGTTTACACTCTGCTCTGTCTCACATCTGAGACCCAGCACTTCCTGGTTGTCGCGCACTGACAAGCTATGACTGCCGAATGCGAGGGTCTCTCGCCGCTAGCGCAGAGAGAGACACTCTTTTTTTGCATGGGATCAGCTGGGGGGACCTAGTTAAGGTCGCTCTGCTGATCCCATGCAAAAACAAGCGGCTCCGTCTACGCTAGCAGCGAGAGACAGTCGCCGACCAGACCGCTGTCTGCTTCCTACACATGGCAGCTGTCGGTCAGAAAAGTTTAAAGTGTTCCTTTAACTTTGTTCCGCATTTTATTAATAAAACTGAAGAAAAGCTAAAAGTCCTTTCTAGCACTTTACTTTGTGCACAGTAGGCATGCTGGATCATTTTCCCTTTTCTACATAGTGGCATACTTGGAAATAATGAACTCAGGAAATCTCAGACTAGCTGATGTCATAAGCCACCTTCTTTCATTTAGGAGGGGAAATTCCTCAAGACAGGTTTAAAGGACAGTTAAACTTTTTTTTTTAACCCTTCAATGAAGCAAGGGTTAAAAAAAAACCTTTATATATATATATAATATATACATGTGGGTTTACTGTTGGCAGTGTGGGGCAGTGGGGACTGAGGCAGAGCTGGTCTGGAAGCTAGTGTGCATGTGCACAGCCAATCAGATCGGAAGCTCGCCCCGCTCGTTCCATTAGGGGTCTCTCACTCTGCTAGTCCAGAGAAAGACCCTCATTTTTACATGTGATCAGCAGAGGGAACCTAGTTAATGTCTTAGCTGTTTTTCTTTTTTTTAAAGTATTGACTTTGGGTGTGTTCATCAGGATTAAAGGCTGCTTCTTCCTCCTCTGCTTTGCATCAGATAGTGTTTGGAAGGTGCAAGTCATTTTTTGATGTTATCAGTATGCATTATTGGGTGCATGAAATTCTGGTCTCCAGCTGCTCTACTTGAATGCAGGAGAAGGGTATACTGTGCCAAAAATTTGCAAAAGTTATATTAATTATAACAAGGAGGCATGTCCCGAGTTGGACTTAGTCTAAAAAAAATACTTTGTCCATAAAAAAAAGACACCCCCCCACCTCTGTATAAACCAGTTACGGGGTCTCCCCGAAATTGACCAGATCTCTCTGCCCACACTCAGGGAGGCCCATAAGCGTTCAACCTAAGGGCAGCTAATTTACAAATTTTTCCTCAGAACCCATACCCCCCCACACACACACCACTCACAACGTACAATGGACCAGGTACAGTGTATCACCAAACTACAAGATGGGAATGTTAATTTCCATTATCTTTCTGATTGAATAGCGGACTTCTTTCAGTCCTACTATTTCCTATTGTACGATATAGCTGATAATCCCACTCCTGACCACCAACATGCCACTTGTGAAAAAACAGAGAATTACCTGACTGCAGCTATTAAACATAAACGTACCCCAGAGCAGGTAACATCATCAGCCCTCATCAAATGCCCCTGACAGACATCCCCTCCTATAATACAAAACTATCAGGAGATTCTGGCTGAATGATTTAATTCTTTACCAAATGGCCTTCCACTGGACGTGGCAGCACACACCATGGCAGCAACAATCACTGTGATGGGTAAGGAAGGAAAGGCCCAACAACAACCACATCATTTGTTTTTTCTTACCTGTATCTGCGTTGCTCAGCTGTTTTATAATGACCAGCTCCTCAAACAGTTACCACGGTTGCTTACCTTGTTGCAATCAGCCAGCCACTTTCCATCTCCGTGCAGGCTAATAAACATCTCATTACCTCCTTGCCCTTGCGTTGTTTCCGGCTACCAAGTGCATTTCCTTTGACCTTGACTTCCCTTACCTCCTTACTCCCTAATTCGGGGTCACCTGATTACCTGCTTTGGTTCCTGACCCCGGCTTCCCCGTGTTTTTAGTTTTTTTTGGAGCATTATCCCTATATTTATTATTCCTTATTAATAAAAGTGTTGCTGCCTATACAGACAATCTCTTATTCATCAAGATTCTAATTTCTAAATTCTAATCTAATAATCAGTATTAGAGTTGAGCGGACACCTGGATGTTCGGGTTCGGCAGGTTCGGCCGAACTTCGAAAAAATGTCCGGTTCCGTGCTCGAACTTGACCCCGAACCTGAACTCCATTGAAGTAAATGGGGACACGAACTTTTGGCCACTAAAATTCCTCTAAAAAAGTCCTGTAAAGGGCTAGAGGGCTGCAAAATGAAGTAAAATGTGGGTAAGAGTGTCCAAATTCATCCGAATAGGTCAATTGACCTATTCTTATGAATGAGGACTCTATTTCTGTTTATAGAATAGCAATAGCATTACATGTATTCCATAAACCGAAAGTCTATAAACCGAATCTCTTTCGGTTTATAGACTTTCGGTTTATGGAATACATGTAATGCTATTGCTATTCTATAAACCGAAATAGAGTCCCCATTCATAAGAATAGGTCAATTGACCTATTCGGATGAATGGGGTCTTTATTTCGGTTTCTAGAAAGCCCATAGCATTACATACAATGTAATCACCAAACCGCAAACTCAAACCCGAACATACAGTGAAATGTCCGTGTTCGGGTCCGGGGTCCAAAAACCGTAATGTTCGGTACGAACCCGAACAGTGCGGTTCGGGTTCGCTCAACACTAATCAGTATACAGAAGTCAGATATCCATGCTCTTTGCCTGAGCCCTTCTCAGACCCAAGGGGACCAATCTAAACTATACCAAGCAAACTCCATACCCATTATGAACCATATGCTGTGAACCTGGCAGAACTGTATCAATGCAGTTAAGATGAATGTTCTCCCGAGACATCTCTATCTGTTCCAAACTGTCTCAAAAAAACGTACCTAGCACCTTATTCAGGACAGATAAGCAGAGTATAACCAGGTTTCTTTGGAACAATCCAGACTGAGCAATCACAGATTCAAACTCCCTAAAATATAAAGGGGACTGGCTCTCCCAAGCATTCAGCAGTACAATCTCACATGTCACTTTGTTAGAATTCTGGAACAAGCAACCATGGATAGAGATAGAGGCCCTGCCTGGGACAATGGCATCCTACCATGGTTAGATCCTGAACGGAGTAGAACCTTATTTCACATAGAACCACCACCTGCCTGAATCCACAAAATGACAATAGGGTACTGAAACCACTCGCTTCCCTTTTACCTCCCTCACCCAGCTCAACTCCAACATTATTACAAGTCAGTCAAGCAAAGACACAACCTAACCGAAACCTGACCCCTTTCGGAACACGTTGCCACCAACATTACACCATCCCAACCTCTGGGATATCTCTATTTTGTAAAAAAAAAAAAAAAAATTTGTTTTTAGAGAGCTTCTCCTCACCCCAACAGTTTCTGGAAAATGGGAAATGGCCCTCAACAAATGGTTTGCCCCATGTAAAAAGATGCTCATATTCACCCAGCTCTGCACCACACGTTCTCCCATCCAGGAGAATGTCTACAAGTTACTCACCCCTAGGTATAAATCCCCAGTTATGTTGCACCAGATGAAGCCCACAATACCTTGCAATACCAGAGCTTTTTAAAACTCCTGATTCCACTGCACTGTAAAGTCCACAAATCAACAACTCTGAGGGAATGGATAATAAGGGATCTACTCAATAAGGAGAAAGCTGCAGGGAATCGAGACGGACATTTCAAACAATAGGCCAATGTAGCCGAGATGGAAACATTCTCCAATGCAGCTGAATGGGAACATTTTTCTAACTCAGCTACTTTGGCCTTAAGTTTGAAATTCCTGTCTCAATTCCCTGCAGTTCTCTCTTTACCGAGTAGTCCCCTTAGATACAAAAATATATATATTTTACATTTTAAAACAAACATTTTAAAAGTGATATTAATAGGGAATAATACAATGCAAAGCAAATAGTCAGTAAAATGTTTCATATTTCCTCAAACAGAACTAGGTTAATTAGGATTTTATTACCACCGTCCTGTACCAGTTTAATTGATCCAGCCAAAATGTTTTTTATTCCATTATTTTTAGCGCAAGCGGAATTATTCTTGCATAATTAAGTAAGCAAGAAATAGCATGCTCCCTCTCTTGATTAATGTTTCTAAATTACAAAGACACATAAACACACAGATTAGTCATAACATTATGACCACTGACAGGTGGCAAGCCGACGGAGGTAGTGTGATGCTTTGGGCAATGTTCTACTGGGAAACCTTGGGTCCTGCCATTCATGTGGATGTTACTTTGACACGTACCACCTACCTAAGCATTATTGCAGACTATGTACTCCCTTTCATGGATACGGTATTCCCTGATGGCGTTGGCCTCTTACAGCAGGATAATGCGCCCTGCCGCAAACCAAAAATGGTTCAGGAATGGTCTAGGGAAGCAAGTTCAAGGTGTTGACTTGGCCTCCAAATTCCCCAGATCTCAATCTAATCGATCATCTGTGGGATGTGCTGTACAAATAAGTCAGTGCCATGGAGGCCCCATCTCGCAACTTACAGGACTTATTAAATGAACTGCTGCTAATGTCTTGGTGCCAGATACCACAGCACACCTTCAGAGGTCTAGTGGAGTCCATGCCTCAACGGGTCAGGGCTGTTTTGGCTGCAAAGGGGACCGGCACAATATTAGGCAGGTGGTCATAATGTTATGGCTGATCGGTGTAACAGCCATGCCATTATGACCCAAGCAGCAGATCAGTCACACTAGATGGGCTGAAAGGTTCGTATCTGCCGACACATTCTATGTTTAACCCCTTAACTACTTGGCTCATAAGAACTTTCTAGAACACGTGCCCCCAAATCATCCCTCAGCATAAGGTAAAACCTAACTCAGTGCTAGTCTGATGACCTTCGGCATTCCTTTGTAGTAGTTTTCTAATGCTTGTATTTAGGACTGAATCAGGGCTGCTCTCATCTTGTGGAATGCCCCTCCACATTCAGACTTAATTACTTAGGCTGTTAAATCCCACCACTTTTTTTCAGGGTATTATTAAATATCTGATTACCTTCCCTGATCACAGCTGTCTGCCTCTGCAAAACCTCATCTAATTGTCTAATACCATGACTTTTACTGGACAGTCTTATATAGATGTCTAGTAAAAATTGTTTATACAAATAATAAATATATAGCGAGATCCAGCTAGTGCACATGCTTGCAGTGCTGTATTTACCGCGAGGCATCCTAGGCGGATGCCTATGGCGGCAAATTTTGGGGGGCGGCAGCGCCCCCCAGCACTGAAAAAAAAAAAAAAAAAAATAAAAAAAACGGCCCTTTAAAAAAAATAGACCGCGCTTGCAGGCAGAGACGGAGGTGAGAGGGGATCGGAAGATCCCCTCTCACCTCCGCTCTGCCTGCCGGGCTGCACGGGGAGCCGAACAGGCAGCACAGAGAAACCTCTGTGCTGCCTGTTCGGCTCCCCGTGCAGTGTGCCGAAACGGAAGTGCCGACAGTCACGTGACGGGCGCGCTGATGTCATACGCGCGCCCGGTCACGTGACCTGTCGGCACAATCGCCGGGAAGCCGAACAGGCAGCATGGAGGGACCATGCTGCCTGCCTGCCAGGGAAAGGTAAGTGCTGATGGGAGACTGTGTGTGTGTGTGTGTGATTGTGATGGGAGTCAGAGTGTGTGTGATGGGAGACAGTGTGTGTGACTGAGTGTGATGGGAGTCAGAGTGTGTGTGATGGCAGACAGTGTGTGTGACTGAGTGTGATGGGAGTCAGAGTGTGTGTGATGGGAGACAGTGTGTGTGTGATGGGAGACAGGGTGTGTGACTGAGTGTGATGGGAGTCGGAGTGTGTGACTGAGTGTGATGGGAGTGTGTGTGTGTGTGATGCGAGTATGAGCTTGATATGATTCTGAATTCTCAAGATACACCACTGCATGCTTGGATACATGATAATGGCCTATTATTATTGATATGCCAATTACACATTTCTTCTGACTGTAGCTGATTTGCAACAAGTCACAAGTTGATGTCACAAACAGGAGACCACTACAAACAAACCTTAAAAACCCCTAAACCTTTCTTGTTTTATGAATTTGTCTGCACTTCTGCAAACACTATACATCATGTTCCTGAATTGTTATATATTCACAATATATACAATGTTTAGGTGACTGTGTCACGTATTTCACCTTCACGCATTGTCCCATTTACTTCTCATTTGGACAGGACTCTTGTGACCTTTTCCTCCTGCAGGTCTAGACTCCTCATGTTCAGTACGGCTTGTGAAATGTTATAAGTGCTGAAGGAAATCCTTTGGACCTCTCCCACTGGGCATGATCCAGCCTACGCTTGGCTGTGTGTGGGAAATTATTATAATTACGGGTTTCTTGACTTTAGGTGAACGTGATGTTGGCAGTTTGTGAAGACATCAAGGGGCCCACTGTGGGTTTTTAAGAAGGGGACGGACTTCGGTGGCTATTTTTTCAAAGTTAATTCTGTGGCAAAGTTGTAAACGTGGAGCAGTTTCAGTGGAATGATCTGCAGTTCGGTCCACTGTTAGAACTGTGCAACAGAATTTATAATGGAAGACCTCTGTGCGGGACAGTCCCGATGTCAAGCTCCGGTGAGACACCAGAGAATGCATACCATGCTTGCACACAATCAAAGGCAAAACTTGCAGGAAGCCAAACCCATTGGCAAACTGATTTGGGGGCAAGGATGGCACACCGGCAAGCTGATCTTAAAATGAATGCTCTGATACCGATGGCTTCTCACTGGTAAGGTGCCATTAGTAAGGCTATAAGCTTTTATGTCAGGGGCATATAACGTGTGGTCCATTTGACAGCAATGTGCGGCCCACCATCCATCTTCGCATTATAAATGTAAATATATACTTTTGTTTTTAATAAAGCTAATTTAAAATTGTTTTGAACTGCTTTTTTTTTTTAATGCAAAATATGTTTTTTTTTCTATGGCTAACAAATGATTCTTGTACCATCAATGTAAAGAAAAAAAAACATTTAATGCAGCTCAACTTATAAATATGCAGCCCACGTCAGAAAAAAGGATGCTTCTGATCTATGTGTTTGTTTTAATAATATAGGTCAGCTGACCTGGTCATATGGCTCTGTCTTGAAAAACATGACTCCTCCACAGAGCAAAGCAGCACAGTGAGGCACACATAACCAAACTGTACATTAAAGCAGTGCTCCTCAACCTTTTCTCACCCAGGGTACACCAAAGCTCTTCCCAGAATCCCATTGCACACTACAAGCAAAAATATATAAAAATTAAGTTATAAAGTGCATACACAGAACATAAGAACTAGATGCCTGTATTTACCTTTAAAACCAAACAAGTGTGCAAAATAAATAACGAATGCACAAACCAAGACAAGTGCATTACAAATCATAAATAGACAAACCGAACCAGTGCATTACCAATGATAAACAGACAAACCAAGACAAGTGCATTACCAATGATAAACAGAAAAACCAAGACAACTGCATTACCAATGATAAACAGACAAACTAAGACAAGTGCATTACAAATACTAAATAGACAAACAAAACCAGTGCATTACAAAATCATAAATAGACAAACAAAACAAGCCACAGTCAATTTGCCCATTAGTATGCCAGTATTATTTTGCTATTAATATGCCAGTATTATTTTGCCATTAATATTCCGGTATTAGTTTTGCCATTAATATGCCAGTGTTATTTTGCCTTTTTCTATGCCACAGCCAATTTGCCCAATAATATGCAAGTATTATTTTGCCATTTAATATGCCCCACCCAATTTGCCCAATATTATGCCAGTGTTATTTTGCCATTAATAAGCCCCAGATAATATGCCAGTATTATTTTGCCATTCAATATGCCCCAGCCAATTTGCCCATTAATATGCCAGTGTTATTTTGCCATTAATAAGCCCCAGATAATATGGCAGTATTATTTTGCCATTTAATATGCCCCAGCCACTTTGCCCAAAAATATGCCAGTATTATTTTGCCATTAATATGCCAGTGTTATTTTGCCATTAATAAGCCACAGCCAATTTGCCCAACAATATGGCAGTATTGTTTTGCTATTTAATATGCCCCAGACAATTTCCCCAGGAAATTGGCTTAAGGCCAATGATAAGTCTATAAAGGCAGTGGCATGGCTGGTATTTTATTGTAGAAATCGTGGCATCCCTACCTGGAGGTCAGATTCTTCACTGTACAAAATCCACATCCCAACTGGTACAGAGCAGGTCATCCGGCTATCATTCTCTTTCAGTTTGTTTTGCTGCATGATGCATTAATTGGAGATTTGACTCACTGTTTCTATGTTGAAGAAATTGACCACCAATAAAAGGCAGCATCAGATGCAAGTAGCTTTTTTTTTGTATTTAATTTTCAGGAATTATGTAATTGTATGTTTCAGTGTGTGACTGGTTCTAATTTATCATTGTGTTGGCAAGGAAGTATTGCATGCTATGTAACCATTACAACATACAATATACAGGTGTATAAATTTAAAGGAGCTCTGTGTAAAAAAGCATGGAACCTCATACATAGAGTCTACACGTTTGGGGCTAGCATGTGCAATTACAGCTCGGATTAAGCCAGTTGTTGCAGACTTCAAGTCCCATGAAGCTCAGCCACCCATTGGAATAGTTGCCCAGAACAGCTAAAGTTAAAGAGGTTAGTCACCATGCTTGATAGCTCTTAACTGATTGTGTATTGGACATGAGAGAGATGCTTGTCAGTTGTTCTGCAGTAGGAACTTAGTAATAATGCTTTGTAGAATCCTAGATGTCCAGCTGGTTTTGCTGAAGATGATTTTTGGCTTGAAGTCAATGTTAAGTCTGTGGCGACAGGTATATATGGTATGGATAAATTCCATTCTCCACATTTATCCTACTTTTCATGTTTCATAAACTCATGGCTGAAGAGAGATTTCTTGGGGCAGATCAGAATTTTAAGGCTGACTGAGAATCATGGGATTTGCAGTTCCCAAACATCTGCAGTGCCAAGGTTAGCCATCACTGGTAAGGTATACGAATATTGTACAACAAAGTTAGGGTCAAGTTTCTGAAGTCGTGTCAAAAGATCTGCTTACTCCCCTCTGGGCGGGAATAATTTGAGACCAGGCTTTTATATTGGACAATAGACCAGATACCATATTAAAGTAAGAGGATCTAGGTATAAACACATAGTTATACTGAGCAGGGGAGGAGACAAGAAAGCTTTGGGGACCTCAGAACCTACCCACCCTACACCACCAATACATTCTTCACTTCTTTGTCATATGTGTATATAGTCAATGGTCAATACACTATAAATATTTACTGCTCCATAGTATCATTTAAGAAAATACAAGTAAAACATGGACAGTAAAAAGAACAGATATGATACCTATATGATGAATTATCATGTCATGACATCCAGTATATAAAAGGCTAAGCAACTCTATGGCAAGCAAACTTGCTCTTTCACCACTAGGTGGCAGCTTAGCAATAATACTGCCCACAGGCCAATGGCAGGATTCCATTTCTATTTCTCTATTGTTAAATAGGCATGGAAAGTCTACAAGATTCAGTGATATTATATGTTGAACCAATACAGAGAGGAAAATGTGATTTGTAAAAATGAGTAAATTAACAAGAAGCTTTTGCAAAGGGAAGCATACTAGATTTACTGGATGGGTTCTCTCTTCCCCTCTGCTCTGAATTAAGGGATTTTCTTCTCCCCCATTTATTTGATCGAACATAAGGAATTTGGGCGTAATTACTTTCCTCTCTCTTTTGTAAACACTAAGTTAGATGGCATGGTTTCACCCTCCAGTTTATAAAATAGACCACACAGCCTTCTCTTTGGAGTCTTTATCACATTTTAGCTTTGTTTCATTACAAACTCTCCCCCCCAGTTTGTGATGAAGTTATATTTATGTCTTTATTATTGTTTTTAGGTTCACCTGTCACATTTTTGATCAGTGGTCAGTTGTGTCACTCATCAGATCATCTCCTAATATCACTGTCCCTTACCATATTTGGTTTCGCCGCTTCCACATTTTTTCCATTTTTATTCATGTTTCACAGAATATCACAATATTCATAATTATCATTTTATTAACATTTTACAATCACTTTGTCCATATCTATTCAGAACAATGCATATTACTAATCACTCCAATGCTGTTTGGTATTTCTTCCCTCTGTAGCATCTATTTGGTTACTTATTTTCATCTTATATATTTATCAGTAGTATCTGTCACTCCTTCTCTCCAGTGAAATACATGGATCTTATTTGCTTTCTTAATGTACATACGTTTAGCATAAAGCTGTAGCCGAATTGTCATTAACAGTAAAGGTTTTTTTTCGCAGTCATTTCAGATTAAATTCGCCGATTCATCTATTAAAGTTATGTTCACCTTTAATTCAGCAATTTGTATATATTTTGCCTATAATTCGTCTCCTTTGGTCAAACCTGCTTTTAATAGTATGTCCATTTATTTACGGTACGTTCACCATCAGTTCGTTCATATTTCGACTACGTCCTTGTAGTTTGTTTTTTTCCCGTGAAAACCACTGTTAAATAGGCAAACGGTCTGATCAAAAGGATCGTTACGGATGACATCACCTCCCCCTTTCGAACCGTTCTGTTTAATAAATAGCCACAAATTTGGCATGTGAACGCTTTAACTCTATTCCCCTGAAGAAGCCGACTGGCTGGTGGGGAATTAGGTGTCGGGAAGCGGGAGAGATGGTGGGATTTTTTAAAAATGATATTGATCCAAGTAGTTATTTGTCTTTGTTGTCTGGTTAGGCTTATATAAGAATTTATATTTATAACTTACGTTTTTTGGGGCTTATATTGTTGTGATTATAGCCTCTGTCTTTGCTCCTGTTTGTAAACCGCAATTAACAAGGCAACCAAGCCACAGGCAGTGTTGTTTTTTATTTTTTTCTGTTGAATCACATAGTATTCCTAATAATTAATAATATTAACATCTGCCGGCCTTCATGGCTGGCATTGCATCTAGCTCAATGACCATTGGAAAGGAAATTAAGGATGTATAGAAACATGAGAAAAGCGAACTGCTTTTTAGACATTCACCAGTCTAAAAGCTATTCAGACAGAAGCCTGGATGATGATGAAGATGAAAAGCTTTAAAGGGACTCCATCACCTAAGCATGGTTTATATATTATGAATGCAGAGAATAAAAATAAACACATTATTATCTATACATTATGTTAAATCGCGCCCCAACTGCATGAAATAAAAGAAAATTGGGGTTCTAATGTATTTACATATGATGTTATTTGCAACGCTGAGATCATAAACACACACATTTAAAACACATTTTTTCCCCTTAATTTATACATTTGCTTGCAATGCTACAAATACAAAATGTAATTCTCTGCAGCCCCACTATAAACAGTATCTATGTGACAGAGTCCCTTTAAAAAGGAGCAAGAGGCAAGCGGAATAGTGTTTGGAACTGATGAGATTAGTGAAGTAGCCTAGAGATGGACCCATGAATCTACAATTCCCTTGTCAATTCCCTCCTTCATGAAGAAAGGTCTGTATGTAATTAGTATCTGTCAGTTGAGAAGAGGCAGAATTCCTCTAGAGAACAATGAGCCGATTTTAACATGTCCTTTCTGTGGCTAGGAGCACACAAGTGTCATTATAAGCATCTTCCATACATTGCAGGCATTTCTAGTAAACATGTTGGAGAATTCAGCCAAACCGCTCTGTACACAGCAAAGCCCTCCTGTCGGAATATTTGGAGCAGTTGGTTTCCTGTTTGAAAGAAACCCAAAACATGTGGGAGAGGCTGGGTGTGTTGGGGGACGTGCTGAAGGGGAGGAAGCTGAATGGCTGATCTGTGCGATATTTTGAATATGTTTCTAGGAAATTGGGGCTGGAGGGGAGAGGTTTCCTAGAATGAGGCTTATTTGCATTCTAGTAAACCAGAGCAGGTAGTCTGAAATTTAAAAGAGAAAAAAATCCCCAAGAGATCTGTTGGAGAGCAATACAGGTAAGGAATGCCCATCGCCTAAATATTGTTTGCACTGTAAATATATAGAATATAAATGATCTGTACACTGTGTGGGCAGACTGGTCAGTGTGGGGCAGAGAAAAATATTTTTGTGCTGTCTCCAGTTTTTGAAATCACCTCCTATTGTAACAGAAATTGTACATTTGCAACTGAAATCGTTAATTTGTGTGTCAAACAATATTGTGACATCCTAAACCGGTGATACAAATGCATAGTTGCCAACATCGGCCATGTTTCCAGTAACACATATTTGTTCCACAATTAATTATTCCTGGTAGGTTCTATGAGATCTCCACCCTGATTAATTAATTGGATTCTGTCCATGTGCGTATATATCCATCCTACATACTGCCGAGCTGCACTTTGCATGCTCTTTCTGCAGCATGTGGAACAAATATGTGTCCCAGGAAACATGGCCGATGTTGGCAACCTTGCAGATGTATCTCGCAACCCATTCATTTGGAATCCTGCTAACACAATGTATGGATCATTCTATATTGGCTACAGAAACCCTTTAATCATGCGCACCTTTTATTGCAAAATAGGAGTGCCCATTATAATCTATGGCGCATTAGATTTGCGTATGTTTCAAGTTGCAACTTAATCCGAAACCCCCCAAAATGTTGCTATTAACAAAAAGGAAAGTACAATGCACTAAACACAAACTGCGCATGCGTACTACCCTCTCTTACTTATAGAAATTCCATCATATTGTTGTACAGTAGTGTAACTTATAACAGAATTATCGTAAGTTGGTAGCATAAACTGATCGTTATAAAAAAAATACTTCTTGTACAAATGCGTATTACATTCACCGGCGAAAATGTTTTTTGCCTTCAAGGTGTCAAAATGCGCGTTACATTAGATGGCGCATTAGATTCACGTAAATACGGTAAATGGTAATAAATACAGAGAGAATATGTGCAGTGCATACATTCAATAATAAATACAAGGGGAGTTTCAGAATAAACAGTATAATGGCCACTGTGTGCCTCACACATTTTTCTGCTCCCTTGTGTCAATGAACATAACAGATTAAAACAGCCATGTGTCTAAACCCAACATATCAAACAAACTTCCTCTGCGGTATAATAACCCACATTATACAGAGCTGCAGACGGAATACTTAGAAATACCACTAGATGAACATGTGAACATGCTGCGTAAATACACAAATATCAATGGGCTGATTCAGAAAATTGCTACAATAGTAATATTATATAGATAGATTATAAGTATCATTGAATAAACAAAAGTATGACTGAACAATAACCCTCCCTGAACACAGAGACTGCGTGTGCTATTCACAAACAGTGAACTGACAAGTGAACTGCCTAAATCAATCATTAGTAGCTGGGTTGGAAAAACGGACAAGATGGAACTCGGCTTTTAGTGCCTGATTTTTGCAGTTCACTTGTGAGTTCACTTTTAGTGAATAGTTCCCATTGTGGATATGTTTAATTACTATTATTGACTGGTTTTGAAAATCCGGCCAGTACTGTGCTGGGACAGAGATGCCTCTTGCAACTCAACAGTTGGACTTTTCATCTCGCTCCCATTCATTTCGCAGGGTTAGTTAGTGAATGCCATTTTGCAAGGTTGTGGGAAGCCAGTGTGTCCGAGGTTTGAGGTCAAGGTTCTCATTAATATCGGATTTTAGTGAATACATCCCATTATCATGGGAATAAGGTTATTGTGTCAGCAACTGGAACTCATCTCAATAAATCCCTTGAATAATTCATTATCCCACTTTCTTATTCCCATAATTACACATCATCGAGATATGTTAAAAAGATTAACTTGGCTCGCACTCAAGCCCAGGCACAGTACATGAGCAGTATGGACCTCTCCCAGAACATCCGGTCCAGTTGTATCACCTTGCATATACTATTGCTCTTTACAAAATTAAAGTGTGTGGAGCTGCCTTCTTTTGGAAGAATTCCACCAATGGAAAAAAAGCCTGGTTTAAAAATGCTGAACATACTTTATTCTTTGTATCAAACATTATCATTTTGGTGTGTTTACGTATGAGGCCTTACTGGCCAGGAAGGAGATGTGATGTCCAGATGCTGAGACGTAATGCACATCTGTACAACAACAACCCTGCCAGACAGGTCAAGATGGAAACAGTCTGATGGCATTAAGTGAGTCCATAGGGGAAACCAAGGCGAGGTACAGAACTAGGGTAAATCGGGAAGCCTGGTTCCTGGAACCATTTGGCAGGCTCCCAGCCCCAGTATTAATAATGGGACTGGGAGCCAATAAGCAACTTCATTTATAACAGTGGACAGGGGCCACTTGGGGAGCCCACATGTTCCTATAAAGGAGGCAGTATCTACTCTGATTCCAGTACATGAAGCTCAGGGCAAAACAGATCGACTGATACCCCAAGTTTATACACCAAATAAGGGGAATATTTTGGAAACCAAATCCCAACATAATCTGAGGATGAGAGGAGTACCAGAGGGGGTAAGGCCTGCCGCTCTCCCGCCAACACTTCACCACCCTGATACTGGTGACAATATAGACAGAGCATTGCCGGAAGCAGCAGCGTCTGATCATCCACCAATCTCTTTTTGAGACTAAAGAAGATAGACATCAGTCTTTGGGATTATTACAGAACTCCACTTGTGTGTTGATGAGTTTGGACTTCCCGTGCTGGATAACGCCTCAGAACTCACTGAAATAAGTTATTTGGTTTTCACTGTTACTGTAATTATGTAATATATAAATTATATATATAAATATATCCTGTAATGCTATTAATAACTTTTAACTACTGAGTGTAAATTCAGAGTCCACACTCCCTGCTTTCAGCATTTCAACAATATTTATTTACAAGAGGCTATAAACAAACAAACAATACATACATATACCACAAATAGGTTGGTATATGCTTTAACTGATTATTCATTGACAGAATGGCATTAACTGTCTGAAACAATGAATCAAGCATTCACACGTGATACATTTACGAGAGAGAGAGAGAGAGAGAGAGAGATATAGAGGGAGATATAGATAGATATGGCAGGTGGCAGGAGTGGCTAGGAACTGGACTTATATAATGAAAGTCCCTCCTACTGCTAGACACACCTCCCTCAGCCAAAAGCGTCTGCTGGGGAAACCTGTTTAGCCCCCTGTGTTGCTGTATTGTCAGAGCTTACTGCCTAAGGGTAGATTTGCTTCCATTACAGTAAAAGCTTAAATCTTATGCTTTATAATTCTGTACATTAAAACACTTGACTTCATTGGCATATAGTTTGGTGGTCAATCTTTTCCCCTTATTACACTCATCCTTGAAATGACCTCTCAACTTGTATACATAGTATGGATACCACCAGGGCCGGTGCTACCTATAGGCGAACTAGGTGTTCACCAAGGGCGCCAGATGTGTGGGGACGGCTTCTGCCTGAGGACCAGGATACATGTATCCCAGCGTCAGGCAGCCATGAATATCTTTTTTCTTAAATTTTAAATGCGCCTGTGTAGCGCTGAAAAAAGCAAGGGTGGCGGACTGGTGCTGAGGTGGAGGTGCCAGTCTGCCCCCACGCAAAGAAGCGAGCAGCATCAGCTCAGTCCGTGCTGCTTTCGCTCCCTGTGCATAATGATGATTCAGATCGGTAATACGATGCTCTGTGTCATCACTACGCGTGGGAGCGCGAGCAGCACGGCAGAGCTCCGATGCTGCCCGAAGGCAAAACACTTGGAAGGGGGAGGGAAGGAAGAAAGCAGTCTATGGGTTGGGGGAGGGAGAGACAGCAGGCTATGGGGTAGGGGGGGAGGGAGAGAGACGGAAGGCTATGTGGTGGGGGGGGGGGGAGGGAGAGAGATGGAAGGCTATGGGGTTGGGGGGGGGAGAGAGACACCAGGCTATGGAAGGGAGGGATTGAGAGAGTCACCAGTCTATGGGGTGAGGAGGAGATAGGGAGAGAGAAACCCAGCTATGAGATGGAGGGAGGAAGAAAGACGGCGAGAGACACCATATATGGGGAGGGAGAAAGAGACAGCAGACATGGGGTGGGGGGAAGGGAGAAAGAGACAGCAGAATGGGGTGGGGGGAGGGAGAAAGAGAGAGACACCAGACATGGGGGGATGGAGGGAGAAAGAAAGAGACACCAGACATGTGGGAGGGAGGGAGAAAGAGAGAGACACCAGACATGTGGTGGGGGAGGGAGAAAGTGAGAGACACCAGGCATGTGGGGGGAGGGAGAAAGAGAGAGACACTAGATATACGGTAGAGGGAGAAAAAGAGAGACACCAGACATGGGGTGGAGGGAGGGAGAAAGAGAAATACAGAGACCAGACATGGGGAGAGAGAGAGAGAGAGAGAGAGAGAGAGAGAGAGAGAGAGAGAGAGAGAGAGAGAGAGAGAGAGAGAGCGAGAGAGACCAGATGTGGGGTGGGGAGGAGCGACATAGAAAGAGACCAGACATGGGATAGGAGGAAGAAATAAAGAGATAACAGACATGGGGCAGTGAGAAAGACAGACTTGGGGGGAGAGGAATAGACAAACATGAGGGAAAGAAACACAAGAGGGGAAGATAATTTGGGAGAGGAGAAAGACAAAAGGGGGAAAACACAGATGAATGGCATGGGGGAGAGCAAGACACACTGATGGCATGGGGCAGAGCGAGACAGACATGGGTGGCATGGGGAGAGAGGGACAGACAGGGATGGCGTAGAGGGAGGGCAAGACAGACATGGAGGGATAGTGAGGCAGACATTGAATGTGTGACTGTGTGTGAATGTTTGGCTGCATCTGACATTGCATGTGTGTGTTCATGTGCCTGCATATGTATGTAACACTGAAAGTTACTATGTGTGTAAATGCCTGGGAACAGCAAGGGCAGCAAAATATATGTTCGTATAATGTGGCAAAAAGTCTTGCACTGGCCCTGGATACCACTATCAGCTATGATAGACCATTCCTCATCCCGACCGGGACACTGATGCTGCACATTGGTCTTTTGTCTCCCAAATAAATACTTTCCCTGCTCTTCATAATAATAATAGAACTGTTTATCATAATATTTGTATATCTTACTCAACGGGCTATGAGAGCGTCTGCAATTCTTAGCCATAGAAACGTCCAGAGACACTCCTTTTCCCTTAACACCTATTTGCTTTTCTGGGTGCTGTACTATTTTACCCCCCCCCCCCACACACATTGTTCTGTTCTTCTTTTATCCTTCTGGATCATTCCAAATGTATGCCTCATAAAAATAAAAACATTAAAAAAAAAAAAGTACTGTCCTGTATGCATTAATCAGTACAGGAATATTTATCATGGTGTATTCCTGGTGTATTTAACTAAGCACTTTGTAAATGAAGCCTTCCCATGTTAAAAGGGTTGGTCTATTAAATTTGGAATTACTCCCTGTGCTTCGCCCATATCATCCTCCAAAGGCACAGCCTTCTTGTTACATGTGAATGCCACAAAGCACTGCCAAAAACAAGGACAATCTTACATCATTCTCTACTAAAGCACATGACATATAAACAGATTCAAAGTAGGTAAAGGGTCACTGGTTATAAACACAATGTATGATAGGAATTTATTTGACATTACTCTTTGAAGAAAAGTATCTAGCTTTAAAGGGCACCTGTTCTCAAGCTTTTCTCCTCTCCATTAGCATTTTACTTCTGCCATTCAGGGACATTGTTAAGGGTATTCATTAAATTAAGGGGCCCATTGTTTGGCAAAGGGCCCCTGGCTTTGAGCCCAATCCCCGCAAATAATGGGGCTAGGCAAGTTTTCCTAGCTTTGTTAAAGATCCCCACACCAAGATGTAGAATGGGCTGGACAAGGGCCCTTTGCCCTGTTGATAAAAGAAAACCCCCTCAATATTAAGGGTGCTAGGGGCTGCATAAGGGGGTGCAGTTGTCCCACAAGAGATCAAGAACTACCTGTTTACTGTCTCTGGGCTAGTAGTGTCCGGAGGTGGTTGTTTTAGACACAAGACACCAGCCATTGGTCTAGTTGGGGAGATCTCCCCTAAAAAAGGCGTAAGGGTGAGGGTACTGTTGGTTATTTTGTCTGTGCGACTGTGTATAACTTTGAGTTTGAAGGAGGAGGTGGTGGAGAGAGCAGGGGACCCCTGGATCGCCTGAACTTTGTAATAAACATTAACAACTTTAATGAATCATTACAAACAATTTCTGAACTCTAATTCATCCACTAGAGAGGATGAGCCAGGATTGTCACAGAAAATCCCATTAGCTGAGCTGTGAAGGGCGGCCCTGGTGTCGTACTCATGTCCTCTTTTAAAATCTTTTCTCTAATGACCCTGTGTATTATGAGAGAGGGATTAGCAATTATAGTCAAGCTGTCAATCTGCCTTCAAAACACCTTCCCTTTATTAATACATTATTGTACTTAATAGCAGGATACAGGGCTGCCATCAGGGGGTGACAGGCGACACACCTGTCATGGGCAGCTGTGGGAATGCAGCATGGTATGCAGTGCCTATCTCATGCTACGCGACTACTGATCTGACTTCAGAGCACCAGGGGTCATGTGACCTTCCAGTGGTCAAACCAGTGCGTGGGGAGCGTGAGACTCGGAAGGCTACTGTCTCACGCACAAGAGGTGAGTACTGGGAAAGGGGGGTGGCAAACCGGCTTTGGCATATTAATGGGAAAACTGGCGGAGGCATATAAATATGTCCTGGGGAGCATTTAATTCATTGCCATGATTTACAAAGACCTGGATAAAATGACTTTTGGAGGGCAGGGGGGCAAGAGGAAAATATAGGGAGGAAAAAGGCCCAGAATTTGTTTTCTGTAAGCAGCTATGAGATTTCTGATGGCGGCCCTGGCAGGACATAATATGTGTGCGTTCATTACTAAGAACGACGGAAGTCAGAACAAAGTGCAAATGTCAGACATTGAATAGGGTGTGTTCTGTCTCTTATTAAGGTCACAGCATGTGGATGACCTGGCTCTGAATGTATCATGTGACACACAGAATTTCATGAAAAGTACAGCTAAAAGGTACGTGTAGCAGAGCACATGACAGCTTATTCATTCACTAGAGAAATAGCATATTGCCCCAGCTTCTGCCATTAAAACAAGATAAATGGGGGAGGGGGGTGTACTAGTATATTGCCAAAAATGCAACATACTAACGTTAATGTACACTAAACTACTTACCAAAATACTTTATTACACAGTTACAATAACAAATAATTACAATAGTTACAATAATTAACATGCACATTAAAGGACTTAAATACTTTAATGTGTTTTATTTTTTTTTTTAAAAGAGCTTTGGGGGGAAAAACTGTTCCACAATTCCTCCAAGAGATGACCTAGCACAATCCTTTCCATAGAAGACAATGGAAGCACTGCCACCCATTCACTTCTACAGAGAGGCTGCATTGGGATCAGTTTTGTAGACTGAGTACCAGCATTTGTGCATATAATAAAGAGAACAGGAGACTGGGTCTCATGCTCTCTCAATGTGTCCACTCCTACCCCATCAATCCTAATCCTGTATCAAGGACTCCAGAGAGGACTACAATAGCACTTGGGCAGAGTCTCCGCCAGACTTCTAATCTATAAATCAAATGGGTGAAATGCAAAACGTTCAGGATTAGGATCCAACAGAATTAGAGTTCTTTGACACAATACTGAGCTCTCCATGTAAACTGAATTTTCCAAGTTTTGGAGTTTTTACTTAGAATTAGAATGAAATGTTTAACCTGTTATATTGTGGATGTTTTTAAGAACTTTGCACCGGATCAGACTTTTATAAATAATCCCCTTTGACTTTTCTTGCACAGTGATAATTGTCCTTGAAGATGTTGCCTCATGTAAAATAAGGAGTTATTTTAGGTTAAGAAGCTGTTGGTTTCAAGTGCATCTTGGGAATGTTACTACATACTGAAGAATTTTGCTTAAAGAGGGAATAAAGGCAACAATTTTATTTTAATGACTCGGTGACCTCTGATGTATCAAAATTAATGTTAGCTAGAGGTACATTAGCATCAGAGGGGAGATTTGCCTTTATTTACAGGATATATTGTAAAGGTCTTTGTGATGTAAATCTTGTAACTTTGTAAAAGGACATATGGGGGGACGGGGGGGGACACATT
Source organism: Pelodytes ibericus (assembly GCA_036172795.1). Classification (NCBI taxonomy): domain Eukaryota; kingdom Metazoa; phylum Chordata; class Amphibia; order Anura; family Pelodytidae; genus Pelodytes; species Pelodytes ibericus. Next base: position 34,008,935 of record CM069859.1, on the reverse strand, counting down.
CTCTAAGCAAATACTTTAATAGCTACTGATCTCAAAGCGTTAACGATCGACAATTCAAAAGGCAGTTTAATGTGCCCATTTAAGAATATATTTTTGAATTTAATCCTATTAAAGGACATTTATGTATGCCCCCACACCATTTCCTGCTCTCAGATTCGTGCCTCTGCATGTATAAAGCAATATCATCAGATTTTAAGCATAGAAAATTGTGAATTCATTTTCAGTTTGAATCTTTCTCAAACCTGCCACTACTTGTACAGTGAACAAAATGCTCAAACATCAGAGAAAAGTGGAATGAAGTCACCTAGAAAATAGCACACGAGTGCTTCAGACAATTCTTACACCATAATTTGCTCATTGTTCTAATTTTGTACAATCCATCTACATGTGTCATGTGTGGGACAATTGCACAACATTTCCCCACAGAAACCCCATTATATATGAAAATACCATCACCATTGGATCAGTTCATACAAACCGTTTCCTTGCACCCAGTGAATTTTTCCAGGAAGACTGTCACAAAGCGAATTCTGACAGCCTGCCTGACTGGGGTTCTTGGAGGGGCCTGAGGACCAAACACCTCCCTGTAGATTATGGACCCTGTCTGTAATGTGTTTAAGCCTTCCATTGTTTAATTATGTCAGGCACCCAGTCTGACTATCTTGCTTCTGGCTCCAGATTAAAGTGGCTAGATACTGCTTTACTGGTGATGTGTTTAAGTTTTCTATTGTTTAATCAAGTTTTATCCGATTGCAGTTTGGTGTATATGTGCTGTGTAAATCACAAATAAAGGAGTAGTTCAATCTTGCTGTACCTAACTGCTAGATGTCCTGTCTATTTGGGTACAAAGAGTAAGGTCCAGGAAGGACTTGCTTGGTGAATGCTGAGCTGTAAGTGGGGGCTAAGGAGGTGATTTCCCACAACGGACAGAGGGTCTACTACGTCGGGTAGACGGTCCATTACAAAGACTAAATCCCAAAGAGACGACTGAAGGTAAATGTTCAAGTATTAAAATAAATACATGAAGTGGAACCCATAAACGTGCCAGCTTTAATATGATACTGAGGTGATCCTTTAAACCCAACTTCCCCATTTAACAACTCTGAAAAAGTTTCTTACAAATGTAGCTTTTCCCAAGATTGCGATAGTATACATCAAATACTAGTCCTAATATGGCCAGCTTTTATCTGGATTAGGCTGGTGGGTTGCTGGTCAGCATGTACTACTGAAGGGTTGGTAAATTAATTACTATTATCATAATTGTAAATGTGCGGCCTTTTCCAGATCAGGGACACAAGGTAAACATGTCTTCATAAGCAGCACACCTGATCACTCCTCAAGGTACCAAAACCCCTTAAAGAACTGCAAGCAAAAAATAAGTTATGTTTAACTGAAAGATTGCATCAAGCATTGGCATTTTTAAATACAAAATGATAAGTACCTTATTGAGTTATATAGCTATCAGGAGGCTGACATTTCATTCTGATGAAGGAAGATTTGCCTCCCAACAGAGATATACAAGCAAAGAGTGCAACATAAGGGGCTTTGATATATTCTTTAATTAACGCATCTGTTTAAAATGTCTGTACCTGATGCAATTGTTCAGTTAACAGTTACAGTCTGTAAGAGTAGTTACATGTGTCCGCTTTAGACACGAACCAGTAACCCTCAAAAAGGTTACATGGAGAAGCATTCTGCCACACAATCATTTAAAAAAAAGTGAACAATTATGAGCACAAAATGTGAACAACAAAAAATAAAAATGTGGGGCTTAAAGTATATTAGAGATGCTAAATGCCTATAAATTGATTTTAATGATACTCATCCTGGGAACCAGTAAACATCTAAAAAAAAAAAAAACTTAATTTGTGTAACTAGCTCATTAAGGATGTTTTATGTCATCATAAAATACAAGGCTGGAGATCACTTACAACAGCATAGAATCTAACCAAATTACACTGCCTGTATTCCTGGGGTTATAGTGCATCAGCGCCATCACGTGACATCATGAGGTCGTGCCATGTTTCAACAGTAAAGACCCTGATCTGTGCCACTGTCCCTGGCTCCTAATCACTGATCAGGGCCAGGGACACAAAACTACCTTTAGTAAGTTTGTCCTTAAGCATTGGGCATCAAGTGATTAGATAGCATTTTGGCGCCATCTACTGTTAATTTTTATTCAGGGATCAGACAGTTTTCAGAACTGCATCCATCTTTTCTCTGTTGTCACTGCAATGACTTCAGTAGTTTCACCACCCGACATGAAGAAACCCCCCCCCCCCCCACCCCCCCCCCCCCACCTTTGGTCCTTCTCATTCACTTGAATGTACAATGAATACAAGAATATACAATGCCTACAAATAATGGGTGCTGCGCTACAGGAATATTAAACACTACCCTAGAGCACAAGCCGTAGCAGAAGAGCAGGACATTTTCTTCCCTTGACTACAAATTCTATCAATGCACAGGTGATTGTCCATTAAACCATATTAAAGTAACACTGCACGCCGACCGTGCTTGACTCAAAATCCAAAAGTAATTAAAAAATAATGCTTCTTGGATTGGTAGTTTAAAGCCCTATGGTAATTTTCTTGCATAGATCAATATTAGGGTATTTTAATGATTTTACTCCTGATTCTCTGCAGGGCATGGCTGACTGGATGAATCAAAACATTTATTCATTGTCGGTGGATTGTGTGCCCCAGGAAACACTAAGTGATGTGATGGTGCATGTCATCAGAAAGGATTTAGACAGATTTCCCATATCCATGGATTCAGGCTTGGCCTTGTACTGGTGTGTGATGCAGCAATGATCACTGCAAATTCAGATTTCTTTTCAGGTCTACAGGGTCATTTCTATGTTTCCCGCTTTACTTTTAGGAGTTTATTAGGCAGATTAAAAATTACAATCACAGGTCTCATTTCAAATGAGACAAAATAAAACCAAAAGTTCTACACAAAAGTTTATTGCAATCAATGTTACGCCAGTTCAAAAAAAAAAAAAAAGAAAGAAAAGAAAAATACGATGCAATTTACATTTATTAAACTACCGGTCAAAGCACAAATTTACACGTTCTACAGACACTAAATAATCTAAATCCCACCACTATTGTCACAAACATTATACTGGAGGAAAGACGATAAATTTACAAGTCTTTCTAACAGGAATCCTTAGTATAAAAACTGTGTACTTATGTAAACTGTTACAGGGAACCCAGGTAATGGCTTCCATCTCAACTAAGTCATCCATTTTGTTGCATATTTTATTTAAACTGCTCAGAGGATGGAAACGCTGGCATGTTTAAATGTGGACACCATGTCTAATGCTCACCCCAGTGAATTATTTTAGCTGCTTTTGCCTGGTCCCAATTTGCTTTCAGTGAATTTCAAGTTTTTAAATGAGGTTAACTCAAGATCCTTTTTCCTTCCACTCTGGAATGTTGACCAGGCAAGCTAAAGACTTGTACCTGTAGGTCTAAAATGAGCAATGTAATGTAAATTAAGCTGCTGTGAACAAGTGGTCTTCGCCAAACTGAAAAGGCACACAGAGGCTCTTCATCAATGTTTCAGATGTTATCCCCACATCCTGAATTTCACACCTTAGGAGGGGGAAAAAAAAAAATCTTTAAGCAACAAGTTCCAACACTGGACTACAGAAATCAAGAAATAAAGGCGGAAGATGAAATACCAATTCTACAAGATGTTGGCATCATTTAGTTTAACATTTGTAATGCTATTCCTGACATTTTATTAATAATTCTGTGCAATTTGAATCAAAAAGTCTGGTCTTCAGCGGCAATGATTTTTAATGCACAACTAGTTTTTTGTACATTACCAAAAATTGTGTAAAAAATAATTTAATGACGTAATACACATTCATCTGTTATTACCCTCCCCATCAGCACTAACAGCATGGCGAAGGAGCATCCATTCTATCCACCTCTTCAGTTCTCATCTGACCGGGAGGAGAGGCATCCCAGCAACTTACCAGTGTGCATAGCGTATAACAATTTACACATGCTGAGCCTCGGCATCTGTGAGCGCTTAGAGTGCCAAGAACAGCAGCAAGCTGCCGGGATGCCTTTAGTTGGATGTGAACCGACAAGCTGGATAAAATGGACGCTTCCTCACGAAACCAACGCTGCTGGGGAGTAAAATAACAGATAAAAGTAACAAAAAACCCTACAATTTAGTGTAACCACTTTTATGTTCTGTAATGTACAAAAACCCCTACAGTTGTCCATTAAAGGCCTTTGATTGAAGACCAGACTAATTGCACAGAATTCTTAAGAAAATGGCAGGAATAGCATCACAAATGTTTAACATGTCAACATCTTGTAGATGTATTACCATTCTTGGTAATACAAGAAATAGTCAATTCTCTACATATAATATAAACAAAGCATTGTAGAAAGTTACATTTACAAGCTTACCAGTCACTGAAGGATATGAAGTTGTACAGGGAAGGCTTTCCAAAATCTGTGAACACAGATTGATCATTCATCGTACCAGATCCCATATTTTCAAACACTATCCAGTCTCCAACATCTAGTTCTGGCAGAACACATTGATCCACAATTACATCAAGCTCATCATAGGATGGACCCAAGAGGCTGCTGGCAAAAAGCGGCTCATCTTGCTCGTATTTCTAAAAATAAAAAATATAATTAATATCTATTTGTTTGTGAGCTGCACCTGTCCAGATAATATCCCACAGGGCAGCTGTTGCAGACCAACATGGACACCTCCCTCAGTGTTCTTATACAATCACACCATTTCTCTTGTCTTAAGCTGTTTAAATAGCAAACTATAACTGGTTGTAGAACAAAATGTAAGCAGAAAAATGAAACTTGCCAACATCACTTCAATATCCAGTCTGAGAGGTTAATGTACAGATGAACAACTGCTGGCAGAAAAGGTTTCCTGCCTTTGAGCCATGAGTTAAAAATTAATCATAAAATGTTGTGTAAACTATGGCTGTATTTTGCATGTGGACATGTATTTGGAGAGCAGCATCAACCTACCTTATGCACTGTGGGAGCAGTATTTAAGCTGTCCGATAATTTACTTGCAAAAGAACCATAAACCCCATCATTCATGCAATAAATAAAAGCTGGGTGGTTACTGGTTTGTTTGCCTAAAGAGAAAAGAAAGACAGATTGAATTGTCTGAACAGTTTTCTGCATGTGGGATTCACTTCAGTGATTGATGTGTCGCACCCAACAAAATGTAACATGAACGCAGAAAAAACAATGCCAATATCAGAAGGACATGACAAGTGTGCAACAAAATGCAATGGTGTAAATGGCAGTGCCCCTGGCGTCTATAAAAGGGGACAGTGCCTCCGCCACTTTATAAAACTGAATGTACTACAGCAGGGACATTCAACGTATGAACTGCTTCATTTCTCATCCACATGGATGTGCACTTGTCTAAATAAAGTTAATTTAACCCCTTGCCGACAAAGGACGTACCTAGCACGTCGTTCTGAATATGCTACTTGACTGCCCCTAGTGGTAGTTAAGTAGCATAGCAATGGAAAAAATGTAAAATAAATAATTAATTAAAACTGGTTATATAGTTAGATTAGCCTATAAGGTTAAAATTAAATAAATTTTAGCATAAGGGATAGGGTTAAAATTAAATTAAAATATATTAAGGGATAGCATAAGGGTTAGAGTTGGGGTTAAATTTAGTGTTAAGGTTAAATTTTGAGTTCGGGTTGGGGTCAAAAGGTCAATATAGGAAAAAACCCCAAAAACTATTTTTGTTTTATGCCGCATAACTCGCAAAATAACTCGCATATTTCTGAACTCGGGACAACATTTAGAAACTATTTAGATGGGGTCTTTTTTAATGTTTGTATTTGTCTAAATTATATTTTAGGAATATATGATATTTTCATCATATTTTATGATTTTTTTGTAGTAAATTATAAGATATGACGAACATAATGGTATCCAATGAAAGCCCTTCTTATGACGATAAAAACCATATAATTTGTGTGGGTACAGTATCTGAGGAAAAAGAAAATTGCAGCTAAACACAAACACCCCAGAAATGTCAAAACAGCCATTGTAACCAAGGGAAAGTCAAGGTGAAAATGTCTTGTCACTAAAGGGATAATCTTGTTTTGAACCGCTTATGTATTACTGCTAAATAAGCAAAATGTTTCTAAGACAAACCAGCTATTTTTCACCATTTGTCTAAATAAGAAAATTAATGCATTGCTGATTATGCGGCCCACTTCAGAAAAACCTGGACAGCCCTGGACTACAGCATCCCATAAATGATTTCATTCATGCACATATTACATTGCGTCCATTTGGACCAGTGCTTTAAGACTACAAAGCTCCTTTTCTAGTTTTCAATGCAAATTAGAACTGGCAGAAGGAAGATGCTCACATTCGACTACTTTCTTTGCAATGATGTTGACCGCTAGGGTAAATGCAGATGAAACATAGTAACTTCCAGGCTCTGCAATCACTCTAATCCCAGATTCTTCAGGAAAGTAAACATCCAGCAGAGGGCTCATCACACGATAAATCTACAGGGAAGACAAACAAGTTAGGCCAGAAGTCCTATCTGAACTCAACAGAAAACAAACATGCTTTCAGTGTCCCTGGTCTCACTCCAGGCTAGTACGAGGTATACATCATCCAAAGCTTCAAAACACACCTCTTCCAACTGGAAATCTCTTCCCGAAAATCCTCCACCAATGTCCAGTATGTCCATTCTAAAGCCAAACTCTTCCTAAAGGAGAGAAATGTTTTGTAATGTTTGCTCCAAATTTCTCCATATCCCAGTAATATCGAATGCAATCTCCCACGGCAACACTAAGTGCAAATTTTATCTGGAAATGTCTAAGACTAAATAAGTCACCGTAAACTCACCGCCATATCATAAACACATCTGGCATCAGATAAAGCATGGATATATGCTTGTGGGTCTGTAGAACTTGAAATATGAAATCTGTGGATAAAGTATTAAAAGGTTTACTATATTTTAGGCAAACTATTTAACAGTGTAAACATGCTTAATGTAATGCTAGGGAAACACTCTCGTTTACCTGGGCATGATTGTGTAATGCAGATTAATTACATGACCTGCAGTCGTGAAGTGTTCAAGACTAAACAATATAGCTTATGAGTACTGCTCTGAGATGGAGATGTTTAATGAAAGGACAGCATAGAATTATATACATTACAGTTTGAATGATTAACAGGTACACGGTAATCAGATATATCAGCAATTAGCGACATGCAACATGATTGCCACCTAGTGGTCAAGTTGTCCAGTGCACATTATATTTATTCACTTTACCTGCCTGAATGATTTACCACCAATAATTCACTATGATTTGTTCTGGTTTTCAAGAATGTCCTGTACTTGTGGTATGTAGAACACATGATTGTCTTACATACTTGTGAGTCTCTTACAGATCTGCACAAATTGTCGCACATTGCTTACCTGCTTGCTTCCTCATCATTGTAATAACTGAAAAAGCAGGGCACACCACAGGGCCACTCTCACTGGAAGGTGCAGCCAGGGCACACCACAGGGCCACTCTCACTGGAAGGTGCAGCCAGGGCACACCACAGGGCCACTCTCACTGGAAGGTGCAGCCAGGGCACACCACAGGTCCACTCTCACTGGAAGGTGCAGCCAGGGCACACCACAGGTCCACTCTCACTGGAAGGTGCAGCCAGGGCACACCACAGGTCCACTCTCACTGGAAGGTGCAGCCAGGGCACACCACAGGGCCACTCTCACTGGAAGGTGCAGCCAGGGCACACCACAGGGCCACTCTCACTGGAAGGTGCAGCCAGGGCACACCACAGGGCCACTCACTGGAAGGTGCAGTCAGGGCACACCACAGGGCCACTCTCACTGGAAGGTGCAGTCAGGGCACACCACAGGGCCACTCTCACTGGAAGGTGCAGTCAGGGCACACCACAGGGCCACTCACTGGAAGGTGCAGTCAGGGCACACCACAGGGCCACTCACTGGAAGGTGCAGTCAGGGCACACCACAGGGCCACTCTCACTGGAAGGTGCAGTCAGGGCACACCACAGGGCCACTCTCACTGGAAGGTGCAGTCAGGGCACACCACAGGGCCACTCTCACTGGAAGGTGCAGCCAGGGCACACCACAGGGCCACTCTCACTGGAAGGTGCAGCCAGGGCACACCACAGGGCCACTCTCACTGGAAGGTGCAGCCAGGGCACACCACAGGGCCACTCTCACTGGAAGGTGCAGCCAGGGCACACCACAGGGCCACTCTCACTGGAAGGTGCAGCCAGGGCACACCACAGGGCCACTCTCACTGGAAGGTGCAGCCAGGGCACACCACAGGGCCACTCTCGCTGGAAGGTGCAGCCAGGGCACACCACAGGGCCACTCTCACTGGAAGGTGCAGCCAGGGCACACCACAGGGCCAATCACAGGAAGGTGCAGCCAGGGCACACCACAGGGCCACTCTCACTGGAAGGTGCAGCCAGGGCACACCACAGGGCCACTCTCACTGGAAGGTGCAGCCAGGGCACACCACAGGGCCACTCTCACTGGAAGGTGCAGCCAGGGCACACCACAGGGCCACTCTCACTGGAAGGTGCAGCCAGGGCACACCACAGGGCCACTCTCACTGGAAGGTGCAGTCAGGGCACACCACAGGGCCACTCTCACTGGAAGGTGCAGCCAGGGCACACCACAGGGCCACTCTCACTGGAAGGTGCAGCCAGGGCACACCACAGGGCCACTCTCACTGGAAGGTGCAGCCAGGGCACACCACAGGGCCAATCACAGGAAGGTGCAGCCAGGGCACACCACAGGGCCACTCTCACTGGAAGGTGCAGCCAGGGCACATACATCCAATGCATTCTATAAGACAGATAATTTCAGGACTAATTCCTTGTGGCAAATTGTCAGTTGGGGTGAGATGCCCATCACTAAAGGTGTCTAGGATTATTGTACTTATCCTGGCATCTATTAAAATGTCTTTAGATTAGCTTGATGTTTCTGTTCATTGACTGAATGTATCAGTTTATGATTGATAAAATGGTTGTATACTTTTATATAGATTTTACATGAACCCATTTTGTTTTACTCATTGTTTAATTCATTATTTCATAATTGCAGGAGTCGGCAGACTAGTAATGTGGTATCAGTGCCACTGGCATGATTACATAATTCTCAAGCAGCTAATCTAACTAATCTAAAACCTCAATTATAACCTGTTTACATGGAGAATAACACAACTAATCCACAGGCAACATTTCAGAGAATGGGCTACTCACTTCACACCAATGACTTGAACTCTGAGATCCTTAGCACATTCCAAGAGGTGCCTGCAGTTCTTCAGTGTCGTGCCAAACATCATATTCATTTCTTCATCACCACTGATGCCTTCAGTTGCAATATGAAGTAAGAGCCTAAGAGAAGGGGAAGATGATTGGGGCATCAGCACATGACGTATTGCAGCAGTATGTTGGTAAAGGTGCCAGAGCTTGAGCGCCATCCTTGGAAGAGTCAAGTACTTAGTGAGAAACAATCCTGTATAGAGAGAAAACTAGCAATTAGGGTACACAACTGAGGCTGAGAGGGACAGACGGAATTACAGCAAGCCATGACTACATACGTCTAGCTATTACAGTTGGGTGCTGTAACAAAAAAAAAAAATGTTATGTACCAACATCCATAGCAGCCAAGCCCCAGTAATTGCCAGATCTAAAAAACCAAAACGTTTTGCTGCATTACAAATCTGTTGAATTTCTCACTTCTGCTGTGCATATCCCTTCGCCCATGTATGCACCTTTACTGCCTGAGTTTTACAAAGCAATACCGATCGGGAGGCTTCATATGGAAAGAAACCCTGGTAAAAACAGTAGCTTGGTGTGGGAGCAGAGGGAGATGACCAAAGTTTGGCAGCTACACTGCTCTCCCACAATCACCATCCTTCTCTACAGGCCATAAGAGGAGAACTTAACCCCAGACTGCGCAAGCACCAAAACGACACAAGTTGTTCCTGGCCACTGATCACAGGGAGATCGGTAACCAGGAACACTATGGCAGAGACTCGACTTTGATAGACCCTGTGGGTGCCTGCCAAAAGATCGCAATACCTCCGGACGTCACATAGGCATTCCCCGACTCAGTAGTTAGGGCACGGCGTGATTAGATAAAATGTGCTCGGTTTGCACACCAGCTACATTTTCCCTGTCAGACTGAGACCTCTCAAAATGGCCTCATCTGACAGGTAGGATCACGCTGCAAGTCCCTGTGGCGGTATTCAAGCCGCGATGAACTGTTTAACGCTGGAAGTTTTATGCCATTCTATAGTCTTATGTACACTAAAATCAGGACAGCACCGAACGTACTAGCGTCGGGAAGGGGTTAAGTTGCTTTAAAATATAGAACTGCAGAAAAACCTCCTGCAATGTGAGCATATTTTACTCCTTTTTAGACCTTAGGAAGTCTTGTGATATGTGGAATATATTCGCTGCCTGGTGTTAATAAACCAATGTTAAACTGTTACGATAACAAATGACCTTTGTTGAATATTCAGATTCGCGTACCAATCAAATGTTAAGAAAATAGCACGTTCTATATAATTAAAAATTTGCTTCAGGCGTAGACATTTTATATAGAAATGTCAGTACCTCAGTGAGCACATTCTGCTTGTATAGCGCTATCAGTGGGCAGATATTTTGGGTCAGATTTTCCTTCACCTGACCCAAGATTCTAAATATGTCCACCCCCGATAGAGCAATACAAAGCAATGAGGCCTCAACAAAGGTAACTTGTTTTCTTTCTTGAAATCATACTTAGTAAAGCTGCCTACACTTGACACAATCTTCCAATTAACCATAACACGTTTGCCTACAGTTGTCTAATACCCAGTCTATTGTAGTAATTACAAACTGATCAATGCCAATTTGTTTAAAGCTGCAGCAAGGATTTTCATTTAAAATAAGTTTGCAAAGCGAAATGGTTACAAGGTGATTTTACAAAAAGGGGAAAGTTCATAGACATTACTTTTGTAAACACCTTCATTATACATTTTAGTATTATATTGTAAAATATTTACTTACTTTGCTGTAGGATGATTCCGTGCTATTTTCTTTAATTCCGTTTCATTGTCACAAGTCATCATGGTTACTCCTAATTTGGCAGCATACTTGATCTGAGAAGCTTGCTTGCATGGATTAGTATACACAACGTTGTCCATAGACATGCCCAAATCATACATCAATGTCATTTCATTCTGTAAAGATGTACAATAGGTCAGCAAACATTGAAAATGGTCTTTATACAAAATTAAAAAGTCCATTCCTACATGCACCCCTGATGCAGGTTGTGTAGCAGTGTGAATGTAAATTCCTGTGTAGAGCAGACGGGTAATCTGGTAGAGTGTGTAACACTGCACAAAACCTGAACAATGACACTAGTAATATAGGCTTTACTGGTCCTTTATTGCTGTAGAAAGGGGGGAAATTCTCCAGTGTCCCTTTAACAAGCCTTTGGATTATTGATTAAACCAGTGTATATTTTAGATTACATGCTCATTTTGCTTTTAAGCGAATCTTGGCAGACCTGCAGTATCAATATGGACAAATGTTTGTGCCCTGTATTGTATGAATTCTTATAGCCAGGAGTGCATACAACAAGGCCAGTATAATAAAATATAAACGTGTTAAGTGATAGGCGCTATTATGTTAAGAATAAATATAAATAGGAGTAAAAATAAATAAATAAATTGTGACGTGCTGCAGACACTAGTGTAATTCCCCCAGGGATAACACAAAACAAAAGTAATAGTAGTGATAAAGTGTTGCGCAGGTCAGTAGTATAAATTCAAAATGAATAAATAAAAATGCAAAAAAGCATATAAGTGCTTAAATCAATAACACCAATGTAATAAAACAGTCGATGAATAAATAATAAACGAAAAATATATATATAAACTAAATATGAACGTGGAAATACTTATCAAGTCAAAGATTCAGTATTGGAAATATAGATTCCAGTCGGGTTGTACCCAAAACTGTTTTTCTTCCAAAGGGATTGTACATAAAAAGACAAAAAAACAGACATACAATGGGCAGTATTCACAGATAGGGATTAGCTGTATATTTTCCCCCAAAAGAAAAACACTCACACACTCTAGAGCAGGGGTCCTCAAACTACGGCCCGCGGGCCACATGCGGCCCACCGAGGACATTTATGTGGCCCGCGGGGGGTGCTGCCGGCACCCACCCCATTTACTTTTTTTTTTCTTTCTGGCAGCGGCAAAGGATGCGGCTGCAGGAAGAAAAAAAAAAAAAATTCACCGCGACCGGATGTGACGTTACGTTTCCCTCCTCCACAGGAGGACACCGCGCGAGACGTCCGGGGACACAGCAGCTGGAGGTAAGCGATGGGGAAACGGGGGAGGAGGGAGGGATAACGAGCACTATTCCTGGCCTCTGACTGGCAAAATATTCCTGGGCATCTGACTGGCAAAATATTCCTGGGCATCTGACTGGCAAAATATTCCTGGGCATCTGACTGGCAAAATATTCCTGGGCATCTGACTGGCATCATATTCCTGGGCATCTGACTGGCATATTATTCCTGGGCATCTGACTGGCATATTATTCCTGGGCATCTGACTGGCATATTATTCCTGGGCATCTGACTGGCATATTATTCCTGGGCATCTGACTGGCATCATATTCCTGGGCATCTGACTGGCATCATATTCCTGGGCATCTGACTGGCATCATATTCCTGGGCATCTGACTGGCATCATATTCCTGGGCATCTGACTGGCATCATATTCCTGGGCATCTGACTGGCATCTTATTCCTGGGCATCTGACTGGCATATTATTCCTGGGCATCTGACTGGCATCATATTCCTGGGCATCTGACTGGCATCATATTCCTGGGCATCTGACTGGCATCATATTCCTGGGCATCATATTCCTGGCCATCTGACTGGCATCATATTCCTGGCCATCTGACTGGCATCATATTCCTGGCCATCTGACTGGCATCATATTCCTGGCCATCTGACTGGCATCATATTTCTGGCCATCTGACTGGCATCATATTCCTGGCCATCTGACTGGCATCATATTCCTGGCCATCTGACTGGCATCATATCCCTGGGCATCTGACTGGCATCATATCCCTGGGCATCTGACTGGCAAAATATTCCTGGGCATCTGACTGGCAAAATATTCCTGGGCATCTGACTGGCAAAATATTCCGGGGCATCTGACTGGCAAAATATTCCTGGGCATCTGACTGGCAAAATATTCCTGGGCATCTGACTGGCAAAATATTCCTGGGCATCTGACTGGCAAAATATTCCTGGGCATCTGACTGGCAAAATATTCCTGGGCATCTGACTGGCAAAATATTCCTGGGCATCTGACTGGCATATTATTTCTGGGCATCTGACTGGCATATTATTCCTGGGCATCTGACTGGCATATTATTCCTGGGCATCTGACTGGCATATTATTCCTGGGCATCTGACTGGCATATTATTCCTGGGCATCTGACTGGCATATTATTCCTGGGCATCTGACTGGCATATTATTCCTGGGCATCTGACTGGCATATTATTCCTGGGCATCTGACTGGCATAATATTCCTGGGCATCTGACTGGCATAATATTCCTGGGCATCTGACTGGCATAATATTCCTGGGCATCTGACTGGCATAATATTCCTGGGCATCTGACTGGCATCATATTCCTGGCCATCTGACTGGCATCATATTCCTGGCCATCTGACTGGCATCATATTCCTGGCCATCTGAATGGCATCATATTCCTGGCCATCTGAATGGCATCATATTCCTGGCCATCTGAATGGCATCATATTCCTGGCCATCTGACTGGCATAATATTCCTGGGCATCTGAATGGCATCATATTCCTGGCCATCTGACTGGCATCATATTCCTGGCCATCTGACTGGCATCATATTCCTGGGCATCTGAATGGCATAATATTCCTGGGCATCTGACTGGCATAATATTCCTGGGCATCTGACTGGCATAATATTCCTGGGCTCTGACTGGCACACTATTCCCATTGAAATACTGGTAAGTTTGTTGATTTAACTTTACTTTAAATATTGTATTTGTTCTCGTTTTGTTCAAAATAAGATATATGCAGTGTGCATAGGAATTTCTTCATAGTTTTTATTTTTACTATAGTCCGGCCCTTCAACGGTCTGAGGGACAGTGAACTGGCCCCCTGTTTAAAAAGTTTGAGGACCCCTGCTCTAGAGCCTAAAAGTACTGGCTCTAAGTACATATAGCAGTTGGACTACAAGTCCCACCATCCCACGTGTGTAGGTCTCAACTCCAAGTTCCAGCTCGTTTTATCCAGAGGGTGAGTTGGTGGTAAACGGATTAAATGGAGTATATTTAGTGGTAAAAAAATATTATTTATTTGCCCCTATGTATAGTAAGGCTTATTTTAAAAAAACATATAATTACTCCATAAAATAAGTAATTAAAAACAGGGAAATAAGAACAAAAGGAAAAAAAGAGAGAGAGCAGGTCACCAGTCCTCCCGTGTTCAGCGTGTTTTACAGGCGGTGTGCACCCTCCGTCTGCTGTCAGCGGGGACCCTGTTGGTGCCTCTCTTCCGTGATCTTTAAAGTTCCTTTTTAAATGTCCTCAGGCGAAGCGGCGCTTTCCTGTGACGCGTTTCGTCGTTTCCGACTTCTTCAAGACAGTGACGCTTCAGCCGGAGGAGTTTCCTTTTTAAAGTGTCCGTCTACCATTTCCATGGCAGTTCATCAACAAGTGGGAGTGTTTTCAGCATGCCGAAAGTAAAGTAGGCACTGGTAAACAGACTAATCAATGTTCCCCTAACAGTTTCGTTGATCCGAAATGGAGAGACAAAATAGCATATATCGCCAACGAATATCGTTACATATAAACTGGCAAATTAATATATAATTGCAGTAAAGTAAAAAACAACAAAGTGCAGAACCAATATCAGATAAAACTAAAATTAAAGGGGAGGAAACATGAAAAAAATTATGTATATAGGACAAAGTGAAAAAAGACATAGGTCAGACTTGCCTCATTTCTCTATATAGCACATACCTAACTATTCCAATTTACAGACACAGATAAAATAAGATTGGCATAGGAATACATATCTTAAAACCAGTACTTTACTTAGAAATGGAAAATGCATCACAGTAGACAAAAAATATATGTAAAAACAATAATAAATAAGCAAAAAATATTATTTTAGTGGTTGACTATCTATAGAGGTATGTATGCAGTATAGAAAATGCAGTCTTACAAAAAATGATAATGCAGATTTTGAATTGTATCATTTTTTGTAAGACTGCATTTTCTATACTGCATACATACCTCTATAGATAGTCAACCACTAAAATAATATTTTTTGCTTATTTATTATTGTTTTTACATATATTTTTTGTCTACTGTGATGCATTTTCCATTTCTAAGTAAAGTACTGGTTTTAAGATATGTATTCCTATGCCAATCTTATTTTATCTGTGTCTGTAAATTGGAATAGTTAGGTATGTGCTATATAGAGAAATGAGGCAAGTCTGACCTATGTCTTTTTTCACTTTGTCCTATATACATAATTTTTTTCATGTTTCCTCCCCTTTAATTTTAGTTTTATCTGATATTGGTTCTGCACTTTGTTGTTTTTTTACTTTACTGCAATTATATATTAATTTGCCAGTTTATATGTAGCGATATTCGTTGGCGATATATGCTATTTTGTCTCTCCATTTCGGATCAACGAAACTGTTAGGGGAACATTGATTAGTCTGTTTACCAGTGCCTACTTTACTTTCGGCATGCTGAAAACACTCCCACTTGTTGATGAACTGCCATGGAAATGGTAGACGGACACTTTAAAAAGGAAACTCCTCCGGCTGAAGCGTCACTGTCTTGAAGAAGTCGGAAACGACGAAACGCGTCACAGGAAAGCGCCGCTTCGCCTGAGGACATTTAAAAAGGAACTTTAAAGATCACGGAAGAGAGGCACCAACAGGGTCCCCGCTGACAGCAGACGGAGGGTGCACACCGCCTGTAAAACACGCTGAACACGGGAGGACTGGTGACCTGCTCTCTCTCTCTTTTTCCTTTTGTTCTTATTTCCCCGTTTTTAATTACTTATTTTATGGAGTAATTATATGTTTTTTTTAAAATAAGCCTTACTATACATAGGGGCAAATAAATAATATTTTTTTACCACTAAATATACTCCATTTAATCCGTTTACCACCAACTCACCCTCTGGATAAAACGAGCTGGAACTTGGAGTTGAGACCTACACACGTGGGATGGTGGGACTTGTAGTCCAACTGCTATATGTACTTAGAGCCAGTACTTTTAGGCTCTAGAGTGTGTTTCTTTTGGGGGAAAATATACAGCTAATACCTATCTGTGAATACTACCCATTGTATGTCTATGTTTTTTTGTCTTTTTATGTACAATCCCTTTGGAAGAAAAACAGTTTTGGGTACAACCCGACTGGAATCTATATTTCCAATACTGAATCTTTGACTTGATAAGTATTTCCACGTTCATATTTAGTTTATATATATATTTTTCGTTTATTTATTATTTATTCATCGACTGTTTTATTACATTGGTGTTATTGATTTAAGCACTTATATGCTTTTTTGCATTTTCTTGAATTTATATATTCTTTTTGAATTTATACTACTGACCTGCGCAACACTTTATCAATAATAAAATACTTAACTAAACTATCAAATCTACAGCTATACTTTAGTATCAAATAAAGTGACATTGTTCACCGAGGTCACACAATTTTGCAAGTTTACCAAAGACTTGGAGCTTCATTCAACTGAACTGGAGGATGAAGTAATATTTATTTTTGCTCTAAATACAAAATATTTTCTACTGACATTGCACCAACCATTGTTCACCATCGTGGAAGTACTGCACTGCATTAGAAGAGTCGGCTGGGATTATGTCATACTTTAATGGCCGTATAGTAGGATACTTCAGTAACCGTTTTGGTTGCTAAAGCATAAAGATATTTACACTCAAGTTGTACATTACACACTCTAAAAGAATATTTGTATTGCTAAAAAGTAGTCAAAAATCCCATGCTAAAAATCAGCACCAGGCGGAAAAGAAAATATGACTTTTACTCACTTTATTGGCACATGAAAATCCAGTCCCAAGAGCTGACAGAATCTCAAGCACAGCTGGAGAGGAGTTGCACCTCACAGTGTAAAATGGCTTTATGTTTCCCATGGTGTTTTGCCATTCATTGTGTTTCTTCACAATCTTTCCAAGGTCAGCGACAAAGAAAGCATTTTTTCCTGTCTGTAAATGGATTTTATTTCTCTATTAATAGGAACATACTTGACTTGTTTAATAAGCAATACATACAGACTACACGCCAACCCAATTCTACCAGAGACCCCAGATTGTTTAACCAAAGCATGCTTTTTATATAGATCTGGTAACGTGACAAACATTACTAATCTTATTCTTTTACTATCCCAGGCGTATGCCCAATCTAATTCATTTGGATACGATAATTCAGAAAGAGGAATAAAAGCATGCAGACGCTCACCCGGTCTGACAGGGGCCATGACTAGGTCAGGGACTAAATGCTACAAGGTTTTCACACCCACATTTTTAAGCTGTGTGATATGTTCATTTTCATTTATAATATTTTTAAAGTCAATCAAGGTAAGTTTCTATTTACCATAAAAATACAATATGCCAGACCCAAATTGGGACTTAATAGCCTATAGCGTTCATATAACACTGAAATTTTTTTTTAAACCCCGCCCAATTTTGCAATGCTTTTTCAGTCTCTTCCAGTAGCTGTGCCATCAGCAATAGCCATGCAACTGTTTGCAATCCCTGGCATCTGTTATCACATTGAAAGTGACCAGTAAATGAACAATTACATGCCAAAATGTAAAAGAACATCCAACAAATAGATTTTTTTTTTTTAAGTGAAAGCCAGTGACCTGTGCAGTCTATGGGGGCTATTCACTAAAACGTGAACTACAGGCAAGATGAGGAGAGTGACCTATTCCAATTTACCAACACATTGTGCCATGACAAACGTGGCAAGCTTCCCCCACACAATGTATAGCTAATTTGGCCAGATGGAATGTCAGTTTCACCTCAACCCACTTGCAGCTCACCTTTCAGTTAGTGGCCCATTATTTGTACTGAATTGTTTAACCATCAGATATGTAGAATATACCTTTAATACCTTGGGAGAAGACATGCTGGAAGGCCCTTCAGTCAGGTGTTCGATCACCTGATCAAAGATAGCGGCAGGACACATTTCAATGCATGCCTCGCTGCGTCACATGCAAGCGCTATCTTGCATGACGGTATTACGTTTTGGAGGCCTCCGCTCGCTCAGCGATCGATTCCTCCGCACGCATTGCAGCGCTTATGTATGAAACAGGGAAGCGAACGGAAACTCTTTCCGCCTCCATCTTTTGTTGGATGATCACAGTGTAGGATAGATAAGAACATACTGGTGACCTATGCAATTCAATTATAAATTTATAAAGAGTTGTCCTTTAGAGAGGTAGCAGTGCATTAACTTAAAGGACAACAGGTGGGAAAAATTGTGTTTATTGAAAGTGTAAACAGAAATGCTTTACTGAGGGGCTCTATCAGGGGAAGCCACAGTGGTGCTGTTGATTCACATGTAATTAGGTTTTTTGGTCACTGACCAGGATCTGAATAATGTTGTGAAACCACTGAGCAGCTAATGACAATTCTTTGACATGAGTTTTTCCCTTGGCAGCTTTCATTAATCAATTTGTTATAAATACAGCAGTAAGACAGACAAGCCATGCAATGGTTCAAGTCAGTAGCTTTTAAGGAAACTCACCAGGGAATGCTCGTAAATGTAATTATCAATGACATCTGTAGGAGTTGCTGCTTCGTCAAGTAGGCCAATGGAGTAATTTGCAGCTTCAATAAATCCTTTCATCTCAGCCGTATTCCGCAAAGCCGACAATCATAAACCAAGAAATGCCAAATAGAGGTCAACAAGTCTTTCAGGGTCCTAAATATGCAACAAACTGGATGGGTAGAAAGTGAAGCTTGTAAGGATACAGCATATGAAATCATATTAGGTTATTAGTATGACATAAAATAATTAAACTACAACTAAAAACAAATGGCATACAAGAAGGTTAAACCACTAAACAAGTAATCTTCTATTTCTAGAACATTCAGTATTTTTGACAAAGTAGAAATATTACTGCAGATATTACTACAATATTAAAATGTAAGTTTAAAAAAAAAAACATTTCACTATGAAGGGGAAGTAACTGGGGTGCAAATTACAATCAATCTGCATGACCTATTTTTACAGAACTCTCCTTACAACAAACTGGTCACAAACTTAAAATTTCCAAGTAGCACAAGTGATTAGATACACCAAGACATGCATTCTTAACATGTACAACGACACTGTGCTGGATTAAACAAGCATAATTGGGTCTGAAAATATAAAAATGTAACCTCTGTTGGAGAGTTTCTCACATACCTGACAACTAAATACAAAGCCTAATGTTTAGAACCAGAAAAGAAACACATTAGCTACTAAAGTAATCAATATACCAGGAGTACAACCTTGCATGGAGAAGGTATATTGTAATATCTACCCCTATAACCACAGTGTAAATCATTCTCACTGCTCATAAAACTTATGTAACCAGAACGTAACATTTTATGGACAGTCCTCCGTCTATTCACTAAGGTGCATTGCAAGTGAGCTGACTTTCATCCCACCATTTTAATTAAACCTTGTACAAGCAAATCAATAGGTTTGTCCCTGCACAATATATAGTTAAACTGATAAGATTAAATGTTCATCTCACCTTTAAGTGAATATCCCTAGCTGCAGTATATTACAATCCTCAGTCATTGTATATACGTTATTCGTTTTCCACTGTCCAAGTGGAAAGCAGCACAGTCAGTATTAAATTGCAAATTGGTATGTTACCCACTTCAGGGTATAATGTTAGACCATCCAAGTCTAACATTAAACATTAGCCGAGAAGAACAAATTCATTGAAAGTTGTGGAGATACTGCCTACAAGACACAATGTGTGCTCCAAACACTGCTTTCTCAGGGGCAAGTCAAAATATTACACATAAGCTTTCAAACAAAAGTAGAGAATTCTCACCAGCATGAAGCATTAGGACAATTTAATAGAAATTAGAAAGGAAAAATACAAGACTGTTCGGAAGTCCTGTTCTCTAGTATCATTTTTATTTGGCAACTAAGGAATAATAACACGCAAAACAGTGGATACATACCTCAATGAGAGAACCAACATCCGACACTGCACAGCAAGCTCTAATCTCAGCAGCAGAACTGGCTATTTAATAGCTTGTCCAAATGTTTGGGGTTTGCCAGTATTGTATGCCCACAGTCCATAAGATTTAATTTAACACAATAAACTATTAACTGCACATCCTAACTTCCAAGTTTAAGGACTATTACAAAGTCAATTAGAATTGATGCTATCAAGTCTCAACCAGAATGTCTGCACGTCTCCCAAAAACAATAGTTAACTGACACACCCAGCATGTTCTATTTAAACATGCCACGGTTTTCATTACTCCCTGTGGCATTCACAAAGCTTATAGGATACATCAGCAATTAAGGACAAACACATGACTACACAACAAACACTGTATTGTGACTAGTCAGAATGTTTATAAACTGAAACAATGGCAATCTAAACTTACTGCTTGCATGTACCAAGAAAATGACAATACATCCCAAAATAGTAACCATTATACTAAATCTATTTCAAGGTCAAATCAATGAAATGTGGAGTTTTTAAATAACCAGCCTAAAAAAAACATGAAACAAGGTCATATTAAAGCGGACAGAAATAAGAGGCACTAAGACGTCTACAACACCAGCAATGACCACAATTTCATTATTAGCCCATAATAAAATGCCATGAAGAGGCAGGTGAACTGACTGTGCGATCTGATATACACACACGGAGATCCAATACCCAGAGGTGATTTGTAAATATAAGCAAAGCATTAAGGAGTCAGTCCCCACTGTAAATATGTCAAGCAAACGGCAGCAGCAACATGTGAGTCATTTTATTTTTGCTATAACCATAGTGACTTCTAAATAAAACAACGAAACAAAAGAAAACTCAACATAAAAGAAAACTCAACACATTTGAGATTGCATTATTGCTGAGAATAGGTATACACAAAATTTCAATCAACGAAAAAAATATTCCCCAATGCTAACAAAGGCTTGCAGAGTACTAAAAGCTCCATTTAATTTCCTTTAACCCCTTAGTGACAAGACATTTTCACCTTGACTTTCCCTTGGTGACAATGGCTGTTTTGATATTTCTGGGGTGTTTGTGTTTAGCTGCAATTTTATTCTCTCACATATAGTACCCACACAAATTATATGTTGTTTTTATAATCTTAAGAAGGGCTTTCATTAGATACCATTATGTTCATCATATCTTATAATTTACTACAAAAAAAATCATAAAATATGATGAAAAATTTTAAAAAACCCACTTTTTCTAACTTTGACCTAAAATATAATTTACACAAATAAAATCATTAAAAAAGACCCCGTCTAGTTTTTAAATGTTGTCCAGAGTTCAGAAATATGTAAGTTATGGAGCAAACCAAAAATAGTGTTTTTTGTTTTTTCCTATATTGACCTTTTGACCGCAACCAAGCACGTCCTTTGTCGCGAAGGGGTTAATGAAACAGGTAATTATAAGCAACTCCTATCAGTGTTAATTTTTTCCATTTTTGTCAACTGAATGAATGACAAACTAAATAAAAACCAAGTTAATAGGACTAAAGCTATGACAAAAATCCATTGGAATCCATTTATGACAAATGTTAGTAAGGGACAATTACATTTACCCATTTGGACTTCTGGTCCCCTTGGATCTCTGCCAAAGTCCAGTTCTCCTGACTATCTGCACTGGATTGGCTGAGACACTGGCTCCCTGAACCTGTCTGACCCCGTAGAACAATGTCCTGCAGACTGCAGAGGATAGTCCTCCATCTGATTTGCCTGGCACTGTCACATGTGTTTCCCCGCCAATCTAGCTAACAAGTTAACTTAACACTAAACCTTTTAATAGATAGTCAAAATATTGTGGATTTGTCTGCACTTTGCCAGAATTGTGTGCCCACTGTCCATAAATTTTCATTTAACACAAACTATTAATTGCACATTTGTTTTTGAACCTTATTCAACCATCTGCAACAAGCTTATAGCTTTAGCTCATAATGACCTAAGCTTGGATTACTTTTTGTTACCCAATTTTTAAAATCCATAAAGGAAACTGAAAGTATGAATAACACGAGTTTTAAATATATATTAACGTTTAATAACTTTTAATCTACTAATAAAGTATTCAGGACTAGTCTATTAATTGCATTACAGACTAAAGTATCTTATCACTGATCATACCTGATATTAAGAGTAGTTATAACCCCATCTCAAACCAATACTCAAGCTTGTACAAAGGCAACTTACAACTTTCAGATTTCCCAGTATTTAAGAAAAAAGCTCTCAAGGAGAGAAGTTTTACCTCCTCTGCTGACACACTGGAGGTTTATCCCCTAGGTGTCGCTGTGTGTACTAGGATAGTAAAAACATTACATTCCCTGGAAGATTTGTATGTGTTGCTTCAGATGGTCTTGACTTTATCTGAATTTCACTGGATGGAGTTTACAAAATAATGTTCTATTTCATGTAAGCCATGTATTTTAAAAAGAATGTTAGCTCAAATATCAGTTTATATTTTCTTAATATCTGGCATTTATATCTACTTGGTGCCTCTACTCATCCGATGTAGAAGATAATATGACTGCAGTATACTTTAGTAAACAGCCAACTATAATGCAGTATATGTGTGTGTAGATCTAATGCTGCTCGCAAATACTACTTTGGTAACAAACTAATCGCAATGATCATGACAACTGATTTCAAATATATTAACTTTTATTACAAAATGCTCAGAAAAGTCTTTGTATTAGTTAGTGTTTCTTTTGCTGAGTAGTTTGTGCCAGTGTCACCTTTTGCTCCTTGACCTTAAAAGATAATACCTAAATTATAGGACCAAACCAATGTTATTATTTTAATTTGATCAGCTTAAGATCTAATTATCAAGTAATGTTAACATAAAATAACCAACAAAACATTTATTCAACTATTGTATGTAGTAACGTGCACATATTTTTGAGTGGTAATTAAATACAAAACGCTTTTATTCAGCAAGCCTTTATTAGCACAGGGAAAGAGCGGGATAAATAGTGTTACACAACTTCCCATGTTTCCCTAGTGGTATTGAAGGATAAGTTACAAAGCTCTACACAATGTATCACCTCTCTGCGTCCATCTTGATGGAGGAAGAAAATCTATAGCTTAATCTAGGTTTGCTATCAATTTCAGCCAGCAAATATATAGATCAAAAGTTTCTACTAATCAAAAGATTAACTTCCAAATGGTTTATTACAGGTTCCCTTAAAGTTCCCAGTGCTTTGTGTTCCTCCTACTTAAACCAGTAGCAATAAAACATGCAGATGGGGTGAATAAGTCACTAAGGCTAATTTTAAAATTGGAATTACTTTCCCTGTCACTGCATTTGTGCTTCTACAGCATATAGTTATCAGATATAGCATATAGTTTGCCAGCAGCTTTGGCACATGCACTATGAGCTGACATTTAACTGTACAAGTGTTAACTTGTTTCTGTTAAACAGAAGAGGTAGAATTTACCAAATGCCCCTGATTAAATGCAAAATACTAAACATGATTTAAATTAATAAATCAGTTAAAAATATATATTGTTCTCAACTTTATATATGATTAATAAACATGGTATACAACTTCTCAGAAATGTATTTACCCCACCACTAAATGTATACAAATATTTTACAATTGTTAGTGGTACAAGACCAAGCACCTGACAGCCAAAGAAGGGTCCCCTCCCCACTTTAACTGGTAGCAAGCAGTATATCAATACCAGCCCTAGCTTTCAGGAAGAGATGTGAAGTCACTTACATGGACAAGTTAGGAGATGGAACCTCCTATCATCAGCTAGGTTGCCAAGGCGGCTCCGCGTTGAAGTCAAACTGTTCTCTATAGAGCGCTTTTCCTAGTGCCACTGGGTAATTGAATGCTTTGAAAGAAAATCCGCCCTGCAAAGAAAACAAATTTGTGGCTTTAAATTAAAGTTTAAAATCAAATTATATTTCACTGTATATCACACCAGAGCAAAATGTATATATTTGTAAAGATATTAAAACCAAAAACTGCTCAATATTTATCATTGTTAAAGTGCACCTGTAGAAACAATGTGAGAGGACCGCATGAACCAGGCAAGTAATACACGAGACCTTTCTGATAATTACAATATGACAATTCAAGGGTCTAAATTAAAACCAGCTGAACCCATACTACAAATAACTGTATACATGTTTTAGGAGAAAGACAAATTAAGTCCATTAACAAGCAAGCCTAGTTATTTTTTTTTTTTTTAATCAGAAAACTAAGTACTTTGAAAAGTATTTTTTTCTACTGACTTGTAAAAGGCTCTCCCATGGTTTATAAGTTCTAGAGTTCACATCAGGAGCAACAGAACATCTCAAATTATGCCTGAAGGCAACATACAACCAGTTTGGCTTTCATTCACACTTTGCACCTGCCAGACCGGATCTGGAAGTTTACAGCCATTCATTACTACATTCTCTTCAATTTATTGTGCAACAGCTTTCATTCATACGGAACAGACAACTACAAACGTTCTAAGTCTCTATGTTTAGGTTTTAAAGGAAAGAATATTAAAATAAAAAAGTCCAGTATATCAGAAGCCTGCACAAAAATGAATTCCATTATAATGAGCTTCTGATCCAAGAAGCCAGACTATACTAAAGGATTTTAACATTTGTCAAGCAATCTGCAAATTGTGAAAGTTTAAACATATTGAACTAAGACTATCATAAACAAGACTTCTGAATCTACTACAATCACATTGTTAGTAAAGGAATGTCACCAGGTTATAAGTACATATGAATTTAAAACATTTCGGGCCAGTAAAAAGAGCATATGTTAACACAGAATATTAAAAGTGAATAGCCTGAGTGCGTCAAGTACAAAAAGATGCTAAGTGGAGGGGAAGGGGAAATTAAAAACTGTAAAATATGTTCCATAACCTCTCAAACAACAAAACTAGTCAGATACAAGTAAAAAATATCACAATTAACAATACCTAGTAACTTGCTTTGGGCAAAACCTACAACGGAATGGATAAAGCTCTACAACGGTGCAAACTGTTTAGCAAATTAAAGTTTCATCTGAAATTAGATTTAATAAACTAAAGCAAAAACACATTACAGAAAACTGGATCGTTTAAGGTGAATGTGCTAAATCCAGGGGTGCAGTGTACTTTGTTACCTGAGACATTTACAACATTGAGTCATTAGTCCAGTCCTTTAGAAAACTTTTGAGGGATATCGATTCACAACTATATTCTTGACCAGAGAGTGAAAGCTAACAGAGCAGAGAGCATTGTTCATTTGATGAGAGGATAAAACTAGTTTGTGCTGGTCCAGGCCGGAAAATACTTACCCCACCCAGCATTCACCCCCCCCCCCCCCCCGCTCGGCATGGTTACCACACCGGTGAGCTTAAAGCTACAAGGGAAAGCCGGCGCCAATTCAGGGCATTACTTGGGTGGATCGTCTTGTCTCGAGGGATCTAGGATTAACCCATTGTACACCAAGAAACTCAGATAGATATAGAATAAATAAATAAATTATATATATATATATATATATATATATATATATAGTGCCCAATGACAAGGTGATTAAGAATGCCCTGGATCATTTTTTTTTTTTACAGAGTTGTGAAATTTAAATAACACTAAAATATATAATATAAGCACCACATGTTGATTTAACACAAACATTTTATGGATTATTTTAATAATTAGTAGTTAATTAGCCCAGTGTAATGAACGGCTGTAAAACTGTATGAAATAAGGTTACCAGACCCATCATAATTAAACCAATCTTAGTAACTGCTCTTAGAAGGAAAGGACTTGAATCATAAGCTCTTTAGTGTGGAAACGGCACGCGTCTGAATTGTGTTACCCACCAGTAAGCCTGTTACTATGTCTAGACAATTTGAAAAGTAGGGCACTACACTATGTACATCCATTAAACACTGGACTCCAAGCAACAAAACCATGCTATTGTCAGACACATAATAAAACTACTTCGCACTGGAATAATTACACGGCTGGAATTTCAAAGAGTGAGAAGGTGAATGAATAAAATCACTAGGTCTTCATGGTGATAAGACTTGTTTCATGAGCAGACATGATCTGAATTACTTGTGGAGTGCAAGACAAACAGATCTACACAATAATAATGAAAATTACACTTAGGGAATTCAGTTTTTATGAAATGTGACCCATCTTCCGCCAAAAAATACTATAAACCATGGGTGTCAACCCTCAGCCCGCTGATGGTCTACAGCTCCCGTATTACTTTGTCAGCTAAATGTCTGGAAGGAGGGAACAGCTGAAGGGCAGTCAGACCCCTGCTATAGACTATATAGTTTAATGCATGTATTTAAAGGTCAACTGCCGCAAAAACAAGTAATGCTTAATTGCAATATTGCATTGCGTATAGAAATTTTAAATAGAAATGTTTTAATGAAATAATAAATGTGCCTTATTGAGCCCTGTTTGCTCTGTATAGCCAATAGGGAGCAGACATGTTTAGGCTCAGGACAGTTCTTCAAAAACCTTGGTTCAGAGAAAGGAAGATTTGACCAATCTGACGAAAGATTCTAAACATGTCTGCCCCCTGTTAGAGCTAAACAGAGCAAAGAGGACTCAAATTATTTACAAAGCATTTCTAACATATGTACACTTGATCCAATCTTTCAAATAAACATAGAAAATAAAAATCAAACTTTACATGCAAAAGATATCATGCAGTGGTGCTGAAAATGCATTACACTAACATTTATCCATTTCATCCCAGCTTTCTATAAATGGTTTTTGATAAATCACAATTTTGTACAGACAAGGTGCTTTGTTTTGAGAAAGAAATGTAAAATTAAAGTATGGAAACAAGCTTATATTTCTAGTGGGACTTGTGCTTAGGCACCAGTTAAGGAAAAGCAGTAGTAGGGGATGAAAATGAAATGACCTGCTGCTTAATTGGAGTGGAAGGCAAATATAAAAATAGACACCAGTTGCCCTTGATACAGTTAGAACCATAGCACATCCACCATAGGAACGTATTACCATAACTGAAAACTAGATCTTAAACGAAGGTTGATTGGTACTTCACACAATCTTCTAGGAGATTTTCAAGACATGATTACTTATTTCTTACAGTAGTAGTGCAGTTGTAAGTAAAGAATTGATCAAGGGTGTAACATGACATTTACACCATCATATCACAGTTACAGCATGCAAGAAAAACAAATGTGACATCAGGTGGTCCATTGGAAATGTCCTGGACAATGTTAGTGGTTGGAGATCCTGTAAATATTTAAAAAAAAAAAACAAAAAAAACTATTTGATACTTTAAATCAGACTACTGAAGTACCATTTGCTGATTTGCTCCTGATAACTATGCTGACCACAGGCTTCTACAGTCAAGCAAATTTGTCAATCCACAATGTATGGGACATTTATGGATTTAATCACTGATGTATATTCTCCTGGCTTCAAAAATGGCTCCTGGATAGTTGTGTGTGTCCAGTCACTAAACTGCCAAACATGCCAAGGTTTGCTGTAAAGTGGAAATAAACTTATGTCCAAAACTGACTTTTACATGAGGTATACTTCAAGTCATTAGCTACTTTGAGACAGTAGAAGTGCATTGCACCATGTTTCACTAGTTATCTAGTTTCATATGTTATCACTAGTATCTTACTGACTAAGCACAATCCATTTACAGCCATGGGACCCAGACAACGACCGTTCTTATGACAACCACAATACAATTCCCCACACAACAGGCATGTATAACAAAGTGTAAGATTAAAGAACTGAAGGAAACGCATTTACAGGACATGCGATCAATGTAACCCAACGCATTTCAAACAGGTGTTCAGTGTCCCAGAACTCAAATACTTATAAGACATGTAGGGGTATGGCCATGGAATTAAACACAAGTGGTTAGACAACATTGACATTTTGTGAGGACAGGTAAAAAAAAAATACAGCACACCATAACCAACAGTAAAGAAACACTGGTGTTCGTAAACTTCATGATACATCAGACTTAATTTATTGTTTTGATAAGTATCAATTATCACAGATTTAATATAAATATAAGTGATGCAGTAAAATGGTTTGCAACCATTTTTTTCTTTTTACAATTGCAACAGTAAAAGAATAAATAAGTAATCAGCTTTATACACTGCACAGGAAGCCCTCCTTCAACCCCATGCAGCTTTGGGGGATTTGAAAACACGCGCCATAGCATGGGAATCTACGCCCCTTCGACAACCATTAGTCTGCCTTACTCTCCGGCTGCCTCACGTGACCTCCAGCGTCGCCAATGGAAAGATGCTGGACCTGGGCCGCTCGCGCTACAGCCTTCCATTCTGTTGTACGCGTTCTATGGCCTCGCGCGGGTCACGCTCATTGTCTTACAAATCCTAACCGCAGCCAGGTGCCCACAAAGAGCATTCATGGGTTAGGGCGAGGGGGGTGCCGATCGCTCTGGTCCGTCTTACGAATCACTTGGCTAAACGTCACTGGCAGCGTGAATATCCTGCGAGAGCCCCCGTGTGGGTGCAGATAAGATCCAACCCGTCGGCCATGTTGCTTAGTGATAGCTAACCTTTCGCACTACAACTGTTTGAGTGGGGGTTAACCACCATAACCCCCCCCCCAGTGAGCTAAGGATCATGGGAGACGTAGTCTTTTACACACAGGGTGCCACCACCGAAGTAACCTTTTCCATGCCAGACTGGCGATCCCTTTCATAAATCACCGGCCCCCAGACAATGTTCTTGCCCCGGCTGGCTGAGCCATTGTCCCCGCAACACCAAGACCACACGGTACTTACGTGAGTTAACGGCCCAAAGGATTTGGGGAATCGTCTTCTCTTTTTTGGCGGAATTTTTAAAATGTGGTGGGGGAGCCCAAGGTAGAAATATAATAGGCTTCTTTTGCCATAAGCTCACGGTCGGCAGAGAGCGAGAATCGTTGCCAGTGCTGTCGTTTTCGGTCTGTGCGATATAAAGGAAAGATTCCGCCGGCGGGGAGAGAGAGCGAGAGACAAACGCGCTGTGCCTGCGTGTAAGTACACTGGGAAGTCAGACAGGATCAAGCCAGCCAGGGCCGGCTCGCAGCAACATCCTTATATAGAATTCGGAGATGGGGCGTGGTTAGGGGGAGTGAGACGCAAGTTTGAAGGCGGGGTCACTGCTCTAACTGCGCGTCGAGGTTTTGAGTGACTGCTGAGCCGAAAGGCCAAGGCCGCCATCTTTTGATCTGGCAACTACGAGGCGCATGATAGATTGTAAACGCTAGCAGTGGAAAGTGTGAGCACCAGTGGCTGACACCCAGAAATGTCATACACTTTATAATATAGGCGTGTTTATTAAACAAATACTTCATGACATCTCTTCAGGTCTTCTTTTTTATTAAACGGTGTATCTATCCATAGTGTGAAAAAAAAATTAAAAAGCATGTTTTCTTCCATGCAAGTAAAGTCAGGGTTTCTTCCATGCAAGTAAAGTCAGGGTTTCTTCCATGCAAGTAAAGTCAGGGTTTGACAAATGTCTGTAGACTTTAGGAGCCAAACAGAAGAATTTAGGAGCCACGCAGTAGAACAATATTAGAAATGTAACTTCATCAGGGAATTTTCCCCTTTAGATTCCACATCTATCAAGTAGGTTGTTATACCTTATGTGTATTTGTACATGTGGATGGTCTTTTATTTACATTAAAAAAAAAAAACATTTTCCCTTTAGTTTTACATTGAAAATAATTTCACTGGCCTCCCACATTCAGTGGGATCCCTGAGGTGAAGTGCACAGGAAGCGGGCTACCTCCACCTGCAGAAGTTTTCATGCTCCCCTCTAAGAAAGCGCTGTCATTAGCATAATATTACTATGGATTCTCTCCATTGAATTCAGATGTTTCAAGTGCTTAGAATGCAGAGAGGCCTACTTTCAATCAGTTATAATGTAACCATGTTCTCAGCAGATTTTTTTTGTGGCAAAATATCTTCCCCTCTGCCACCCCATCCCCATTTACTACCTTTGTTGGCTCAGGAGAGGGGTTTCCTGGTTGGTGGCAAATATATGGTAGTAGTAGTTAACAGACTAGCATATGCCTGCGCAGCATGAGAACTTTACTTTGCAATAGTTGGGATGGTAAATATTAGCCACAACTACCCCAGTCCACGAATGCTATGGTGTTCAGCTAGTAATGGCTGACTATATATCATGGGAGTTGCAGTCAGCAAAAAACAATATTAGCATGTAGTATAGGTCACCATAATCCCCGTCTATAACTGCAACTCCCATGAAGTTCTGCTAGCAATATGGTTGGTTGAAATATTATTGTAGATTCAGTCAAAGAAAGTTAGTGTCTGTACTCAGAGGCAGCTCTAGACTTTGTGAGGCCTTAGGCGAAACTTGAACATGAGGCCCCTTACAGACACTCATAATTAAATAAAATATATGAAATAGTTAATAAAAATGAGCCTTAAAACCCAGCAATTAGGAATTCACAGATCCTAGAATTTTATTTTTCTCATTATTATTCTGCAAATATCTATAAACAAAAACACTTGTTATAGATAAAGTGTGTGGCTGACTCAATATCTTTATTGATGTCTCCTAAATGCGAACACTAACACATGTATGCACATTCATATGCTGATCGTGTACACACACAAGCACACACACTTGTATGCTGATCAAATACACACATTAGCACGCTCACAGTGTGTGAATCTGCATACGAGTGTTAGAATATGTGTGTTAGTGTTCACATAAATAAACACATTTATATGCTGATCAAACATAGCACC
Source organism: Pelodytes ibericus (assembly GCA_036172795.1). Lineage (NCBI taxonomy): Eukaryota > Metazoa > Chordata > Amphibia > Anura > Pelodytidae > Pelodytes > Pelodytes ibericus. Next base: position 33,977,818 of record CM069859.1, on the reverse strand, counting down.
GCATTGCAACACCCACCAGACTTGCCATTTATTATTGCAATAGTCAAATAATGCACCCACAGGCCACAGCACCCATCCTGCACCCACAAGGACTTGGCAACTGCACCCACAAGGACATGTTCCATTTCTGCCCAAAAATCTTGCCAGTGCCATATGTGATCGCAAACAGCTTCCCAATGCATCTTGTCCCCAAACAACTTATCAGTGGCTTCTCTGACCTTCAACAGCTTTTCCAATGCCATCTCAGTGCCCAAGCAGCTCGTGAGGCTGCATTGTACTCAAATAATTGTACTCATTACCCACACTCAGCCAGCACACACTTATTCATAGACACACTCAGTCAACACACACTCACTCACTCACAGACCCACTCAGTCAGCACACACTCTCTCACTGACCCACTCATCCAGCACACACTCACTGACCCACTCAGTCAGCACGCACTCTCTTCACTATACCCCTTAGTCAGCACGCACTTTCTCACTGACCCACTCAGTCAGCAATTACTCTCTCACTGACCCACTCAGCACGCACTCTCTCACTGACCCACTCATCCAGCACACACTCAGCCAGCACACACTCACTCACTAAAACTCATCCAGAACAGACTCACAGACACACTCAGCCAGCACACATTCATTCACAGACACATTCAGACACACTCAGTCAGCACACATCCACTCAGACACACTCAGCCAGCACACATCCACTCACAGACACAGTGGTGAGCAAGAACAGACTCACCACTATCAGCCAGATGGAGAGGATCTTACAGACCATGTTGTGATGGCTTCTGCGCTGCTCGTTGGCTCTTCCTAAATGCGGCGGATGCTGAAAAACTGCGTGAGTGAGTGAAAAAAATGCCCGAGGCATTAGGCGGATGCCTAACTTGCCTAATTAGAGAGCAGCCTCTGTGTGTACTGTAGACTTAGTGTAACCCCCATCCTTCCACAGCCCCATCAATAGTTAGCTACTGTTGCATAGTTGCCAACATCGGCCATGTTTCCAGGGACACATATTTGTTCCACATGCTGCAGAAAGAGCATGCAAAGTGCAGCCCAGCAGTATGTAGGATGGAAATACACAAAGACAGAATCCAATTAATTAATCATGGTAGGTCTTATGAGATCTCCATCCTGATTAATTTATTGGATTATGCCTGTGCATATAGGAATCCTACATACTGCTGGGCTGCACTTTGCATGCTCTATCTGCAGCATGTGGAACAAATATGTGTCCCTGGAAACATGGCCGATGTTGGCAACAATGCTGTTGCCATAATAATCAGTGTTGCTTGCTCAATATCACGGGAGATGCAGTCAACAAAAGATAATGTTGTGTAGTATCTGAGGTATTACTTAAAAAAAAGGGATGGTAGTTAGAGGTTGCTAAAAAAGGACAAAAATTGGATCCAGAATAGGAAAATTGGTAGTAATGCAGTAGGGGTAGCCAACCTCTAGCACTCCAACTGTGGCTATTACATTTCTCATGTTCAGACAACCAAATGGATGGCTATCCCTGCACTGAAACTCCTACCTGACCTGGTAAAGGCCCTGACACTACCTTGCTCCAGGCTCCAGTGGGCCTGTTTGAATTTTCACAAGGTCGCAAGTCCCCTTCTCCCTCCGAACGCCCATGGATGTAACACAACAAGAGGGATATATATCTTATTGTAAGAGTTTGTCCTCCTTTAAAAGCCTTACAAGGGATGGTTGCTATTCAGTGCTGGTACAAATGAATAAGAAATACACTACAAGTATTTGACAGACCTTACTAAGGCTCAGACATTGCTCTGAGCATGGAGTAATATTTCTATTTTGGGTCAGTGAATATAATATCATTTTGTCCTCGGCCCCTCTCTAATCCTGGTATCACTGGCAGAAACTGTCCTAGTATTTCCAAGCAGCAAAGCCAGCACGACAAAGAAATAGTATGCCCAACAGACAGCCGTACACAATGAGAGGTTTTTATCTCTTGGGATATGAAACAGGTGGCTGCTTTACAACCTTGCTTTCAAACAATATTCCAAAGGAATCACAGCTTCACAGACAGAAGGAGAGGAATATACTTATACCCACTAGACATCTAATTAGTTACACTTCAACATTTTGAACTCGCTCACACATTTAATGCCATGTTTGGACCTTATAAGTAAAGAGCATGTCATAGTGAATGATTACACTTAGCAATTAACAGCCAGGGTACATGTCTAAGGACGGCCATCTGAGGAACCTTGGATTACAGTCCAACAAGCACAGCTTCCAATTAACCTTTCACCTTTGTTTGTGCCAGAGATATTTCAAGAGAACTAAAATGAATTGCGCCAAGTGGATATCAAACAACAAACCCGTTTATATCTTGGACCCCGTCTACTTTATTATGAAGTTTCAAGTTGAAAACAGTAACAGTTTTCATGAAACGCAGGCGTCAGATCATTAATCATCATTAATGAGACCCTGACGGATCATTTTCTGTTGTTATGCTTTGATTTTCGCTAGTTTGCTCAGGGCCAGATTTAAAGGTGTAGGCTCACCTACAAAATAAAGCAGCGGCATGAAACAAAATGGCTGTCCATAAGTAAAAATTTGGTGACGATTTCCCAAAATGGGTGGGTTTTGAGCTAATGTGGGTATGGCTTAAAAAATGATCTGGCATATAAACTAATGGTAAATGCAATACCTGTACCTTGTATCTCTCTCCAGCAGGGGATGCATAGGAAACTTCAGCATATAGAGGGAATGGGGAGAAGACCAACTAGAAGGAGAGTAAGAGAACAGACCAAACCACTCTTTCAGCAAGTGGTGTATAGAATGAAATAAAAGCTTTTTTCACTGCATTCCACTGCCTGCCCGGTATTTTTTCTATTTAACCTATTTAACCTACGCTAAACTGCCTACTGGAGGTGCTCCCTCTTATCCCCTTCCAGGCACTCATGCCTATGGGATACCACTGATTGACTCCAAGGTCTCTCATTTGTTGATTGACTGTATCAATTACCAAGGAAAGCTTACAAAAAGGCATGTTTTCAAGTTGTGCATTGCCAAAACTAAACACATTTTTAATTTTAACATGTCCAATTTAATATTCATTCATTTGTCCAGCTTTCTTTTTTTTCCAGTCTACCTATTCAAAGCAACTGATTGGTTAAGAGATTCTACGTTTCGTGAATTCTATTTTAGACCAACTACCTACTTTACCTCCGTGTCTTTATAAATTACCAGATTTAATATTTCATGACATGAAGGTATGATCCATAGACATTCAAGACACGGAGCCGAGTATTATTCCCACCCTTATCTTATTTCAATTTTGCCACCCGGTATTTATTATACCGTAATTTTTTTTCTGAAATTATATTTTTTCAAAACACTATTTTTGTTAATTCTATCTTGAGATTTTTCATATGTATTATCATATGTTTTTAACTTTTTCTATTATATTGTGAAGATATTGATGTACATCCAGAATAGTTATTCCCATACCACGTGGATACTTGAATAATTTTGATTTTATCATTCTTCATTTTCATGGTTCAACTGTTGGATTTTTTTTTTTGGACTGTTAAGCAACACTTTATGTCATAAAATAGTAAATTTGGTAATTGTATTTCATGCTTTGTCTGGAACACATTATGCAAATAATTGTTTGGATGCAGTCACCATACTTTCCCTGTAAGACATGCACTGTGACAGACAGGCAAGCACCATTTCCCATTGGTTGGAACAGACACACCTTATTTACTCGACCATAAGACTATAATAACAAATGCTCTGAAAAAGTCCCTTCGTCTCAAATAGAAGTCTGACTATAAGACTAGGATCCAGGTGCCCTGCAGAGCTGCAGGGGACCTGTATCCTCCTCACAGGCAGCCATGGATCTCTGCGTGATGCCCGCTGACATCCTTCAATGCTGCCTGGCACTTCTGCCAGAGCTTCTATGACAGAACGCCATGGCATTGCACAGACATCCACCGGCTGCCCCTACCAGACACCAGGGAGCCTGGAGGAGAAATGGGTATGTTTGTGGGTCAGAGTTTGTCCTTCTGGGTAGTTAAAAGTGGAATTTGGGTATATTTAGTGATCAGAAGTGGCTATAAGTACAGTGGTTTCTAGTGCATGATTGGCATGTTATGTCTTTTTTCCAAACAAAAGTTTTTCATTCTTTAAGTGGCTTTGATGACTTCTATGCATGTGACTGGCTGCAGACCTGACAAAGATGTAATATCTCCCATTCTCATCTTCTGTTGGTAGCACCGTGTTTTTATGTAGAAAACTGACATTTAAACGCAGACTCTGACAACTTTTCCCATATCAGTGAAACGTCAATGTGGTAATTACACAAGTTGCACAAGCAGTGAAGAAAAAAATATCTCCAGGCATTTATCTCCTGCCAACACAGGAACTAGGCAATAGGTCAGAATCATTCTGTGTGAGACCTAGTCACAGTCTCCAGCGAATGGGAACAGCAGGCAATTCATACGAGAGGAAAGTTTTTTCAGGTCATTCTTGGATCTGCAATATTTTTGGAAAGTGTAAAATTATAATTATAATCTGGGCTCAAGTCTGACTAGCGGAGCCCGGTGCAGTATTCCTGGAGTTACCCTGATCGAAATGTTCTGCTTCTGCTCAGCCTGTATTGACACAGGGCCCATATAGAAGTTGGGAATTATTTGTCCAGTGTGAGTCATCTCGGTTAAATCCTTAACCAGGCAGGCAATGAAAGAAGAGCAATAAGCAATATTATAGTACAGTGAAAGTAGCTTTAGTGTAGGCCCTATTTCTGATACATGTACAATCCCCTACATATTTTTGAATAGGGGATTTGCGGTGAATCAGGCAAGACAGAACTTTTAGTAGGCTTTTTCTATCAGGATAAAATAGCTTCTGAGGCAAAGAGAAATCCCAGCAGTGATCTCATTTGCATTGTGTAATTAGCTTACAGAGTTATGCTAATTACATGGCTGATTCACAAGTCTTTGAGATGTACTGAGAACAGGGAGCAGTGACGTCACCATCGCTTGGCAATCGGCACGAAAGTTACATCTCTAAAAAAAAAAAACAACTCTTAATTTATTATTAATTTTAAAAGCACCTTTTAAATAAAAGTCCTATTAGCAGAAGTGTGCATTGATTTAGAAGAATAATAAACAACCTCTATAGAAATAGCTCTTATTTCAGAATTTCCATGATTCTAGATGCCAGGGTATTTATAAAAATCACATTGCTGAATACAAACCACTTGGGTAATGTGGCTCAGGATGTAGATCTCATTCAAGTCTGACTCAGACATGCCACCAAATTATGTTTCCATTGAAAGGAGAGTGAGAATTTTTTATTTATATTTTTTTTCAGTCATAGTATTAATTTCCACATCAAAATGGGACAATTCCACCTGCCTGTCATTGCAAAAATGTACCATTTTCTCACCCAAAAGGCAGCAACTATCTCTGGCCCATTGCCTCATGAATGTAAAATAATTCTATATGGCGTCATTCCCAACAGCGTTTCTGCTTCTAATTAAGAGTCTACTCAATAAAGAGAGAACTGCATGGAATTGAGACAGGAATTTCCAACTTAAAGTCAAAGTAGGAAAAATGATTCTGTTCAGCTGCATTTGAGAATTTTTCCAACTTGGCTACATTGGCCTAAAGTTTGAAATTCCCTTCTTAATGCCTTAATGTCTTAGGATCTGAGGCCAGACTTCTCTCACCTGTTGATTTTCTCCACTGCAATATATACATTCATACATGCGTTAAACTTTTTTTTTAAACAAACTTTATTGAATTCGCATTGGCTGGACGGGAACGCACAACGCTTCCCTCACAGCCACGGACCTGCAGCACCGGGAGACAGAGCAGCAGTGAGGAGGTAAGTAAGGGGGAAGGGGGAGGAAGAGGGTGGCTAAATCCTGGCACATTGAGAGGCATAATCCTGGCATATTGAGGGGCATAATCCTGGCATATTATGTGGGAAAATCCTGGCATATTGAGAGGCATAATAATCCTGGCATTTTGAGGGGCATAATCCTGGCATATTGTGTGGGAAAATCCTGGCATATTGAGTGGCATAATAATCCTGGCATATTGGGTGGCTAAGTCCTGGCACATTGAGAGGCATAATCCTGGCATATTGAGGGGCATAATCCTGGCATATTGTGTGGGAAAATCCTGGCATATTGAGTGGCATAATAATCCTGGCATATTGAGTGGCATAATAATCCTGGCATATTGAGTGGCATAATAATCCTGGCATATTGGGTGGCTAAATCCTGGCATATTGAGGGGCATAATCCTGGCATATTGAGTGGCATAATAATCCTGGCATATTGGGTGGCTAAATCCTGGCATATTGAGAGGAATAATCCTGGCATATTGAGGGGCATAATCCTGGCATATTGTGTGGAAAATCCTGGCATATTGAAAGGCATAATAATCCTGTCATATTGAGGGGCATAATCCTGACATATTGTGTGGGAAAATCCTGGCATATTGAGTGGCATAATAATCCTGCAATATTGGGTGGCTAAGTCCTGGCATATTGAGAGGCATAATAATCCTGGCATATTGAGGGGCATAATCCTGGCATATTGTGTGGGGAAATCCTGGCATATTGAGTGGCATAATAATCCTGGCATATTGGGTGGGAAAATCCTGGCATATTGAGTGGCATAATAATCCTGGCATATTGGGTGGCTAAGTCCTGGCATATTGAGGGGCATAATCCTGGCATATTGAGGGGCAAAATCCTGGGATATTGAGGGGCATAATCCTGGCATATTGAGTGGCATAATAATCCTGGCATATTGGGTGGCTAAGTCCTGGCATATTGAGAGGCATAATCCTGGCATATTGAGTGGCATAATCCTGGCATATTGAGGGGCATAATCCTGGCATATTGGGTTGGAAAATCCTGGCATATTGAGTGGCATAATAATCCTGGCATATTGGGTGGCTTAAATCTGGCACATTGAGAGGCAAATTACTGGCATATTGAGGGGCATAATCCTGGCATATTGAAGGGCATAATCCTACAGCGATTATTCAAATTACAGTGATTATTTTAGTGGGTGCTATACTACATATTTGTACCCTGCCCTGAGCCCAGTGCCACAGAGAGTGCAGTGCACTTGCAACTGCATGTGTGCCAGGCACATGACTTTACTCCTGTTCTGTTAGCTCAGTGGGCAACATCTAGGCATTTTTAAATACTGCAATTTGTTGGTGTTAAATGTTACATTTGCGTCCTGCTCTTCATATCTGAGAGTAAAATAGAACTGTCAAATATTGTGCTTACAGTGCACTTTGAAAAATTCTAATAGTTTTGGGTGGTAAATAGTACATTTGCGTCTTGCGATGCACTTCATATCTGAGAGTCAAATAGAACAGTCCAATACTGTGCTCACAGCGCACTTTAAAAAAGTCTTATTGTTTTGGGTACTAAATAGTACATTTGCGTCTTGCGGTGCACTTCATATCTGAGAGTCAAATAGAACAGTCCAATACTGTGCTTACAGCGCACTTTGAAAAATTCTGGCTACCTCCTCCTCCTCCAGCGCCGCTTCCACCTACACCGCCACGGTCACCGCCTCCTCAACCTATGGGTCACTTAGTATAAACTGAAAGAGAATACCCTGCACTCCAACCCTCTCTCAAATGGATAATTCTGTTGATCCTCCTGACAGCCATGCTTTAGATTTATGTTCTTCCAAAGCTAAAATCAAAGATTCCATCCATGCTATTTTATGGCTCAGCTGTATATGTAATTTGTATGTACTTTATGTTATTTTAAGTTATTTCCCTATCCACATTTGCTTGCAGGGCACTTGTCCTACTCTTACCCACATTTCACTTCATTTTGCAGCCCTCTAGCCCTTTCCAGGACTTTTTTAGAGGCATTTTAGTGGCCAAAAGTTCATGTCCCCATTGACTTCAATGGGGTTCGGGTTCAGGGTCAAGTTCGGGGTCAAGTTATAGCACGGACCCGGACATTTTTTCGAAGTTCGGCCGAACCTGCCGAACCCGAACATCCAGGTGTCTGCTCAACTCTAAATTCAACTAATTAGGGTTTTTAATGGTAGTATTATGTGTTATCAGGGTTATATATCTGATGGCAGACTGGATGAGGGCACAGCAGACTGAAGGGGATGACAGCAGAGACAGCGCTACCATTGTTGGTGGTACATATTCGGTTCTGTAGCTTGGTCTAGGCTGAAAAGGCCCAGGCCTAGGCTGGCACGTTTCTGGAGGAAAGCAAAAAGAAGTCGCCCCTGCACATTATACAAGCATCGGCAGCATAGGCATGGCAGAGAGTGGCAGATAGCGGAAAGATCCGAATCACAAACACTATGTGCCCGCTCTCGCCACACTACTGAAGAACTGATCATCTGAACTCTCATTGTCATGCGACATCTTAGTCCTCAATGAAAAAGATGGTATCAGCAAACGCTGGATTGGAGCAAGTCCTGAGAGCAAATATGGCTGCTGGGATAAATCCTGAGAGCAGTGTAGGTACTGGTGTAAGACCCGAGTTCAAGTCTGTGGTGCAGATTGGCAAGGCTGTGGGGCAGATTGGAAAGTTTGGGAATGCTTTGGAAAGTCTGGGTGAGATTGGCAAGTCTGGAGGCAGACTGGCAAGTCTGTGAATGCATTGGCAAGCCTGGGGACAGATTGGTAAGTCTGAGGGGGAGATTGTTGAGTCTGGGGATGCATTAGGAGCTATAAGAGGAAAAGGTTTAGCTTAAAGAGGAAGGGGTGGAGTTTACAGATGACACAGTGGGTCTTGACCCCATCAGGACCATGGTGTTTTTTGTTTTGATGTCCGTTCTGGACAAAAGCTATTTTGCTACTTTAGCTATGTGTGCATTTAAATATACCGTATTTGCTCGATTATAAGACAAGGTTTTTTTCAGAAAAGTTCTGAAAAATACCCCTCGTCTTATAATCGAGGTCATCTTATAATCTGACCTCAAATCGAGGTCAGACTATAAGACAGGGATCCAGGTCCCCAGCTGAGCTGCAGGGGATCTGGATCCCCCTCTCTAACAGCAGGGGATGTCTGCGCGATGAGCGCAGACTCACCCTGCTGCCACCCAGCACGACCGCCGGGACTTCTATGATGAAGCCGGGTACTTCCGGTTTCGTCATAGAAGTCCCGGCGGTCGTGCCGGGCGGCAGCAGGGGAGGTCTGCGCTCATCGCGCAGACATCCTCCGCCGCCCCGCTAGCCACCAGGGAGAATCGGGCAGCTGGGGGATGTCTGCACGATACGTGCAGACATCCTCCATGCTGCCCGACACGGCAGTCTATTATGACGGACCAGCAGAGAGACAGGGGGAGGGAGGGGGCAGAGAGACAGGGGGAGGGGGGAAGAGACAGAGCAACAAGGGGAGGGAGGGGGGAAGAGACAGAGCAACAAGGGGAGGGAGGGGGAAAGAGACAGAGACGGGGAGGGAGGGGACAGAGCAACAAGGGGAGGGGGAAGAGACAGAGCAACAGGGGGAAAGGGGCAGAGAGACAAGGGGAGGGGGGGCAGAGAGAAACAAGGGGGGGAGAGACAGAGGCAAGGGGGTGGAGTCAAAGGGAGGGGGAGAGAGACATCACTAAGGGGGGAGAGAGACAAGGGAAAGAGAGAGGCAGCATTGGCACATAAAAGGAAATAAAAACAAGAAATGCATTTTTTGATATAATTTTTTATTAAAAAAGCAATTTACATGTGAATATATACAAGTTGAACTTTTTCCCTATAGGGTAGTCTTATATTCAGGCTTTTAGTTTTTTTCCTAAAGGAATATCCAAAGTTTGGGGGGTCGTCTTATAATCAGGGTCATCTTATAAATCGAGCAAATACGGTAATCCCCACCTATCATATATATTTTTTTAAGGACAGATATGGATTTATTTTTAGACCATTTTTTTTCTTTTTAACATTTTGTGTAATGTATAAAATATAATAAAGTGTGTAAAACATGGAAAAAAGTATCTTTTGTGTTTTTTTTCTGGAACACTTATATTTATCTCCTCTTTCTTTCTGATACAAGATCAAAGTGAGAGAAAGGGAGGATTTTGACACATAACACTATTTTTTTGCATTTATTGCATGTGATCAATGTGATTGATTTTCATAGTGGTCATATTAATACATTCAAAAAATAATGGTTGATTGTGATCTGCCTGTTAAGGCCACGAGGATCATGTCACCCCATTTATCCCCCTAAGTTTGGGGGAGGATGGCAATGGATTGTGATATGTCTCTAGGCATATCAAAATCCTCACTGCAATGGCTGAGACAGCCTGTCTCAGCTATTGCAGGCTAAGACAGCCCCTTTTCAGACTTGCCTCCATCAGAGTACATGTATGGAAAATGTCATCAATGCATTGCATTCGGACCCGTTCACATATGGGCATTGTCATGAAGGAGTTAAACAGGAAGAAGTACAGCCTTGACTGGAAGGGGTGGAGCAAACTTAGATTAGTGCACGAGTTTAGTCAGGCCTAGTGCAGCACAACACCTAAATATACCAGTGTACACATTCCTTCACTGCCTTACATTGCTTGTACAGACATCAAGGTTGCCCCCACTAGATAACTAGGGAGTAATCCAGTGCTGTGAATAATTGGGGGCAATATGATACCATGGAAAGGGATGTGGGGGGAATCTGGTGCGGTCAACTGTGAGTTCAGAGCAAGCTAGTGTAGTGGAAAGTTAATGCAAAAAAAGAGTGCAATCTCGAGAGCAAGGGCACGTCCAAATAGGTTTGGTGAGTGCATGAGTTTAGTCAGCCACAGGGCAGCTAAAAACCTAAATATACCACAGATTGTGAGCACGTTGGGTGAAAACAGGTCTGCTGACTGGTCTGGGGGAGTTGATATTTTTGACAGAGAAGGATCTAGTTGCTAAAAATGAAACGACTAATGAACTGAAAACTTTTCCAACTTGACTAGGAATCCAATTATTTATGCTTCATTTGTGTAGTTCACTTTGTCAGTTTAGTTCCTGTTGATTATGACACTATCAGCCCCTATTGTCTTTACAAGTATTTCAAAGGCATCTGCCTTATGCTGAGCTTAAGCATTGTGGAAACAGTTGTACAAACAATGTAACCTTTGAAAATGCATCTTCATGTCTAATACTGTGGTAAAAAAAAAAGAAATTATAGAACTTTTTTGTTTGTAATAAATGCAATTAATTCCCATAAGAACATAGCATGTGTGTGTGCCATCGATGGACGGTTTTCAGTGTTGGATGTTCTGTGTAAGACAGCTATGTTGTTTTATACTCATTAAAATGGCTGCTCAGTAAATGGGGACATTGTTTGTTTATGTGTAGGGCCATTGTTTGCCAAATGTTATTTAGACAATAGAGTTATCTCCACGTGGGTGTTCCGATGCAAGACTCAGCTTGCAATGCTGACACCAGCACCCCAATTCCCAATCATTTTCACAGATGCTGTTTTTGTGTCTCTTTAATACCAACCTACAGCAATGAATTCTACAGCAGAGGGACACAGGTGGAGAAACCCAACTAACACACTTATTATCAAGGCTACATTCCCACTGGCTTCTGCTTATTCCAATCCCAGCAGAATATCAGATCCGAGCTGGAATTGAAACACTTGCAAAATGAACAGATGGGATAAACCTATTGGCAGCCTCTGTCTGTTATAAAATACCTGCTGCTGCAATAGAAGCAAAAGAATACACATGGAAAAATAAAATACATGTCAATGCATCTTGAATGTTTTAATGCAGTTATTATTAACTTCTAGAGCAGTATTGGCTAACACTGGCATTACAAATGTTTGGGAATGACATACCATGCTATAGCAATAAGCCTTCATAATTGAGCATCAAGGTTAGCCATCACTGTTCTAGAGTTTTGGTTGTTCTAATATTGTTCTGATTTGTTTTATATGTTTTGTATAGTTAAATCAGTATTTTGTGACCAACTATTGCAAAACTTTATTGTCTTAGCTGAATGACTTCTATAAGAAAATCAAGACCATGAGACTAAGACTGGCTGTTGGCAGTTACCCAGCTCTTTTATACCTTTGTTGTTCTAAAGTGTACTTTGAGTGCAGACCTTACACAGCAGACATTCAGTATTACTTCACTCTTCTGAATAGCACTTTAAGTTGTGTGCATTCTTATCTTATCTTTGTTGAATTGGTTAGGTTTGATGAGCATGCAGGATTCATGTCAAAGTGGCACATTATTATCTAAGAAAGCTTTGTTGTTAACTAAAAGTATATGACTCTCTTTCATATTTACATTTTTTTCTCTGTTTTGCTCTTTTTTTGTTTCTTTATTTCTTTCGCTCATTTTTTCTTTCCCTCTTTGTTTCTCTTTCGTTTTTCCTTTGTCCTTTCCTTCATGCTTTCTTTCCCTGTTTGTTTCCCTTCTTTTCCTTCACTCTTTCTTTCCCTCTACATTTCTTCTGTCCTTTCCTTCACTTTTTCTTTCAGTCAGCACTTTATTGCAAATTTGCACAAAGCACCAATCTCCTGAGGAAGCCGACAGCAGAGCCGGCGAAACGCGTCGAGAAGTGGATCCAGCTGTTTATTTCTTCAAAGAAAAGTGCCTGAGTGTCTCATCCTGGTGGCAGCAGGAAAGAAGTTTTACCTCTCGGGACTTTTTCACGCAATTTGCACTTTCAGTGCTATATATTTTGTACGTGTATTCATTGTTTTTATTGCCTGGTTTGTGTTAGCCACTGCGCAATGGTTTTTTAATGTTTTTTAGATGGAAATGATTAAAACCGACTGACTACAATATTCTGATGAGCCTGATTTCAATATCCGTTTGTGAGTGCACCCCTGTAGATATTTACAATACATCCAATTATATTTAAACTGTGTTGCACTATTGTTGCTTTTTGTTTTTCTTCCCGGTACATGCGCCCCAACTCTGTCTTGTTTTTCTATTGCCAAGTGCCCGAGGAGCACTTTAACGGGTGCTGCAGTGCCAGAGGAGGAGTATAATTTAATTATCTTTTCACTTTATTCACTAATTTTGTTCACTGTTTACATTTGGGTTAGTGTCACACCTTCTTTCTTCACTTTTTCCTTCCCTCTTTATTTCTTTTGTCCTTGACTTCACTCTTTCTTTTTTTTTTGTAAATCAAATTTTATTAATTTTCAATGAAATAGAGTTGGGGGGGGGGTGGGGGGGTGGGGGTAGGGTATGTGTACAAATTAAATTTGGGGGGGGGGGGGAAGAAAAAAGGAGGGTGGGGGAGTACATGGTTACAGTATGGGTTCCGGACGCAGCCGGTTTCAATATACAAAACAGCAGTACAGTGAAATATAATCATAATTACGGACTCGTGCAATTAAAAATATAGTGGAAGAGCGTTACCGTCAGACATTACTGATGGGTAAGGGGGGGGGGGGGCAGGGAGGGAGGGAGGGTGACGGAGGGCGGTCTCCTGTCCCGGTATTCCTCCGCATCTTCTCCAGAAATTCCAACCAGTAATACCATGTCATTCTCCTTTTTTCAGTTTGGGGCTCAGACCTGCTGATCAGATCTTCTAGTAAACGGACTGCTTCTACCCTTTCCACCCATTCGCGGAATGTGGGGGAAGTTGTTGTACCCCAGTGTAGTGGGATAAGCGCTTTGGCTTCATTCAGAAGGAGCGGGATAATTGACTTCTTATATGTCGATATCGGTTGTGTAGTATGGTGTAGTAGGCATTGTGCCGGTTGGAATGGGGGGGGGGGGGGTGTTCTGTAAATCTGTGCAGAGTGTCGTATATAGATTCCAAGTATTGAGTGATCTCAGGGCATTGCCACCAGATATGGAGAAAAGTGCCAGGATGTTTCCCACATCTCCAACACACATCAGGGACCTCTTCGAACATAGCGTGTAGTCTCACGGGTGTTCGGTACCACCTTGTTAGTAATTTGTAGTTCATTTCTTGCGTTTTGGTGCTAAGTGAGGTTTTGTGTGAGAGCGTGATCATTTTGGTCCATTGTGGCGCCGATAAGGTCACCTGGAGCTCTTGTTCCCACCTTCCCACAAAACCAGGTAGTGGTGCATGTTCGGGATTAATGAGCATGTTATATAATAAAGATACACTATGAGAGGGCATTGCATCTCGGGTGTGAAGTTCTTCATATAAAGTTTCCTGTCTTGTAAGATTGTATTTTTGTGGTAATTTGCCCAGGAATGCTTTCAATTGTAAATAGACTTCACTCTTTCTTTCCCTCTTTGTTTCTGTCTTCCATTCCTTCACTCTTTCTTTCCCTCTTTGTTTCTGTCTTCCATTCCTTCACTATTTCTTTCCCTCTTTGTTTCTGTCTTCCATTCCTTCACTCTTTCTTTCCCTCTTTGTTTCTGTCTTCCATTCCTTCACTCTTTCTTTCCCTCATTGTTTCTGTCTTCCATTCCTTCACTCTTTCTTTCCCCCTTTGTTTCTGTCTTCCATTCCTTCACTCTTTCTTTGCCTCTTTGTTTCTGTCTTCCATTCCTTCACTCTTTCTTTCCCCCTTTGTTTCTGTCTTCCATTCCTTCACTCTTTCTTTCCCTCTTTGTTTCTGTCTTCCATTCCTTAACTCTTTCTTTCCCTCTTTGTTTCTGTCTTCCATTCCTTCACTCTTTCTTTCCCTCTTTGTTTCTGTCTTCCATTCCTTCACTCTTTCTTTCCCTCTTTGTTTCTGTCTTCCATTCCTTCACTCTTTCTTTCCCCCTTTGTTTTTCTTTCTTTCCTTCACGCTTTTTTCACTATATGTTTCTTTCTCGTTTCTTCCTTCCATTCTCTATTTGATTTCTCACATTTTCTTCTCTTTTCTCCAAGGAAAATTTGTAGGATTACGTCCAATATTAAGAAGAAGAGTACGGAAATAAATGGTTTGGGCACAAGTACCAAGGAAAGAAAGCAAGGGAGGAAAACATTATGGAAGATAGTGGGAGGAAAGGAGAAATCAAACTGGATTTGTCAGTAAACCTGAAGTATAAATAAATGGTTAGCCACAATGGGGATGAAAGGTATGTAGGGAAAAATGAGCAAGTGAAGGGGAGGAGTAAGAGAGAATAGTTTGTTATAGTTAAAATTACTCTCCTTTGGAAAAATGTTAATAAAATGATTGTTTTATTCTATTAATGTTCATTAATGAATCTAAACTTCTTTAAACTGGAAGGCATTCTTTTTAAAAGTTTAAGCTGTTGGCAAACGCTGGACTGGAGCAAGTCCTGAGAGCAAATATGGCTGCTGGGATAAATCCTGAGAGCAGTGTAGGTACTGGTGTAAGACCAGAGTTCAAGTCTGTGGTGCAGATTGGCAAGGCTGTGGGGCAGATTGGAAAGTTTGGGAATGCTTTGGAAAGTCTGGGTGAGATTGGCAAGTCTGGAGGCAGACTGGCAAGTCTGTGAATGCATTGGCAAGCCTGGGGACAGATTGGTAAGTCTGAGGGGGAGATTGTTGAGTCTGGGGATGCATTAGGAGCTATAAGAGGAAAAGGTTTAGCTTAAAGAGGAAGGGGTGGAGTTTACAGATGACACAGTGGGTCTTGACCCCATCAGGACAATGGTGTTTTTTGTTTTGATGTCCGTTCTGGACAAAAGCTATTTTGCTACTTTAGGAGAAATAAAACTGGATTTGTCAGTAAACCTGAAGTATAAATAAATGGTTAGCCACAATGGGGATGAAAGGTATGTAGGGAAAAATTAGCAAGTGAAGGGGAGGAGTAAGAGAGAATAGTTTGTTATAGTTAAAATTACTCTCCTTTGGAAAAATGTTAATAAAATGATTGTTTTATTCTATTAATGTTCATTAATGAATCTAAACTTCTTTAAACGGGAAGGCATTCTTTTTAAAAGTTTAAGCTGTTGACTAACCAGCAAATAATTCAGTGAGGAGGCAGCCATCTTGATATACCATAAATATAAAATCCTCTTCCACCTGCAGGGGTATATTTGGATAGGAATGGACTAATGTAAGGAGGAGGAAGAAATATGGTGGCCAGGTCAGAGGAGTTAATGATGAGCACAAAATGAAATAATGGAAATGGACAAGTAATAATATTACTGGAAAACTTGAAAGCAGGAGACTAGAGCAGAATCCAGAATAGGAGGGATTCTACAAAATAATAAAGAATAAATTGTAGAAGTATTGGTTAGAAAAATATACATATAAATATATAAATATGTAAAAATGACAGAAAATATAGAAAATAAAAAAAATATATAGCGGGCAACTGGAAAGAAAATCTAAAGGAATTAATGTAAACCGTTGGTTCAATAGAGAAATAAACATAGATTCAGAAATTAAATGAAAACCAATGCGTCTAGTTGGAAAGATGAGCACCGTACCTGAAAACATAGATTTATTTGATCATCTGGGGTCACGTTATGTCAGTGTAACACCCAGAGAGAGTCAAACGGTGTGGCACAGTACGTCCTGTGAATAAGTAAACAAGGCAGAGATATTGGCATAGATTACTATAACACATTAACAACATGTTAAACAAGTCTTATAAATATGATTACCCAATAGAAACATCATATAAGCAATGGTGGGAATTACATTTCTGCACTTTAAAGCTTTGGATCAGGTTAACATTGGTCAAGACCTAATAAAATAATGCCAGTCTTCTGACAAACGTTTGGGAACTCAGAACTTACCAGCGAGTGAAACTTTTCTCTGGATGTTTAGGACCATAACGGGTTTTGTGAGACCTTTATATGTTGTAAGGTGTATGTTTAGCATTTTAGTTTGTTCAGTCATCTAGTACATCATCTGTTGAGTGTGTTCAATCCCACAGCTGTAGAATTAAAAGAGTAAAAACGACATTATAGCAACTTAAAGTTCAATAGTCAAAATAAATAAATACATCAAATAAATAAATCACATATCGGAATCTATTCAAGGATTTATCACTGGTTTTGCAGTGTATAGTATTCAGTCGGAGATGTGTAGATAACACTTGTGTCTTTTTAACACTGTTTATCAGTTTTTTTAAAGTTGTTTTAATAGAAGCATGAGGGGAAATATGTTCTATGCAAAAAGGAAAAACAATGAAGGAAATAAAAGACATTTGTTATTAAGTATATGTTTACTGCGCCTTTTGGAATAATGTTAATACAAACCAATTGTTTTATAGTGTTAATTCATTTTCATGAATTAATGTAAACTTCTTTAAATTGGAAGGTGTTCTTTAACAAGTTTGAGGTGTTGGTCTGGCGTTTTTCACACTATTTCTATAAATACATAAACTCTTGAGTTCAGACCAGTGTCGACTAACTAGCAGATGATTCGGTGAAAAGGAGGCAGCCATCTTGGAACTAAACTATAAATATAAAACCCTTTTCCACATGCAGTTTCCTTGATATGACATCGTCGATATATTGATATACAGTCCAGGTGGCAGATACCAATCAGAACCTTCTCAGAGGGAAAGTTGTTGATGTGGATTTAGCCCCTCTTTTTGGCATACCACTAATGGGACAATCAAAAGGAAGTCACCTGGACCAAATACCAAAGTATGTTATATATAAAACTGTGATTTGTACCATAACAGAACTTTAAGGGGCTGTATCACCAAAACATTGTTTATACTGTGAATATAGAAAATAAAAACAATACCTATACATTGTGTTAGCAGAATTCACAGTAAAGGAAGAGAGTATATTTAAAAGAAGAAAAACTACCACAACTAGAGGACATAGTCTTAAATTAGAGGGACAACGATTTAAAAGTAATATCAGGAAGTATTACTTTACTGAGAGGGTAGTGGATGTATGGAATAGCCTGCCAGCAGAAGTGGTAGAGGTAAACACAGTCAAGGATTTTAAGCATGCGTGGGATAGGCACAAGGCTATCCTAGCTATAAGACCGGGAACGGGGGACTAATAAAAGTACTCCAAAAAAAAATTGGGCAGACTAGATGGACCGAATGGTTCTTATCTGCCGACACATTCTATGTTTCTATGTTTCTAATTGCAAGCTAATGCATAAATAGGGAGAACATGTACCTGGGTAGTCTCCAGTATATAACATCACCTGTGGCTTAATATGCAAATTACACATTTTACATTGAAAAGCAGTTAATTTGCATATCAAGCCGCAGGTGATGTCATAAACAAGAGACTACACAGACATATTTAAAACATATTTTTCTCCAAATTTAGGCTTTTGCTGGCAACTTTGCCAACATAATGTATAGATCCTGTTCAGTATTTTTTTTATTCTCTACTATCACAGTAAAAACAATGTTTAGGTGATACAGTCCCTTTAACAGTGGGTTTCGTTTTACCGATTTTGGATCATGATATCCAAAGATAGAGCAATAAAGATAAGATATGCTATGAGTGTTTACAAGCCGGACTTTAACTTGATGTCCGATATGTTTGTATTTATGGCTTGGACTCTGTACCAGCACAGCGACTGTTACATCAGTAATTATGTAACACAGTGTTCTAGCTGCTATAAAAGCAACTGTCACATGATAACAATGCACTTTTGTTCTGGTCGGCAGGTTTTCCTTACAGAACGGCCTAATAGCTTCTACGCTGTGCAACTTTATTCCTGTGATTATTTAATTAAAAACATTATACCACTTAGGGCTTTATCCATAAAAGAGACAACTGCAAGGAACTGAGAAGGCAATTTCAAACTTCAGAGTAGCAGAGTTGAACAAATCCCCCCATTTCGGTGAATGGGAGAATTTTTCAGACTCGACTACATTGGACTTAAGTTTGAAGTTCCCTTTTCAATTCCCTCGTTACTGAATGAAGCACAGTTTGTAACATCAGACAGAAACCTGTTGGTCCATGGAGTCTAATCTTAATGAAACCTCACTAATTTTACTTAGAAACTTAGACTGTGTCGGCAGATAAGAACCATTCGGCCCATCTAGTCTGCCCAATTTTCTAAGTACCTTTATAAGTCCCTTTATGAGTATGCCTATCCAGTACCACACGATTGATGAATCACTGAAAAGAGGTTCCTTAAAACAACAAATATAAATAAAAACCTGAGCAAACCCAGAAATATGAACCCCTTCAAGACAATGGTTTTGTTTGTTTTGATGTCAGTTCTGGACAATAGCATTTTTGCTACTTTAGCTATGAGTTTATTTAAAAAAAAGTGCAAGCTGGCTTTTTAAATGATTCACCCACATATAATATATTGTGTTTTTTAAGGACAGATAGGGCCTTCTGTTGAGACCATTTTTTTTAGTCTTAACCCTTTGTGTATTATATAAAATGTAATAAAGAGTGTAACAATGGCAAAAAAGTGTTATTATTTTATGATTATTTCTTTTATTTATAATTGCATTTTATCCTGTGTAACATGATATTTTTGAATTGTTCATGGATATTTTTGTCTTAACAACAGGACTAAGAAAGTGCCCTATCAATATATATATATATTTTATTCTTAATATGTATATTGGCTGTTAGTTACATTACTTTTGGTGTAATGAAAATGTTAATTTTTATCTTTGATGCACAACTGCACTAAAATGATAAAACAAATAATTAAAACTGTAATTAAAAAAAAACAACTAATGGAACAAACACAGTGTAATCAGTATGGTAATATGAATAAAATATCCCCCAAAGGAATGTCAAGCACAGAGTTTTGTGCAAATAAGCTTGTTCTAGCTATCAGGCATAGTTAGGAGACCAGAGAAAAGCATTTGAAAGCTTTTCAACAGGCTCCACAAGTGGCCACAGGAAGAGGGCAAGGAGAAACCCTTCCAACATAACACTAAAAACTGCCCCAGAGCAATGTTCACATCCAAAGACAGACAAAGAGGAAAGATATAAGAATAGAATAAGAACTTTAATATATTGTAAAAAAAAAACCTATGTGCTCACATATATAAAACTTCATATAGAAAGGTCCGCAGTCTTCTGGCAACAAATCAGACCTATGTCCAGGTGGGCGAGACTTCAGCGTGTATGACACTTTTCGCCCAATCAGGCTTCATCATATGAATTTGTTGAATCTTAAAGAGATTTTTCCAGAAATATAATTAGAATTCTTATCTCTTGTGTGTACTGGACACGTTTTGGTGATTATTCAATGATTATGCGTTTTATTTGTAGATTTATCCTGGTAGGATGGTAAAGTTTGTACTTTTTAAGTTACATGCAGTGTCCATAGGAAACATCATGGCTCTGGCTGTCACTGACAGCCTCTCACTACTACCAAGGTTACCTGGGTCCTCTCTGATGGTGGCATGCAAATGAGGCTCTCTCTCTGTACTGACAGAGAGATAACACTGGATGACAGCATGCAGATGAGCTGTGTTTCAACTGAGAGGTGAGTCAACCCAGGTGTATCTGCAGGTGGACCCAAACTTTACATTTTTTCTTCAATTAGTGAACCAGGAGTTAAAAAAAACATTAATGCCACTTTAATATCATGGTCTACAGCTAGTTTTCAGATTATTATCGAAATTCTTCACTGACATACTGTAGATGGAGTTTTTACAGGTCAACGTGAACCTTAACAATTGATTTATGAAAAAGAGAAAAGAGCAGGTCAGTGAGGTGTCTCGCTCGGTGACATTGGTTGAACATGTCAAGGCAGCAAACTGACCTTGGATACAACCTCAGCAGATTCCAACCTGTATGTTCATGGGACCTTTAACTATGTAATCATTCACCTGACAAAGTATTGTATAGATAATAAATAACAAAAGAAGTTCCTAGGACATCAAGGACTTACCCGTTTTATGCTTATACCCCCCACAGTCTATATATTAGCTAGAGAATTTAAAGTTTACTTTGAATCACAAAAATTTCAGCAGTTAACCCGTTACTCGTTATTTCTGTATTGTCCCGGTGTTTGAGAACTTTCTCTCACCCCCCTCATTAAAAAAGCTGGGCACTATTCTCAAACCATTTCAGATGTTTTTTTTTCTTTACTCTAATTGGTATGTAGTAACAATGTATCCTTTTTTTCGTAGTGTGTATATTTTATGGACTGTGTTTTTGTTATGCTATTTCTTGGTAACGCTGGTGGTGATTGTTCTCGTTGTCTGGTTCAATCCTGCTACACCTCCCAGTTATAAAGATTAATTGAAGACATAAGTGCTGGTTCTCACCCAACAACTCAACTGAAACGTTCTCACCCTGTCACCAGGATGTCTGCAAGGGCATGTTTATACCATGTCGACTCTATGAAACAAGCTCACAGTCAAGCCTGCTATTATCTATGTAAGTACTTTAATATTACATATTGGAAAATATATTTATATATGTACATAAACTCTTAACAATGTATTACTATTAGAGGTGCCAGCCTTTGCCTTTAGAACTGTTTTAATCCTTCCTGGAATGGTGTCAGACAAGTCCTGAACTGTGTGGAGAGATACTGTACCAATCTTCAAGAAGCATTATCCTCTTGGAATACAGCGACATCGTGATGGAGATGAGTTTGTGCCGTTGGCTTCATGTTCCTTGGTTATTGGATGGCACTGAAGAGCAATTTTCAGATCATATGATTCCCCAAAATGACCGACCATACCATTATTGATCCCCCACCATGTTAAACAGTTGACCGTAGACATTGTGGGTTTAGAGCATTCTATTGGCTTTCTCCAAACATAGACATGTCTGTCTTTAGGAAATAGAATAAAAAGATAACACATTAAACTGCACAATCCCCCCCCCCCCCCCCCCGTTGCTTAGAAGTCCTTTTTTTTGTTTAGACTAAGTTATCCATCTTTCTGTTACAATATGGCCCATATGGGACTCTGTTAGTTGCCTCATGTTGCTTAGAAAACCCATACATTAAAATGCATCTTCCAAATATTAATGCATATTAATGTGCTTTCAAAGTACTTTGAAATGCATGTTTTACATTTTGCATTGCGTAACATATAAAATACTACAGTTAGATGAAATTGCGGAATTACAGCAGTTTGCAAAAAAACAAAAAACTGCCCACACTAGCTGAGTAACAGTCATTTCCTTTTTTTTTATGCTGCAGGAACCAATGAGAATAATTTCATTCAAATTACTGGAATTTCCTGTCTTTCTAGTGATGTTATGAGAAAATATGTTCCACTGTTAAGTGATCCTACTGTGAACAAGAACAAGGTCACTCAGAGACCACATAATGTATTCAATTAGAAGAGCACAGGAAGTGACTAAATTAAACAAAACTTTATATCCTCAGTGTCTATATAATCAATGCTGCCACACCCGCAGTAAACATGCAGAGTAATCACTGGGGAGGGCTTGAGTCAAATATTAAAAATGTGATGTATGCAGAATACCTGCATCAAATCACACTGGAAAAAAGCCTGTGCTTTAAACAAGCAGTAATCTTTGTCCTGCACCAAAGTGATTTTGGGGATTAGACTGTCCCTTTAAAGTGCTCTTGAAAACTGAAAGTGTCCTGGCTGGGTAGAATAGAGATAATTAGATCTTATATCCTCCCAAAACTGGAATATCTCTTTCGTGTCATCCCTATTAGAGTCCCAAGGAAAATTCTTATAATGTTTCAGAAACTATTCTCTTCCTTTGTTTGGGGAACAAAGAAACCAAGAATAGCCAGGGAAATAATGACTTCCAAGTGGTCCCAAGGAGGTCTTTCTTTCCGCCATGTTATATTTACTCACGATACAGTGATGTTCTCAAATTTTCTAACAGTAAGTAATCCTGATTCTAAAAATAAAACTTGGTATAGATTTGCAAACATCTCTGTAAGAATATCGATCCTGCCGTACTATTTTGGATAGACAAAACTGAATTCCAAAAATTAAATATTGATAATATCATAATTAGAGTTGAGCGGACACCTGGATGTTCGGGTTTGGCCGAACTTCGGGAAAAAGTCCGGGTTCGGGGTCGAACTTGAGCCCGAACTTGAGCCCGAACCCGAACCCCATTGAAGTCAATGGGGACCTGAGGGCTGCAAAATGAAGTAAAATGTGGGTGAGTGTCCCCATTCATACGAATAGGTCAATTGACCTATTCGTATGAATGGGGACTCTATTTCGGTTTATAGAATAGCAATAGCATTACATGTATTCCATAAACCAAAAGTCAATAAATCTAAAGACATTCGGTTTATAGACTTTCGTTTTATAGAATACATGTAATGCTATTGCTATTCTATAAAAAGAAAGTCTATAAACAGAATGTCTTTCGGTTTATATACTTTCGGCTTATGGAATACATGTAATGCTATTGGCTTTCTATAAACCGAACTAGAGTCCCCATTCATAAGAATCAATTGACCTATTCTTATGAATAGGGACTCTATTTCGGTTTATAGAAAGCCAATAGCATTACATACAATGTAATCGCCGAACCCCGAACTCCAACACGGACATACAGTGAAATGTCCGTGTTCGGGGTCCAAAAACCGTAAAGTTCGGTACAAACCCGAACAGTGCAGTTCGGGTTCGCTCAACACTAATCATAATTAATCAAGTTTTTAAATCTATCGATCCAGTTAAAAAACTTTTCTACCCTAACTACTTTATCTCAAAAGAAACCTTGTTATTGGCTTTGACACTCATAACTAGTGATTTAAGATTGGAAAGATGGACTAATTAAAAACTACTCAAGATTGTAGACTTCTTGGATGGGACAAAATTGTCTTCCTTCTCACAGCTTCAACTAAAATTTAACCTTCCAAATAATGAATTCTTCACATATTTGAGAATTAAAAACATAATGAGCAATAGAGAAATAACACAGGAAGAGACCTATAAAAAAACTGTCAAAAGGGGCCTTTAAAAAATGAAATTTTAAAATCAAAAAGCATATACATAACAAGGGAGAAAATAAGAAATTAGGTAGCATTATAAAATGGGAGGAAGATCTTCTCAAGACCTTTCCCCTACAAACATGGTTAAAATCTTTAGAACAGGTGAAAAAATATATTCATTGTATAAATATTCATGAGACCTTTATTAAAATTTTACACAGGTGGTATTTGGTCCCCACTAAACTATGTAAATTCCAATCAGGGACCTCTAACATATGCTGGCGCTGTAATAATGAATCTGGTTCCCTTATTCACATTTGGCGGAACTGTCCATCTTTAATAAATCTTAAGCATATAGTTTTAAAATTGTTGAACAATATGGACATCAAGCTGAACACTCTTCTTCACTTAGATCTACCTAAAATTTCCAAATCACAATATATTCTAGCAATACACATATTAATGGCCACGAAGATTTGCATGTCTCGCCACTGGAGGAAATCCACATCCCAACTCAAAATGACATCATACTCCAAATAAATTATCAAGCCTCCATGGAAAAATCCCTGACACATATCAACTCCAATGGTGACCTTTACAGAGAAATTTGGGGAAAGTGGACAGATGTCTATTTTATCCAATCTCGACCTTGACCCTGGGCATAGACGCATTAGGGTTATTAACCCTTGAATACTTCGAGTCTCGCTACTCTTCCTCCCCTCTCAATATCCTTAATCTCCTCAGGTACCCCTCCACTTCTGTCCCTGGCAACCCTTTGTCCAACTTTCCCACTTGTACGTTTACAATTTGTATGTATATGCACTGTATTTTATCTATGTATTACTTGGAATATTGTCACCTCTAACCTTAAGATAACCCAATCTAAATATTTGCTTACTTTCACCATTTGATGAAATTCCTTGTACTGGTTTATCTCCTGTATGTTTGTACTTTTATATGTTTATAATAAAATGTAAAAATTTTTTTAAAAACATAAAGTGCTCTTGAATCTTTAATAAGAACTCTCATAGCTGACACATATGTTAATTGCCAATTAACCTAATAGCTAATTGCTATTCAGTTACTTCTAAGTGAAAGTCTTTTTTATGTAGTGTTTACAGTGTTTTATCAATTATCACAAGAACCTGGATATTTTATTTTACCTTACACTTCCTTGGACTACTCTAGAAGTTCGTAAAGTAAAACTGATGGCATCAATAATACCGTATTTGCTCTAATATAAGCTGGTCCGTCATAATAGGCGGAGGTGTCGGGCAGCATTGATGATGTCTGCACGTATCGTGCAGACATCCCCCGGCTGCCCCCACTAGCCACCAGGGAAAGAATCAAGGTGAGGGGGAATTAGACAGACAAGGGGAGGGGGAATTAGACAGACAAGGGGAGGGAGGGGGGAAATAGACAGACAAGGGGAGGGGAGAAATAGACAGACAAAGGGAGGGAGTGGGGAAATAGACAAACAAAGGGAGGGAGGGGGGAAATAGACAGACAAAGGGAGGGGGAGAGAGGGGCCGCATTGGCACATAAAAGAAAATAAAAACGACAAATGCATTTGTATAATATCAATTTTTTATTAAATATTAAAAAGCAATTTACATATATACAAGTTAAACTTTTTTTCCTATGGGGTAGTCTTATATTCAGGCTTTTAGTTTTTTTCCTAAAGGAATGTACAAAGTTTGGGGGGTCGTCTTATAATCAGGGTCGTCTTATAATTGAGCAAATACGGTAATACTGAGGTTTGCTTGACATAGACACATGTTTACATTTGAAAATGGATTAGGTGACAGTGAGAACTTTACAGAACAAACATGTAACGGCCACTCTGTTACATGAGTAACTGACATCCCTCACAAAAGATGACACATGGCAAAGCTGTGTAACTGGATTCAGAACAGGTCTGGACTGCTGAGCATGAATTGAATGTTAGGCCTGAGTAATGCATGCCTTGACCTGGGCCGGATTTTCTATTAGGTAAAGTATTTGCTTGGGACAACCTGAATCACCGGCTATGAATGCTACAAGCTAAACCTGAAACCATTTTTTAGTAACTTGCTTTCATTTTTGAAATTGTCACTTACCCTTCACACCTGCATTTCTGCATTCTACATAATTAAAACAATGTACCTTAGGGATCTGTCTATAAAGCCCAAGGTAAAAGAATCTGGAAGCAGGAGAGGGGAGAAGGCATGGGCGAAGACCTATGCTCAGAGTTTGTCAGCAGAGGAAAACCTGGCACTCATTAGGAAATTGTGCCAGTACTACAACTGGGTAATAGAGGCAGAAGCCAAGAAGATAAGTCCAAGGAGGAGGAATGACATCTGGCAGGAGGCCATGGATGCAGTCAATGAAGTTAGTGGGAACAAAGGACTCTTCTCCATCACTGCATCTCCAAGAGTATTTTTACCACCTCCGTATACATATCATAGCAGTGATTATTAACTGTTGGGAGTCCATAGTTGCATATACAGTATGTGGAAATATTTTTTTCCCATAAATATGCTGATTGTTCATATTTGTATTGGAAATGATATAAGGGCACCTATCTAGTCATGTCCATGTGAAAGAAGTAGTTGAAAATGTTGATTTTGTGTGTACTTTAGAGGGCTTTAAAGTTGAATTCTCCTGGTCAGAATAGGATAATTAAGATGCCCCTAATGCGGCTATTATCTCAAAATATGAATTTTAATTGGGGTTGATAGCTTCATATTATGTAGCTGAATTTCAATGTTTTGTATGATGAAAATATGTTCCAATCTGAATGGCCTGAACAGCTAATTCTGCGTTAAATTCCTGTATATTGTGTAGCCATGTTCAGGAATTTGTGTGAAATGTCTATTATGCCCGATCTGAATGCAATTTGGAACAAATCCCTCAGTACTGTGTAGACTCTTATGCCTTCCGTGATGCTCTGCTTATTGGTCTGTAAACAGGAAATGCTTTCATGTGCCCTAATTCAACATGGCAACTTGGTCCTGACTCTGGTCCTGGCTTTGTGTTGACCCTACAGCACTGCGTCAGGCTGAAGTAGGACATGTCATTTATTTCAGGCCACAAAGTTCTTATGGCATATTATGAACTGAATCCAGGAGGCAGTCGTTAAGCTACTTTGGGTAGATTACTCTCCATAGTAAAAACGTGCGCCATGCGAGGTTAAGCCATATGCTTAGTAGGCCACACTATATAGAGCAATATGTCAAGCAGAGTCAGCAGGCCAAAAATAAAAAAATAAAGGGTGTTAGTCGGTGAGTAATTCTAATTTACAAATTAGGGTACTCCTCACTGCAGAACATGACAAAACTTTGTTATTTTTATTAATAATAATGATATCTGTGGTGAGGAGACAAAGATTTTGTATAATATGTTACTATATATCAGCACTGAAAGTTACACCTCTTTCATCGCACTCTCTTTATCTTTGCTATTTATGTTTTGATCCAGTCTGGATCCAGGACTAAGGTTTTCTTTCATTATCTAAAACACTTGTCTGCAGACAGGATTAAAATGTCTGTCGCAGATTCTCCAATTATTTTACCGCCATGTAAGCCTCACGTTCAGAGAGTAATCATACTGCAGGTTTTCTACTATACATTTGTTATGTTTGCCTTTTTTTCAAACCCTGGTCCTGGAGATAACAGAAGAGTAATGGCCAACGATGGCACTGCAGATGTTTGTGAACTACATATCCCATGATGCTCACTCAGCCTTATTAAATGACTGAGCATCATGGGACATGTAATTGGAATTATGATGGGGGTCTGTTGCAGCTGGAATGCCAGTTGTTGCTTATCCTGGTCTGCTTTCCTGTCTTGTTGTTTTGGTTCAATTAGCAACTCTCAGCCGTCTGTTTTCTGTTTACCTGGAAAACGATTAAAACAGCTTCACAATCTGAATCCCATTCATCCACTGCTAAATTATGTAACGGGATCACTTACATAATAATATAATCCCTTTAATCCAGCATTGTGACAATCTTCATTAAACAATTCTTTGAAGATTATGCATGTAGCCAGTAGAAGGATTATACAAAAATAACTTCATAAAAGTTATGGAATCCATGCATGGCATTTGGACATGTGAAATAATATATTTAAAACACAATTTCTTTGTTATCCATTAAAACAGAAAATGTCAAAATGTAAGGGTTAATCCAATATAGAAACATAGAATGTGTCGGCAGATAAGAACCATTCGGTCCATCTAGTCCGCCCAATTTTCTAAATACTTTTATTAGTCCCCAGTTCCCTATCATATGTCTAGGATATCTTTGTGCCTATCCCACGCATGCTTAAACTCCTTCACTGTGCTTACCTCTACCACTCCTGCTGGAAGACTGGGATATGCGCCGATAATCGGGCCCGAAATGGTGCCTCAGAATTGCAGACATATTTGAGGCTCATCGGTGGCACATTGGGACCCGAAATTCAAGCTACTCGGGTAGCAGTGATGTGCCACCGAATAAGTCCACAATTCAGACATCGTAGCCGACTCCATGCCAGAATCTCCTGACACCGAATGCAGCTAAAAGGCAACCAAAACAAGGTGGTATGCTCTGTCCTCCCCACTTCATCTTATTTTGGGGTCACTTAGGGAGAAAATGCTGAAGTCCTTAAATGTAAGTCAGTGTAATAAAATAAAAAATCAGTAACAATTTAAAAAAACGAAATCATGCGTTAAATATATAAAAATAAATTAACATAAGATAATATAACACATTTTTGTATATAAAGAAGTAAATATTTGATCGGCCCAGTTATGAGTCACCTAATTTCTTAACTCTAACCCCTGTGGTGCTGAAGCTTAAAATGAAGTGTTAAACATTCAGGATGCCGTAATGTTTCCCCTTCCCGACATCAGGAGCTATGTTGCAGGGTGGAGACACAGGACATGGTGCTGGGTAACTGCAATCCCTTGGAGGTATGGGACCCCAAGTTTATTCAGCCACGTCCCTGGCCATGTGAAGCAGCTGATGGATCCAGATTACATGGTGAGGATGAAATGAAGTAAGAGACAGCCAAGCAGAGCTAAAAACAGAAAAGCAACTGATGGAGAACAGAACAGAAATACAAAGTGCAGGGCTACAGAACAGAGGCAAGACATAAGCAAGATAAAGCATAAACCAAACTAAGGATAAACAATACAAGGAAAAGGGTTAAGGAACACAGGAGAAACATACAAAGGAACATAAATACAGGAACTAGCCTAACACTAATGATGGTAAAAACTTGGGGGTTTGGTTCACCTATTGGTCATTTAGATGTTAGTTTGCCAACCACGTCAAGGTACCCCACATTAGGCAAGTCCCTAACTAAGACAGAATATAAGCAAAAAATAACATACTTGTAACAATAACAAAGCACACACCATACATACAAACAGAGAATACCTATAGAAGCTCAACTGCACAGGACTGAAGACTGCAAGGACTGAACAAAAACCGGTGCGGTTATATATATAACTGAACTAACAAGGAAGAGAAACTCAGAGAAAACCTGGAATGGAACAATGAGAGGGCCAGAAACCAGAAATGGATCAGAAAAAAGAACAAGGTAAACAAGGAAACAGGGCAGGAATGGGCATAAATAATAAACAGGAAAGCAAACAAGAAGGATACTGAAATGCCTGGCTACAGCCTGGATGAGCCTGCCCAAAGGGTGCATGCTTACACTCTGTAACATCACTTCAGCAAACCAAAAACCTTGGATGACTACGTTAATACAATCAGTAGTTGTAAGGTTTGGTATAGGAGGTCAGGATACGGGTACAGGAATATAGGTATAGAGTGTAAGGTACTCACCAGGATACGATAATATACAGCAGAGAGGAGCAGTTTAGTAATCCACAAGGTACTGCAGTAGTTCAGCAAGGAGGATACAGCAGGGAGGAGCAGTTTAGTAATCCACAATGTACTGCAGTAGTTCAGCAAGGAGGTGGTTAATACACAGCATACAACAGCAAGAGTAGTTATAAATCCGAGGTCAGGGGCATAGGCAGGCAGGTAATCGGTAAAACAATCCAGGTCAAGGGTATAGGCAGGCAGGTAATCCAGTGATACAGTCCAGGTCAAGGGTATAGGCAGGCAGGTAGTCCAGTAATACAATCCAGGGTCGGGTAGGAGAAGGCAGGGAACAACAATAGACAATCCGGGTCGATAACGGGGAGACAGAAAGGCAGGTACGCAATATAGGCAGTACATGAGCAAGAATCACCAAGCACAGTATTCAGCTTGGTGATTCCTTTTAAACTTCGCGCCTGGTGACGTCATGACGCGCGTGCCGGCTTGGATGATGCTGCAGAGAGGAGGGGCGCGTGCACCGTCGTTGGTGACGCACGCTGGAAGAGAAGCCGCCGGTACAGAGCACAGGTCCCCTGCTACTCCGTGACATCCAGCGAGGACTGGGTACTCCGGAGAGGAGCTGCGCGGCGGGACCTGACAGTAGTATATCTTCCACAAGGCAAACAAGACACTCGCCTAGGGCGGCACTTTCCAGAGGGTTCGGCACTTTGCCAGAGGGTGTTAAAGCAGGCTTCTGGTGTTTCAAACCTAGTGTTTTAACCCCCCCCCCCCCCCCACACACACCGTTCAGCAAGCTTTAGCTCCTTCCAATTAATCGGGGTGATGGGGGCATGTAATGGACGTGGTGGGTGTATGAAATGAGGGTGATGGTGGCATGTAATGGGGGTGATGGGGCATTTAGTGTTTATGCAAGGTGGGTGATGGGGCCATGTCATGGGGTGATTGGGCATTTAATATGTGTGCAATGTGCGTGATGGGGCATGTAATGGGGTGATGGGGCATGTCATGGGTGTGCAACGTGGGTGGGGGGATGCCTGAATTGTGTCTGCCTAGGGCAGCACAAAACCAAGATACACCACTGAATACAATGTTACTGATTGTAAAAGAGGTGAGTTAAACTGGTTAGTGGAAGGAATACAGCATGGACATCACAGAAGATGTCCATAACTTATTATTGTCCTTTAAGAGATCTTTACTCTTTTATATCTTCTAAAATCAGCAAAAGGATCTGGGTTTGTTGCAAAACTGTTAATTATTTCTTCATTAAAACCCTCGTTAAGTAACAGCTACAAAGTTCTGTTACATGAAAGGCGACCCTGTAACTTAAGTGCTTTTTATTAAAGTTTCTAACCTCTAGTCTGGAAGCTATAGGGCTGGGGATAGTAGACTACAGCCATAGAACCTGGAAATCTAGTAGAACATTGGAGGTCACTTTCCATGGTGGAAGCAGGTGGTAATTATAAAAGTCACCGGTCACAGGAAAGGATCGAAAAAGGCAGGAGAATTTTAAAATTGAGTAGAAGGTCAAATACAGATATTCTATCTGGTGGGAGAGGAATGGCAATCTCAGGTGTTTCAAGATTGCCATAACTCATGGTGCTGCTTTATGTTTGGATACAACGCTCGTCATTTTATTATAGGGCTCTACTCAATAAAGAGAGAATTGCAGGGAATTGGGACAGGATTTTCAAATTTAAGGCCATAGTAGCCGAGTTGGAAAACTTCTTCCATTCAACTGCATTGGAGAATTTTCCCAACTACATTCAGGGCCGGTGCATTTTGGTGCCCCCCTGCTCTGATCCGCCACGCCTCCCACACCATTAAGCCTCCTTACATTATATATATATATATATATATATATATATATATATATATATATATATATATGAATAATGTATAGTGTAGAAAATAAATACATCTAAATATTCAACTCGCATGCTCTAAATGTGTCACACATTGAAACCCTTAAACACAAAGACCCCCTTGCAGTCACACACACAGACACCCTTACCACTTACACACACACAGTTACACCAATTCACACATAACCTGAGACACACTATTTTGCCACTCAATATGCCAGTATTTAGCCCAGGGGCCCTCAAACTTTTTAAACAGGGGGCCAGTTCACTGTCCCTCAGACCGTTGGAGGGCCGGACTATAGTAAAAACAAAAACTATGAAAAAATTCCTATGCACACTGCATATATCTTATTTTGAAGTGAAGAAACAAAATGGGAACAAATACAATATTTAAAATGAAGTAAAGTTAAATCAACAAACTTACCTGTATTTCAATGGGAATATTATGCCAGTCAGAGCCCATCAATATTATGCCAGTCAGATGCCCAGGAACATTATGCCAGTCAGAGCCCAGTAATATTATGCCAGTCAGAGCCCAGGAATATTATGCCAGTCAGAGCCCAGTAATATTATGCCATTCAGAGCCCAGTAATATTATGCCAGTCAGATGCCCAGGAATATTATGCCATTCAGAGCCCAGTAATATTATGCCAGTCAGATGCCCAGGAATATTATGCCATTCAGAGCCCAGTAATATTATGCCAGTCAGATGCCCAGGAATATTATGCCAGTCAGAGCCCAGTAATATTGTGCCAGTCAGATGCCCAGGAACATTATGCCAGTCAGAGCCCAGTAATATTATGCCAGTCAGAGCCCAGGAATATTATGCCATTCAGATGCCCAGGAACATTATGCCAGTCAGAGCCCAGTAATATTATGCCAGTCAGAGCCCAGGAATAGTGTGCCAGTCAAATGCCCAGGAATATTATGCCATTCAGATGCCCAGGAATATTATGCCAGTCAGATGCCCAGGAATATTATGCCATTCAGATGCCCAGGAATATTATGCCAGTCAGATGCCCAGGAATATTATGCCATTCAGATGCCCAGGAATATTATGCCAGTCAGATGCCCAGGAATATTAAGCCAGTCAGAGCCCAAGAATATTATGCCATTCAGATGCCAGGGAATATTATGCCAGTCAGATGCCCAGGAATATTATGCCAGTCAGATGCCCAGGAATATTAAGCCAGTCAGAGCCCAAGAATATTATGCCAGTCAGATGCCCAGGAATATTATGCCAGTAAGATGCCCAGGAATATTGTGCCAGTCAGATGCCCAGGAATATTATGCCAGTCAGATGCTCGTTATACCTCCCTCCTCTCCCCATCCCCAGACCCCAGTACTTACCTCCATGCTGCTGTTCATGTCCGTGGCTGAGAGGGAAGCGCTGTGCGCTCCCCTCAGGCCGTGCGAATTCAATAAAGTGTGTTGAAAAAAAAAGTTTCAACACACTTTATTGAATGCGCACGGCCTGAGGGGAGCGCACAGCGCTTCCCTCTTAGCCACGGACATGAACAGCAGCATGGAGGTAAGTAAAGGGGCCTGGGGGAGCGGGAGATTTTCCCGCCCCCCCCATTGGTGCGCCCTAAGGCAGCCGCCTGTGCTGCCTTACGGTAGCGCCGGCCCTGACTACATTGGGCGAAAGATGAAACTAATATGAAGCTCCAGCTCACTAATGTTTCCAAATAAGCTATTTTGGTTTGATTTTTCCAAATCAATTGCTAGTTCACTACTGTGCACTGCTGTATGAATTAACCCTATAAATCAATTCCTTATTCATTGAATACCATAGGCAGCAATGACAAATTGTGGGATAAAAACCAGTGATCAGATCATTAAATAGACGCCAATATCTCGGTGTACTTTTCCTGATAAAACAGTTTGTACTTATATCGTTTTATAGGACACTGTACTGGGTAATGGTGCTTTTTAATGCAAATAACCATACAATGGCTACATCTCAGTATGTAAAGCATTGAGATCCATTCAGTAGGGTTTGCGGTTGTGCGACCAAACATAATAATGGAGAAGACACATGATCTAAGTCAGTGCTTCTCAAACCTGTCCTCAAGTACCCCCAGTGGTCCAGGATTTAGGGATTACCCACTTGTGTTTAAATAAGAAAATGTCTAAGATCTGGTGTGTTTCTTATTTAAACACAACTGGGTAATCCCTAAATCCTGGACAATTGGGGGTACCTGAGGACAGGTTTGAGAAGCACTGATCTAAGTGACTTTGACCATGGTATGAATGTAAGTACCTGATATGGTAGCGTCAAGAGGTCAGAAACAGCTGACCTCTTAGGAATCATAGTCTAGAGTGTACAGAAGCTTGTGCACTGAACACAGACCATGTAGTGAGTTGGAATCAGGGTTCATTTTGACGACAAATTTTACTTTTGACTAAAATGCCATTTTAGGTTAGTCGTATTTTAGTAATCTGAATTGTTTTAGTCTAGTTTTAGTCAACTAAATCTCCAGCAGTAAAGGAGGGAACAGGTCTGAAAAGGCTGTTACATAGTGTTAAGTTAACAAGAGGAGTATCCTCTTCCTCTGCAGTTTGCAGGGTATTGCTCCAGGTGACAGACAGGAACAGGGAACCTATGTCTGCAGCCAATCCAGCTGCAGATAGCGTCAAGGGACTGGGCTTTGGCAAAGATCCATGGGAACAAGATCCAGAAGTCCAAACAGATAAATGCAATAGTCCCTCCCTAACATTTTAGTCAGTTGACAAAAATTGCAATGGATTTTAGTCATAGTTTTAGTCCTATTAACTTAGTTTTTATTTAGTTCATGTTTACTGAAAACATGCAGTTGACTAAAACTATGACGAAAATGTTTAGTCGACGAAATTAACACTGGCTGTAACTCTATGGGGGAAAATATCTTGCTAATAAGAGGGGTCAGAGGAGAAAGGACATTTCCAAAGCATAACATGTCAAAACTTGAAGAGGATTCTTCCAGCAGGCACACGTACCATGCTGCAAAGTACAAAAC
This sequence comes from Pelodytes ibericus, assembly GCA_036172795.1. NCBI lineage: Eukaryota > Metazoa > Chordata > Amphibia > Anura > Pelodytidae > Pelodytes > Pelodytes ibericus. The sequence goes on along the minus strand of CM069859.1, from coordinate 33,943,474 downwards.
ATATCAAGCTGAACATGAGAAAGATTTCCCTTTACTACAATGACCTGAATGGTAAGCAGATGTCCCTCTAATTGAGAACCTTTGAGATGAGGTGAAACATAAGTTCACGGCATGTTTGTGTGTCAGGTGTTGAGTGGTCCAAACTAATAAGCCAAGGCCCAAAATATTTCCAGTGCCTTGGTGAATCCATTCCGTGAATAACTCTGGCTGTTTGGGTGGTAGAAGGGGATCCTACCCTGTACTAGGTGAATGTGTTAAACTATAAACTGCTGACTCTGACAATAGGTTCCGCGTTGTTGAGTTGGAAGTTCTCAGCTGGTTACCGTTAGAATCTTTCATTTATTTCTTTTGTTATCTATTCTTATTTTTACTCCTGAAAGTTTAGACAATATAAATGTGAACCTTTGTAACAGTACTTCCTCATAGGTCACAAGGCTCATGAGTTGCGCACACAAAACGCCGTGTATGTCATGTTGTAGATAATAACCAGACACACCCAAGGGCAAAGGTAACCAAATGGGCTAAGGGCGTGCTAAGTGGGTTAATTATAGCTCACGCCTTTAAGAGAAGAGATGGCAAGTAATATTTCCACAGTATTAAGTCTGAGATGAGTAATTTTGTGGAAAAACTAAGCTATGTAGAAAGTGAAATGTGAAATTGAGTCTCCTTTTGAATTTGAATGCGACAGCACCCCATATTTATATGCAGTTGTGTAACTTCACCCATCCAATGGAGCAGTGTCCCCTGCTGATGACATCCTGTGCAAACATGTAGATTCCTAAAGTATGGCACTGCCATAAATACCAAAATATTGATAAACACCACAACCAAACCTGGGATTTGTCATGGATCAACAATGCAAATTGTGTAATTTAGTGCAAATTTTACACAAGCAGGTACAGCATGTACATATGTATTGACTGGTCTCTCTCTGTACTAGCAGAGAATGATGGTCGCTGACCAGACTGAGCTAGCTGCCTGCCTGCCATGGAAGCATGGCAGTTAGAGGATAAACTGGCATGTTCTATGAAACGTCCATGCTAGTTTATCCTCAGACTAAGGTCTATATTAGAAGTGCAAGTGAAAAATAAAGTTTAGTTGTCTTTTTACCCCTTCCCGCTTGTAAGACGTTCCATGCCGTCCTACATTAAACAGCTCACCATGGCCCCCCGTGATGAGCTGTACTGAGGATCCCACTGCAGGGATGAGGCCACTTTGAGTAGCATCAGTCTTGACTTAGGAAATGTATTGAATGCTCAAACAGAGCGTTCGCTACATCTCCGGCATTCCTGCGTGCCTGAACTTCCGGGTTCGGGCACGTATCGCGGGATGCCAGCAGGGACCAACAGGGTCTACAGAGACCCTGATAGTGTCCCTGCTTTCATGTTCCTGGCTCTGATCACTTCATGATCGGCACCCGGGAACACACAGACGTTGGATGGTGCTTTGGTCGTTATGGAACAAAGTACCATCCGACGTGAAGGGGTTAATATGTGTCTTACCATGGGAGGTGAAACTCAACCCACAACTTCTCCACTGTTGTAAAGGGTTCACTTGACAATAGTCATATCTGAGAACTTTCTGGGCTTGACCTGACTGTTGATAGTTGATGCTCCCTTTGAATTGTATTGGGACTGTCCATTCAAGTTGAATCCACTCCAGGCCTCTGTCTCATAACTCTTCACAGGTATGATAATTACATGAATAAATTAATTCTCAGGTGAAAAAAAATAATATCACTTTATTACAAAATAAATATAGAATCCAGAAAGTTTTGCCCACAATATATAGAGATGAAACTCCAGCAAACGTTGTGTCCACCAAAATACAATAATTCCAAGAAGGATGGGTGGTGTTGCATAGGCCGTATGATTAAGAGCTGCTCAAGAAGGAAAAGCACTCTACAGAGATCAATGGCATCAAAATTAACCTACATGTTCCCTGATCAAAATAGCTATAAATATTGCACTTGGCTTGTTTTGTGTCTAATATTTTGATTCACTTTTCTCCTTACCTTGTTTACAATATCTTCACTAACTTTAGTTTGCTTTAGTGACTTCAGCGTAAACGTTGACACTGTGTTTGCTATGTTCCTGCATGGCCGTGTCTTTTCCGCATGCTGTTATTTTTTTGGTGATAATAGTCACTGTAATTCCGTCCTATGTAGCTGTGCAGTATTCAGTAACTAAACCCAGAGTACAGGTGAATGCTGCTTCTCAGGTACCCAATACCATCTCATTCCATTTTACATCATCTTCTTCTTATAGAATTCTTGATGTCGCAACTGGATTACTCTAGTTTTATCATCAAAACAGCTTTTCTTACATTCTAATGAATTGTACTTATCAAAACGTTATGTATTTTACCCATTTGTATAATAATCTTATTTACAACACACATTTCATGCTTTTTCTTATTAGTGCCTCTTCATTTAAAGGGGGATTAAACCCTCTTGGTGGGAGGGAAGTGGTCTTCTTCTGCCTCATATTTATAAATAAATATGGGTAAACTATGCAGATCTTGTATTTGTCTCACAGAGAATCCAGAGGATGAGAAACTGGGGACATGAAGTCAACTGGGGATCAAGTCAGTGGTACGTTATTAAAAAAAAAAAGTTACTTTTGGATCCAAGTGTAGCAATGTGCAACTGATAATGCTTATTGCGTCTAATACTGTGTGATATATACAAAGGAAATGTTCTCCATGCAGTTTATGTATAACCTCCTGTATTACTTTAAACAATATATCACTCCTTATCCAGACAATAGCTCGGTTTTTATTTAGTACAAATAAAGGAAGGAAAGTGGAGTAGTAAGGAGTCAGGTCAATGGGGAGGAGTAGTAGTGCCAAAGCAGGAAATATCATTGCGATGACCTTGAGTGCCCTTGACTTATGTCATTTATAGTTTTGGATGTGTCAGCAATGTTCTCTTTTTTGTGAACATCGCGTTCACTCTGCCGTCTGTAGATCAAGAGGTGGACAGAAGTAGAGTTCGAAGGTCCATATGATGATTGCTTGATCTTGATAACAGTCCCCGTTTCCTAGACTAGTGCCATCTATTTAGGGGACAAAAATTATGTTCCATTCACATGCTGTCTGATAACAATATACATTTAATTATAACATAGCATTGTAATAAATGTTAAGGGGGCTTTAGTTTTGACTGGGGATGAAAAAAGTCCTGGTAGAACTCTCATGTCCTCCTGCCATTGCATCTCCTCAGAATACAGAAAACATTTCTTTTGAGAGGACTGGAAATTTTACATATCTGGGATTAACAGCAGTGACTTTATTTATAATGCTATTAAACTTTATTGTTTGTCCCAAATATAATATTCTGTTATGCTTCTTGAGGGTAGTACGAATCTTGATCTTTTTTAAATTAAGTACTTTATTTCACCTAGTGCCCCTCTGTATTTCCCACTATCCAATGAGCCAATGTCTTGAAGATGCTGCTTTGAGGAAAATGTTTTGTTTTTTTGTCTCATATCCATGCATCCATCTCTACAGCAATGTTTTAAAGGCCTGTTTTTAAAATTTAGCAGTGGAATTTCAGATTATATTCTGCTGGTTCTCATTCTCTGACGAGTTAATAGAAAATTTTGAAAGTGGAAAGGAGTAATGATGTTAGTGTCATTATATAAAACCATCCAGTATGCATAAAGTTCATTGCAGATTAAAAAGAGAAGATGAGGATATGACTAATGGCCTGGAACTAATTATTTTCTAGCACTCACAAATCCAAAGCAAAGAAACATTAAGGATCAGGACACTGAGAAGAAGAGTTTGTGTTCATCTTTCTTTTATATTATGAGACTAAACAGTGTTAGAACTTCACAAACAATGCATCACTGCTGTCCTAAACCAGTCCTGGACAAATCAGGATTATGGGTAACTAATCACACTGTGTGCGACTCACTTGCTTACCTTGCTTGCCCCCAAAAGGAAAAACTATAATGCTTCTGTACAGTACAGAGCAGGGAAAGGCAATGTGTTCGTTGGCAAGGTCTTCATTTTCAAGATTTAAAAAAAAAAATTACCCCCCCCCCATATTTTAGTAGCACTGTGAATTAAAACATGTCCTAAATCCACAACTGAAAATAAAATAATAAGGAATCCTAATAATAAAATAATAAGGAATCCTAATAATAAAATAAAAACTATTCTGAATAATAAAATAATAACTAAGCCTAATAATAAAATAAAATAATAACTAATCATAATAATAAAATAATAACTAATCATAATAACAAAATATATTATTAACTAATCCTAAGAGTAAAATATAATAATAACTAATCCTAATAAAATAATAACTATTCTGAATAATAAAATAATAACTAAGCCTAATAATAAAATAAAAACTAATCCTAATAATAAAATAATAACTAATCCTAATAATAAAATAATAACTAAAATATAATAACTAATCCTAAAATATAATAATAACTAATCCTAATAATAAAATAATAACTATTCTGAATAAAATAATAACTAAGTCTAATAATAAAAATAATAACTAATCCTAATAATAAAATAATAACCAATCCTAATAATAAAATAAAATAATAACTTATCCTAATAATAAAATAAAATAATAACTTATCCTAATAATAAAATAAGAACGAATCCTAATAATAAAATAATAACTAATCCTATTAACAAAATAATAACTAATCCTAATAATAAAATAAAATTTGTAGTTACAGTTTGCACAACTTGCTAAATCCTTTGAAATTTCTAAAGCAATACCAGGCAACTTGTTAATAAAACTAGTAATTAGCATTCTCAGTAATTAAGAACAGTGAGGCAAATCCCCATAACAAGCAGCATTAGGTTTCAGAATCCTGATGTTATAATTTTGCAATCAGTTAACCTTTTCAATGCTGTGGGTAATGAGCACTCATTTGTAAAATGTTGTTCTATTATTATCCCAGAATAAATCACATTGTTCATTTAAAAAAAAAATTTTTTTCTAGAAGCACAAGTGAAAAGATCATTGACCCTACTGTGGCCCTAAGTTTGAAATTGACTTGTCATTTTCCTGCAATTCCCTAAATAAAGCCCTTAATTTACAAAACAAAGAACAGGCTACATTTACTAAATCTAATAAAAATGAGCACAAAAATATTTATTTTGTACTGTCCATATTTTTATTACCTGTCTGTACAGTTTGTTATCCCATTGGGAAACCATTTATTTCCTTACTGTATATTTGAAAAAGAGGATCAATGTTCCCAACCCTTCCATGCAGAGTGCAAATTAGGCACTTTATAAATTAAGGCATAAGTAGGACAGGATACCGTTCATTTTGCAGATCTGATAAAATAACGTAAAGCTGTGTATTTCTAGTATGTGCTTATATTATCCAGGCCTCACATGTATTATTGTTAGTTAGTAATGATTTGCTCTTTCTGTATTGTGAGATACTTTACCATATTTACCATATTGTTTGTTACTTGGCTAACAAGCTATTGGCTTCCATAGTAATTGCACTGATTTGGCAGCTTTTCCACAACCTGTGGACTACAAGATATATCACTAAATCATATATATATATATATATGGAGTGAAAGAAAGATATTACAAATACATTTAGAAATATTAGGTTAAATCATCTATGCCCTACAGCACGGTTACTCAGTCACCTAGGGTCTCTCTCTTTCGAGGGTGGTTGAGCAGCTGCCAATAGATGCTGTTATTACATAATTTGTTTATTATAGTCTATATTATGACAATATTTTATCATGGAAGGATATAGGACTAGTTGACCCTGTCATGGATGGATATAGGGGTTAGTTGACCCGATCATAGAAGGATATATAGGGCAGTTGACCCTGTCATGGAAGGATATAGGTCTTAGTTGACCATGTCATTGAAGGATATAGGGCTAAGTTGACCCGGGCATAGAAGGATATAGGGCTTAGTTGACCCAGTCATGGAAGGATATAGGTCTTAGTTGACCATGTCATGGAAGGATATAGGGCTTAGGTGACCATGTCATGAAAGGATATAGGGCTTAGTTGACCCTGTCATGGAAGGATATAGGGCTTAGTTGACTCAGTCATAGAAGAATATAGGGCTTAGTTGACCCCGTCATGGAAGGATATAGGGCTTAGTTGACCCTGTCATGGAAGGATATAGGGATTAGTTGATCCTGTCATGGAAGGATATAGGGCTTAGTTGACCATGTCATGGAAGGATATAGGGCTTAGCTGACCCTGTCATGGAAGGATATAGGGCTTAGTTGATCCTGTCATGGAAGGATATAGGGCTTAGTTGACCCTGTCATGGAAGGATATAGGGCTTAGCTGACCCTGTCATGGAAGGATATAGGGCTTAGCTGACCCTGTCATGGAAGGATATAGGGCTTAGTTGACCATGTCATGGAAGGATATAGGGGTTCGTTGACCTTGCCATGGAAGGATATAGGGCTTAGTTGACCATGTCATGGAAGGATATAGGGCTTAGTTGATCATGCCATGGAAGGATATAGGGCTTAGTTGACCCTGCAATGTTGAGGTTTGAATGGGTACTGCAACCAGAGCATTTACAAGCTCAGGTATCTTAATGGCTATAAGAGATGATTTCCAGAACTCATGGAAATAGATAATGTTTATATTTGAGGTAAATAGTTAATGTCCATACAAAGATGTCCTCTCACACTCAGCCCTCAATACTAAAGTTAAAAGCGGTACAGTAATTCACGCACACATCCCAAAGTCTTGCTTTTACTCCCAATTTTCTAAACTGATCTAAATGTCAGTTTAATAGAATGAAAATATTTTGTAATTAATTCATGTAATTATATTTTTATGGAATCAGTATCCTCTGTGGAACAACAGATTTCATTTGACATCACCAGAAAAGATTTCCCACAGTTAGGATAGTATCTCCACCCAAGATGCACAGAGTCAGCAGCAAATCAAAGAGCCGGACATGATGTGTGCTAAGTAGCAGACAACCCCAAGCACAAATGTACAATGCGGCACCTTGACTACCTTTTGATCAACAATCTTTCAATAACTGGCAACTTTAGGCCTTGGAAAGCATTGCTGGGGTTTGTGATGGGAGGACCCACCAGGCTTCATATAAACATTTCAGAGTGGGGTTGTGATTGTAAGAGGTGTGTTTCCATGTTATATTATGGCCCTCTTGATAAAAGTGAAGCAATGTTGAAAAGACATATGGTTTCTAAGAAAAATATTTCCAGTCACTTCAAATCCTTTGTGGAACCTGTGTATCAATGTGGTAATTGATGTTTTCGCCTCAAAAATGCAAAAGAAATGCGAGAAAGAATGGGATATATTCTCTACAGGTGGATAACTCTACTGGAGACATCTTCAGCAACTTGGTATGGACATGTCAAGTCCTATATTAGTGGGGCAAGAGAAAGGGGATCTAACTTCAGGGAAGTCCTGCTCCTCTCACTCCATAGGTGGATAATTTCCTTCAGTCCAACCCTGGTAGGGAGGTAGTAGGGTATCACTGAATGGTATTAAACATTAATTCTACAACTTGGCACATCAAGTTCAACCCTTGTACCTATCCTTCTCCTTGGATCAACAGCTCAACATTAAAGGTTCTTTCATTTAAACTATTGTATGTGATAGCACTGCCTCTTTATTTTCCTTACCATAAATAATAATTTCCTTTGTTGAAATCTTTGCTTATCCAGTCTCAGAGCATGACCTACAATTCTTTCTATATTCTGTTAATAAACAGGCGTGCTCTTTATATTCGCCCTGCATATTTTTATAGAACATTATAATATCCCCTATATGAATGCAACTTTTCTTGCATTACCAAGATCCTCCAGTCCGCTTACTAATTTTGTAGCCTTTCTTTGCGCTTTTTCTAGTTCCATCATGTCCTTTTTGAGAACTGGTCCTCAGAATTGCATTGCATACTGAGGTGAGGTGTTATTATTGACTTGTAAAGAATCCAGATAATATCATCCTCTTGTGAATTAACACACCTTTTTATACATTTGAAAAGAATTCGGGCTTCACTGGTGATTGTGTGAGAATTCTCCATGTACATTATTCGGTGCCTCTGCAGGTGCGTGGCTAGCACCAGTCAGCAATGTAAACATCAGAAGAAACGGCACTCCCCAGACTGGATGCAGTGGAAAAGATTTTTAATGTAAAATATGTGCAATCATAGAGTACACAGCATCATGCAGGAATGGTGCAAAATCATCTGGGTGCGCTTGGCGCACGATTAGTCGCTTGTTGATCTAAGAAGAATTCTGATTGCCATTTGGAGTCAAGAAGGTTTCCTCCCCCCCCCCCCCCCCTGACAGCAGAATTCGAGATTGCTGAAATAAGGGGTTTTATTTGCCTTCTTTTGGAGTAACAGCAGTAAACAGGGAATATGAAAGGGGTTGAACTTGTGGACGCAAGTCTTTTTTTCAACCTAAACTGCTATGTAACTACATTTTACTAATGTATCTGGGAGATGATCTAAGCTAACTTATGAGACGTAAGGTCCGATCCATTGGGGAAGGAGCCACCACAGCCCTGAGAACCTGAGACCAGATCCCAAGCCAGCCCAACTGGAAGAGCCGAATAAAAGAGTCCCTCTGCCTCAGCCCCTCAATGAAACACTAAAAATACAAAGAAATTTTATACACAGACTTTCTGCCCAGAATTGTTTTTTTTTTTTTTTTAAAACATTAACTAAATATTTTTTTCCCTCTATATTTTGAAGCACATGGATGTGCTGTGAGCTCCAATTTGAAGGCTCCACTTTTGTCCTGGTAGGGATTAATATGCATAGCTTTTGCAGCTGGTTGTACAGATTATTAGAACAGGAACAGTGGTAAACAGAATACCACAGAGAACTCTAAAAACCTTGTGAAGTGTTCACAAACAATGCCAAGTCATGTAAGTCCCATGTCTAACTAACTAATGCCTGCATGCCCAACATTCTTCTAGGAATCCTCTGTTACTATAATAGTTAAAGGACAAAGGTAGGTAACAAAAATAAAAAAAATACTTCTGTTTAACTGAAAGATTGTAGACATTTGAAATAGAAATGATTTAATGAAATAATGCAAATACAGATCTTTATTGAGCCCTCATTACTCTGTATAGCTCTAGCCCCATATGACAATGTACCCAATATGGACAAAAGTATTGGGATATACCAATTAATTATTGAATTCAGGTGTTTCAATCCAACCCATTATAGAATGTGTCGGCAGATAAGAACCATTCGGTCCATCTAGTCTGCCCAATTTTTTTTGAGTACTTTTATTAGTCCCCCGTTCCCGGTCTTATAGCTAGGATAGCCTTGTGTCTATCCCACGCATGCTTAAAATCCTTGACTGTGTTTACCTCTACCACTTCTGCTGGCAGGCTATTCCATACATCCACTACCCTCTCAGTAAAGTAATACTTCCTGATATTACTTTTAAATCGTTGCCCCTCTAATTTAAGACTATGTCCTTTAGTTGTGGTAGTTTTTCTTCTTTTAAATATACTCTCTTCCTTTACTGTGTTGATTCCCTTTATGTATTTAAATGTTTCCATCATATCCCCCCTGTTACGTCTTTCCTCCAAGCTATACATGTTAAGATGCTTTAACCTTTCCTGGTAAGTTTTATCCTTCAACCCATGAACCAGTTTAGTAGCCCTTCTCTGAACTCTCTCCAAAGTATCAATATCCTTCTGGAGATACGGTCTCCAGTACTGGGTACAGTACTCCAAGTGAGGTCTCACCAGTGCTCTGTACAATGGCATGAGCACTTCCCTCTTCCTACTGCTAATACCTCTCCAAGCATTCTTCTAGCATTTCCTGCTGCTCTATTGCATTGCCTACCTACCTTCAAGTCCTCTGAAATTATTACTCCTAAATCCCTTTCCTCAGATGTTGAGGTTAGGACTGTACCAACTATATTCTGCTTTTGGGTTTTTACGCCCAAGGTGCATAATCTTGCACTTGTCCACATTAAATGTCAGTTGCCACTGCTCTGACCATTTTTCTAGTTTAGCTAAATCATTTGCCATTTGGCTTATCCCTCCATGAATATCAACCCTAAGGAAATATTTGTATCATCAGCAAAAAGACATACTTTGCCAACAAGACCTTCTGCAATATCGCTAATAAAAATATTAAAGAGAATGGGTCCAAGTACAGATCCCTGAGGTACCCCACTAGTAACAAGACCTTGCATCGAATATACCCCATTGACTACAACCCTCTGTTGCCTGTCACTCCATTCAACAATATTGAAATCCAAACTCAAAGATTTCAGTTTATTGATAAGCCTTCTATGTGCGACAGTGTCAAAAGCCTTACTGAAATCTAGGTAAGCAATGTCTACTGCACCACCCTGATCTATTATTTTAGTCACCCAATCAAAAAAATCAATAAGATTAGTTTGGCCATTGCCACAGGTGTATAAAATCAAACCTAGCCATGCAGTCTGCATTTATGAAATCAGCGGGTTGTTCTGAATAGCTCAGTGAAAGCGTGGTACTGTGATAGGATGCCACCTTTGCAATAAGTTAGTTCAGGAAATTTCATCCCTGCTGGATATTCCATGGTCAGCCGTAACTGGAATTATTGGAAAATGGAAGGACAAAGCGGAAGACCACGTTAAGTGACAGAAGGGGGTCACTGAATCCTGAGGCGCCATGGTGTGCAAAAGTCGCTCTGCTGATTCCAAAGCTGAATAGTTCCAAACTTCCACTGACATTACGGTCAGCACAAAAACTGTGTAGTGGGAGCTTCATGGAATCCTGTTCCCATGGCCAAGCAGCTGCATGCAAGCCTCACATCACCAAGTACAATGCCACAAATAAAGACAATGTAGCTTAGTACTTCAGATGTTAGATAAATTTAAACAGCAAAGTACAATGGCAAGCGTTGGATTGAGTGGTGTAAAGCATTCCGCCACTGGACTCTGAAACAATGGAAACGTGTTCTGTTTGGCAGTCTCGGTTTGGTGAATGTCAGGACAACATTACTTGCCTGACTGCATTGTGCCAACTGTAAAGTTTGGTGGAGGAAGGATAATGGTATGGGACTATTTTTCAGGGGTTGGGCTAGGCCCCTTACTTCCAGTGAAGGAAAATCTTAATGTTTCAGCATACCTAGACATTTTGACAGTGCTATTCTACCAACTTTGTGGGAACAGTTTGGGAAAGGCCCTTTTCTATTCCAGCATGACTGTGCCCCAGTGTACAAAGTAAGGTCCATAAAGACATTCAGGTTCAGTGAGTTTCATGTGGAGGATCTTCACTGGCTGCACATGACCCTGACCGCAAACCCATCAAACACCTTTGGGATAAAGTTGAACCGAGACGGCGAGCCAGACCTTCTCATCCAACATCAGTACCTGACCTCCTAAATGCGCTACTGGGTGAATGGGCAAAACTTCCCACAGGAACCCTCCAAAATCATGTGGAAAGCCTTCCAAGAAGAGTGGAAGCTGTTACAGCTGTAAACGAGGGACCAACTACATATTAATGTCTATGTAATTAGAATGTGATATCATAAAAGTCCCTATTAATGTAATGGTCAGGTGTCCCAATACTTTTGTCCATATAGTGTATGTATGCATGAAATGAAAAGTAGGAGGAGTTAATGTAAGATGAGTTCAGATTAATAGCGTGTGATTAAGAATACTAGTATATCAGATGGAAGTTGCGCGTGTTTATTTGAATGTGAGTTTCAAATGGTTCTTGTTATGACAACACTTCCCACCAGGTATTGAAGTGAAGTGAATATAAAGTAGTTTAACCTGATCATTGTTATGTCTAAACATGGAGCAGTGTTAGCAAGTTGATTTGAAACTACAGCAAGTAATTTCAGAAAATTACTGTCAGGTCTGTGCTTCGGTCCCACGACGCTTACCTCCAACGTTCGCTAAAGGCACTGTTAAGGTCCCCCGCTGTCAGCTGCTCCATGCAGCGCGTACCCGACAATGGAAATTAGCGCGTGCGCGGCAAAACACTCTGTCACTAGTATCGCGGGCGTCGCTATGGAAACGGGAAGCGTGGCGCGCATTACACACGTCACGGAGGCGGGGCTACAGCCCTTTAAAACACCAACGCGCGAAACTCAACATTGCTTGATGATTGACAAGTTTCACTCTCGTTGTGTGACCTCCGTTACTCCGTTTGTGGCTATCGATTAAATTTTTGATCTCCTGATTCCTGACCCGGCTTGCTCCTCGTTTATTCTGCCTCTCTGTACTCCTGACCCTGGCTATCCATTACTGGACTCTCCTGCTCTCTGGACTCCCTGATATTGGCTTACCTACTCGATTACCCTATCTGCTTGCTCCCTCGATTTGGACTACCTCGGCAGTGCTGTATGTTCCACCAGTATCCTGTTTACATCCATTGGACCACTCCTGGTGCTCGTGCCCGATACCACAGGTAGTACATGCCACTTCTAAGACCCTCAGGATCTGTGGTTTCAGGCAAGGGCGCTTAACTTCTGCTATTGGGGATCCCCTGCTTCTGAACCACGGGACGTCTGCTTGGCTTTCTGACAATAACTTGCATTTGTCATTTAAATACAAGTAGAACAACCTATATGAGTTTAATTTGTTCCCATTGTGTCTAAGGCATGGTTAATAATTGAGAGAACCAAAGTTATGTATATATACACAACATTGTACAAGCAGGGCTGCCATCAGAAACTTTGGGGCAACTTACATGACAAATGGTGTAGGCCATGCCACTTTATTTCTCCTGCCCTCCTTTACTTAATGCTCCCATATCCCTTGCCACTGAACCCACAGCACCTAACTGCACTCACATAACTTGCCATAGTTTCACCTTACAGCACTCACGACACTTGAAACAGCACCGAGAACCAAAGAAAATAACATGCCCCAAAACCCATATTGCACACCCAGGACATGCCCCAGCACCTAGATTGACACCCCGGAGTGCAGAAGACATGCAGGGAGAGTGATTGGCAGCTTGGGAGGATGTCTGTGCATCTACCTGCTCATCTGCAGAGAGGGCTGGTGAGGGGAGCTCTTTTGATCTCCCCAGTCAGCGCCTCTGCCTGCAAGCTTTTTATTTTTATAATTATTAAACTGAGCTCCAGGTGGGCCCCCTTTAACAGCCAGGGGCTGTACCCCCCCCCCCCCCCCCCAGAGTACAAATAATAAAGCATGACAGAGGTAGAGCTTGGCTGGAATGCAGGACCAAGCCCCACAATTGGCACTGTCCTGTGGAAATAGGGACAGTTGTGGGGCATGTTATCAGTTGCATCTTTCTACCTGGAAGGTTTCATGTTCTGCTATGCACTATGGAAAATACCAGCTGCTCCAGTCCTGAGAGTATTATTGGGCATATGTTTGAGCAGCTGGGCTTGTAAATGGATTGAAATGAATTAGCCAGGAGACAGAGGCACAATGATCAGGCTTGATTAATGTCAAACTTGAACAGGTAGCTACTATTATTAGTTTATATATAAAGCATCAGCAGATTCCTCACAACATGCAAGTAGCCGGAGACATTACATATACTTATAGAAATGGAGAAGAGATGCTTGCTCGGACAAGTTCAATTACAGGACTGAAGACTAGTTTGAGGACATAGCTAACTTTTAAGAACTGACAGAATTCTGAAGTCGGTAGTGTGCCGTTTGAGAGCCTTCCATCACCCAGCTACTTCTCCCAAGGGGTAACTCCCAAGATTCTAGGAACTGCAGGACTTCCTTAGGCTGCCTAGTGTATGGATTAACTCATGTGACGAGGCGGTGTGGAATCCAGTATCAGTAGTGGGTAACAATGCCTTGGGAACAGGCATTGTGGTCAGGAATGGGCTGTAAGGTAGGAGGAGCAGGCAGTGGCCAAACTCATATTGAAATGCAAAGAAGTCATGACTGTGCAATGTCAGACGTCATTAATCTATCTATAAAGACCCATGCATTTACTCTCCAGTACACTTGACATAACACCTCTGTAGATACAGGAAGAATTCTATCTCCTCCCCTTTGATTTTTGTTTTATATTTAATTATGATTTGGATGAGTCTTTTCTGTGTCATTGGGGATGACCTGATACTAACCTCTCTAGGCGTGGTGTAGTTGGTATTTAGGCGACTTGGCATGTACACATAACTATGATAATGATGTCTTTTTTTTTTAGCTATTCCTACTTGTTTTAAATAGACCATAATTTACCAATCAAGCATTTAATTTTATTACAACTTATTCTAAGAAGTTTAAGAAAATTAAAAAATAATCAAGAATAACTTTACTTTACTGGCCCTAGATCATAAATACTTGATATTGTTAAAGCAGGTATTGGGTATTCAGCCCACAGGGCAAACACTTTTGGGGCTTGGTTAAGGAATATTGGAAGGTGCAAATGCTGTAACCTTGCCAGCGTCACCCCTGACTTTGTTTGTACAGTGACACTAGAAAGGTTTAATATGAAAAGTTATATAAAAAAGTTTAATTCATTTGGTTCAGTGTTTTTTAAAAAAAGATTTTTAAATGACAGTATCAGGGAGCTCATAAATGACATTGTCAATAAGGATTTTTCATCTGTTTTGTCAAGACATTTTTCAAATTGTGTACAAAATAGAATTTCATATTTTTTCCTTTCAGGACATAGAACTAGTCAAGTCGGGTCCAAGGCGGGGAGGTACCTTTAAAATTCTATGTCGAAGAGAAGTCTACTGGACTTTACTACACTTTTACCCAGGGAATGAAAAGTCATGAATTAATACTACCTACACTATATGTTTGAGATAAGCAATCACCAGCTAACTGTTTTTGGGGACACACTATTTATATTTTGAAATAGGGAGCTTGGCAGGAATTAATAATATATGTATAACACTGGTGGCTCTTTTTTTCTCTATTAACTTCCTCCTAAGCCAGTTTTTTTTTTGTTTTCTTTTCATATTTTGATCTACACCTAATGAAGGCCAGATTTATATATATAAATATAAATAGAATGGCAATGAATTCATAATTAAATTTAGATATTAGTCTCACTTTGAGCAGCTACATGTTCTGTGTCAGAGTGAGGCTGCCCAAAGTGGACTCATCTGACAGTGGGGAATCCTGCTTCAAGTCCCCAGGGAGCTGCGATGAGCTTGTAATCTCAGGAAATTCTATGCCATCCTACCAGCTTTTTAAGCAATGAAAAGTAGGAGTGCACAGAACGTCCTACAGGCAGGAAGGGGTTAATTGGTACTGATTTTATGGAGGAGAGTTTCTCAGCAGTTGGTTCTGTTTTTTATTTTTTTTATTAAAGATTTATTGTTGAAGCAGATTTTATGTGGCATTGCATACAGCATGCTGCGGTTTATGTTTGGTATATGCATTATTTATATATATATATATATACATACATACATACATACATAAATACATAAAGTACTCATGCTTGAAGTTTTTGGGATTGATATAGCGTTTCACAATGGCCCATAAATGGTTTAATCTATTTAGTTCACATTTTTCACATGTTTTTAATATTCAGCACATACTAACAGTCAGGATAGTTGTAGTATTATATGTATTAAAAACTATTTGGATAAACTGTTACTATTAGATCAAATAATAACATGGTGTGTGGGAATCACTCCCCTTACCCCCTTTTTTACTGAAAAGTATTTGTTTAAAGTTTGTATTTGTTTAACAAAGAAATAATTCCGAGCTACCCAGGTGGTGTACGCTGAATAAAGGTATTCGATCCTGTAGTCCTCACCTGGTCTCCGGTGCCTACCGCCAGCGCTCGACTCCCACTAAGCAATAAACGATAAAGAGTATGCAGGAAAAATGGCACTCCTGGAGCCAATTTAAAGGTGAATCATTATCATATCATTATGATTAAGCGCCTAGAGCGCGAAACGCGTCAAGCTTTTTTTCATCTTTGTACCTGCACTACCGTTGTGGATTTATAATTACCTTATGGAATAAAAAATACCTTTTTCACCTTTAAATTGGCTCCAGGAGTGCCGTTTTTCCTGCATACTCTTTATCGTTTATTGTATTTGTTTAACCCCTTAACGACAGGTGACGTGCCAGGCACGTCACGGCAAATCGAGGACTTGCCGACAGGTGACGTGCCTGGCACGTCATGCACTAAATGGAGTAAAGAAAGCGACCAGCGGTCGCTTTCTTTACTCTAACGGTGTTGCTACAATGCCTCTAGGTAGAGGCATTGTGCATCACCCCCCAAATGTCCACGGAGTGGTCCACGGAGTGATCGTAGCAGCCATTTAAAAATGGCTGTGCCCGCTGCACACATGTGCTTAGAAAGCGAACGATTGTTCGCTTTCTAAGCATCTGCGGTGTTGTTAAAGACTTAACAACACCTTCAGCTGCCCCAGAGCCGATGGTGGTCGCTCTCCTGAGCGACCCCATCGGCTCAGTAGAAGGGAACGCTGCCTGTACAGGCAGCGTTTCCCTTCTAATGGCAAGAGCATCGGAAGTGAAAGTATTTCACTTCCGATGCTCTAGGGGGAGCCAATCGATGCCGGCACAGCAGATCTATGTGATCTGTGTGCAGGCATGTATGGTAAGTGCTCTGATGAATTATATTATAATTATAAATATTGCCTTTGACAAGTATTGATCTGCCTCCCTCACCTTACTACTTTTAGTAAGGGAGAGAGACAGATCAGATCAAGTAAAAAATAAAATAAAATAATAAAAAAAATATTTAATAAAATTTTAAACACCAAGGGCTTTTATAAAAGCCATTTAACCCCTTCCCTGCCATTGATCGCTGTGTACGCAGTGATCATACACAGCAGCACATTTTTTGCTGTCTGTGCATTTTTTAGGGGTTATTTTATTTTACTGTAATTCATTACAGGATAAAAAAAGGCTCTTTTAAGAGAGATTAACCCCTTTCTTGCCGTAGATCACTGCCTAATCAGCGATCTGACGCAAATGCAGCAATCTTGCTGCAGAAGCATTTTTAATTTTTTTAAAACTTTTTTATTACACCCGTCACGTGTTAATTATACCCGCTAGGGGACTACGTTTAACGTAAAAATTTTTTTTTAGCTGTCTGAGCGCATGTATAGCGATCAGTAACAGCTGATAAGTGACAATGGCGGGTTGGCGTTTGCTCAGATGAGCATCACCATTCGTCTGGTTAGATCAATATGTGTAAATATTTGATCTGACCCGTGTAGATCTGCCTCCCTCTCACTTGAGTTTTAGTGAGGGAGACAGAGCTGTATAATGTAAGTTTTTAATTATAATATATTTAATAGAATTGAGACCCAAAGGCTTTTATAAAAGCCGTTTCCAGTATTTAACCCCTTCCCTGCAATTGATTGCTGTGTACGCAGTGATCTTACACAGCAGCACATTTTTTGCTGTCTGTGCATTTTTTTAGGGGTTATTTTTTTTTACTTTGATTTATTACAGTATATCAAAGGCTCTTTTAAGAGCTATTAACCCCTTCCTTGCCGTATATCACTTCCTAAGCAGCACATATGGTCACTGCCTAAGCAGCGCATATGGAGCAATCTAGTCGCCGAAGGATTTTTTTTTGCTATCAGCATTTTTTTTTGTCAGACTCACTAGGGGTTAATTATACCCACTAGGGGATTACGTGTATTCCTTTTGAAGCTGTCTGAACGCGTGTATAGCGATCAGTAACAGCCGATCAGTGGCAAAGGTGGTTTGGTGATTTCTCAGATGAGCATCACCATTCGTCTGGTTCGTAAATATTGTTCTGACCCATATGGATCTGCCTCCCTCTCCTCACTTGAGTTTTAGTGAGGGAAAGAGACAGATCTGTATAACATAATTTTTAAATTGTAATAAATTAAATAAAATGTTAATAAATTGTGAGTCCCAAGGGCTTTTATAAAAGCCATACCTTTTGTATAGTGTAGTGTATTAACTCCTTCCCTGCCACTGATCACTGCACAGCAGAAATTTTTTTCTTGTCTGTGCATTTTTAGGGGTTAATTTTTTTGTACAGTACTACAAAGGCTCTTGCCGTTGTGAAAAAAAACCACTAAAAAATTACTACCACAAAGTTTGACAAAGGCTGGTGGTAGAATTAGTGCATGGAAAGTGTAAAAATACCACCATTTGAGATAGCCTAAGGTGTCTTCTTTTAAAAAATATATGGGTTGATGGGGTAAAATACACTAGCTGGCTTCAAATATGTCCCAAATGGGACATGGGTGCAGGCTGTCTGCATGTAAAAAGTTGGAAAACAAAAAACTGCACCTCACAAATTTGGCATTTTAGCCCCCAAACAACCCAACAAACCTATGCATGGGTGGTATCCCTGTACTCAGGAGAAATAGTAGAATCTATTTAGCATGTTTTTTTGTTCGCTATTGTCGATGAGGAGAAGATGTTTCAAATAAAAACAAAGAAATTTGTGTATTTTTTTTTTTTTTTACCATATTTTATTATTTTTTTTAATAATATGATAAGATATGATCAAAAAGATGGCATCCATAGAAAGCCCTTCTTGTCCCGATAAAAACAATATATAATATGTGTGGGTACAGCAAATGACAAAGAAGAAAATTACTGCTAAACACAAACAGCACAGAAATGTTAAAATAGCCATTGTCCAGAAAGGACAAAAATGTTTCAAAGGCTCTGTCCTTAAGGGGTTAACTTGTATGCTGTTATTGATACATTGTAGGATTTAAAGGGTTGTGGAAATTCATTCACGATGACTAATTAATTAATCATATGTCATACATATACATATGTCTTGTATTTGATTGGAGTAGTAGTTAAACAGATTTTTGAGGGTCTTCGATGACTAAATACACCAGTCAAAAGCAGTTTTTTTCCGGCTTTTTGTACAGTGACCACAAATAAAACCTTGAAACGAAGATCCATGAACTAAACGTTTATTTTCTTAGTACAGTCTTTACACAGATGGGTTATATTCACTAACATTCTACTTTGGAGGTCGAGACTGAAAAAACATGTTTGAATCTTCCCCATTGAAAGTGATGAGAGGTGAACTGATCGGAGCTATTTTTGAGACTAAGTCAGACTCTGGTGCTGAACTTGACTTAGTCTCAAACGAAAGTCGACCTCCAGTCAGTTAGTGGATAGACCCAAAAGTGCCTGAAGTCATTTGAATTCATATCTACATTTAAGTTTGGCTGGATCTGCCGATGGTACTTGACTGAACCTATGTGTGGGTCACCTTTAAAAAAGGAAGGTTATTGAGCCCATTGGCTGTACGCTGAAAATTTGCATTGATAATGGTGTTCTTTTAACTAGACCTAATTGTATCTGGCATGATATTTTTCGCCAATTTGTCTCCTGTTAAAAGCAGTCCTAGAAACGATTGCTTTCCCCACTGATTCCCATGCATGTTTTCTTTGATTATTGAATGTTAGAACATGACTGTTCACATCAAATCGATTGACACACTGTATCACTTTCTCGCAGGGTGTAAAGGCAGAAAATCAATACATAGCAGGTCTAATACTGTCCCACGCAGATAATCTTCATGTTTATATTTATGGTTCTTAGAATAACTTCATGGTGGAAGAATAGCTAGTATAAATCTCTGCCAGTCTTTATAGACTAAGTTTTATGGATCAAGTCAATTATTTCCTATTATCTGAATGTTTATTGTAAATATATTTTTTTTTTTATTTTTTTTTACAAGGCTTGTATGTATTCATAGGGGAATGTACTAAGAAAAAAACAAATGCATTTTATGTGCAAACCTATTTTTGCTATTTGCTACTTTTACAATGTAGTAAATGTTTAACCCTAACATAGTAAATATAAGCAAATTGTGTATGTCCCCATTCACAGATCTACACTAATGAGATCACAACCAATCAGAAATATACAGATCTAGTATAGTCATGAACCAGCAAATCCTAATTCTTAGGGGAAAAGGGCTGTTTTAATCCCACATCACTAGACTTTGAGTGAGGATTAATCCAGAAAAACGATTCATTTGTCAAAAAGCTTTGTACCAACTAAAAATAGGAAACATGATAACACCCATTGAATATGTCAAGGAATGCTGCTCTAGAGAACTTCTGTAGTTATGTAAATAACATAACAACTTAATCTGTAATATCCAAGGTCAAGATTTACATTTCTTTAACCCTTTAAGGACCAGGGATTTTCCTGGGCCAAGGACCAGAGCGTTTTTCAATTTTTAATACGCATTTTTTTGAAACATAATTTTCCTCTCTCTCATTTAACGTACCCATACAAGTTATATGTTGTTTTTTTAAAGGACAGTTAGAGCTTTCTTTTAAAAACCCTATACATAAAAATTATTTACATTTTAGTATTAAAAAATACATATAAATGAGGACATTTTTGAGGAAAAAAAAGTTTTTCCCCATTATTTTACCAATAATAAGCTACACAACTAGTGCAACACTAACCCACTTATCCCCCATAATTAACTAACTAATAAAAATATTGGTTCCCAAACCCCCCTAAAAAAAAAGACAGAAAAAAACTCTGAAGAGTGTGATGTCAGATCCATAAAAATCATGCAACAGGCATGCAGGGGTTACATTTTCTTAAATAAATATATTAAAATTACCTTTATTTATTAAAAAAAATTTATAAATTGTAAAACTAAAAAAAACTGTTAAACAAAAAACTAAATGAGGGCCATAAAGTGGAAGGAAACTGATCACAGTTAAAAACTGTGATCAGTAATGAAAGGGTTTTTTTTTTACCTCTGTGTATGTTATTAATTTATTTTTACTTACAGGTCACTCTCTGTGCTTCACTATAAGAATGTGAAGCACAGAGAGTGAATTAGAGGCAAAGTCAGTGTGTGAACACACTGACTTTGCCATCTAATTTGCATGTTATCGCGGTGATTGCTCAATCACATGCCCGGAAACTTACCGATCGGGTCCAGGAGCTTTGCCTCGGGTGCGAGGCTTAGCCCTGGACCCGTTGCAGACTAGCTGGCGGTGCCCACGGAGCGCACCGCCGGCTAGACTGCATGACGAGTTAACTCGTCATAAGGTCGCGAAGGGGTTAAACAAAAAAAAAAACCCTTACTGTGTCTGTAGTTCATTAGACTGTGCATGTCTTATAGAGATACATAATGTAAATGCAATGCAGTTTGTGCAAAGTACTGCATAAAGGCAGCAGTAATGCCAAGAACAAGAACCAAAAAAAAAACCCACAGGACTCTTCTGTCAGATCCGGGACTGTTGGTAAACTATGCATATATATTGATTAAAGCGTTAGATGGCGATAATTAAACACATATTTCTTATGAAGTACATTTCATATAGAGTTAACAGGGTAGAGAACTCGTCTAGAGAAGCAGGAGCTACAGAATAAATATGAAAACATCCATCTGCAAATACAGTGCACTAAATATACATAACACTACACAACAATGCACAGCATCAGATTTTCCTGAGAAAAAAATAAAGCTTTTCAATATTTTTTTAATAGATCAAAACATGATTGTGATGGATTACTGCTAATAGGGGCATGAATATAGCAAGAGGAACTTGTTCATAGATGAGAGGGGGGAAAAAGAAATCATTTTCCTTGTGCATAAGATCATACCACCACAAGGATACATGCACTATACAGCATCATATATGATCACACTAGGAAAATCTGCTTCAACATTCCAAACCTCTGTGTTTCCATGGTGACTGGTCCTCTGTGGTATAAGGAGGGGTTATGTGTGTTTTTTTTTTACATCTCTCCAAACACAGACTGCAAATAACTGTCAGGAGCAGTAACAGGCTGCACATGAAACCATCAGGCCAGATCATTCATCTTAGTCCTGTCTTGGAAGTGTAATTTTTAATATATTGCTGAAAAATGTGATAAAGCAGATTTACTCAAATGCAGTTCAATAAAGGCTTGAGAAACGCAAGAACGGCAGCACACAATAAATCTGCATGCAGCACGACGATACTAGCAAGCACAATGCAGAAAAAAAAATGAGGCTGCATCTTTTGAAGGTGTAGAAGCAATTAGTACCATGAGCAAGGTGTCAAGACAGCTCCACAATGATCCATACCAGTGGTGAATAAACTTGGCACTGCAGATGTTCAGATAAACTTGGCACTGCAGATGTTCAGATGCTCAGTCAGCCTTAGGATTGATTAGGCATTATGTGATATTAAGTTTCCAATCCTCTCCAGTGCCAAGGTTAGCTGTCATAGATCTATATGATGTAAGATTGACAACCCTGATGGTTTTTTTTTTTTGGTTTTTTTTTAATAAGCCACCTATATATTCAGTCATTTGGCAGCAGGAATATGACATGTGCCTGTTTTTTTTAATGACAAATAGTTCTCAAGATGAATGCATTAACCCCTTAGTGACCGAGTGCTATGTTGCATTTGACGTGCCTTGAAGACCAGAATTCCATTATTTTTGTCATACGTTTACTGAACTGTGAATTTCTTTCTTTGTGTTCAGTCCACCCACACAAATTATATATCATTTTTTAAAGGACAGATAGGGCTTTCATTTGATACTATTATTTTCATCATATGATATCATTTACTATTAAAAAAATAGAAAATATGATGAAAATATGCCATAAAAAACACTTTTTCCAACTTTGACCTGATTTTTTTTTTTTACACAATTACAAATGGTAAAAAAGACCCCGTCTATATATTTCTACTATTTGTCCTGAGTTTAGTAATATCAATGTTTCCTTGTTTGTCTATGTTTTATTTCACGTAATAGGGCAATAAACAATATTAGTGTTTTTTTTTGTTTTCTAACCATTTTCTTCTACAGTGATTTTTTTAACCCGAACCCTAAATTTACCCCAACTCTACATTTAATCTAACCCTAAATTGACCCCCACCCCTTAATCTAACCCTTGTAATCATCCGAACCCCCATTTAACCCTAATTATTACCCTATTTGGACCCTAACCCTAGATCTAGGTTCAGTAGATCAAGGGTTAGCTTTTTCCATTTATTTATTTATTTAATTTATTTATTTAATTAATTTTCTATTTTTAACTGTAATACCGCCTAACTGCCTGTAGGGGCAGTCAAGTAGCGGTTTCAGAGCGACGGAAGAGATTTTTTTTTTCTCTCTTCCGTCGATCTCCTCTGGGCATGCTGTATCGGAGGAGCATGCTCCTCCGATACAGCACACACCCGCGATCACCGGGTGATCGCGGTGCCTAGGAGGGCACAGATTGTGTTGCATGATGCCTCGATAGAGGCATCATTGCAACACTCTCACACATAGGCAGTGATCAGCTTTCACTGCCTATGTGTGTTTGCGCGCATACGATCACATTCGCTGTGATCGTATGCGCGCGGGGGGGTCGAGGGGGGGCTGAAAGCCCTCTCAGAGGCTGCTTCGGATCCGAAGCAGCCTCTGAGAGTAGCTGCAGGCATGTAGTGTTGTGCTAATGAGCGCAACACTACATGAAAACGGAGGACGTATATATACGTCCTCATGGTCCTTAAGGACCATGCTTTTCAGGACGTATATATACGTCCACATGCGTTAAGGGGTTAAAAAGCATCAGGATTACAGATATTACCTCTGTTAGAAGTTTGACTTATCTGTCCCTAAAGCCCGTATCCCAAATAACTGCAGAAGGCACTGATGTTCTAAATAAAGTACATTCTAGTACCAGTACATGCTAATGATGTGTGAGTGACTTTTATGGATTGACATCTTTCTTTCAAATTATTTTTTCCCCGGCTTTGCTATCATTGCAACATAGACTTTAGGAGCTAGAATTGCCGAATAAACGTTCCTTGTACCTCACTCCAGAGTGGTCTTCCTCCTCCTAATTTACAGAGGTGTTGAAGAAGATCTCAGCTAACCAAAGTGAGGGAAAATTCTGCGCCCTCTACCTCCTGGTGGACTATTCACTTTATACCGAATAGACTTTGAATGAACCTTTAACATTATTAGATCTTTTTGGTAGACATATAAACTACCTGTTAAACGACTAAAATAAATAAATGCTAAATAATAACTATTCTGCTACGTCCCCTATTTCAGGAATATATTGGGACAGGTGCTATATATAACAAATCAGTTTTTGTCCTGATGCAGAAATAGGATAGTATGACAACTATATGAAAGTCAATCCAATGTATTATCTATATCATTCAGGGCCGTCTTTAACGCGGAGCAAACTGGGCAGCTGCCCTGGGCCCAGTTACTCCTGGGGGGCCCAAGGCAGCTGTCCCGTGGGCCCCCAGCCCCTGCTTGCCGTGTTCACAGCGCATTGCGTTGTGAATGCTTTTTTCCGGCAAGCCGCATCCGATGGATGCGACGACCGGAAAAAAAAAAACTGACGCCAGATGTGACGTCGTGTCACATCCGGTGACTGTTTCCCTCCTCCGTGCAAGAGGGAAGACTGCACAGAGGAGACATCCGGCGGGGGACATGGAGCAGGTTCATGTAAGTACTAGGGGGGGGGGGGGGGGGGGGGCTTTACAGGCATCTGACTGGCACAATATTACAGGCATCTGACTGGCACAATATTACAAGCATCTGACTGGCACACTATTACAAGCATCTGACTGGCACACTATTACAGGCATCTGACTGGCACACTATTACAGGCATCTGACTGGCCCAATATTCCTGGGCTCTGACTGGCCCAATATTCCTGGGCTCTGACTGGCCCAATATTCCTGGGCTCTGACTGGCCCAATATTCCTGGGCTCTGACTGGCCCAATATTGCAGGCATCTGACTGGCACATTATTACTGGGCTCTGAATGGCACAATATTGCAGGCATCTGACTGGCACATTATTACTGGGCTCTGAATGGCACAATATTGCAGGCATCTGACTGGCACAATATTACTGGGGTCTGAATTTCACAATATTCCTAGTATCTGACTGGCACAATATTCCTGGGCTCTGACTGGCACAATATTACTGGGCTCTGACTGGCACAATATTACTGGGCTCTGACTGGCACAATATTACAGGCATCTGACTGGCACAATATTACTGGGCTCTGAATGGTACAATATTACTGGGCTCTGAATTGCACAATATTACTGGGCTCTGACTGGCACAATAATACTGCACTCTGAATGGCACAATATTACTGGCATCTGAAAGGCACAATATTACTGGCATCTGAATGGCACAACAATTATGGCATATGTGTGTGTGTGAGGGGGGGTGACATTGTGATGGATGGCGGGATTGCATGCAGGGGAGGGGGCAGGGTCCAGGGGGCCCAAGCAAATGCTTGCCCAGGGTCCAATCACTATTAAAGACGGCCCTGATATCATTGCATTACTGTTTTTACCATTGTAAATGGAAGTTTTAAATGTGTGTTTTTTTAAAATAAATTTGTAAAATAAGCGTAATCGGGTATACCAAAATATTTGACTTTTGTAAAAAAAAAAAATATATTTTTTAACTTACCTACACTTTTTATCCAAGTGCTGTTGCCTTTGTCTATAGATTGTGACATAGTTAGTTGGATCAATAAGTACAGACACAGAGAGAAAGACAGACAGATAGATAAATAGAAAAAAAAATTATGCAGGAAATCAGACTGGAGGCCCATCTAGGCTGTGTCTGGCTGGGTCACAGAGTCACAGTTTCAGTCTGTCACCTTCCTGGCACAGTTCAGTTTTGCAAGTCTAATAATAAATACTTTCTCCAACAACTTGATTTTGGCTGACTATTATTGCAACTATTGCTACTACCTACTGACTATAGCCCAATACAATACATCCAGGTTGGCCGTGTCTGTCCAGGACAGTGGCGTAGCGTGGGTTGTCAGCACCCGGGGCAAGGCAAGTAATTTGCGCCCCCTAACCCGTGGATTTTAGCACTCGAGTCTCTTCTACTAGATTAGTTAAAGAAACCCTTACCCCCCAAGCACATGTATTGTTTGTTATGAAAATACTTATGTAATTAAAGTAAAATGCATCTAAATACAAGTTTATTTTCCAACACTTTATTGAGTGCGAACATGTATTACACACATTCTCCACATTTTCAGCAGGTCTATGAATACAAATATACACATGTAGTAACCTAGCATGGGCCATGCTATTATATGTCGTCTCACAACCATCGTAAACGACAAACAATATCAAGAACAAAAACTAAACATCAAAATGGAACCATACCCTGGAGATGATCCAAGACTGGGCTAGATGGAGCCAACTTCCTCAATCCTGTACCTCTAATGTTACCCCCCCCCCCCCCCCCCCACACACACACACACATATGCCATAATTGTTGTGCCATTCAGATGCCAGTAATATTGTAACTTTCGGATGCCAGTAATATTGTGCCAGTCAGAGCCCAGTAATATTGTGCCAGTCAGAGCCTAGTAATATTGTGCCAGTCAGATGCCTGCAATATTGTGCCAGTCAGATGCCTGCAATATTGTGCCAGTCAGAGCCCAGTAATAATGTGCCAGTCAGATACCAGTAATATTGTGCCAGTCAGATACCAATAATATTGTGCCAGTCAGATACCAGGAATATTGTGCCTGTCAGAGCCCAGGAATATTGTGCCTGTCAGAGCCCAGGAATATGGTGCCTGTCAGATGCCTGTAATATTATGCCAGTCAGATGCCTGTAATAGTGTGCAGTCAGAGGCCAGGAATATTGTGCCAGTCAGATGCCTGTAATATTGTGCCAGTCAGATGCCTGTAATATTATGCCAGTCAGATGCCTGTAATATTATGCCAGTCAGATGCTTGTAATAGTGTGCCAGTCAGAGGCCAGGAATATTGTGCCAGTCAGAGGCCTGTAATATTGTGCCAGTCAGATGCCTGTAATATTATGCCAGTCAGATGCCTGTAATATTGTGCCAGTCAGAGCCCAGTAATATAGTGCCAGCCAGATGCCTGTAATATTATGCCAGCCAGATGCCCAGTATTATTGTGCCAGCCAGATGCCCAGTAATATAGTGCCAGTCAGATGCAAAGTATTATTGTGCCAGTCAGATGCCCAGTATTATTGTGCCAGCCAGATGCCCAGTAATATAGTGCCAGTCAGATGCCCAGTATTATTGTGCCAGTCAGATGCCCAGTATTATTGTGCCAGCCAGATGCCCAGTAATATAGTGCCAGTCAGATGCCCAGTAATATAGTGCCAATCAGATGCCAAGTAATATAGTGCCAATCAGATACCCAGTAATATAGTGCCAATCAGATGCCCAGTAATATAGTGCCAATCAGATGCCAAGTAATATAGTGCCAATCAGATACCCAGTAATATAGTGCCATTCAGATACCCAGTAATATAGTGCCAATCAGATACCCAGTAATATTGTGCCAATCAGATACCCAGTAATATAGTGCCAATCAGATACCCAGTAATATTGTGCCAATCAGATGCCCAGTAATATAGTGCCATTCAGATACCCAGTAATATAGTGCCAGTCAGATACCCAGTAATATTGTGCCAATCAGATGCCCAGTAATATTGTGCCAATCAGATACCCAGTAATATTGTGCCAATCAGATACCCAGTAATATAGTGCCAATCAGATACCTAGTAATATTGTGCCAATCAGATACCCAGTAATATAGTGCCAGTCAGATACCCAGTAATATTGTGCCAATCAGATGCCCAGTAATATAGTGCCATTCAGATACCCAGTAATATTGTGCCAATCAGATACCCAGTAATATAGTGCCAGTCAGATACCCAGTAATATTGTGCCAATCAGATGCCCAGTAATATTGTGCCAATCAGATACCCAGTAATATAGTGCCAGTCAGATACCCAGTAATATTGTGCCAATCAGATGCCCAGTAATATTGTGCCAATCAGATACCCAGTAATATAGTGCCATTCAGATACCCAGTAATATAGTGCCAATCAGATACCCAGTAATATTGTGCCAATCAGATACCCAGTAATATAGTGCCAATCAGATACCCAGTAATATTGTGCCAATCAGATACCCAGTAATATAGTGCCAGTCAGATACCCAGTAATATTGTGCCAATCAGATGCCCAGTAATATTGTGCCAATCAGATACCCAGTAATATAGTGCCATTCAGATACCCAGTAATATAGTGCCAATCAGATACCCAGTAATATAGTGCCAATCAGATACCCAGTAATATTGTGCGAATCAGATGCCCAGTAATATAGTGCCAATCAGATACCCAGTAATATTGTGCCAATCAGATACCCAGTAATATAGTGCCAATCAGATACCCAGTAATATTGTGCCAATCAGATGCCCAGTAATATAGTGCCAGTCAGATACCAGGAATATTGTGCCAGCCAGCCCCCCCCCGTACTTACATGAAGCGGCTCCGTGTCCCCCGCCGGATGTCTCCTCCGTGCAGTCTTCCCTCTTGCACGGAGGAGGGAAGCAGACACCGGATGTGACGCGACGTCACATCCGGTGTCAGTTTTTTTTTTTTTCGGCCGTCGCATCCATCGGATGCGGCTTGCCGGAAAAAAGCGTTCACAAGCGCAATGCGCTGTGAACGCGGCAGCAGAGGCTGGGGGCCCACGGGACAGCTGCCTTGGGGCCCCCCAGGAGTAAATGGGCCCAGGGCAGCTGCCCCGTTTGCCCCGCGTTAAAGACGGCCCTGGCGGCCGCATAGGGCTAGTGCGCCCCCCCAGATATTGCGCCTGGTGCGGCCGGCCCCCCCTGCACCCCCCACGCTACGCCACTGGTCCAGGATCAAAGCAAATGATCATTAAAATGAGAGCTGATACTTTCAAGGGGCAGAATTATAAATATTTGTCCATATTTGGACAGCAGAAGGCAATAGCTTGGGTTTGGTGTGGTAGGTAATGGAACATGGTTGTTGGCATAGTTATAGAGGTCTGTGGAGCTATAGACAAACATGTAGGTTATCAGCAAATCTGTACAAATGAAACAGGTTTTCCAAGAATTAGATCCATGAGTTGAAAATGCAGCTCACTGTTAGATATCTGCAGATATGCTAATCTCAGTGTGCGAGACACAAAGAAGCTAGAGAGAGAAATATATTAGTTACGTTTTAATTCACTGCATAAAGGGAAAGCTAAATAATTGCAAGTTAGAGCAGTGGAGCAAAGCACACAATACACATAAGGGGATAGATATAAAAATGTCGAGAACTGCAAGGAACTGAGACGTGAGTTTCAAACTTAAGGCCAGAGAAGGTGAGTTGAATTTTTTCCCCATTCAGCTACATTGGAGAATTTTTCCAAATCAGCTTCCAACTTGGCCTAAAGTTTGAAATTCCTGTCTCAGTTCCCTGCAGGGCCACAGCCAGGAATTTCAGGGCCCCTTACTGAACAAGTTTTCTGAAACCCCCCCCCCCCCGACAATATCTTCCACTCGCCCCACCTACCCTCACAGGCATGTTATCCCGGTCTAGTGTAATATGGAGGGTGGTTGGGAGCAGTTGGTCAATATGCCAGTAATATTTTGCCATTTAATATGCCAGTAATATTTTGCCACTCAGTATGCCAGTATTTAGCCATTCAGTATGCCATTAATTTGCCATTTAATATGCCATTAATTTGCCATTTAATATGCCAGTATTTTGCCCCTCAATATGCAATTCTTTTGCCATTTAATATGCCAGTATTTTCCCCCTTAGTATGCAATTGTTTTGCCATTTAATATGCCAGTTTTGCCCCTCAATATGCCAGTATTTAGCCACTGAATATGCCATTCTGTTGCCATTTAATATGCCATTCATTTGCCACTCAATAAACCAGTATTTAGCCAAACATGCCATTCTTTTGCCCCTCAATATGCCAGTATTTAGCCAAACAATATGCCATTCTTTTGCCACTCAATATGCCAGTGTTTAGCCACTCAATATGGCAATATTTTGCGCCTCAATATGCCATTTAATATGCTAGTATTTTTCCCCCTCAATATGCCATTCTTTTGCCATTTAATATGCCAGTATTTTGCCCCTTTATATACCAGCATTATGCTCTTTATGTGCCACCCTCCTTCTCCTTCCCCAGTACTTTCCAGGTACCTTCCTGCTCTGTCTCCCGGTGCTCTGCTGGTCCGCGGCTCTGAAGGAAGCATTCTGCGCTCCCCTCCAGCCGCGCAGCTTCAATAAACTTTGTTAAAAAAAATGCGACCAGACTTTTTCTCACCTGGCCCGGGACACCAGTATCGCCAGTCACCCCGTGATGGCGGGCCTGGTTCCCTGCAATTTTCTTTCTTGAGTACACCCTCTAAATAATTGAGGCATTTCTTATATTCTTTACAATATTTATTGGGAAAGAATAAATCTTATCCATCCATAATGGTTCAGAAGGAAACATGTACATTTCCTGTTGGCACAGTCTCCAGGCCGGCCTTGGGGGTGTGCTACCTGTGCGAGTGATCAGAACATCTCCCCTCACCAGGCCTCTGCTCGGTAGCACTGATGGATCCGGGGAGGGGGGAGGAGCTCACCGGCTGAGAGGTGAAGCTACGCCCCCACCCTGTGAAGCAGACTCCGCCCCGGGAAGTATGGGCTTCTATGTATCAATTGTTATTATATATTTTTTTACTAAATAAACGTAATGTTTTAAGGATCTGGCGTTACCTCATGACTTCCTGCACTTTGGACTACTTCCTTCCAGTTTCTTTTTTCTGGATGATGTCAAATTCAGATGAAACTCTAAATCTAAATTGTTTCGTGTTTAGTTCTCTAATTTATTGCTGGTTGAGCATCATAGAAGTTGCAGTTGCACAGTGGCAGGACAACAGCGGGTCTGCTCTGTAAAGCATTTTCCAGAGAAGGAATGTTTGTAAAAGGCTTCCATTCAGGCTTTATACGGTAGGAGATATATGGGGATATGCCATGAGGCAATAAGTGCAAACTACACTGTATGGAAAACATTTTTGGTATGAGGCTGAACATATGGCAGCACTGGATAATGCACTGCAGGAATGGTAGGAATTCTTAAATATGATCAGGCACAAGGCTTAGAGAAGTATTAGCCACAGTTAGGATAGATGCAGCACTTCATTAAATTTGATTAAACCCCTATTGTATATGATTTAAAACTTTTTTTTTTTTAGGGTGTTTCTGGTGTTTTTTTCACTTGTGCTTCTACATATTTTGAAGTGGTTATTTCATATGAAAATGGCTACATATATGCCCTAATATCATATTTGATAAAAAAAAGAATTAATGATTGGAATATGTTTTATATAATGGGCTGTTTGGGCATAGAGGTTGCAATACCCACATCAATCAACCGGTCATGTTATAAAACACACACATATCCCATACGCCACTTAGTAACCCCAGTAAAAGTTAGGAATGGCCAAAACAGTGCTTCAATGGGACCCCTGAGGGAGCAGAATAGTCAGGACTTTCCCAGCACCAAGTGTTTCTGAGGGAATTTTTGTCCATTCATCCAGTAGAGCATTTGTGAGGTCAGGCACTGATGTTGGACAACAAGGTCTGGTCTCAATCTCCGTTACAGTTGATGGGATAGACTGTACTACGAAGAGGCTCGGAGCTTATAAGAAAAAAGCCGTTTAGGTTTCTGAACGTTTCCATCTATCCCCTTTGCTCATGGCTTTGTATCGCAAGAGATGATGTGCTAACTCTGCAATTAACAGCTGTGATTGTGAGTCACTAGGGGGTGGATGGGGAATCTGTCTGTTTAATGTGATATGGCAGAGAACAGGTGATTATATTATACACTGATCAGCTGTGCGTGCTTATCTAATATGTGACTTTTCAATGACCTTAGTTTCACTGGTAAACTGTTACCGACAATGCTACATTCTGCTAGTGCCACTGTTATTTCTTTATTACAGGGGTGTCCAACATGTGGCCCATGGGCCAACCGCGGTCCATCTCAGTGAAAGAAGCGGCCTTGATGAAATTCCTACACATATTGTCATTAGCCCTATAAAATGCATAGTGTTTGCTTGAATACAGTTCATATAAACAGTTTTTGGACTGCTTTTGTATTACAAACATTTTTTATTTCTTTGGGTAACAGGCTGTCTTTTCATTTCTGAATATGTGAAAAATTGCCTTATTAGCTCAGGTGCATTTAATAAGTTTAATTTACAGATACTATAAAATCACACAAAAACCCCTGAAATATCTGGCATAAAACATCATTATCCAATATCAGGGGATTCAATTTCTATTTCACTCTATCAACACTGTGCACAATATTTTTATCCCAGATGCCAATAGGTATTGACACAATATACACACTGCCAACGCTGTTTAAAGAAAAAAAAGCTAGTTAGGATAGTCTGGGTGGAACAACGTCAACAGAATAAAGACTGGGTGGAGCTTAGGCAACCCATGAAGGCCCATTAGTACACTGGGACACCGCTAGTAATAAAAGGACCAAATGATAGATATATTTATGGCAAATTGCAATGTCCAATAAGATTTTAAACACTGGTTGACAATGGCAGTTATTTGATAGGAAGCCCACAAAGTTCAAGAGATCTGACATGGCACCTAGGGTTCATCCATAGCTCATCTGCTCTTTAGTTTCATTTTCTGTAAGATTAAGAGCAGGACCACTAAACAAATGCAAGACTACTTTCATGAACACCAGAATGAAGTCAAACACAGAGGGCTCTACTCACCAAATCTCGGACAGACTGGACCTCCCCTCGGTTACCTCATCATAACCTTGCAAAATGGTATTCACTAACCATCAAGATGAGGTGAAGCTTGCCGAAATGAATGGGAATTAGATGAAACTCAATATATATTCATACATGTGCCAAGGTCTGCTGAAAGGGACGAAACCAAGATTTATTAGCCAATACCCAGGGATGTTTATTTATTTTTTTCAAAGTTTAGGAACTTGTCCTGTAACAGGGGGAGCAAATCAACATCTCGAGTCCTGTGATAGTTTTGTTAAATGTCCAAATATCTCAAAGGTACTGAAAAGTTAAAAAAAAAAATATTATAACTTTACATATACAATTGTTTGTGCAATTGATAAACTATTGTAAAGTTTTGGGATGCGGGGGATCTTCTCATATGATTTATTTGCCACTAATATATCAAATATTTGGCTCTGAATTTCCCAATTAATGTATATGATGGGTACAATGAGTTCTTAAAGGCAACGTACTCAATGTAATTTTTTTCTAGCTCCCTCTGTCACCATAGAAATCCTGAAGGTGTGATATACACACACATCTCAGAAACCTATCTGAAAATAATATTTTTGACACAAAGTAACACGCATAAAGGATAGTAAGATAATACACAATCCCATGGGAACCAGCCAATGCCTTGAATCCATACGTCAATTATGGCCTCGAAACCCTGCTACTGTGTGATTGAAACAGTGTCAAGGCAAACTGCCAGTATTGTTAACCAGACCTCATTGTTTATTCCGCAGTAAACCTTGTGTTCTAAGAATAAACTGAACAGATATTACTGATGGAAAACAGAGTTGTATTTGTATAAATAGCAAAGGAGTGCAAACATGCCTTACTTCATACATAGCTCTTCCCATTTTTAATGTGCTGTGTGGTTCTGCTTCTTTTCTGTCCTGTGAAACTCTTCTTCCTTTTTTTATCACGTTGTCAGGTCCCTGACTAGATGCTTTATGTCAGGGACGGGTCCAGGATGTTATGGGGCCCTGAGCGCCCAATGCAGGCGTTCAATGTGCTGGAAATGGAGACACAGGGCCTGGTGCTGGGTAACTGCAATCCATCAGTGGTTTGAGACCCTCAAGTTCATGCTACCACGTTCCCAGGCCCTGTGATGCAGCTGTGGAATCCAGTGATGCCTAGGGGGTAACTAAAGTGATCCAGCAAACATCCTGCAGCAAGCATGGAGTATAACTAGAACAGGTTAGCAGGATGTAGCAGGATAACGCAAACAGATGAGCCAAGCAGAGCAAAACAAGTACAAAGAAACTAAGGCAGAGCAGAGCAGAAATACATCGTGCAGGGCTGCAGGACAGAGCAAGGTGCATAGGGAGAACTAAAGCATACAAGGAAAGGCAAAGGATAAGCAATAACTAAGGAGATATACAGAGATACATATATAACACAGACCAACATACAGAGGACAGGGTAAGGGCTAAAGGAACACAAAGGATGGAGCGAGGAGCGGAGATCCTCAGGTGCTTCAGGGAGAGAGGATAAGGGAACATTGTATGTATATATATATATATATATACAAACAAACATGCAGAAACTGACCTAACACTCTTACATTAAACAGTGAGGATTTGGTTAATTATGGCCATAACATGAAGCTTGCCAACCACATCAAGGTACTTCACAATTAGGCAAGTCCCTACGCTAAAATTGAATAGCAAACTAATAACGATACACAGACATACAAACAGAGAAAATACCTGCAGAGCTGAAGAAAGCAAACAGAGTAAACGGGTGTGGTTGCATTTATAGAGGAAACAAAGAAAACCTGGAAAGGAGTAATATAATAACAGAGAGCAAGAAAACCAGAAATGGATCAGAGCAGAAACTAAAGTAACAGGAACATGAGAGTTTAACAGAGTACTGAGACAGGGCTGAGATAATAGAGGGAATCAGGATACAGGGCATAAGAGCAGACAAAGCCTACACTTACATAAGCAACCTCCAGAGCAACCAGCACTACTGCTTTGCTGGATAACTTCTTTAAGGGAACGGAAGTTATCACACGTACAGATTCCCTGGTCATATATCCCTGAGTGCTCACAGGTAGGGTCTACTCTGGAACAGGGCTGGATCCGGACTGTAGCCAGATTGGGATGGTGCCACTCTGGGGAAGTACCAGTCGGTGGCCAAGCAAGGGAAAGGTTGCCACTCTGTGGCCAAGCTATAGAGGGATGCCACTCTGTGGGGGATACCCTATGTGGCCGAGCTAGAGAGGGATGCCACTCTGTGGGTGATAACACTATGTGGCCGAGCTAGAGAGGGATGCCACTCTGTGGAGGATACCACTATGTGGCTGAGCAAGGGAAGGGTTACCACTTTGTGGGAGCGCCACTCTGTGGCCGAGCGAGAGACGGATGGTCAAGGAACAGGTATGCAAAAGAAAGGTAGGAACGAGCATAGGTAATAAGCAAGACAGAGAGGAAAGCAAAAGCAGGAACGACATAGATAATAAACAAGCGAGCATAGTAAAAGCATACTGTAATCACTGTAACAGCTTGGATGAGTCTGCAAACTGGGTGAGGCCTTACACACGTAGAGGCCCCCCCCCTTTTTTGTACCGTAAATCCTGCCCCTTTTTTGGGTGCTGTGAATCTGTGCCCCTTTTTTCTTTTGGGGTTTGTCTTCCCCACCTCTTCCCTATATAATCCCTGCAAACAATATATTATTAATTCATGATTTGCCCACGTTTTTTAAGAACCACAACAGTGTAATAAAATGAATTATTGTATAGACAGAGACATGTGCTGAATGTATGAATCACAAAGATATCTCAGTGACACTTGGTGTTTGTACAGGGAGAATAGATTTATATATGTCTTGTTTTCGAGTACACCCTTTATATATGTATATAAATACATATATAAAATAAACATAGCTCAGTGGGCTTATGGAATCAGGTCAGTCCCTTGCAGCTACTCTACATGCCCAAAGTCAGGTCCTAATCGGTTCTTCGATGAAAACCATAGAGATTTTGGCTACCCAGAGTGCACCAATCACCCTCAAACACGCTCCGAATTTGGGTAACATTTCAATTCTTCTGATCTGACCTGGAGAATTCAACTTTAAAGCCCTCTAAAGTACACTAGAAAAGATTACTATCATTAATATCATTTCCCTTACAAATATCCAGCATTATAATATTTGTTCAAAAGATGATATTTGTATTTATATGGAACTACGGCCATGTAAAAAAAACATATAAAGTCTCTATGGAGAAAAATGCATGTGCAGCACAGACACCAGTGTGTAACCACAATTAGAGGGAAGGTGTACCCATGTAGAATGATTGAACTCTATGTAAATTACACAAACTGTGGAAGTCTGAGTTATGAATTTACCTGAACAACACAGACATAAAACGTTTAAATCATAAATATATATATATATAAATAATTTCTAATTAGAATGTTTTTTTTTTGTTTTTTTTATGTTTCATAAGGGGTTCCCCTCTCTGAACCCTGTGAAAGGGTTCCCATCTACAAATGCTGTTATAGGGTTATAGGGTTTCTCTGTTCTGTGCTCCTCTGCCCTGCTCTGATCCGTTTCTGGTTTTCCTTTCTGCCTGTTGTTATGTTCCATTACAGGTTTTCTCTGTTTCGTTCTGCTTTGCTTCTATATAACTGTGCTCCACTTGTTGTCTCAGTTTGATTTCTCCAGTCCTGCGCCAGGTTTGTTTCTATTTGTTGGTGTCTGTGTTTCGGTGTAATTTAGTTAGTGGTTTCATTATATATTTTAGAGCTAAGGACTGGCCTGATTGTGAGGTACCTTGACACTGGTTGGCAAGCTTATCCATCATTTAGGTCTTCTATATCTTGCCAGTGAACTCCGGAACAATATCTATTGGCACTCATGGTCCTATGTCATCAGGAGCTCGTCCCATGACACTAGCACACCTACGTGACTAGCCATCTCATTCTGTCTCTCCATCATCTCGTCATGGAACCGTTCTTGGTTGTTCACCAAGGATCCCAGGATCATCAGCACATTGTGTAGGAGCTCCTAATGTGCTCAGCTGATCACAACATCTGGGAACCACCGCCCTGGGGGGCATGCTTGTTGCCACCACAGATGTAGCAGCAGGAAAAGAGAAAAGATTTAGAACACTGCAATACTAAATGTAGGCAGCACATTCTCTTGCAGTTAATATGCATGGTCATCTGAATCCAAACTTATGGTATTCCTAATGCTAATAAACACCTTATAACTATCTAACTTTGTCTCTGCAGGTATAGCTATTTACAGAATCAGTTAGTGGTCCGATAAAACAAAAAGGGTGAGAACTCAAACTAATTCTATGACCATACGAAAGAGGGCTTATACATCACTGTAGCATGCCTTTACATATGTACATCCATGCCCACATATCCATACACATGGATATACATTTAGTTTATACCCGAATTAGCCAACTATATTTTCATGAACATCAGACATGAGTGATGGGGTGTACATGTGTATCTTCCTTGGTCAGTGGATCCCTGGGACTGCACATCAGGAGCCAACAGTTGGAGGGAGGAACCTAGTATGGGAGGTGGTGACGATATGACTCTTGGATGAAGAAGAATCCATTGTTAAGACTGCATACCGCTGGGTGCAGAACATTTCACATCAACATTTTCAATGGGCTTCATTCATGAAAGAGGGAATTGCAAGTAATGGGGAATTGAATTCCCAAGTTATGGCTATAGTAGCTAAGTTGTAATCATTCTGAATAGTTGCTGATATTGCGAATGTTGCAAGTCATAATTTGGGATCTCTATTCACAATTCGATGCAATCCCATCTTTTGCACATGTTTCTACTACAGGTGACATGCACATATGTGTTTAACCTACAAGGTGAAAAGGTAGCTGACACCAAGGCCAGCGCAGCTGTCTGACCTTCTGAAGTCCGAGGAGGAGCTGACAGATCTTCTGCATCCTATCCAGGTCATGGGGACTCAACATCAGATACTGGGGGTTGAGGGGCCACAGTGCCAGATGCTAGGAGGAAAGCTACAGTTATCTCCAGACACACTTGCAGCTTATCCAAGTGTGAGTTTACAGTCTCAGCTGTCCTTGACACAGATAATACATGTGTTACATGAAGAACAGGTGTGAGTTCAATGTCATGTATCATCCTCCCTATGGTGTATGAGTATTTTAAATACACTTACCGTTTCTTCACCACCTCATGAGACCTACTATTCCCACCAACTGTGTTAACCGCATATACAATCTGCTGCCAGTGTTCATTCATACTCCTCTGGCTTGTTTTCTTTGCTACCGCCCTATCACACAGTTGTAATGTTGGCAAAGGTTGTGTATCAATATTGTGTTCTCCTTTGCTGAGAAACTCTGCTGGTACCTCTTTGGTCTTGCTTTCCCCCTTCTCCTGCTACCACTGTCCTATTCCTATGAATGTTTAAAAATTTTTGTGGTAAGATTCTGGATTCTTTTTGGTAAGTCTGGGCTCTTTTATCTGTGTCTGAAATCTTCCATGTGTTATAATGGGGCGTTTGAGGCTACCACTTTGATATGGTGCGTATAGGGCATATATTCGGCTGCATTCGGTTTCGGAAGATAATCAGTGTGGAATTGGCTCCATATTTTGAATTGCAATTGTTGATGTGCCCCGAATCCATCCACAATTCATAGGCACCAGTGGGGGCCAATTATCGCTGCATATTGAGTCGATCCTTAAATGAATGCACCCTTCCTGGTTAAACATGTTATTACTAATATATTTATATATTTTTGAAAGGTTGTAGCACACTAACATTATATTATTATCTGTCCATGTTGTCCTTCCCCAACAGACCAAAATAACTATACAAAAAGCAAATATAGGGTGACACACCCACCAATAAAAATGAAATACATTAAAAAAATTACATAATATTGAACAGTGCATAAATAATAAAGCAGGGCTTGACAAATTTAGTTTAGTTTTAGGAGTCAGCTAATTTTTTTAGGAGCCAGGCAATGGCACAACACGAAAGCACACACACATTATCACGCACAGAGACAGTCACATGCACACACCTCACATACAAAGTCACATACATACACACCTCACATACACAACCAGTTATACACACACAACAGTCAGCAGTTTTTTAAAGAAAAAAATAATTATTTAATGTCTCCCACACATCACATTCACAGCCAGTTACATACACAAACACATCACATACACAGCCAGTTACATACAGACACCCACTCATCACATACACCCACCCACTCATCACACACACACCACATACACAGCCAGTTACATACAAACACCCACCCATCACATACACACACACACACCACCAATCAGCAGTTTTTTTAATAAAAAAAATTCTTTAATGTCTCCCACACATCACATATACAGCCAATTACATACTTACACATCACATACACAGCCAGTTACATACACCCACCCACCCACCCATCACATACACACATACAAACACACCACTTACACAACCAGTTACATACACACACACACTACATACACAGCCAGTTAAATACACACACATCACATACACAGCCAGTTTCACACACTACATACACCGCCAGTTACATACACACAACCACCCCTCACATACACACAGAGATATGGGCTCCTTGGAAATCTTATAATAAATATTAGTAAGAGCAGCTTTTGTTCCTGTGGACCTTGAGGTGTATGACCCCCCCCCCCCCCCCCCACAGGACTTGAGTGAATGGTATGTAAGATGAGGGACTAATGTATGGAAATGTGTATTTTCGTTCTTTTTGTTTTGTTTCTTTCTTTGTTGTTTCTCTGTTTTTTATGTATAGAAAAATTAAAGCTACACTTTAATCTTTGTTTTACAGTTCGCATGGACATTCTAGCACGACCTAAGATTGTTTAACAACTGTAAGATATGGACGCTTGACACAGATGTATTCTACACCCTACATTTGTGTAATGGTTCCATGTAATCATGCAACATGCACAATAATAATATTAATAATAAAAAGAAGTGTTATATTTGTGAAGGGGAATAGTCAGCAACACACACCCAACTGAAGGTGCCAAACAAATTTCTTGTACCCAGGCATCAGTGACCCTAGACTCAGCCCCGACTTGCCTCCAGTGTTTGCACCCTCATGTTTGATTAGGCACATCCCAGGTCCCTCTGGTTACAGCAGCAGGTATCCAGCATAAGAAAGTGGTCTGCTTGGTCATACCTTGCAGGATACTGGAGCGGTTTATATTGTTCCATTGGATGTACCTGCATCATTCTAACTTGATATTGATTAAGTATATATTTTTTTCTATAGAACGATTTTGGTGCATTTTGCTCAGCACATCATTTTATTATTATATTTTCATATTAAATGATGAACCGTAAACGAAAATTGTAGTGTGATATAAAGGGGTCCGTTGGCATGCCAATTGGCCAGCAGAGGAATCGGGGTGGGATTAACCATTAAATTGCTGGCGAGGTTTCACCTAGTTGGATTTTACTTAAAAATAAGTCAATGCTTTTATACATCTCTAAAACTACTGGCAAACACAGGCCTTTAACTCAGCAATTCCAGCCACAGCCGGAAAGTAGAGCCCGCTGCTGGAATCTGCTGATCACTGCACATCTATTTGATAAAAAGAAAATAATTGAATCTGACTAAGACAGAAAATTACTGAGAAAATAGCTGGTTTGCATATTTACAGTTTGATGAAGGTGGTAAAGTTAACCTCCTGCTGGTAATGGTAGATCTGGTGTAAAATCTTGCTCAGCACATGTCTGAATTAATTATTTAGCATCCCCAGGACTGAATGAAATGCTAGCAGCTGCTTTAGATACGGGGATAAGAGAAACTCTTTATATACAGTATATACTGGTAGCTTATGTCTCCAGTTACCCACCAGCTAAAGACAGAACATTTCTGAATGTATCACTCAGTGGGTCCTTTTCAAAGGTAGCTATTAATGTCAATGCACTGACAACCATATGACAGCCAACTCTCCCATGGTCAGGAGGTTATCTCCATAGGAGATACTTTATTAGACATATATAGATATATATAAACATACACCATGTCTTGGCACTAGCAGGGCTGCCATTAAAATTCTTTGGGCCCCATGCCAAAATCCCCCCCCCCCCAACCAAAATCCTTATATGCCCTCACCATCCTCAATGCTCTCTAGTAATCCCCACTTCAACTCCCTCCAGAAGCAATTCTCCAGCATTTCAGCTGCTAGTGAACTGCGCTGCCCATGATATGCAGCCAGCCACTAGGCTGGATGGAGATTATAGGGCTTGTAAACCACAGGTTTGAAACTCCAGCTTCGGTGAACCAAACTTCTCACAATGCTCAGCCTGAATCTCATCACTAAATTCACAGCAGCTGGATGGTCAAGGGTTAGCTGTTG
The DNA here is from genome assembly GCA_036172795.1 of Pelodytes ibericus. Lineage (NCBI taxonomy): Eukaryota > Metazoa > Chordata > Amphibia > Anura > Pelodytidae > Pelodytes > Pelodytes ibericus. The sequence continues at coordinate 33,902,593 of CM069859.1, read as the reverse complement.
ACCACGGCTGCCATGTTGCTCAGCCTCTGTTGGTCTCAGTTTCCCTGCATCAAAAGACGAATTCCTGATCTCAATGAGGCTCTTATTTCAGTACCACTCATTTCTGATTTCCTACTGAAGCACCCGGGATATTTTGCAGTCTTCCACCCTGGCCCCGTTTGCATCAGCACTCCCAGTTCTGTGCACGTTCCCCCCCCCCCTTTTTTGTGTCTACCTGTGCAGCTGTAATGCTTTGTTCATCTCTGCTTGTCTGTTCTCCTCTGTAGTAGTACTGTAGCAACTGGGCACCACCATAACACAGAAGACCCAGTTGCAAAATGAAATGAATGGCCTGCTATGTCAGTGTAGTGTCCATGATGGGACAGTGTTAGTCCCCTAGCTGATCTAATCAGTGGATTTGCAGTGGCAGATTGTGAGCCGCATCGAGAATTGGAATATTGGTTGATTCTCATCATTTGGCTCACAACCATCCCAGCCAGTGGATCACAGTATTTCCATACCGATACAGTTCATCACACGAGAGGTCATCACTGGACCTTTTTTCGCCGGGACAGTTTATCGTGGAAACACTGAAGGTGAATATTATTAAGGGTTAATGTTAGTATTAGGGTTCGAGAGGGGTTAATATTAGGGTTCGAGGAGGGTAGGATTAGTATTAGGGTTCAGGGGAGTTAGTATTAGTGTTCAGGAAGGGTAGTATTAGGGTTCGGGGAGGTTAATGTTAGTATTAGGGTTCGGGGGTTAATGTTAGTATTATGGTTCAGGGTTTTTTGTTAGTAGTAGGGTTCAGGGGGTTAATGTTAGTATTAGGGTTCAGGGGGTTAATGTTAGTATTAGGGTTCAGGGGGTTAATGTTAGTATTAAAGTTCGCGGGGTTAATGTTAGTATTAGGGTTCGGGGGTAGTGTTAGAGTTGGGGGGTTAGTATGGGGGTTCGGGGTCAAGAGAGGGAAATGGGGTGTGTGAGAAAGAAAGGGAGACGGGAGAAAGAAAGGGAGACGGGGTGTGGGAGAAAGAAAGGGAGACGGGGTGTGGGAGAAAGAAAGGGAGACGGGGTGTGGGAGAAAGAAAGGGAGACTGAGTGTGTGAGTGAGAGAGATACGGAGTGTGTGAGTGAGAGCCAGACAGAGTGCGTGAGTGACAGAAAGACAGAGTATGTGTGTATGTGTGAGAGTGTGTGCCACTGAGCTCATCTGGGCTCTAGCCTCAAATCATTTGGTGACCTAGCAATGTCCCTGCAAAACAGCGTAAGTAGGTTTCTTGGATTCATGACTAAGTTATGGACTACAGTTCCCAAGATGCTCCTCTAGCCATACTGGGATTTGTACTTCACACTGCGGCAGTATCAGAAGTGCTGTGTTTTTTTGTTTGTTTTTTACTATTTATTACAAAAAATATGTTTATTTTTATTTCAAGCCAAACATCAGAAATAATATTTAGCTTTTTAGAATTTCATTGCACCAGGGAATGTTTTCATGTTGAACTCCAGCACTTCTTTCTTTAGAAGTACATATAAACCCATGCCAGCATTGAATGTAGTTATCAATTGGTACCCAGCTGCAACAAAAACCTTTTCGATATGTGTTATTTGCAAAGAAAGAGAACAATTGACTAGGAAACTGAAGGTCTACCTTGATATATTCAACTGAAAATGTACTCGGAGGAATTCATATGCTAATATATATTTTTAAAAAAGAAGAATCACAGGGATCTGACATCACAAACTGGGTTCCTATAAACATCCTACAGAATTATCGGTGAACTGTAATGAACTATGGTGGACTTTCAAATAAATTGCAACAATTGTCAGTTCACCACAGTCCACTGTTTAGTGGATAAATCCTTGCAGTAGATGGAAACATGTAAGCTTAGATAGTCCACATTACCAGCAAAATATACCACATCCAATTATATCTGAATATTATTATGTCACACTTTACACCAGATGTTTTCTTTATAAACAACCTATAGCAGGGTAGGATTGCCACCTGGCCGGTATTTTACCGGCAGGCCAGAAAAGAATTGGCATCAGGCCAATGTTAAGTCTATGGAGATAGTACCAAGGCCGGTATTTTTTGGAAGAAAAGGTGGCAACGCTATAGCAGGGTAATGTTAAAATAATAGACATGGGTATCAGAAAGAAGGGCACCAAATAAAATCTGGATCACTGCTGTTGAGCCTATGATTACACGTTCCGCGAGAGGTTCTGCTTCACCTGTGCCTGTACCTGCAACAAGAGGACATCCGCAGTCAGCTGTACACAGTGGCCTGGGCCGGTTACTGCATCATCCCTCAGGACAGGTTAATATGTGAGTTCCAGGGTTTGTTTAAAAAGTTCTTACAGCGGCTAGATTCCAGTAGTATATCACAAAACATGGAAGGAGCTGACATTGGGGAAACCATTCAATTGCGCACACATAAGGAGCCTTTTTTGAGGGATCTCTCCATTGGGATTACAGTTATCTGATAAGCATCTGTTGGGTCAGTAATGCTCCTTTTGAGGAGGTGTCTCCGATGTTTAAAAAAAAACAACCTAGGTTACTGCTACCTGGAGTGAATCTGCAGAAGTAGCTCGCCAATGAGTGTACCAGAGATGCCCCCGTGGCTTTCACAATACCCCAAGTAGGGTTGCCACCTGGCCGGTAAAAAATTGGCTTCAGGCCAATGTTAAGTCTATGGAGACCGTACAAAGGCAGGTATTTTTTTTTGAAGAAAATGTGGCAACCCTAACCCCAAGAGGCGTGAAGGCATCATACTTAGACTGTGTACTTATCAGTAATCTGAATAGCCTACTCAGGAAGCAGTGAAGTGCAGTGAATGGCTGATTTTTGTGCTGAAATTTTGGGATTTCCGTGGTGAGGATAAGGACTCATGTTGGGAGGACTTTGGCTATTGTAAAAATAGCTATAGTCTCCAGCTATTTAAATACCGTATTTGCTCGAATATAAGACAAGGTTTTTTTCACAGCAAATGCCTTACATTCAAGGTCGTCTTATAATCTGACCTCAAATCGAGGTCAGATTATAAGACATGGATCCAGGTCCCCCGCAGAGCTGCAGGGGACCTCGATCCCCCTCTCTAACATCCGGGGGATGTCTGCGCGATGAGATAAAAGTCCCGGCGGAAGTGCCGGGAAGCAGCAGCGGATGTCTGCGCGTACCGTGCAGACATCCTCCGGCTGCCCCGCTAGCCACCAGGAGAATAGGGCAGCTGGGGGATGTCTGCACGATGCTGCCCATCCTTCCATGCTGCCCGACAGACATCCCCCGGCTGCCCCCACTAGCCACCAGGGATCAAAAAACAAGTGAGGGTGAGGGAGGGGGGAGACACAGACAGACAAGGGGAGGGAGGGGGGAGACACAGACAGACAAGGGCAGGGAGGGGGGAGACACAGACAGAAAAGGGGAGGGAGAGAGGGGGAAGAAATAAAAGAGGAGGGTGGGGACAGAGAGAAAAGGGGAGGGGGGATAGAGAGCGACAAGGGGAGGGGATAGAGAGAGACAAGGGGAGGGGGAGAGACAGACAAGGGGAGGGGGGAAGAGACAAGGGAGGTTGAGAGAGAGAGAGAAGTTTGGGGGGAGGGAGGGAGAGACAACGCTGGGGGGGAGAGAGACACCTGGGGGAGAGGGAGAGAGGCCTCATTGGCACATAAAAGGAAATAAAAACAAGAAATGCATTTGTATAATATACATTTTTTATTAAATATTAAAAAGCAATTTACATGTATACAAGTTAAACTATTTTTCCTATAGGGTAGTCTTATATTCAGGCTTTTAGTTTTTTTCCTAAAGGAATATACAAAGTTTGGGGGGTCGTCTTATAATCAGGGTCGTCTTATAATCGAGCAAATACGGTAATACAAATACATTTCCTTATTGAGCCCTGTTTTCTCCATTTAACTCATGCTTTTTTTTTTTACAACTTTGTTAAGATCTTCCTTTATCTGACCCAAGATTTTAAACAAGTCCAGCCCCTTGATAGAGCTATACAGAGAAAATAGGGCTGACTAACTTACTTTATTTGTATTCTTCCATTTAGACATTTCCATTTTAAAGATACAATCTTTTGATTAAACTTAAGGTTTTTTGTGCTCCCTGTTGTGCTTTTGCAGTGCATTATACAGAGCCAGCTCTGCTCTTCTTGCAGAAAGAGCGATCCAGGTTTGTCCAAGCACAATGAATGGTTAAGTTAGTGAGATAAAAAGTTCATCTCACTTACAACTCACCTTTTAGTGAATAGCCCTCATTGTAAATACTTTATTATAATACAGGTGCATCTAGGATGCCAAACATATTTACCTGACCATTCCAAAACATATTTCTTTATAAGCAATTCAGGTTGCTTTAGTTTTATAATATTTACTTCCTCACTTGTCTAGTCGATACATGTCCTACTGTCATTTGGTATGTTCTGGAGAAGCCTTCTTCTCAACAGTAGTGAGACAGTTTTAATTTAGACATAACTTCTCTATATGGGGGCTGGGGGGGGGGGGGGGAAGCTATGCATTTGGCATTTTAGTCCACCTACACCAGAGTGTCCCCACATACCTTACAACAGTGCCAGATTGCCCCCACATACCTGTCCACAGTGCCAGATTGCCCCCACATCCCTGTCCACAGTGCCAGATTGCCCCCATATCCCTGTCCACAGTGCCAGATTGCCCCCACATCCCTGTCCACAGTGCCAGATTGCCCCCATAGCCCTGTTCACAGTGACAGTTTGCTCCCACATTCATTTCTAGTGGGGGAAGATGCAATGCAAGGCAGTGAGGATGGGTGAACCATCAACAATGTTGCGCCCTTCAGTCTGCTGCTGTCTCCGTCCAGTCTGCCACCGTAGGCCTGAGCCTCGTTGGCCTAGCTAGAAATACAACAATGCCCTCTAGATGACTCTTGGAATGTCCGTTTCCCAAAGTTATTTGTAGCCAGAGGAATTCAGTGTATGTTTGGTATCCAAGAAAGAAACAGTAAAGGCAATCTTTCTTATATCCATATATATATTTCAGAGTAGTCACAAGGCTACTCCATGTCTATAGATAGAATACTGACTAATTATTCATGTTTATTAGCTTTAAAACAAACTTGATAATTATGAATAAGCCTTAAGCAGTTGGTGTTGCATCTGTAATATACACAGGATATTTAAATACTGTCAGCCATAAAAGGAAGCATCCAATAGGTTTATCTAGGCCACAGTTGTATTGTATTTCTAGACATCATCCTCTCCTATATGTGCTGCATATCATCATATTGGCGTAGGTAGACAATGTAATAGAGCAGCAGGAAATGCTAACAGAATGCTTGGTTACATAGAGAGAGGTATTATCAGAGCCTTATAAGATATGGCCAGGGACTAGGGAAAGTATTTAGAAAATTGGGCAGATTAGATGGACCGAATGGTTCTTATTGGACAACACAATATGGGTCAAAATGGAGAATAATATGCAAAGATGACTTGGCTGCTATTCTAACAGTGCTACATGTTGTATGGTGGTGGTTTTAGCAGCCAATCTGACAGTAGATCTTGGTACACACTAAGACATGATCATTGCAATGAACCAAGAGGCATTTGTAAGGTAACAGAAACTATGGTGCCAAGTGTCTAACTTATTCCATGGTGACAGGTACACTTTGCCCTCAGCCATGTAAAGCAGCCAATTCCATTATTTGACCACTGGGGGGATGCAGAGCACAGACGCAAATAAAAGTGTAGGTACATTTTAAACGGTTGCAATCAGTGTGATTATATAGATAACAGTGATCACACCTATTTTATACATCGCCACACATTTTGTGGATGAAATTGCACTTCCATTACTCATAGGATAGCCGCGTTTTTAGTGCAGTATGAAGGGACATTTCATCTAAATAGGTTGCAGTAGTGTAAAGTGGCCAAACGGAAGTGTTTAATAAGCTTTATTTAAACAAGCCAAAACTTATTAGTACATTAGTAGCCATGCATGTTTTTTTAGGCTACTAATACTGCTGTTCAAATGTTATTTAATGCTGACACCATTAGCAAGCCATTTTGGATTTCTATACATTTTTTGAGTCATCTATTAGCGCACACCAAGTGATCACTAACAGTGTCAGCCACCATGGAGCATTCAGTTTTTGTAGAGAGATGTAACAATTGTAAAAATCTGCTTCCGCAACAGCATCACAATGGGAGTGTCAGCTGTTCTGAGTCGTTCAGTCTTGTCGAAACTCGAGGAATTCTAGAATTGATGCCTTCATCACCCCATTTGCATCTAGCATCACTCAAATGGTCGAATTTACCTAAAAACTGATGCATGGTTTCCTCTCATGCAACAGAGCTGCAGGTCTCTGCCGCTTCTGGCCTGCTCTTGAGTGTCAATCATGTTGCATATAGGATTAATCAGACCAGATTTTGGGATGTGAACCTTGTATCACAGCACACAAGCCCAAAATGTGTGTCAGGCTCCTGGTCCCTCTTGTGTCCTCCATTGATGTCTCCTACCTGCTTGCACTGCCTCCCAAGTTCTGGTGTCCCGCCAGGGTGGTGCATGGTTGTGATGTAGGCCGCATCACCAATCTATAGTAGGCTCGCCTCCCGATTCGTGATTGCCAGGCTCCATGCTGAGGGCGTGTCCTGCAGTACGATTACGAGCTCCTATTGGAGGGTGCAGGGGGGAAGAACAGAGGAGGCGGGCATCTCTACTACAGGGAACTAGGGATAGGTGGCTACTTGATGGAGGGTGGGAGGTGCCTGAGAGGCTATAAAACAGCAGAGAACTGTGCACTCAGTGCTTGCTCGTTTTCAAGCTAGTTACTGTGCTCCTGAGCTCCCTGTGCATTCGTTCCCTTGCCCTTTGCTATTGATTGACTTCCTGGCTACTGACCCTTGGCTTGTCTCTCTTGTTTCTGAACCATATATACCTGCCCTGACCCTTCAGACAGTTTTTGACACTGCTGTCTCTCAGTCCCTTGGTACCGTGTTTTTGCCTCCCATGTTGGCTGCTCTCAGTAGATACCTGCGCTGTGCTCCTCACTACAGTGCCTGACAATGTGGCTGTATCAACAGCAGCAGGATAGAAAAAGTGACCTCAGCAGCTATGATACTCATTGATGCAGCAGTATTTCAGTAAAACTATAGGGTCTACACAATATGCACTATCCGAATTGAAGGCATTCCCAGAAGTGTGGCTACACAATATTTTTGTTTCCGAATCGGCTATTATATCTATAATATCTCTATATATCTATAATAGCCGAATTTGGCCCAAAATGAGTCTCTATCGTTCTGTGGAAGCCTACGAGGATGATAGAGGTCATTTTTGATCTGGCGTGTTTCAGTCAGATTTCGGTTTCAAAAGCAATCAGCGTGTAATCGGCCATGATGGCCGAATTGGGCTACTATTAGGGGTCATCGGTGGTCTAGGATAGTTCTTCGATGTGAGTTCACAGCCCAGTAAGAGAGCTGAACTGTCAGCACCAAATACTAACACCCCAGTTGCTGTAAAAGTATCCGCTAACCTCAACCCTATGCAGACACTTGAATTCGTTATTCAGTCTTTAGATATTAAAAACAGAAGCAGTCAAAAGGTATCCAGCACTGTGTAACTGCTGGACGCATTTCGCATAACATTTAAACCAAAGCCATTATATCCACCATTTATTACATGATTATCTAGCGCCAAGTATTAGCACAGGGGTTTATTTGTATCTTGGAGCTGAAATATCGTCTCGACAGCACTGAATGCTCAGGTAGAGCCTACAAGGCCCCAAGAAATGAGCCTTCCAACCCACTGAGAACCCAAAGTAGGGAGTATCTGATTTCACTTTACTGCAAAATAACTGCTGTCAAACTATAACTTTATTCATGAAAGAGAGAGCAGTGCAGGGAACTGACAAGGACATTTCAAACTGAGGCCACAAGCTGTAACTCAGCTGCATTGGAGACATTTTTTCCAGCTCAGCTATGTTGGCCTTCAGTTTGAATTTCTCTTGTTAATTACCTGCAATTCCCTCTTTCATGACTAATGCCCTATATCCAATGGGGCACCATTTTCTATTCTTGCCTAAGGCACAGAAAGAGGTAGCTATGGCTTTGTTCAAAAGGAACATTCCTCTGGTTTCCATGACGATGGCACCACTTTACTTTGCCCTAGAATTACTCTTTCTAGGTAACAATGTCCCCTCTCCCCCCCCCATGTTTAGCATAGCCTTTATGGTTAAATATTCACAGACAACCAGTGAACAATGGAATTCCTGACTGGATGAGTGTCACCATTCTTCACTTCAATCCATAAATAGCATGATATATTTACAACTGTGGCCTGTCTAGACACCAAGACAAAAAAAAGGAAAATGATTTGATATGATGGCCGGTAACTCAGGGTTACCTAATAATCCCAAGCAATGATGGGTGTGATATACGCCACAAATGCTTATATACACACAGGGGGGTTCAATCGCACAATAACATACATCGGCAGGAGGAAATGGAGGTTAATGCAGACAGGGAATTCAGAAATGTTTGAGACATTAGGCCATCAAGAACACAAAAGAAAGTCAAGGGTCAGTTTTGGTGTAAGATTCTAAAACTGATAAGGAAATGGGCAGACTAGGTTTGACATCAAGTTCTTATCTGGCATCAGATATAGGATTCCAAGATAATAACAACTACCTGGAGTTTTATTAAAATAGGTTCATTTCATAAAAGATCGTTTTTAAAGAATCATTCGGACTAACAAAAAAGTAATGTAGGCGTATTAAAGCTGAAACAAACAAATATATATACATTCCCACTATACGGACAAAAGTATTGAGACACACCACTTAAAGGGACTGTATCAATTAAACACTTTTTTTTTTTTAACTGTAAATTTAGACAATAAAAAATGATGGAAAATGATCTATACATTGTATTAGCAAAATTGCAAGCAAATGCCTAAATTAGGAGAAAAATGTGTTTTAAACATGTCTGTGGAGTCTCCTGCTTATGACATCACCTGGGGCCTGATATGCAAATTACATATTTCCCACTGAAAATAAGTTCATTTGCATTTCAGGCCCCAGGCGGTGTCATAAACTGAAGACTTCACAGACACAGTTAAAACACATTTTCCCCCTAATTTAGGCATTTGCTTGCAATTCTACAAACGCAATGTATAGATAATTTTCAATAATATTTTATTCTCTACGTGCACAGTAAAAACAATGTTAGGGTAATACGGTCCCTTTAATTGTTGAATTCAGGTCATTCAGAGCCATTGCTACAGGTGTATAAAATCAAGCACCTAGTCATGCAGTCTGCATTTAGAAACATCTGTGAATAAAATGGATGCCCCCTATGCAATACGTCAGTTTGTAAAATCTCATCCCTGCTCGATATTCCACAGTCAACTGTAAGTGGTATTACTGGAAAGTGGCAGTGTTAAGGGACAGCAGCAACTTAGCCACAAAGCAGAAGACCACTGTAAAGTCACAGAGCAGGTCCAACAGGTGCTGAGGCACATGGTGTGTAAAAGTTGCCAATGCTCTTCTGACTTGGTAACTGAAGAGTTCCAAAACTTCCACTAATTAATACCAGCACAAAAACTGTGCAGCAGAGTCTTCATGGTGTAAAGCACGCCACACTGGACTCAGGAGAAGTGGATACGTGTTCTGTGGAGTGTTCACTGTTTGGCGAGTCTGGGTTTGGTGGATTATCAAGCAAACGTTACCTGTCTGACTGCATTGTGCCCACTGTAACCCTTTAAAATCTTTATGCTTCCCCATACCAAGACATTTTGAACATCCCTATGCTTCCAACTTTGTAGAAACTGTTTGAGGAAGGCCCTTTTCTCTTCCATCATGACTGTGCCCAGTGCACAAAGCAAGGTCCGTAAAGACATGGTTGGATGAGTTTGGTTGGGAAGAACTTCATAGTTGCCAACTGTCCTGGATTTGAGGGACAGTCTAGTCAAAATGTGATTTGTCCCGCGGATATCGCGATCTAGGCACAGTCCCGGTAAGATAGACTTATTTACTAAGCTACCGCTCACATCAGCCTGCACAATCAACGGTGACACTTTTTTTTTTTAACTTTGTTTTTTCTTCAGACAGAAGTTATAGAAGTCAAATCTGGCCACTGTATTTCCCTCATCCGTGCAGGAGGGAAGTCTGCAGCATGGAGGAGACAGCTAGGTGAGTACTGGAGTTGGGGGAGTAGGGTGGTGGCATATTAATTGGCACTCTGGTTGTGGCATATTAATTGGCACTCTGGCTGTGGCATATTAATTGGCACTCTGGCTGTGGCATATTATGGGGCATGCTGGCTGTGGCATATTATGGGGCATGCTGGCTGTGGCACATTATGGGGCACTCTGGCTGTGCCATGTTAATTGGCACTCTGGCTGTGGCATATTATGGGACACTCTGGCTGTGGCATATTATTGGGCACTCTGGCTGTGACATATTAATTGGCAGGCTAATAGTGGCATTATGAGAAAAACAGCTGTGGCATATTATTGGACAATCTAGCTGTGGCATATTAATGGCCAGGCTAATAGTGTAATATTAGTGGACAAATTGGCTGTGGGGCAAAATAACATGTACTAAGGGGGATAAGTGACACTGTAGCATGTTCTGCAGGGGCAGTTCAGTGGGGCAAAGTGACACTGTGGTATGTTCTGGGGGGCAAATTGACACTGTGGCATGGTGGCATCGAAATTGTGCTGGTGCAATATGAGTACAAGCCAAGTGCTCCGGGTACTGTATGGTGCTATGTCAAGTCCTTTTGGTGCAATATGGGTGCATATTTTTGAGGCCCACCTCAAGGGTGGGCCGCAAATATAAAAATATTTAATGTTGGTTTTTTTGTGGTCAGATTGTAATATTACTTTGCTGAGAGGGTGGTGGGTACTTGAAATAGCCTTCCAGCAGAAGTGGTAGAGGTCAATACAGTGAAGGAGTTTAACCACGCATGGAATAGGTATAAGGCTATCCTAGATATAAGATAAGGCCAGGGACTAATGAAAGTATTACTTTCTGAGAGGGTAGTGGCTGCATGGAATTGTCTTCCAGCAGAAGTGGTAGAGGTTAATACAGCGAAGGAGTTTAAGCATGCGTGGGATACACATAAGGTTATCCTAAATATAAGATACGGCCAGGCACTAATGCAGGGCTTGACAAATTTAATTTAGTTTTAGGAGCCAGCCAAAAAATTTAGGAGCCAGACAACGGCACATCACAAAATCGCACGGACACAGTGGAATACACCCACCTCACATACACAGCCAGTTACATTCACACATACATACACACACACACACACACACAGTTACATTCACACACACACACAACATACAGTCAGTTACATTCACACACACAGCAAGTTACATTCACACACACCACATACACAGGCAGTTACATTCACACATACATACACAGCCAGTTACATTCACACACACACACACACAATATACACAGCCAGTTACATTCACACATACATACACACACACACAGAGACCATATACACAGTCAGTTATATTCACTCATACATTCACACACACCACATACACAGCCAGTTACATTCACACACACCACATACACAGCCAGTTACATTCACACACAGACCACAAACACAGCCAGTTACATTCACACATACCACATACACAGCCAGTTACATTCACACATACCACATACACAGCCAGTTACATTCACACATACATACACACAGACCACATACACAGCCAGTTACATTCACACATACCACATTCAGCCAGTTACATTCACACATACCGCCAGTTACATTCACACATACCACATACACAGCCAGTTACATTCACACATACCACATACACAGCCAGTTACATTCACACATACATACACACAGACCACATACACAGCCAGTTACATTCACACATACCACATTCAGCCAGTTACATTCACACATACCACATACAGCCAGTTACATTCACACATACATACACACAGACCACATACACAGCCAGTTACATTCACACATACCACATTCAGCCAGTTACATTCACACATACCACATACAGCCAGTTACATTCACACATACCACATACAGCCAGTTACATTCACACATACCACATACACAGCCAGTTATATACACACCATTTTTGTGTTGTTTTTTTCTTACGGTGTCCTCCCTCCCTGCTGCTTACCTCATTGCAGGGGAGGGGGACATTTATGCTGGAGCCCGATCTTCTTTCGGTTCCTGTGCCGTGTTGTCACGTGACACTCGGCACTACAGCGTGTTGCGCGAGGGGGCGGAGCTTACAGTCTGTGTGATCCGCACAGACTTTCTCCCCTCGCGCTGAAAAACAAAGTAAAAGAAAAGGGCAACCTGTAACAAACAGCACCCGGGCGCCAGGTCTGATTTCCTGGTCGCCATGGCGACCTGTCGCCCGGGGTTTGTCGAGCCCTGCACTAATGAAAGTATTACTTTACTGATATGGTAGTAGTTACATGGAATAGTCTTCCAGTAGAAGTGGTAGAGTTTAATACAGTGAAGGAGTTTAAGCATGAATGGGATAGTCTAAGACTATCTTAGATATAAGATAAGGCCAGGCACTAATAAAAGTATTACTTTAATGATAGGGTAGTGGATACATGGAATGGCCTTCCAGCAGAAGTGGTAGGTTCATACTAATGTATGTTTTATGGTGTAGACACAGCTCTCTGGCTGAAGCACATCTGCACCAGGTCCTACTATATTTCATGTAAAAGTGATAAAATGGATGTAGATGTTGTGCTGCGAATGTCTCTGTTGTATACCAAGGAGTACATTATGCTAATTATACGGAGTGGGCGGGGCTTTTGACAGTAGGTTTGGTCAATTGGAAGCTGAGCTGCAAAGTGTTCCTGGAATTTTTTTCAAATGTTGGCAACTATGGAACTTGCTTAGCCCTCACAGAGCCCTGACCTCAACCCCATCGAACTGGAATGGAGATTGCGGCCTTCTCTAGCCTTACAAATGTTCTCCTGGATGAATGGGTGAAAAATTCCCACAGAAACACTCCAAAATCCTGTGGAAAGCCTTCCTAGAATAGTGGCAGCTGTTATAGAAGCAAAGCGGCAACCACCAACATATTAACGCTAAAAGTCCCTGTTGGTGTAATGGTCAGGTGTACCAGTACTTTTGTTCATATAGTTTATATTTATTATATAGCAACATAGTTACATAGTAGTTTGAAAAAAAGACTTCTGTCCATCAAGTTCAGTCCTTTTCCTATACTTGTTTTCCCCCCCCAACCCTCCCACCCCCTTTATTTTAGCAATTTAAAATCTGATTCAGAGTTGTCTTTGTATCAACACACACTAAATAAATATTAATCCCAATATAAACATAAATAGCCCTTTTTTCTGCAATTAAAAAAAAAAAAAAAAGAATCCAGGCCCTTTTTAAAGGCATCTAATGTATTCAGTAGTACAACCTCTACAGGCAGTGACGTCCATACCTTTATTGTCCTTACTGTAAAGAATCCCCATCGAGATGTGGCAGGATGGCCGATGAGCATGTTTACAATGTGTCAAAGCCGTCGCTATAGAGAGCAAATTTATTTACAAAATCCCAGATAACTTAAAGGGTAAATAACTGTAACCATATGACAGGGAAACGTATAAAAAGGGCTGTAATTTTAACAAAGAAACAGAACCAGCACCTTTATCAATCTACAGAGCTTAAAACGAAGACAGTCCTAATGACTTTAGTGCATAAAAGCCACAAAATAAAATATGATGATATACAGCTGCTGCTGTGTAAGGAGATCTGAGACACTCCTTGGCTGATGGTTACTAAGGAAGACAGCACCTGTTTAGAAGTATATTACACCCTCTAGTGTTGATGTTTGTCATTGCTCCTAAAACTAATTTATAAATTCCACTGAATGTCCCAATTTCTTAAAACTACAAGAATTAATTTTCTGTGCACATTCTTATCGTATTTTAAAAACAGCTTCAGTTGGTGTCTATCATTTTGAAATCTGCAGTCTGCAGTTGTTGAATGAAAGTGGTTAAAAGAATCCTAACAAAACTGCTTTTTTCTCTGTGCACAAAGGGCATTTTGCATCATGCCCCTGTTTCCACAGTAGAATGCAGGGAGAAGTCAACCCAGTGGAGAAGATCCCAGACAACTTTTTTGTTAAACATCATCAGCTACAAATACCCTGTGGAAATAATTATTTTACTAGCTGCGAAGCAATGTATTGCTAGTAATTTTTGGCGCTGGAACAGGAAATTTGAGTTAAGACGCAAGAGTCAGCACTCCATCTTTCCAGATTCCGATGTCCGTCTGCCGCATGTGTGACGAAATAAAAGGGACTTATATCCCCTTAATATACCCGCCTCCTAATCATCGGTGGGTGCCAAATTTGTATATAAACCTTTCAGTGCTGTTACATCATTGCCTGTTATAGTGTCCTTGTGCATTTCCTCAACTTTGTGTGCTATTTTGCTCTCTGTGTTCCTGACTCGGTTTGGTGGACAACTCTAGATCTCCTGTCCCTGTGTTTTGACTCCGGCTTGATTGTCGTGCCCAGATGACCTCTGGAATCATGACCTTGGCTGCTATTCTTGACCCACCAATACTGCCTCTCATTTTGGCTTTATGCCCTGTATGCAGTCTCTCAGTACCCTCGGCAGTGTGTCCTGTTCCCAGTCTCTTGGTACCATTACCCCTTTGTGTCCTGCATCTATTCTCTCAGTACTATTGACTGTGTTTTCTGCATCCAGTCTCTAAGTAACTTAGTCTGTGTGTCCTGTATCCAGTCTCTCAATACCTTCAGCTGGGTGTGTCCTGTATCCAGTCTCTCAATACCTTCGGCTGTGTGTGTCCTGTATCCAGTCTCTCAATACTTTTGGCTGTGTGTGTCCTGTGTCCAGTCTCTCAATACCTTCGCCTGTGTGTCCTATATCCAGTCTCTCAGTAACTACCACTCTGTATCCAGGCTCTCAGTAACTACCACTGTGTATCCTGTATCGAGTCTCTCAGTAACTACCAATGTGTATCCTGTATCCAGTCTCTCAGTAACTACCACTGTGTATCCTGTATCCAGTCTCTCAGTAACTACCACTGTGTGTACTGTATCCAGTCTCGCAATACCTTCGGCTGTGTGTCCTGTATCTAGTCTCTCAGTAGCGTCGGCTGTGTGTCCTGTATCCAGTCTCTTAATACCTTGGGCTGTGAGTGTCCTGTATCTAGTCTCTCAGTAGCTTAGGCTGTTTGTCCTGTATCCAGTCTCTCAGTACCTTTGGCTATGTGTAACCTGTATCTAGTCTCTAAGTAGCTTCGGCAGTGTGTCCTGCATCCAGTCTCTCAATACCTTCGGCTGTGTGTGTCCTGTATCCAGTCTCTCAATACCTTCAGCTGGGTGTGTCCTGTATCCAGTCTCTCAATACCTTCAGCTGGGTGTGTCCTGTATCCAGTCTCTCAATACCTTCGGCTGTGTGTGTCCTGTATCCAGTCTCTCAATACCTTCGCCTGTGTGTCCTGTATCCAGTCTCTCAGTAACTACCACTCTGTGTCCTGTATCCAGTCTCTCAGTAACTACCACTCTGTGTCCTGTATCCAGTCTCTCAGTAACTACCACTCTGTGTCCTGTATCCAGTCTTTCAGTACTATCGACAGCGTGTCCTGTATCCAGTCTCTCAGTAACTACCACTGTGTATCCTGTATCCAGTCTCTCAGTAACTAGCACTGTGTATCCTGTATCCAGTCTTTCAGTAACTACCACTGTGTGTCCTGTATCCAGTCTCTCAATACCTTCGGCTGTGTGTCCTGTATCCTGTCTCTCAGTAGCTTATGCTGTTTGTCCTGTATCCAGTCTGTCAGTACCTTTGGCTATGTGTAACCTGTATCTAGTCTCTCAATACCTTCGGCTGTGTGTCCTGCATCCAGTCTCTCAGTACCATCGGCTATGTGTGTCCTGTATCCAGTCTCTCAATACCTTCGGCTGTGTGTCCTGTATCTAGTCTCTCAATAGCTTTGGCTGTGTGTCCTGTATCCAGTCTCTCAATACCTTTGGCTTTGTGTCTTGTATCCAGCCTCTCAGTAACTACCACTCTGTGTCCTGAATCTAGTCTATCAATACCTTCGGCTGTGTGTGTCCTGCATCCAGTCTCTCAGTACTATCAGCAGTGTGTCCTATATCGAGTCACTCAGTACTATTGGCAGTGTATCCTGTATCCAGTCTCTCAGTATTATTGGCAGTGTGTCCTGTATCCAGTCTCTCAGTAACTACCACTGTGTATCCTGTATCCAGTCTCTCAGTAACTACCACTGTGTGTCCTGCATCCAGTCTCTCAATACCTTCGGCTGTGTGTCCTGTATCTAGTCTCTCAGTAGCGTTGGCTGTGTGTCCTGTATCCAGTCTCTCAATACCTTCGGCTTTGAGTGTCCTGTATCAAGTCTCTCAGTACCACGGGCTGTGTGTCCTGTATCCACTCTCTCAGTACCATCGACAGTGTGTCCTGGATCCAGTCTCTCAGTACTATCGGCAGTGTGTCCTGTATCCAGTCTGTCAGTACTATCGGCAGTGTGTCCTATATCCAGTCTATCAATAACTACCACTCTGTGTCCTGTATTCAGTCTCTCACTAACTACGACTGTGTGCCCTGTATCCAGTCTCTCAGTAGCTTTGGCTGTGTGTCCTGTATCCAGTCTCTCAATACCTTCGGCTATGTGTGTCCTGTATCTAGTCTCTCAGTACCACCGGCAGTGTGTGATGTATCCAGTCTCTCGGTACCATCGGCAGTGTGTCCTGTATCCAGTCTCTCAGTACCATCGGCAGTATGTCCTGTATCCAGTCTCTTAGTACCATCGGCAGTGTGTGTCCTGTATGCAGTCTCTCAATACCTTCAGCTGTGTGTGTCCTGTATCCAGTCTCTCAATACCTTCAGCTGTGTGTGTCCTGTATCCAGTCTCTCAATACCTTCGGCTGTGTGTGTCCTGTATCCAGTCTCTCAATACCTTCGCCTGTGTGTCCTGTATCCAGTCTCTCAGTAACTACCACTCTGTGTCCTGTATCCAGTCTCTCAGTAACTACCACTCTGTGTGCTGTATCCAGTCTCTCAGTAACTACCACTCTGTGTGCTGTATCCAGTCTCTCAGTAACTACCACTCTGTGTCCTGTATCCAGTCTCTCAGTACTATCGACAGCGTGTCCTGTATGCAGTCTCTCAGTAACTACCACTGTGTATCCTGTATCCAGTCTCTCAGTAACTAGCACTGTTTATCCTGTATCCAGTCTTTCAGTAACTACCACTGTGTGTCCTGTATCCAGTCTCTCAATACCTTCGACTGTGTGTCCTGTATCCAGTCTCTCAGTAGCTTATGCTGTGTGTCCTGTATCAAGTCTCTCAATACCTTCGGCAGTGTGTCCTGCATCCAGTCTCTCAGTACCATCGGCGGTTTGTCCTGTATCCAGTCTCTCAGTACTATTACCAGTGTGTCCTGCATCCAGTCTCTCAGTACCATCGGCAGTGTGTCCTGTATCCAGTCTCTCAGTACTATCGGCAGTGTGTCCTGTATTAAGTCTCTTAGTACAATCGGCAGTGTGTCCTCCATCAAGTCTCAAAGTACCATCGGCAGTGTGTCCTGCATCCAGTCTCAAAGTACCATTGGCAGTGTGTCCTGCATCCAGTCTCTCAGTACCATCGGCAGTGTGTTCTGCATCCAGTCTCTCAGTACCATTGGCAGTGTGTCCTGCATCCAGTCTCTCAGTACCATCGGCAATGTGTCCTGCATCCAGTCTCTCAGTACCATCGGCAGTGTGTCCTGTATCCAGTCTCTCAGTACTATCGACTGTGCCGACACACGGTCATTCATGTTGATCCAAATCTTACAGACACATTATACCAAGTAGGCTATGGATTCCAATATTGTTTAATGGATTAGGTAGTGGATGAGTAAGGGTCTTTACCTGGACCCAATTTTTTTTTGTGATATTGCAGAAGCTGTTGTTGGTGCGGTATGTCTTTTTGCTGATGATACAAAGATTTGCAGCAGGATTGATGTTCATGGAGGAATAAGCCAAATGGCAAATGATTTAGCTAAACTAGAAAAATAGTCAGAACTGTTGCAACTGACATTTAAAAGTACAGGATAATGTAATATAGAGTCCTAACCTTAACATCTGAGGAAAGGAATTTATGGGAAATTAATTAAGAGAACCTAAAGGTAGGAGCAGCAGGAAATGCAAGCAGAATGATTGGTTGTGCTTATGACGTTGTACAGAGCACTGGTGAGACCTCACTTGGCGTATTGTACGCAGTCCTGGAGACCGTATCTCCAGACTGATATTTGAACCTTTGGAGAAAGTTCAGAGAAGGGCTAGTAAACTGGTTCATGGATTGGAGGAAACAACTAACCAGGAAAGGTGAAATTTGGCTGTGGCATATTAATGGCAAATTGGCTGTGGTATATTGTCAAGCTGGCTGTGGCATAGTAATGGGCAAATTGGCTGTGACATATTAATGGACAAACTACCAGTGGCATGTTAATGGGCAAATTGGCTGTGGCATATTAATGGGCAAAATTACAGTGGTATATTTTAATAGGCAAACTAACAGTGGTATATTTTAATGGGTACCCAGCTGGGAAATATTTTAATAACCCGGCTTGTAGTCACAGCTGCTGGAAATTACAGCATGTCATATCCAGTGGTTGTATTTACTACACGCAAGAAAACCTGCGTAAGAGACTGCAGAGGACGAGCAGCATCCAGGTAAGTACTGGGGAAAGGGGGGGGATTTGCTGTGGCATATTAATGGGCAAATTATGAGTGGCTATTAATGGGCAAATTATCAGTGGCTATTAATGGACAAATTATCAGTGGCTATTATAGGACAAATTATCAGTGGCTTTTAATAGACAAATTATCAGTGGCTATTACTGGAAAAATTACCCTGGGTTATGCATGGGATAAGCATAGCCTTATGCTTATCCCATGCATGCTTAAACTCTTTTACTGTATTAACCTCTGACACATGCTGGAAGACTATACCATTCATCCAGCAAAAGTAATATTACGTTTCTGACCACAAAAAAAAATTAAAATATTAAATATTTCCAGCCTTTTGAAATACAAATAGATGTATATAACTAGTTGCATTATATATATAATTAATATTATAGTCAACTATTTTCATATATTTCTTATTTTTATTACGTTTCTCTGCACCCACATTGCACCTAAAGGACTTATCATGTTATTTTACAGTACCCACAGCACTTGGCTTGTACTCATTTTGCACCCAAACGACTTGGCATGCCACAGTGTCAATTTGCATGCCAGAACATACCACAGTGTCACTTTGTCTCACTGAACTGCCCCTGCAGAAGATGCCATGGTGTCACTTTCCCCGATAGTACATGTTAATTTGTCCCACAGAACATGCCACAGTATCACTTTGGCCACAGCCAATTTGCCCATTATGCCACTAATAGCCTGTCCATTAATATGCCACAGCCAGATATCCAGATTGGCAATTAATATGCTACAGCCATTTTCCCCATCAATATGCCCCATAACTTGCCACAGCCAATTAATAAGCCACTATTAGATTGCCAATTTCCCCATTAATATGCCACTAGTAGCCTGCCCATAAATATGCCACAGCCAGATTGCCACAGACAGTTTCCCATTAATATGCCACATACAATTTGCCCATTAATATCCCAATTTGCCCATTCATATGCCACAGATAATTTGCACATTACTACATCAACACCCTCCCCCCCCCCCCCCTTCCCCAGTACTCACCTGGCTGTCTTATTTTTACATAAATATGCCAGTATTATTTTGCCATTAATATGCCAGTGTTATTTTGCCCTTCATATTTTGCCATTAATTTGCCAGTCTTATTTTGCCCTTAATTTTCCAGTCATATTTTGCCCTCCTGGCTGCTCCGTGTCCCCGCTGCCTCCTCTGTGCTGCAGTGTTCCCTCCTGCATGGAGGAGGGAAGACAGTAGCCGGATATGAAATGCTGTCATATACGGCCAAAGTAAAAGTAAAAAAAAAAGCTCTGTGCTTACGGTCATGTTACGTCGCTCGATCACGTGACCCAGTAACCCGCCGAGATCGCGAGACAGACCATTTTCCCGGGACTGTCCCGTGATCGCAAAGGACATTTGCTATGTTGAAATCCGGGACAGTTGGCAACTATACTCCCCTGCCTGCGAGTTGTGGGCTTCTCTAGTGGGCCTGTTTGAATTTCCAGGAGGTCAAGTGTCCCCTCCAAGTCCTCAGAGTAGGGTTGACACCAGGCAGGCCGGTAAAAGAAATGTCTTGAAAATGGAGTCAACAATGTGGCAACCCTACCTGAGAGGATAGTGGATGCATGGTATAACCTTCCAGTGGCAAGTGGTGACGGTTAACACAGTGAAGGCATAAGGCTAGTCTAGGTATGAGCTAAGGCAAGAGACAAATTAAATTATTTCTAAAAATGGGGCAGATGGGCCAAATGGTTCTTATCAGCTGACACAGTCTATGTGCACATTTGTTAAGCATCTCCAAAAAAGGATAGGTTTTGTGTGTGTATGTATGTGTGTACGTATGTATGTGTGTGTATGTATGTATATATATATGTCCACAACACCTGAACATTACAATGTACATATGTAGATTTTGCACGTCTCTAATCAGTTAAATGCAGAACAAGAACATGTGACACAAACCACCCTCCCTCCTTCTCCTCTCCCATCCATGATACAGGAGGTTAAGACGTCATCACGTAGAGCGTCTGCGACTTTTAACCAATAAACGAGCTCAAAAGAGCCAACGCTGCCAATTGACAGTTATGATAGCAATCGATCACACTCCTACACCCGGAGTTTCACCTACAGTTTCTAACTTCACGATAGAAAAAATAAAGATGAATTGTTATTTATAAATATCTCTCTCGCGTTGTCAATATAATTCTGGAATGTATGAGGAGACGTGTCTGCATTATGTCTCTTGTGTTTAGAACTATGCTCAAGTCCTGTCTGACCTCCTCGCTCCGCCCCTTTTTTTTTTTTGCCTGCTTTGGACCCGTGGGTGTGATACGTGCGGTTGTCAGCTGACTGGTTCATGTGACACGGTGTGTATGTGTGAGGATGGCGGAGATGTTCTAAGCAGTCCCGTTGACACCGGACCTGGGTTTTTCACCGAGTGAGTCCGGCCGGGGGAATACACGAGAGTCACGGTCCTCTACCACTGTGCCAACACCGGGGTCTACCCATCTGTCCACCCGGTGAGTCCCCAGGCAGTGTCACAGGGAGACATGGATGAATGATAGTGTATGGACGTGGGGCCTAGTACTAGACTGGCCAGCACACAAGCTTGTATGAAAGGTTTGACATGTTTGTGTGGCTTGGTGTGTAGTGTCTATTTATGTATTTGGTGACCATATTCACATAACCTAATTTATGATTTTTTTAAATATTAAATTACGTATAAAAAAATTAAAATCAGTGTTGTCCTAAAGTATTTAATGATACAGTACTGTTTAATTCAATGGCAACTAAAGACATTTATTATCATTGCTCTATAAAATGTCATGAAATCTATATTTTCCTTTTAGTCCATCAGCTTGGCAATCTTTCAGACAGGTAGCTAGCTATTCTAGCTGAGCAATGTTTAAATGTATATTTGTTATTCATGTTGTCCAAATTGTTTTTAAGCAGGCCTATCTTTATTCTGTGGGAATAGTAGTGGGATGTACCCCACAATATATCTGTGTATTTTTTATATTTTATTTTATAATGATTTTTCTCAGTGACTCAAAGAGCTTTGCCAATACACATGTGGGAAAAATAGAACCTGTGAAGTGCTTTTGGTCAGATCTGCAAAGTGAATGAGTAGGTCTGAGGCTAGAAGTTATGCTGCACCTGTTCAGCTAACCTCCTATAACCCAATGCTGATATCGGAGCACTTCTGGTGCTGTTGTGTGGTGCCCCCTTCTTTGTCTGGATGAGATATCAGGGTATGCCCCAATGACTGTCGGTCCCTTGCTTGCTACACCACAGGATCATCAGCCATACCACACTGATAAGGCCAATGTGGGCCAAAACGGATGTCTGTGGCTTGCGGTCTTCCTTGTGCAGAGGAGACTGGCCATGCATTTCTGGTCTGGACTGCCCTTATGAGTGGGACTAGTATAATATGCTAATGGAGTGGTTTCCCCTGTAATGATGCAAGTGAGCATAAAATGGTGATGCCCTCCTGAGTAGGTGTCATCTTAAAGGACAGGCTATTTTAAGTGCTGTCCGTTCTTAGTAAATTTGCGGCTAACAGCCCCACCCCACCACCATCACTTTTTGTCCACATCTGGTGCTGTTGGCCTTGATCCTTCTGTTATGGGGTAGTGACAATAACAGAGCCTGGTTTTTGCCATCTTCTACATGGCGCTCTTCATCGCTGGGATAGATGTTTTTTTTTTTCTTCTCCAGTGCAGAGTTAGGGGTCAAAGTCGGTGCCAGCTGCAAAGCTCCACAGCTCCAAAGCATTGTGCTTCAAAGTCAGAGCGCCGGATGTCACATGACATGAATTGACCACCCTCGCCTGCAATGAGGTAGAGCAGCAAAGGATGATGGACACTTTGAATCATATACCTTTTTTTTGTTAAAAAAAATAATCAAGAAACAACTGGTTTGGGTCTGTCAGTGTGACGCTCTTGGTCTGTGTGTATGTGCTGTTGTCTGGCTCCTAAAACTATATACAATTTATCAAGCCCTGAATTAAATGCCATTTTTGTTGTATCATGCAAATAGAGGTAAACACACAGGTATTTTTCTGTACTTTGGATTTTTTTCCCTTTTGAAATGAGTAGTTTTGAGGTTAAAAATAAAGTATTTATTGGGATTCTTCTCCGGACAGAAACTTTTCTGATAAAATTGCATTGCATGATAAAACAATAACCAATTGTACTACTCTATACTTCCACCTTTTCCAAGCGATAAAGGATAACAATCATTGGTAACCATCAGCTTCTTGCCTGATTACCAGAAGCTCTAATTTTTATGATATTGCTTAATATAAGCTAGGAAGTGGCACTGTATTTTAAGGAACCAAATGTTGGTTTCCAGTTAGTTTATTTATTTTTTTAAACTAATTGATTATTCTAGAAAGCTGGCAATTTATATGTGCAAAACCAGGGCCACTGTCTCGCTGCAGGAGTTTATTTTGGTCCCTCATGTTCCAATTCCTTGCCACCCTGTATACGGCAACCACGCCATCTCTCTATTGCAGGATCCCGCAGAGCCTGTTTCGGTGTCCCATTACCCCACGATGCCCCCAACGAGCTTGCCATAGTGTCACATTTCCCCATAGAGCTTGCTACAGTGTCACAATGCCCTCCTTGCTTGTCCCAGTATCAGTGTCCCAGATAGCTTGCCCCAGGTGTGGATCCCGGCATGGCTCTGTGTATGACTAACATTTTGTCAAGGTGCTTTAATCTCGAGTCCATGCAATCCACACAATCTTTTCATAGTACCTTGTGGTACTATTTATCCCAAGCTGTCTTGTCAAAGGCACTATACCACTACCACTTTGAACAGGAAATATTCTTTTACACAAGGAAATACGTTGGTTCTCGTGCAAAAACATAAAAACATTTCACACAGTAAAATATACTCTTTACAAGTGAGGTATCCCCAATCCATCTCTGCAGTTACGAAGCAAGGAAACTGTGCACATAAAGTAACAGGGAGCTTGAGAATATTGAGACACGAGGTCCTGTCCAAGCACGTGTATTGATCAAGGAAACGTGAAATCACAATGTGACCTTATGGCTATCTCCTGCGCTTTGATGCTCCTGGGATGATGTTGGCTGACAGCGCCAGTGCATATGAAGTCAATCTGCAATGGTAAATGCCTAGCCTTTGTACATGAAGCCAGTTTGCAATGGTATAGGCCTAGCCTTTTAGGTGACCCGGGAGAGATCCTGGGTTTGGTGTCTGAGAGCTTTGAGCGCTCAACAACATGTATCCTACATGTTGCACAAGAGCTTAAACCTTCGATTCCGAGACAGTGTCCCAGAAGGAGGAAAGTTCCACGTGAAAAGCAGAGAGATTCTGGGCCCTAGAGACCAGTTCAGCAAACTTGTGAAATTTTATCAACAGATATTCCTGAACAGTATGAATCCCATTACTGGAAAGGGTCAACCCAAGGACCTCTTGGTAATTAATCATAGGGTTCCATTGCAATGCATAAAGATTATTAAGCCCATTAGGATTTGCTACATATTTATAGGACTTTGCAGTCATGCATGTCCAATGCTTCCTGCATTATGTTTTCAATGCAGGACTTGCTTGGCATGCACATTTAGGAGCATTAACCAAAAAAATAGCGTATTCAATACAACATACTCCCCCAAGCAAATAATTTTGAGTATGACTTTTTAAATTATGAGCAATCATTATTTAGATATGTTTAATGATCCAAGGTAACAGAAAAAGTTTAGCCATTTTACTAAAACAAGTTGGTTACCTGAAAAGGTAACCTTTTTTAAAAAAAAATGGATTGGCAACCTGATCTTGTTTAAAACCATTTTCTTTAATCTGTAACTGTTTTTTGTAGAAAACATTTCATTTTAGTGTGGGTGTTTTACAGGCTGTTTATATAGTGAGCAGCAGTCCTCTTAAAAAATACTGTGCCAGTTTTAAATGTGTTATTTAGAGGAACTATATTGTTATATAGCAAGTCAATTTGCAAGGAAATATATAGTTCACTTGATCTAGGCATAATGAGTACTTCCAAAGACCCACATCACCTTTAAATGGCAACAGAGAGTAAAATAACCAAGGTTAACGGATGGTGCAGCATTGGGTAGTTTTGAAATCTGGGCCTAATGACCAAAGTCCACCAACAACGTTTAGCCCTTGGCTACTTTCACTGCCATGGTGAAGAATGACGACGGCATGAAAGGGAAATGGGAGAAGAATTATTAGGGCTTTGTAATCCAGAGGCAGGCTGTGCTCCCTGATGTGCCTTTTGACTATAACTAGGCTTTAGGAGCCAGGCAAATGGTACATTAAAAGTGTAAAATAATTGAAATGTTATTAGTTTGCAGTATAAGAACCACGACTTCTGGAATTTATCAAGCTCTGATAAGTCATAAACCTGTCTATGGTCACGTTGATTAGCAAGCATTGTGAGGTCAGATTTCAAGGGCAGACTGAGTTTGGTCCAGTAATATGCCAATTATGCAGGAATTGTGGGTAGCCTGATACAGAGTTCCCATTTGGTTGTGGGTAGAATAAGTAAAATGGTAATAGACATTATTCTGTAAATTGCAGAAAGCTGTGCTGTTTGTGTAACCTTCATATGTAGTTCTGTGTGCACTTCCCCTTACAATGGGGAAGTGAATGCTCAAACATCTGCCATTTTTAAAGTATTCAAATTTCCTTTTTTTTTTTTTTCTTCACAGGGACTAAGTCACCAAAACATTATTTATACTGTGAATTTAGTGATTTTTTTTTTGTAATTAGAAATGGTTCATTTGCATGCCAGATCGCATGGTGATGTCATAAACAAACATCTCAAACTTTTTTTTTTTTAATTAATTAATTTGCATTCACAATTTAAATAAAATCTAGGTGTCTGATGCCCTTTAACATGATAAAGCACATCTAAAAAAAAAAAAAAAAAAAAAAAAAAATCAATTTTTACCCTCAACTCAACCAGTTCCACTATTTTGTTGAAACTTCAGGCTAATTGCAAATCATTGCCTTGCACACACAGACTCTTGAATCATGGAAACTTCTGTGAATGTTGACTAAATGTCAGCTGACTTGGTCATGAGCATAGAGCAATTATTTCAGGCCGAGCTGGAGCAGTGGTGCATGGTTCAGTAAAATTAAATATATATCCTTTTTTCTCTGGGTACATTTAGGAGCATGGCTTTTAATGCTTTCTTTATATCACACCAGTTGTATGGTCCAGACTTTAGGTTTGAGCACATTAGTTTAGGTTGTTGCTGTTGATCCAAGGAGGCAAAATCTGCTTTTAAAGCTGGCAATCAGATTTCTGTCATTCAGTAACTAAGTGAGGAAGCTTTTTTTTGAACCCTTGCTTCTGTGATGAAAGCAAGGGTTAAAAAAACATCATCTGTCTCCTATCTCTTAAAAGATACACATGATTTTACTCTCTGCTGTGTCTCACAGCTGAGACACAGCAGGTTTTGAGGCTGGTGTAAGCAGACAGTGTCATTGCGTGCACAGCCAATCGGAGCAGGGTCTCGCTCTGCTTGTCTGATCTGGGACTGAATATCACGGGGTTTCTCTCTCCAAGCACGAATAAGGACCCTTGTGCTTGCGTGGAATCAGCAGAGGGGGCACCTAATTGTCCTCTCTGCTGATCCCATGTGAAAACGAGGGTATCTTTCTGCGCTAGCAGAAATCCAGTCGCCAACTGCTTCCCATGAAAGTATGGCAGCTGCCGGTGAGAGTAAAAATTGTACTGTCAAATGCACATGTCAATGTAATCCTCATTCGAGGGACAACTAACTCTTCAAAGAGAGACATTCCAACAACATCTGTTTGTGATTGGTATGTGCACCCATCAATCTCATGCCACACAGCTAATGACTGGCTAGGAGATCATCGTGGAGGTGTGTGCAACGTAACATCAATCAGCGATGCCAGGTCACAGTGATCCATCTCCGCGATGAAGCAGTGACTTCCAAAATATGTCCAGATAGAATATGGACAATGCTGCCATCAATGTGATTAAAAAATCTTTATATTATAGCCTTTATATCCTTCTTTTTCTTTGTATAATATTTATTTATTAGGTTTTAAGCCACTGACAAATACACACATATTGCAGAATCACAAATATGCATTGAAACGTTTCAGGGGTAAAATCCATGGTCGATTAACAGCCACAGAAATATAACATAATAACGTAGAAGGATAATCCAATGGTAAGATAATCCAATGGTGCAGTATACGAAGATTTATAAGATATACATATTACAAAGTACCTTAATAAAGTGAAAAGAAAGGGAGGGGAAAGAGGGGGATCCCACGGGAATCTCAATAAACAATCTCCAACTAGAGTGTCTTAACTGGCTAGGTGCAAGGGAGCAGAGCGAGAAATATCTGACATTACGGACTGTCAAGGGATAATGACCAATGCAACCATGGTTTGTGATGCTGGGCACCCTTTCCATTTGCATTCTGCATCATATTCTCCATAATTCAGATAGACTCTACAGATGACAACCACTCCCCGAATGTGAGGGGCGAGACTTGTTCCCATTTTCTAGGAATTAATAACTTGGTTGCGTTAAGCAGGTGGATCGTTAAAGACAGTTTATAATGGCCAATGGGGTGGGAAGTATGGTGTAATAGAACCGTAATAGGATTGATTTGCAAGGTATCGTCTCCAACTGTTTTAGCAACAGCCAATATTGCTGTCCAAAAGGGTCGAATGAGGGGACAGGTCCACCATATATGAAGAAAATCACCTACCAACGTACAGCAATGCCAGCATCTATTTGAGATGGAGGGAAACATTTTATGTAAAGTAACTGGGGTCATGTACCAGCGCGTGAGCAATTTGAACGTATTTTCCAGAACATGAGTCAGTAAAACATTTATGTGTTAACGTATCGATTTTCTGCCATTGACGCTGAGTAAGGGTGATGTTACAGTCCTTTTACCATTGGGGTACATAAGATGGTTTAGCATGTTCAGTCCGATCCATGAGGATTTGGTAAATATTAGAGACAACCCTACTTGGGGGTTCTTAGACATACATAGCTCAAATGGGGGAAGCTTAACTGGGAAGGGGTCCATGTCGGGAGAGAGAGTCCATGAAGTGGGTGAGCTGGTTATATTTAAACCTCTGACTGGTGGTCGGGTGTAACACTGATGCTAGTTTGTTTTAAAGGACTAATCACACCTCCCTCCAGCACATGTCCCAGCCTCGGATAACGTATATGAATCTGGAACATGTCCCTGAAGAAGGCATAGTCATGTCCCATGGGAAAAAGGTTATTACCAATAAGAGATTTAAATAAAGAGGGTAAAAAAGAAAAAAATGGTATCTTAATGCATTGTTTCCAAATATGTAAGGTGGGTGTAAACGTCGGGTGATGAGAATGTATAAGTTTCATCTGGGTAGGGGACACCCATGTGACCACAGGTATAGGACTAGACAGACCCTGTTGTTCTAGCGATACCCAGAGTTTTGGAGAATGGCGGGACCAATCAACTATCCTAGCCATGTGCATAGCTTTATAATATTTTTCAATATCTGGAAGACCTACCCCTTTTATTATTCCAAATGAACCTAGAGGCCATGGATCGCAGAGCACATGTATGGGCAACGTTTGTATAACATATATAACCTATAAAAACCGAGGTAGAATATTCATTTTGATAATAGCTGCTCTACCGATCCATAAGATCCGTTTTATGGGCCACCTGGTCAGGACAGTTATACATGTATGAAATAAAGATTTAAAATGAAGATCTTATAATTGAGTCAAGTCAGGGGCGAGGTATTTAATCTTGTGGTCGTTCCACCTAAATGGAAAGGAGCGGGAACAGTGAGGCTGGGGAGCAGGCCCGCCATTGAGTGGCAAAATCCTGGCATATTGAGGGGCAAAATCCTGGCATATTGAGTGGCTAAATCCTGGCATACTGAGTGGCTAAATCCTGGCATACTGAGTGGCTAAATCCTGGCATATTGAGTGGCTAAATCCTGGCATATTGAGTGGCTAAATCCTGGCATACTGAGTGGCTAAATATTACTGGCATATTGAGTGACAAAATACTGGCATATTAACCAACTTCTCCCAACCACCCTCCATATTATACTAGACCTGGATAAACTGGGGAGCGATATGTTCAGCGCCTTGGATTTAGTGAAATTAATTTTAAAGTTGAGAGAAGGCCAAATTGGTCAAGATCAGTTAAAACGTTAGGAAGGGAGATGACAGGGGTTGGTAATAAACAATAAAAGGTCATCTGCATATACAGCCAATTTTTGGTGGTGCAGGCCCATCTCTAGTCCTGTAATGTCGGGTTCAATTGAATGTTAGTGGTTCCAGAGTTAAGATAAAAAGGATTGGCGACAATGGGCAGCCCTGCCTAGTAGCTGGCCCCATTCACCCGTATTCTGGCAGTGGGGTTCTGATAAAGGGAACCTATCCACTGACGCATGTGCGGTCCCAATCCAATATGATTCAAGACACATGGAGGAAGGGCCACCTCAGCTTGTCGAAGGCCTTCTCTGCATCTGTAGACAGCAGCATGACCGTGGTATCATAGAGTTCGGCATAGTGGATACGATTTAGAATTGTAGTCTTATTGTCTCGTGCTTCACGTCCACGGACAAAGCCAGTCTGATACCGGTGAATTAGTGAGGGCAAAGTATTCCTTGAGTCTCATGCTAAGTATTTTGGCGAAAACATTCATTAGGTCAACATTCAGGAGAGAGATGGGCCTGTATTACACACAACCTTCCGGGTCTTTCCCAGGTTTGGAGATAACAACAGTAATATGTGCCGCTTGGGGCGGAAGTGAGTGTGGCCTGTTTAATGAATTAAACTCTGTGAGGATATCCTTCCTTTTCTACGAATGACATGTATTGTAAGGGTTAAGCAATGGCTCCTAAAATAACTATACTGGCTCCTAATTTTTACACCTTTGGCAAGCCCTGATGTGTTGTATCTGATACTTTTTTAGGCATCGGATTACAAATATTTATTATATTACTGGGGAAAAAAAACCTTTCTACTGCATTAGGTAAAATCTCCTCACTTCAGTTCTTATTGGATGACCTTGTGTCGTGTCCTTTGTACAGCCGTATGAATGAAAAGGTGCCATATTCTGTATTTACCCTGTATTTATGTACATAGTGTTGTCATGACTAAACTAATGCCCTTTTTACTGGTGGACTCAAATGCCAATTTTATAACCTTTCCTCATGAATAATATCTTTCAGTCTGTTGATTAATTTGTGGATCCTGCCTCTGAGCATTTTCCAGATTCATTATGCAAGTTTGGGCACCAGTTCCCAGAAAAAAACATGAAATATCTAAAAGGTCATTCCAAGAAAAAGGTTTTATGGATTTGGACATGTAAGATAGTGCATCCCCATGCCTCTGCATAGCGAAGTACACAGACTTAGACTGTGTGTGTGCACTACTCACATGTACACTTGGAATGCCCAGGCATCTCTGTTTGATTGACTAGAAGATGCTGCAGGCGCCTCATTTTAGTATTGCGAAAAAAGGACATGTTGATTTTAATATGCATTATATCTGTTCACCTTTGTCTATTAACAGATTTATTCACACAAGGAAATTTTCTTCCTGAGGGCCTATTACCATTTTATACCTTATAATCTTACTGAGTTTTCACACTGATGATAAATAGTTTTCAGTGATTCCTAAATCCCTCTCCTTTTAAGGATTTCCCCAATGCCCATTTACTGTCATAGAGATTACACCAACACATTGTTTCTAATAAGGAATCGATTCTCAGGAGTTTTCTTTTACCACAACACAATATGAAAGCACATTGTCTAGGAACGCCATCCTCTTATCTATAAATTGCTGGTTAGCTATTGTGTAAGTTTGTACAAAGTCTTGTGATTTTCTTTTGATTTTTTTTAAAGTGTCATCCAGTAAAGAGATCATAGCAGGAGTGATGGAGTAAGGCTAGCTATCTCCTAAGCGTTTCTCCTAGATCAGAGTAGGCAATCTGCAGCCCTCCAGATGTTGCAGGACTACATTTCTCAAACTCTTCTGCCCTCTCCTAGCTGAAAGAACCTAATGAGAGTTAATCAACATCTGTAGGGCTTCCTACCCCTGTCCTAAATCATGCCCTACTAAATTTTCCTATCTCACTCATGGATTAATAGTAGTGTGGAGCTGACACCTGGATGTTCGGGTTCGGCCGAACTTCGGAAAAAAGTCCGGGTTCGGGGTCGAACTTGACCCCGAACTTGACCCTGAACCCCATTGTAGTCAATGGGGACCCAACTTTCGGCTTATGGAATACATGTAATACTATTGGCTTTCTATCAACCGAACTAGAGTCCCCATACATAAGAAATTCTAGTTCGGTTTATAGAAAGCCAATAGTATTACATGTATTCCATAAACTGAAAGATATTCTGTTTATAGACTTTATTTTTATAGAATAGCAATAGCATTACATGTATTCTATAAAACGAAAGTCTATAAACCGAATGTCTTTCGGTTTATAGACTTTTGGTTTATAGCCGAACCCTGAACTCCAACACGGGAATACAGTGAAATGTCCATGTTCGCGTCCGGGGATCCGAACACCGTAATGTTCGGTATGAACCCAAACAGTGCGGTTCGGGTTCGCTCAACACTAATTAATAGACCACTAAGTGTCTGCCATTGTAGCTATGAATCCTGAAGGCCCAAGAAACAACACTGCTGTGAAGCTCCTTTAAATGTTCTGCAAAGCCATTATTACAGGCCATTCCTGGAGATAGACATGAGATTTAACTTGCAACCTATAATATAAGGCTACCTGGATATCTGTAAAATATATTAAAAAAAAAAATAAAAAAAAATCTCTCTCTACCATTTGGGTACACTAAAGTGTATGTTTTATGCATCTTTCACACATCTGTGATATGTTGCAACATGGTGTAGTAAATGCATGCACATTTGACTATCCCCAAATGATGGCATCACTTTCCCACAGTGTATAGCATGCTGATCACCCTGTAAATATTTTTTTATGTCCTGTGTACAAGTTAATTTTGCCCTCCATGTAGCAGTAGGAGTAAAAGTCCCCTTCAGTTAAGTATATCACTTCCTTTTGCAGATTGGTGATATTCGGGTGAAATCCCCAGTGAATATTTAGATTAAAAGATATCCTTTTCTAAAGCTGCCTTGCATAGTCAAGATGGCTGATGAATCCACAAATATGGCCATGTGGTTGGTTAGCTGTGCACACATTGACTAGAGTATCCGTATTCGGGCAACTGAGGCATAAATGCATAATTTAGAAAGAAAATTTGCTAGCAGTTTAGCAAACCCAAGGATTTTTTATTTTTATTTTATTTTTTTACATTTTCTATAAAACTATGCCATGTAGTTATTAAGCAACAGGTACACGTCAAAGCACATACAATATACTTCTGGTAATTCCAAACTTGCTGTGCTTTACAGGAACTACCTTTAAAGATGTGTTAATATACATATAACTGTTGAATCTGGACCACAGAAACTGTACAAGGTAGAGGAGCTCTAGCATACGTGGTTGATGCAATGTTGGCATAATCCTAGTTCACAGTAAACATGTCATGCATGAGGTCAGCTTCAGGTAGGTATACAACATTTTAATCCTTTATATTATTTTGGTAAAATCTCCTTGAATGCATATTTACCTGCAGTTTTCAACAGTCTCCTCCTATTGCAAAATGGCCCAAAACGTACATGTGTGTGTCCAGCCTTGCCCAGAAAGGTATGTCTGCATCTCACAATTCGTTGTGTAAGGCTGCACGCTAAGTATTGTGAAATGCAAGCCCTTACAGGTCAGGCACATGTGCATATACACATTTCGGATGTATATATTTACCTGTATGTCCACAGAAATTGCATGTAGTTAGGGCTACACCTAAAATGTTATATCTATTATATATGTTTCTATAGACTTGCTAGCAATGTAGCAGGATGTGTAGATGATGATACACATAGAATGTTTTCATGATTGGTTCTTTTAGGCACTAACGCAATTCTCTTTGTTTATCCCTGTGTTTTCTTTTTCTTCCTAGAAGAAGTTAGTTCGTGAAGTGCACTGACCATTTTTAAGCATGACGGAGTTCTGGTTAATCTCTGCTCCTGGGGAGAAAACATGCCAACAAACATGGGAGAAATTGCTGGCAGCCACTACAAAGAGTAACAATCTGTCTTCCAACGCCAAGTTCAACATACCGGACTTAAAAGTAAGCGCATCCTTTGTGCCGTGATATAAAAGTGTACACATCTTGTATGCAGAACTTGAGTGCAGTGAAATCCAATTAAAATTTACATTTAAGAAAGTGTACCTCTTCTTTTTTTTTTTTTTTTTTTTATATAATTATGCTCCCCTATTACATCTTTGGTTGGATGTGCAAGTAATGCTATGTCGGTCTTGCCGTTCTACATACTGTGTCGTTGGTCAATCATATCTTTGATTAGATGATCACACATCATGTTCTCTTGCAAAGGGAATATAAAGAAAGCATTACCTTGCAAAGAATGGTACATTTCTAATTTGTAAAAACTATATCTACAGCCAAGTTCAAAACTGACAGCTGCATAGTTTTAGTGAAAAAATTAAAATACAAAATATAGTTTTGTTATTGAGCTGCGTGATGGAAAGGCTACAACACCTACTGACATATTGCTAGTATTCCTTCTAAGCCAAAGAGCTGGGCCAGACAACACCGGTCATTTTAATATATCTAAGTGAGCGTGCTGAAGGTGTGTAGACTAAAACAAATACAAAATTACTGTTTGTGTACAAATGGCCATTATAATTAAACCTATGTCAGGAGTCCTTTTTTTATTTTCTTATCATGTTAATTAGGGTTATGAGCTTGGAGCCTATTCCTAATTCTTAACGTTGGGGGAGTTAGAGAAGAGCAGTTATTAAAGCGTGGCTTTTTTGGATCCTTAAACCTAATGCACTCCATCGAGTGGGACTCAACTGTGAGTCAAACTGGTCTGTGTTGCTGCAAGGCACACAGCGAATCAAAGTCTATTACCTATGACTAATGGGTGGAGCCTAATCCATTTAAATTAACACATGATTTTGGTAACTGCTATTTACCTTGACAATGGGGCAGGAAGCACGGAATCTGATCAGTATTTGACCAGCCTTACACGTTTCTTCGTGTCAAATGACATTTATTCATAACCTGGCTACTAGATTTAATGCTTGTTTGAGCTTTCACTACTTGCTATTTTCACCACAATGTTTGCTGTTTATATTATACTTCCTGAATTGAAATATTGGGAAAAAATAAAGAAATTGTGTAATCTGCAAAATGTCAGTGAGTGATCTGTGTTGATGGAATGGTAACGGCTTTATACATGCTTGACATGTCTTTCAGGTTGGTACTCTAGATGTGCTCGTTGGCCTCTCTGATGAACTAGCGAAACTCGATTCATTTGTAGAAGGGTTAGTATCCTTAACAAAGTAATTGGTTTTTGTGTCCCTGTGCATCTAATTCTGTAATGTGCTTGGTGATTTATATGCTGCCTTCCCATTGCCGTGTGTTGTTCACTGGTAATTTAGAATATCCTATTACTGATAAATTACTAAAAGGCAAATTGAAGCGAGCTATTTATACATTTTATGATTGTTCTGTGTATAATAACATGGTTCAAGCCAAGTAGGTTCAGATTGTATGCACTCTGTTTAGAAAGGAATCTGTTTAACAAGTGTGGAATTTCTAACTTCCTTTATGTTGTACTAAAGATTTGTGCTCAACAGGTTTTTGTAATGGACTAAATATGGTGGATGTCTCCTTTCTATGTGATTTTAATGTCATAATACCTAAGATGGCACTGTCCTGTCCTCCACAAATAGATGAGGATCTGCTCGGCTCCTCCCCCTCCTTTTAAGGGCTTCCTGCATGGAGGAGCCGTCAGACAGATCCTCCTCCTCGAATCCGGACAGCATAAGGCACCAGCAGCAGCCATGTGGCGCATTCCATATTTTGTGGGTGCAATATAGGTGCATGGCAAGTGTCAATGTGAGTGCAGAGGAAGGAAATGAAAACAATAAATTAATTTTTTCAATAACATTACATATAAAAAAAGTTCATATAAATATACATGTTTTTTAAAATCGCCCCCCTACTTTTGTCCCTGGCCCTCCTTTCACACCTCCCCTAAATATGATTTTGGGAGATGCGGTAGGTGAAAGGGACTACATTACCTAAGAATTGTTTACACTGTGAATGTAGACCATAAAAATATCATCAGATAATCTGTGCATTGTGTAAATTTATGTATTTGCTTAATTCTGTTAAGAGAGAAACTTACTTTAAATGTAATGTTTGATGTTTATTTTAAATGTAATGCTTGATCATATGCATTCCAACCCACCGGTGCAATTATAAACAGGACAGGCCACAAACTAAATTTAAAAAACATTTTTTTCTTGCACTTCTACTGCCACTATAATATTTATTTTATACATTTACTATATAAGCAATATTTAGGTAATACCTTTTGTAATTTGTGGTTTTATTTTTTATTTTGTGTGCCTATACTATTCTATTAATCGCATCACACATTTCGTATATGACTATTATTATTTGTGCATGTTTTACAGGAGTACTAAATGTTCACCTACAAATGACACCTCTACACATGTGAAAAGTATATGTACTCTGCGTGCACTGCTTTTTATATTCACTTCAGAAAATCTAAAACTCTTGATTAATGCCATTGTAGATTTCTACTGACCTCCACGAATGTTGTGAAACTTGTTTCTGTTAATTCACAGCAGTTTACGGGGGGGGGGGTGGGGGGGGGGTGGGGTGTTTTGCGACCAATTAGAGAATACAGTGTTGATTGCACAGCTGCGGCCAGAAGAAGAATGCATATGTTATGCTCTAAAATGAAATAAATGTTTTAACTATGTTTCTGTCTGGCTATATATATATATATATATCTCCCCCCCTTGCTCTTTAAAGAAAAAGGTTTTATTGAAATATATGTCAAAAGATTAAATGAATATGAAAGGCGTTTGACAATTAAAATCTGAACTGTTCCGACCATTTTATATTATAGCCTGCTTCTGTTTAGTTTATGTTATTGCAAAATTCCTTTCATAATTGTGTCCTATGTCCTGAAAGGAGGGCAGGTTTATGTGTTAGCCCAATTGGCCACATGCACATCCTCATACATGTTTGGTTTGTGACTAATACATTTATTTGTTCACCTTTTTTTATAATCCATGTTATTAGCACTATATTTACTGATTTGCTATGCACTGACTTGTATAATTTATGTACGTCTTAGGTGCATCTCACCTGCTCATTACTGTTAGGGGTCTATTCACTTAAAGGCCTTGCCATTTAACTATACATCAAGCAGGTACAAACCTGGCGAGTTTCCCCTGCTAAACATATTCAACAGGTTTGTCCCTACACAGTGTATAGCAAAAATTATGAGATTATATGTTCATCTCCCCTCAACTCGCCTTTTAATGGACAGACCCCATAGCGTTTGGGACAGCGCACATTTTTTATCATGCTCTTTCGGAGCAGAGATAAATTTCTTAATCTAGTCTAGCGACCCTGGTAATGATTTTCTAGAAATTGGAGCAAAAGCCCCAGTGTTGGGAGCAGCAGAAAAAGAAATAAGGCAAGATGTGTATAAATACATGTTAATATAATCGGGGTCGAGGAACTTCTAACTGTAACATTGCTGTTAGTGACACAGTCTAAAGTCCTCCCACAACTGCTCTATCAAATACCATGGATTATTAACACGGCACAATCTTGCCCAACAATGAAGTTACTTATGTACTTACAAGTAGACAAAGCCGAACATGTTCTGTTTGCCATAATATGATGCATATCATTGATCAGGAGGAAAAAGTCCCCAAAGTAGATTGTAGTTTGTTGCAGGGCTTTCTACCTCACGTACCAGTCTGTTCTAGTTTGTCTAACTTGCAGTTCTATGCTCTGTATCTAGCGCTGCCTAAATTGTTGGCGCTATATAAATAAATGGTATTGTAATGTAATTGTTGGCACAGGGTACAGATATCTAATTAGTTCCGCTTCAAGTTCCTATTTGTGTAAAACCTCACATTGATCCACATAGATAAATATATGCACGTGTATTCCCTTGAGATGAGCACCGTGTGATATTCCTTGTACACTGCGATTTCCTCTATTATTGTAACTTGTAGTAATTCCACATTTTGCAGGACGGTGAAGAAGGTCGCTCAGTACATGGCCGATGTGTTGGAGGACAGCAGAGATAAAGTTCAGGAAAACCTGCTGGCCAGTGGAGGTAATAATTCTTGTCCACTTACTGTTTGTGTTGTATCTTTACAGATACATGCAGGTTAGCTTTCAGCTCTGCCTCTCAGCTGGATGCTGGAGCTGCGGACAGTGCAGGTGTGTGCTGAGTCAATCAGCAAGGCTGCTACATCTGATCGAGCCACACATTCTCTCTCTCTGCTTGGTCTGCTTTTTGTTTTGGAATGCCACCAACAGAGGGGATTCCAGGGATAATGACTAGGCACATAGTTCAATTGTTTGATTTTTCGTTCCTGGGTTTATTTTATTTAGCAGTTTCTTGTTTAAATAAGGAAAAAATAAGATGAATCATATTTCTTTTCTCTTTAATCTTTAGTATACACACTGTTGTTTGATTTAAAGTATGTGTCATTTAACAAAAATAATAAAATAAAACATTGCAATAATGAATTTCTCTTCTGACAACTTAATGGATAACCATCTGCACTCTGAATCTAAATCTTAGAAGGGTTCTTCTAATCCTTTTTGTTCTGATCCTGTGTATTAGAACAAGCAAGTTGCCTATGAATCTTCTGTGCTGCCTCTTCAACTCCAGCGCTGACATCTTGTGTAGCTTCACTTAGCCTCTGGCTCCCTTACACCCCTCTGCCTATTCCCTCCTGCGTTATTGTCATTTTTCATAACCGTTCACATTTGTTCTTATTCAGATATATTTTCTTCTCTCCAAGCTTATACGATAGACACACTACGAGGAGCAACCAAAGTTCGCTCAACCGGATTTCCCCCCCCCCCCCCCCATACTGTAATTGGAAATGGTAGCAAACCGCACTCAATTTAGTCAGATGCACGAACCGGACTCCACCAGGTCCCCAATAATAGAAAAATACACCATGCACGGCACTTCAGAAAAAAAGGGAGGTATTTATTCTATATGGCCACCCAGAATAAACCCCTCACTTTTTTTTTTTTTTTTTCCTGAAGTGCCTTGCATTGAGTATTTTCCTTCACATACTCTGACATGGCAACTCTAGCAAGTCCTAACTGGTTTGCATGCCACTGGACTTGATGCCACCAAGATTGACTGTTGAACTCTATAAAAGACACTGTGTACCTAAACATTGCTCATACTGTGACGACATAATAGAGAAGAACATGAAAGGCACAGGAAAAATAGCAAAAGTGACAACAATTTTAATGCATGTGCAGGTGGATCCCTTAGTACCACAAACGTTTCGGGACACGCAGGCCACTTTAACAATGTGCTGCAACAGCTCATTGCAAAATACTGTGACTGTAGAGAATAACAAATGATGAAAACCCTTGACACATTGTGTTGGCAAACTTATAAGCAAATACATATAATAAGAGACATATGCTTTAAATGTGTCTGTGATGTCATAAACAGAAGACCTCTTTTTACAATCAAAATACTTGCTTGAATTTCTGCAAACACATAATATGGATCACATTTTATTTTCTACATTCACAGTATAAACAATGTTTCTCCTGCTGCACAACCACTGCTAACACCTTCTATTCCTGCATTACCTCTCGATTCCAAGCTTGCGAGCAGGGCTCCCTATCTCATGTATTGACTGTGCTTGTCTAATGTAGTCTGTTCCTTTTTATACCGTACCAAGTATTGCATAAATTAGTGGCGCTGTGTAATGTAACGTCTCCATGTACTTGGAGAACAATCTTTTTAAAAACTGCATAGTTGGTTTGTTTGCTTTAGTTATGTAACCGATTTGTGTCTGTCAACGCGTTTCTGTGATTCTATGTTTAATTAGAATCTGAAGATGGGCAGTCCCCCTGTTCTCACACTGCTTTACACTCTCTCTTTCAGTGGATTTGGTCACATACATTACCAGGTTCCAGTGGGATATGGCCAAATATCCAATTAAACAGTCCTTGAAGAATATTTCTGAAATAATTGCAAAAGTAAGATCCAAGTTACAGTGATGGTTAAGTATGTCATTATCTCTGTGTTACAGTGCTTCAAAGTATTGGTCAGAGAGCAGTGAATGACTGACTGTAATTTCTCATCAGAATGTTCCCTTTCAGGCCGGTCCTCCTCTTCTTTCATATACAAAAAGGCTGCACACCAGATAAGGCAAATATATAAAAAAAAAATAACTTTTAAAAGATCAACTAAAACATAGTAAATAAACAA
Source organism: Pelodytes ibericus (assembly GCA_036172795.1). Taxonomy (NCBI): domain Eukaryota; kingdom Metazoa; phylum Chordata; class Amphibia; order Anura; family Pelodytidae; genus Pelodytes; species Pelodytes ibericus. Next base: position 33,863,477 of record CM069859.1, on the reverse strand, counting down.
CTTACCATTGTATGAAATAATCCAAGCCATAGTAAGAAGTAAAAATAATAAAAATAAGGATAGTAAATAAAAAGGGAGCAAAAAACTAGAAAGACTTACAAAGCAGCTGAGACCAGGTGACAAAGTATACCTAAATACAGTTTCGGCACTTGGCCTTCTACTGGAAGAGCTAGCTTTTTTTAGCTATTTTTTTTGCTCCCTTTTATTTGTTTTTTTTTTAAATTTATTTAAGACCCTTATTTTGTTATTTATACATCTGACTATGGCTTGGATTATTTCATACAATTGTAAGTTGTTTATTTACTCTGTGTATATTTATTGTATGTTTTAATTGATCTATTAAAAGTTATTTTTAAGTTTGCCTTATCTGGTGTGCAGCCTTTTTGTATATGTTCATATGTTATGGGCAGTTTGGGACTGCCTTCTGGCTTGCACCCAATTATATTTCTATCATTTTCATTATATATAGATTGTTGTTTTTGTTGTATTTCCAGTTGTCCTGCCTTATTTTGTGTCCTCCTCTTCTTTGATGTCAGTCTGTGAAATTCTTAGAAACAATGTTGACACAAGTAAATTTTTTTGTGTGCTGCACTTTAAACATACACGTGAGATGAACCCTGCAAATAAGTACAAGTCTACTCTTCTTCTCTGGCCATTGTTTTAGCTAGCCTAAATCCTCCTACCTTATTTGCATATTTATTTATATTTATTCATGCTTATTCCAAACTTTTTTTTTAACTAAATGTATTGTTTTTTTCTTTGGCTTAAGCACTATACCTAGTCTACAAATGAACCAGAACTGACCCCATTTCATTAAGAATATCTAAAATAGTTTGTGTGTTGGCCCATTACAGGATTTCCTATGATGTGCAGCCTGCCAATCACTGGCTTAGCATCTTAGGAAATATAGTCCACAGTAGCTGCAGTGCCAGAGGTTAGCAGTCCCTTGCCTGTAACCATTTATATTATAACATCCATTCTTTTAATGGCTTCCATCGTAAGGCTGTCATATTTTTGGAATTGTTTTTTCCTTTAGGGCAATACCAAGATGCATTTAAGAGAGTGTCCTATTGAATGGTTAACTACAGTTTGCTGAATATCTGCTATGGCCATTAATATCCTTTTTTTTGCTTAATTCTTGCAGGGTGTAACGCAGATTGATAATGACCTTAAAGCAAGAGCATCAGCATACAATAACCTGAAAGGAAATCTCCAGAACCTGGAAAGAAAAAATGCGTATGTTTTTTTTTTTATTTCCTCTCTTCCTCCCCCGTGGTCTCAGATTACAAAGCATTGACGTATTTGAGATTGGTATATAAGTGCCAAACGCTCCAGTGTTCTAGTTAATTACAGCAGCAGAAGCCTTAAAATACCTCGATATGCGGCTTGCTGTACACCAAGTACACATCTCATTCTGTTTATTAAACCCTTCTTTATGGTCAGCTACTGGCTGGGTATTTGAGAAATATGTCCAGCTGTAAAGCCTTCCATTCGCTTTCAAATGTGGTGGTTAGTTATTTAATGAGGTAGATTTGGGCTGTCTGACCTGTGTCCTGCAAGGGTTTCCAGTAAAACTAGAATTTCAGTCCCATAATTAGGATGAGCTAATGGTATAATAGACTGAGACAGAAATATACATGAAATATCTCCAAATAATGTCTGGCCGTGGAATATGTTATTCATAGGGAAAATATGATCGGTTTTAGGAAGTGACTCAACTTGAACTGAAACCTACATGGTTAATGGTTTAAATTAGTGAGTTTTGCAATTGGAACAACTTTTGAAATTGTACAGATTTAAGAAACATGTGAAAAATGTAACTATGCTTTAACCCTACATGAGATCTATCAAACCCTAATACAATCAATCCATGGCATTACCATTAGATCAAAACTAATTTTTTTTTCTATGGTATTATATGTAAATGCACTGCTAGAACAGATAATTAATTCCCATATGATCTCACAAGGAGAAGTTATAGACCAAAGATGGCACAGACACATTTAAAGTATTTTTTGTACATTACTTAGTTTTTCCAAAAACGATGTAGGTTTTTTTCCCCCACTATTTCAAGTAAACCCAATGTGTATCTTAATCGATACATGCGGGTTTACTATCTGCTGTGTCTCGTGTGCGAGTTCCTGGTAGTCAGCGCGCGCACAGCCAATCAGAGCGGGAGCTCCATGCGAGGGTCTCTCGCTGCTAGCGCATAGTTAAGGTCCCACCTGCTGATCCCATGCAAAAACAATGGTGTCTCTCTCCACTTGTGAAAATAAACTTTTATTTTTCATTTAAGTCTCTTTGTTTAAATTCTCATGTTGGCCACTGGTTTGGTTTATGTGTATTGGTGCAAATATAATAAATCATTTTAAAATGTTATAGCTACTCCCTATTTATATTGTCATGATTCGTTTAATCTGATATGAACAAGCAGTGGTCCAAAAACTAAAGAATCACCTCTTCAATGGTACCAAATACAGCCAAAAAGTAATAAGCCACTGGGTGTCTGGCTCTAGTAAAACTTAATTTTTATTGAGCTAAATGTAGAGGTATAGACAGATAAAAATGTTTACAGTGTTTGTAATAGTTAAGCAGGGGAGGACCCAAGTAGTAGGAGGTTTGCATCCTGGATTCAAGACTTGTAGGCCTGTCTCCCAAAACACAATCCGTCAAGCGAACATGTTCTTGTCTGTCCTCTATTAGGCGAGCAACTCCACAGACAGACACAGGTAAATGTCCTATTGCTTGGTTTCTTCCCTACTTAATTGTTTTTAGCATCTTTTTAATTAAAGTTTTTTTAGTTTTGATATTTTTGGCAAGCCACCCACTTTAAAAATGCCCCTTTCAAAGTGATCATTGTTCACTTTATTTGCAGATGCCTACCCAGAATCCTTTTCAGTAGCAATAGCAGTGTGAAGTTGGCATCAAACTGGAGTTTAATGTGTCTCTGCTACCCACTCAACTTTTAAATGGAAGGGTTTTGCCATCACCCTTACCCACCATAACACATATATCTTTTTTATTTTTTATTCACACATACAAATACTGTATATAGATAGATCTTTCGAAAATTCCATCCTGATCAATATGGATTGGTTCTAGTTTAGAACATTTTATAAATTCATTGGGAATCATTTTAGACAGGTTTTATTTAAATTTTACCTCGGACCAGTACTGGAAAATGGCTTTAGCAGCCACAAGTTCTAGTCCGCACAGGAAACTTAGACCATCAAATCTATGTGGGATTCCCTACCCCCTGCTGTGGGCTTAAGGACCACTTTAAACTTTTTATCCATACCAATGACTGATATATACTTTTCAATGTATTCTTTCCCTATACAGAGGAAGTTTAATAACCAGAAGCTTAGCTGAAATTGTGAAGAAAGATGACTTTGTTCTGGAGTCTGAATACCTGATCACACTTTTGGTAGTTGTACCAAAGTAAGTACTGGTTCATTAACATTCTAACATTCCAGCTCTTTCACTCCTGGTGCACATTGTTACTAAAGGATTGCTGATTTTCCAGAAAGTGGATTTGAATTTGTATCTCCAGTGTGTTCACATTTGAGACGGCGAAACCTAATTGTTCCTGGCATGCATTTTGTTTTGTGCAGGATAAGCTACAATGACTGGATGAAACAGTATGAAACCCTTTCTGAGATGGTGGTGCCACGTTCCAGCAAGTAAGTTACTGCAGATTACCTTGATTGAAGTTCATAAATAAAACCTTGTGAATGGGACAAAAAATGGGCATGCCTAAGAGGTAATATTCAGTTTGGAGGGAAATAGATGGCAGACTATTATGTATGGGCAGTTATTTAGAGAATTGTACAGATAATGGAGATTGGGGACTGCAAGTAATTTCGCAGGGAAAAACATTTTGGAAAAAGTAACCTAATCTATTTTTTCAGTTTTGGAGTGTACCCTCAATAACACAATGTTTAAACTCAAAATGTTGCTCTTAATCTAAATGGCACAAACACTAGTTCCAGCTTCATGACTTTATAATCTCCTAATAACCAGCAGTCTAAGCTCAGTCACACAAGCTTAATCTATGTTACTGAGCTTCCTTTTAGTGGGGGAAAAACTCCTCTTTGTGTAGACTGGCGCCTTGAAGATCATTGTCCCTGCCATAGACTCATTTCTTTCTTTCTTTCTTTCTTTTTGTATGTTAATTACACAGCGTTCTATCTGAAGACCAAGACAGTTATCTCTGCAATGTCACTTTATTCAGAAAAGCTGTGGATGATTTCCGACATAAAGCCAGAGAGAATAAGTAAGATCACTGGATACTTACTAAAAAGGAAGCCGCTATTAAATCTCTGCAATCGTGATTATGGTTAGAATGACTTCTACTTCTATTGCAGGTTTGTTGTTCGTGATTTCCAGTATAACGAAGAGGAAATGAAGGCTGATAAGGAAGAAATGAATAGGCTCTCCACTGACAAGAAGAAACAATTTGTAAGAATGAACACGCACACACACTGCATGCATAAAATGTTTATATATCCTGTAGCGCAGCCTAGTGTCCATCATTGGTGCTGCAGTGCAATATCTGCCTCCAAGTCCTGCTTAATAGATCTGTCTCATGATTTCACACCTGCAGGCCACCAAACCTAATTCTCTAAATAGCAATATATTGATCTGGTCTGTCTCATAAGAAAAACAAGGGCTGACAAGAGATTTAAAATGGCTAAATGTATCAAAGCTGAGTAGAAGTAACTGAGGAAGTGATTCCTTAATTACGACTTTACTCAAAAAAAAATACTACACATTCACTCGCCAGTACAAAAGAAAAAATATTCTTTATGAAAAATCCATAAATTATGATCGATAATGTATGATTCATAAGTGCACAAACCAAGCATTCTTTCAAGCCTTTTTTATGGACAACCATTGATAGGAAGTTATGTTTCACTGAAAGTGTATGAATTTAAATCAAAATGCTTTAACCTTAAGGACAGAGGCTGGTTTTATCCTTTTGAGGTGTTTGTGTTTAGCTTTAAAATATCATTTGAAAAAATTATATATAATAAAAAATAACTCTGCTAAATTCAAAAATGTGGGAAGAGGATTTCTGTTTTTTTTTTTTGTAATCCATACGACAATAAGTGGAAATAGCATATTGCTTTTTCCTAACCATAATCCATACGACAATAAGTGGAAATAGTATATTGCTTTTTCCTAACCATTTTCTTCTACAGTGACCTTTTAACCCAAACCCTAGCCTAAATGCTAACCAAGGCTGTATTTATTTGAAGGTTGTGCAACATCCCCACATTGACAGAAGCGGTAACTGATCATTCCCGAAGCTCTTACCCACAACTGGGCAGCGCCATGTTGGGAAGGGTTTCAATTGTTGCCAATGTCCGATTTCAATATTGTTGAATGAATGGATATCAAGGCATTACAGCAACACCAACTGAGCGGAGGAAGCGATCATTGATTGCTTCCAGTTCTCATTTAAACGCTGAACGTACATGTATGTCCTGCGTCGTCAAGGGGTTAAGGAAAGAATACAAATAAAAAAGTACCTTATTGAGACCTTTGCTTTTACAACTGTATCTTGGATCAGATCAGTCTTTATCTGACCTATGGATTCTAAACAGCATGTCTGCCTGATAGAACTGAGGCATCACTAAGGTAATTGTAGTTCTTCATTAAAGTATTTCTATTTAAAACTCAATTTGTTCAGGTAAACATCCTCTAATGTTTGATTAATCTACAATAAAATTTCTCCATGCAAATGATGTGAATAACGTTTAATGAACCCTTGTGTTTGCAACATGGCTTAATGTTGTTAAAACTCTCATCCTCAGGGACCTCTAGTCCGATGGCTCAAGGTTAATTTCAGCGAAGCTTTCATTGCTTGGATCCATGTTAAAGCTCTGCGGGTCTTTGTGGAGTCTGTTTTAAGGTAAAGAACCAAGATAATAAAGTTCGTTCAGCTAAGTCATAACATTTAATTTGAAATCTAGTTTTTATTTTCTGAAGCTTTGGTTAGTTCCAGACATTGGTAAGGTAATTGTCTAAGCTTTTGGTAAATGTACCCAGCATTATCTTATGAACAGACTAAAATACTATAATGTTAATAGGATGGGTCAGGCTGGATATTAGAGAGTGGAGGTAGTGATATTTTGGGAGAAGCAGCTCCGTTACCCTTAGGTCTTGTATGTAGTAAAAAAGCGGAAAAACTTAACCTAAAAAGGAGAAGTAAAAACTGGGGGAAAAAGGGTCAGATCTAAAATGGGCAGGAATGTGTATGGGTATACTACATAATACCCCTTTGGAAAAGCGAAATATAGTGAATAACCTGGACTAACCTTGTAAATCCACATACACACTCCCAAGCTACCAAAATAAAGAGCAAGGAAAATATATAAATAAATTATATATCAGGCTAAAATATCTGTGCTACTAGTGCTAAATAGGCAGTGTAAGCAAAATGCGAATACAGTAAAACAATATTACAGGGACGATGTAGCAATGATGTGGTTGCAGCAAACACATATGCCAAAAGTGATTAGGAAGCTAAGAAGACAGCAGTAAAATATAGCAGCAGTGAAAAATATATCTGTGCTATTAATGCAAAAAACTAGATAAGCAGTGCAAGCAAAGTGTGAATAAAGTAAAACAATGTTGCAGAGACAGTGCAGCAACAATGTAGATGCATCAAACACAAATAATAAGTGATTAGGAAGCTAAGAAATAAAACAATAGAAATGGCAAGCATGTAAATATTAGCAGCAACAGTATGATTGTAACAAGCACAAATGTCTTTAGAAGGATGAAATAGATTGGTATGTAGTAAGTTATATTTAGTGTATGTGCAAAGAAGTTCTCTGTGGACCTGCTTGAAATAATCCGATGCAAGCCCCTGTGTATAAATGCAAATGTGAAACTATATTCCTGGTCAGACATGGCAGGATAGAAACGCCACATGCTTGACGCATTTCACACTAAATGTGCTTAATCTGGCTGGGACCCAGTGCTAACCTTTTACCCAGTGAAGAGACACCTAGCTATACATGTAATTTTATACTGAGCAAGAATTCCGCAAGTTTTAATGTAGAACAAACACAGAAGAACAGCTGTCTAATGTACGGCAAAAAGAACTATCCATTTTACTCTAGATACAGTGCTTAAGGTTATGATTTTCTTTATTCTATCTAGACTTCAAACCTTCCTTTTCAGTATACTATAGCAATTTCCACAGTTGTGCAGTACTTAAAATCTGTCTGATTTTCATTAAAAACTGTCATCGTGTGACAAAAATAGAAATATTACATTCAAAGGAATGCAAAATAATAAGAATAAATTTGTAAACAACACAGTGTATGTAAAAGAAGCTGTATACTTACATTTGTAGCTACAAAATAAGAAAAAAAAAGCTTTGGCTTGTCTTCAGATGTCCATGGGCCCATATTACACAAAAACAATACAACATAGTGCTATTAAAAGTTAATTGCTAATACTTGGATTAGTGTGAGTTTCAGTCCTGAAATTTTGAGCAATCCTTGCTCTACGGGTCAAGTGTCTATCCGATATCTGATCCTCTGTGAATAGCAGCTCTTTAAATAATGTTTATAGTATTAAATTCTCCCAGCATATGTAATATAGAAAGAAGGAAAAAAATCTCATAGTGCATTCTTCTTTCATGCTTTGAGATAGATATTTACAACTTTTTATTTTGTGTTATTCAGTTAAACTATTTTAGTGTGTCTCTTTTTAAATAAGTTCCTGTGGTTTCTCCATCCACAGCATTATGTACATAGGAAGGCAGCTGACATTTTCACCATTACTTTGGTAGGATTAGATCTGACCTGATTGAAGGGAGAATGAGCCTTGCCATTTCTGTGTGTACATGGTTATCACATACGTAGTGTGAAGCTGCTTAAGGCAGCTGAAGATCTCACAGGGATATTGTAAACTCTTGAGCCATTATTTAACAAGCACACAATGACCAGCAGGGTTTATTTCCCTTTGGTCGGTTCACATCTAAGCTGACCAAAGAAACGAGGGAAATGGCAGATAACACTGCTCTTTTTTTGTTGTTGTTAATTTCATTGTTTAATGAAGACATTTGTAATTTCCCAAGAAAAATAGATGAATTTGCTAGAATTTAATCTTGTGTCTTGTTCTAATGTCTATAAGGTATGGCTTGCCGGTGAACTTCCAAGCAATGCTGCTCCAGCCCAATAAGAAGACAATGAAAAAATTAAGGGAGGTTTTGTACGATCTGTACAAGCACTTGGACAGTAGCGCAGCTTCCATCATTGATGTGAGTAAAACATTCCTGCATGTAAAGGTCACGTGGCTATGTACTAGGCTGGATCATAATCACAACCACAAAATGACCAAATGAACCACACAGTGTGAGCATATCTGTATGTAGTTACCTGACCCAATCGTATAAACTGTTTTAAGATGCAATGGGTAACAAACACTTAAAGAAGGGAAGTTGGTAATATTAACCCCTTAGTGACGAGACATTTTCACCTTGACATTTCTGGGGTGTTTGTGTTTAGCTGCAATTTTCTTCTTTCTCATATACTGTACCCACAAAAATTATATGTTGTTTTTATCGTCATAAGAAGGGCTTTCATTAGATACCATTATGTTCATCATATATTATAATTTGCTACAAAAAAATCATAAAATATGATGAAAAATTAAAAAAAAAAAAAAACACTTTTTTTTAACTTTGGCCTAAAATATAATTTAGACAAATACAATCATTAAAAAAGACCCCATCTAAATAGTTTCTAAATGTTGTCCCGAGTACAGAAATATGCATTTTTCCATATTTTTCTGTATTTTTTTGTGAGTTAGGGGGCAAAAAACAAAATAGTGGTTTTTTTTTATTTTTCCTATATTGAACTTTTAACCCAAACCCAAAATGTAATCCTAACACTAAATTTAACCCCAACTCTAAGCCTTATGCTATCCTTTAATATATATTAATTTAATTTTACTAATTAAATATTTATTTTAATTATTTTACATTGCTATGCTGCTTGGCTACCACTAGGGGCAGTCAAGTAGCATATTCAGTGCGACGGAAGTGAAGTTACTTTCAATTCCGAAGCTCAGACCTCCAGAGGGCATAGCCATATTGACGAAGCATGCTGCTCCGTCAATATGGCTCCCACGATCACTCCATGAGGCGATCGTGGGTGCCCCAGAACAGAAAGTTCGTGCTGGCTATTGCCTCGACATCGAGGCAATAGACCAGCACCATTAAAGCGGTTTTCGCGATTGTTGATCGCGAATACCACTTGATTCCCGGCAGGACGTGCCTGACACGTCCATTGTCGTGAAGGGGTTAAAAAAAAAAAAAACTTTGCTCACAACATAATTTTTAGATAATATTTGGGGACTGGACGTAAAATGTCCTATTTTATATGTAAAATTAGTTTTAACGACTTTCTTGACATAAGCGTTGTTATAACTGTTCAGTCTTTAAGATTTTACCGAATTACTCAACTCAAATCAACACCAGATTTAAAGCTTTTCCTGTCTGAGCTCATAGGGATCTTTACTTGGCTAACAGTGTAGGTCCTGAGACTCTGATGATATCCAACTACAATTACCATCACTCTTAGCCATCCACACAACAATAGTGAGAACCTCCCTTATGGAAGCCAGTCTTTGTACTGACCGCTTCTGCTAGCCTGTGTTCCCCAGAATGGTCAGCCAAGGCATGCTAAGGGATGTTGGACATGTACAAATGATGGCTGCCAGGTGACCTACTGCTTAAAGGGTCACTACCATTTGCATAAGATGTAACTAGATTACCTGTGCATTTAAAACAAACACATATATAAGACATATGTCACTGTGTTTTTTCTTCTATGTTTGAATTATTTGCATGTAAAATAAAATTAGGTGTCTATCTCCAGAATCCATTTTGAGAATTTTACCCATGATGCAACATTCTCCAAAATCTTCCAGCAAGTCTCACTTTACAACTGTGGCCAGAGCCTGCATGATGATGTCATAAGATACACCCCTGCTCTCTTACTGGCTCCTGTGTATCATAGTGGGGAGGACTAGGTGGCTGTGTACAACTTCTTCTGTATCGGCCTTCCAACACAGAGAGGAGATTGACTTGATCAAACAGGATCATAACTCCGCCCCCTTGTGATGTAATCGTTACATTACCCTCTCATTCAATGCAAGTCTATGGTCAGAATTCTGACTTGTAGACTGCATTCAGTGACCCCAGCCCAAAAGTGAGATATTAGTGCTGTAAAGTCACTGGGGGGGTGGAACCCAAAAACACTGTCATAAAATGGTGGCGCCCAGTCACACTTGTTTAGTAAAATATTTAATAAAATAAACTTGCATAACAAAAACAAGACATATCTGAAATCAACAATGCAAAAAAAAAAACCCTTTTCATTTTTTGGTGGGAGTGTCCGTTTAATGCTTGTGTAAATCCAATAACTTCTTTTGTTGAAATATTCTTTGCTCTCTCTTCCCAGGCTCCAATGGATATTCCCGGGTTAAACCTCAGCCAGCAAGAGTACTACCCATATGTATACTATAAGATTGATTGCAACCTGCTTGATTTTAAATAAATGAAAGCTGTAGTTGTGCCGGATCAGAAAACAGTTTGAAGTACAGTGACACCCGTAACCCTGTGCTTGCTTCTCATTCCCCTTACTGAGGTGATTTCCCTTGTAGTTGTCCTTTGATACTTTATTTTCTTCTTTTAAAAAAAAAAAAAGGTTCTTTAAATATATTGTTGCTTTTAATCAATGAGGTATTTAAATGTCCACTGAACAAATAAGAGTCTATTTAGAAAGAGATTTATTTAAGAGCTTTGGTGCGGCATTGTGGAGCTTTGCTGACGGTCCGTTCAGCACAAAGGGTTATATTAAGTCATTCCCCATTCGTATGGTGATCAGCATTACTACTTCTTGTTACCACTGTTTAGATCTTGTTTACAAGGGGTCATGGTGTAATTGTTTTATACCATTCCATTCACTGTATTTAGTTCATAAGAGGTGTTTCAATGTGAAGTTGTGATGTTCCGTGTATGTAATATTTAATGTTCGTGCTTTCTAAATGTTCGATAAAAATCCTAGAGCACGATACACAGGAGGAATTAAATATACCTGTGCAAATAAATTGGCGTGGATCCTTTCTTTCAGTCACCCCTATCCTTTTACCCCTATTATGATTAATATTTGGATTTGTAGAAATTAACCATTTGAGTTATTTTGACATTTCACTGAAAGAGCACGTTGTACAAAGTTGATCACTAAACAATGTTATTTATCCAAGTCAGAGCTTTTCAAACTTTTTTGTTGTTGTTGGTGACAAACTTTTTTTTATACATGCATCATTTTGCGACACTGTAATTCAGTTTTACTAGCAAAGTGTAGGTTAAACTAACCTTTTATTAACATATGTCCCAGGCAGGTGTCTATTAAATATGCCACTGTTAGTTTGCCCATTACATATGCCACAGTTTGTCCATTAAAATATTCCACATTCAGGTGCCCAATGACCGCAATGTTGGACCTGCATCGGATGGATGTGAGAGGCTAACCGATGCCCAAGCTTGATTGTCTGCATGTGAGACGTCACACGGGCTCTCTGTGTCACGCAAAAGCCTGGCAGCGGCAGTTCGCGGGACACACATGCACACTGCCACTGACACACTATCGTGTCCCACCACAACGTTTGGGAAACACTGATCTAAGTCATGCAAAGCATATCTTAAATTTACAGATACAGGGATATACCGTTAAAATAAACTGGGAATGTATAAATGAGCTTAACAGATGGTTTTGGAAAATGATACAAGTCAGACTTGTATCTTTATTTTATAGCTCAGAAGCAGTTTATATATCTATTTAAAATGTTATTGCTGTAAATATGTGGTCAAAAAACATCAAGCTACTAAAATCCTAAAACATACCCAGGTACCAAGAAAAAAAACTTCTTCAGTGTAACTGTCCGAGTTTACTAAAAGCTAAACGGAGTAGAGAAAAGCAAAACCATTAATAGCCGAGTTGGAAAACATCAGTTTGAGAGTTTTTCCTTTTTTCATTGATTGTTTTTTTTTTTTTATCCATAATACATAAAATGTCTCACAGTATTTACAGCAAGACAAACCTTCTTACTGTGGATTACACAGTAATCTGGTGTTTATACTGCCAGCAAAATTCCCTGAATAATTATTGTCTTCGGTCCATATATTAACTACAAGGTTTAAACAATTGCAGTGTTCGAATATGTCCACTGGAGGTCTCTGATGTATAATCTACTACTGCATACAATCGTGATCTAGCAGGAAAAAAAAATAAACCTATTGGTTATGATACAATCCATTTGAATAAATGATCAGTACTATTTCTCTTGTTTATGCTATATTAATTTGATATTGTGATCGCATCGCTATATGCTAAAGCTGACAACATTTAATTATTCATTGAATATGTTGGTGTATTATAAATAAACTAATAAACACAAGTTGCATGCAGGCTCACGACCAGCGTGCACAGGGGCTCTGTAAGATGCTCCTCCTGTTAGGTACAGGGTACCTCTGCTGGTGTATGGCTCACACCTATTCCATAGAACAAGTAGAAAAAACTGCAGAAAAACCCGGCACTTACGGAGCAAGGTGAAAAAAGGTGGTGTTTTTAATCCATAAGTGAAAGCGTAGTAGAAATCATCACAGCAGAAAAATAGGAAAAGTTCAATCAAAAAAGGTGTACAGCATGAAGCGTTTTGTGCTTGGTGCGCTTAATCATATGTTAAAATCACATAGAAGTGCACATATTTAAATAATTATTGCATTAGTGAACAAAAGGGGGGGTTATGGCCTGACCCACCGAGAGAGAAGCCCAATCGTGTTGGAAATGAATCTATTCCATCTGGCATGCATTCTCTCAAGCAATATGGGGGGCAGCTAGCGTAGAACGAAAAATCGAACAAATCTTTGTGACAAAGTGCAAGATTGTTCATCCATTATTATTATTGCTCGTGCAAACTATTTTATTAAAAAGGATAAGTGCATGATTTGAAACCAGTTTGGACATAGCCATAATGTGGTAGGAGTAAATTCCCAAATTTGACAGGGGCGGACGTTGGAGTTCTTTAGTGGACTCAGATATGAATAATGGATATAGGGGTATGTTAACCTTACTACATCAAAATAGCCCAAGGAATTTGGCAATAGAAGCGTGTTGTGATGATTTGTACTACGCTTTCACTTATAAATAAACTAGTTACATTAATAGGGTGCTTGCTTTAAAAGACAACTGTAGCAAAAAAAAAAAAAAAATATTTATTTGAAATTGATTGATTGCCTCAAGTGTAGATAGTTTGTATAGAAATGCTTTAATGAAAGAATATACATAATGTATCTTACGGATCCCTCTTTGCTCTGTTTAGCTCTAACAGGGGGCAGACATGTTTACAATCTTGGATCAGATTGGTCAGGTCTTCCTTCATATGAACCAAGGTGAATGAAGACCTGTCCTTAGATTCTAAACAAAATGTCTCCTCCCTATTAGAGCTATCCAGAGAAAAGAGGGCTCAATAAGGTACATTATGTATATTCTTTCATTAAAACCTTTCTATGTAATTTTTATTAAACATGGTTTTGCAACAGTGTTTGCACATAAGGGAAAGTAATACTAGAACATTACGTGTAAAGCATTCTAGGTTTGTGCCATAAGTATTGACAAGGGTTTTGAACAAATCTTAACAGATTTTAATTCCTTAGATTTAAAAAAAAAAATAGATTACATGTTCGCTTAATACCCACAGCTTGTTATCATTCTCTTTCAGCCTCTTTATCCATTGCAAAATGTAGGTGCAAAACAAGTATAAAAAGAACCCAAATACAAATTATAATAACATACTTCCAAGGCAGTGCATGAGGGAAATCAATGTAGATACTTACAGAAAACAATAAGGGAAAGCTTGGATTGTCAACACAGAATGGTTCTAAAATACTTCCTCTTACTGATGAACGAGTGTTTTGATTGCAAGTTTTCAAGACCAAATAATACCTTTCTACATGGAGGGTTGAATAGATTTTACAGATGGATTAGCCCATTCGGCTATCCCACTAATCCCCAGAGAAATGAAGTGTGTGTGTGTGTGTATAGATTTTTTTTTTTCTTACTCAGTAAAAAGATATGTAGGACGTTTTACATGTTGTTGTTTTTTTTGGAAACTCATATTTAAAGTGAATAGAAACATAGAATGTTTCGCCAGATAATCTGAACAATTTTATAAATACTTTTATTAGTCCCCAGTTCCCTATCTTCTATCTAGGATAGCATTGTGCCTTTCCCGTGCATGCTTAAACTCCTTCACTGTGTTTACCACTACTGCTGGAAGGCTCCATTCATCCGCTACCCTTCCAGTAAAGTAATACTTCCTGATATTGCTTTTAAATATTTGTCCCTCTAATTTAACCCCTTAGTGACATGACCTTTTGACCTTGTCTTTCCCTTGGTGACAAGGGCTGTTTGACGTTTCTGGCGTGTTTGTGTTTAGCTGTAAAAAAACCCCCAAAAAACTAATTTATTAAACCAAAAATAAATGTGGTTAAAGTGGCTGAAAAGGGCTCTCATTATGCATGATTCACTGTCAGTGTTTGATCTAATTAGTTGTATTGACAAATATGATTTATTTTATTTAGAAAGTGATTTACAAGGAAGGATACATTGAGATTTCTCACATTTTCTATAATCACTACTGGCCAATTTCGACAGCAGCATTTGGTAGAAAAAACATTTAGACTACTATGGTCAGCACTAAACTTGATAAGCGCTGGAGAGCTATTGGGCGGTAAAACAAGAAATCATGATTAGGCACTCAAATCAGAGGTGGCCTGGATTACAGAGTACTGCTTGTACTGCAAGACTTGACCAATAAACTGCACAAGCAGGGCTGTCTTTACAACATTATAGGCCCCTGGGCAAAGTACCACTAACCCCATCCCGACAGAAGAAATTATGTGCAGCAACGATTAATCACCACAGCACGCCCAGCTCCGATCACAGTGTGACACACTAATCTTTTTCTAGAATTATGTGCCTAGTTACTTGCTTTGTGATAATCTTTTAATTGCACAACACTGCTGGAATAAATAATACAGCAGTATGTGCAATTAAGCATCTACATTACCTCAACTTGCTCTCTTTGTATTTAGGCAATGTAGATCATTTAAAGCAGTGGAGCTGGTGAGCTTACCTGCTCCACGGTGCTGGCGGAATAATCTGTCCGTCGAGTGTAGTCCCTCCCTCCCGTCGCCGAGGAGGGGGGAAGCAAAGTAGCTTCACCAGAGGCGTCGCTAGGGGTGGGCTAAGGGGGCTGAAGCCCCGAATATGCTGAGCAAAGCCCCGAGTCTATCAGTGCTGGGCTTTTACACAGCATCATCACTGTGTGTGACTGCAGGGATGTGAAGGAAGCTCCACGTGGGACAGTGAGGCAGCTCTGAAGATATCCTTACTGGCTGTCACCTTGTGGGAGATGCAGAGCAGGTCTATTCCCACTCAGGTAAGCTCTGGGTATGACCACATATGTTACATATGTGTATATATATATATATATATATATATATACACACACACATATGTAACATAAATCATTCCTATGCTGTTTGGCAGTCCTGTAATAAGGAACCTCAAACCAACATATAGCTTAACCCCTTAACGCAAATGGACGTATATATACGTCCTGAAAAGCATGGTCATTAAGGACCATGAGGACGTATATATACGTCCTCCGTTTTCATGTAGTGTTGCGCTCCTTAGCGCAACACTACATGTCTGTAGCTGATCCGAAGCAGCCTCTGAGAGGGCTTTCAGCCCCCCCTCGACCCCCCCCGCGCGCATACGATCACCGCGAATGTGATCGTATGCGCGTTACACACATAGGCAGTGAAAGCTGATCACTACCTATGTGTGTTAAAGTGTTGCAATGATGCCTCTATCGAGGCATCATGCAACACATTCTGTGCCCCTCTAGGCACCGCGATCACCCGGTGTGTGCTGTTTCGGAGGAGCATGCTCCTCCGATACAGCATGCCCAGAGGAGAGCGACGTTAGAGAGAAAAAAAAAATCTCTTCCGTCGCTCTGAAACCGCTACTTGACTGCCCCTACAGGCAGTTAGGCGGTATTACAGATAAAAAATAGAAAATTAATTAAATAAATAAATTAAATAAATAAATAAATGGAAAAAGCTAACCCTTGATCTACTGAACCTAGATCTAGAGTTAGGGTCACAAATAGGGTCATAATTAGGGTTAAACGGGGGTTCGGATGATTACAAGGGTTAGATTAAGGGGTGGGGGTCAATTTAGGGTTAGATTAAATTTAGAGTTGGGGTAAATTTAGGGTACAGGTTAAAAAAATCACTGTAGAAGAAAATGGTTAGAAAAAAAAAAACACTAATATTGTTTATTGCCCTATTACGTGAAATAAAACATAGACAAACAAGGAAACATTGATATTACTAAACTCAGGACAAATAGTAGAAATACATAGATGGGGTATTTTTTACCATTTGTAATTGTGTAAAAAAAAAAATCAGGTCAAAGTTGGAAAAAGTGTTTTTTATGGCATATTTTCATCATATTTTATATTTTTTTTAATAGTAAATGATATCATATATATATATATATAAAATAATAGTATCAAATGACAGCCCTATCCGTCCTTTAAAAAATGATATATAATTTGTGTGGGTGGACTGAACACAAAGAAAGAAATTCACAGTTCAGTAAACATTTGACAAAAATAATGGAATTCTGGTCTTCAAGGCACATCAAATGCAGCATAGCACTCGGTCACTAAGGGGTTAAATACACAAAAGTGGATGTAAATAAGTGATTTATGCTATTTATGCATAATGATTTATGCTATATATATATATATATATATATATATATATATATATATATATATCATAAATCATTGCTATCCTGTTTAGCAGTCCTGTAATAAATAATGTCACACATATGTGTGTTATGTGCATGTGTGACATGTTTTATTACAGGACTGCTTACCAGCATAGGAAGGATTTATGTTAATATCAGGGCTTGACAAATTTTATATAGTTTTAGGAGCCAGCAAATTTTTTTAGGAGCCAGACAATGCACATCACGTAAGCATACATACACAGAGACATTCACATGCAAGCACCTCACATACAGAATCACATAAATACACAGAAAGTCACATACACACACCTCACAGACATCCAGTCAGTCACATACACAGCCAGTTACAGGGCCGATCCTAGGGTCCCGGGCGCCTGGGTGCAGGTTTTCCTTTGGCGCCCAAGGGTGGGCGTGGCTATATTATGAACTCCTCCCCTTTAGACATTTCTGTTCCAGACATACCCATTTCAATATTGGGGAGAGGGAGAGGGGGAGGGAGAAAACTTTATTTTAATGTAAAGGACCAACGTTTATTTTAAATAGAGATATATATTTTGCCATAATACTGTGTAGTGGTTTTATTTATTTCTATGATGCTCAGCCAGCAACATGGGAGACTTTTTGCTGGCTAGCAGAATGAGTTTTTACTACCATTTTACTACCATACTACCCATGATTCCCAACCAGCCAAAGTCTCTCATTAGTCTGGCTGAGCATCATTTGAAAAGAAGTACACAATGAGTGATAAATAATATTCCACCAAGTCAGTCACTCATGTGTCTCTCTCTCTCCCCGTACCCTCATGTCTGTCTGTCTCTCCCCGTACCCTCATGTCTGTCTGTCTCTCCCCGTACCCTCATGTCTGTCTGTCTCTCCCCGTACCCTCATGTCTGTCTCTCTCTCCCCGTACCCTCATGTCTGTCTCTCTCTCCCCGTACCCTCATGTCTGTCTCTCTCTCCACTCATGCTCCATGTCTCTCTCTCTCTCTCCACTCATGCTCCATGTCTGTCTCTCTCTCTCCACTCATACTCCATGTCTGTCTGTCTCTCACTCTGCACTCATTCCCCATGTCTGTCTCTCACTCTGCACTCATTCCCCATGTCTGTCTCTCACTCTGCACTCATTCCCCATGTCTGTATCTCACTCTCCACTCATTGCCCATGTCTGTCTCTCTCTCCACTCATGCCCCATGTTTGTCTCTCTCCACTCATACCCCATGTCTGTCTGTCACACCCCATATCTTTCTCCTATACCTCCTACCTACCATGTATTTGTCTCTTCCCATGTCCCTTTTTCATGCCCCCTACTGACCTCATCTCAGAACTCAATTAGCACTGCCTTGATCTCCCCGCACATAGTGATGACTCTGACCGTTATGTTCCGACGCTCTAAGTCATCACTGTGCACGGAAAGAGCAGAAAGGGCTGACTGAGGTCTAAGGGGAAACATGGCGCCGATCTGCAGAGCTGGCTCTGAGAGGCAGCAAAGCAGCACATGGGCAGCCCATTTGCAGAGGTGTTCTTAGGGTACACTTTGCCATTAACATAAGCAACAGCCAGTTTGCCTATTAACCCCTTGACGACAAAGGACGTGCCTGGCACGTCCTGCATTGAATGAAGCGGTTTTCGCGATCAACGATCGCGAAAACCGCTTTAACAGTGCTGGTCTATTGCCTCGACATCGAGGCAATAGCCAGCACCGAAATTTCTATTTCGGGACCCCCACGATCGCCCCACGGAGCGATGGTGGGGAGTCATATTGACAGAGCATGCTGCTCCGTCAATATGGCTAAGTCCTCTGCCGGTCTGAGCTTCGGAAGTGAAAGTAACTTCACTTCCGTCGCTCTGAATATGCTACTTGACTACCCCTAGTGGTAGTTTAGTAGCATTGCAATGGGAAATATTTAAAATAAATATTTAATTAATTAAAAACAGGTTATTTAGCTATATTAGCCTATAGGGTTAAAATTAAATATTTTTTAGCATAAGGGATAGGGTTAAAATTAAATTAAAGTTAAAAAATATTAAGGGATATAATAAGGATTAGAGTTGGGGTTAAATTTAGTGTTAGGGTTAAATTTTGGGTTCGGGTTGGGGTCAAAAGATCAATATAGCAAAAAACACTATTTTTGGTTTTTGCCCCATAACTCACAAAAAAATACCGAAAAATATGGAAACATGCATATTTTTGAACTCGGGAGAACATTTAGAAACTATTTAGATGGGGTCTATTTTAATGATTTTATTTGTGTAAATTATATTTTAGGTCAAAGTTAGAAAAAGTGTGTTTTTTTAAATTTTTCATCATATTTTATGATTTTTTTTGTAGTAAATTATAAGATATGATGAACATAATGGTATCTAATGAAAGCCCTTCTTATGACGATAAAAACAACATATAATTTGTGTGGGTACTGTATGTGAGAAAGAAAAAAATTACAGCTAAACACAAACACCCTAGAAATGTCAAAACAGCCATTGTCACCAAGGGAAAGTCAAGGTGAAAATGTCTTGTCACTAAGGGGTTAAAAATGCTACAGTTTGCCCAATAAAAATTCCAGTTCGTCCATTAAAATACACCAGTTTCCCAAGTAATATGCCAATTATTTTGGCCATTAATATGCCACAGCCAGTTTGTCCATTAATATACAACAGCCAATTTGCCCACTGATATGTCACAGACAGTTTTCTTATTTATATACCTATGCTAGTTTGCCAATTAATAGGCTACAGCCAATATGCCACAGTTAGTTTACCCAATAAAAGCATAATCTCCTCTCCTGCCTTCCCCAGTACTCACCTTGCTGCTGCTCTCGCGTCCCCGGCCATCTCCTCCGCACAGTCTTCCCTCTACGCACGCTGAGTGCAGGAGGCGGGAAATAGACACCAGCTGGTTGGGGGCTGGTGCCCTCCATGTGATAAATTGATGAGCGCAGTGAGGGCCCCGGGCAAGAACACACTTACACACAGCCACACATAAATACACACAGTCATACATAAATACACACAGTCACACATAAATACACACAGTGACACATAAATACACAGTGACACATAAATACACAGTCACATATAAATACACACAGTCACACAAACACAGTTAAACACTTAGTCACCCTCACAGACATACATTTACACAGACACCCTTATACACACTGTCACACATACATATATACACACACAGCCACCTTTACACACTTAGACACAGGATACACTTGCACAGACACTCATGTACACAGACTTACACAGACAGTAACACACACATAGTTATACACATTGACACACACATACACATTCACACACACTTACACAGACAGTAACACACACATAGTTATACACATTGACACACACATACACTTATACACATACACACACACTTACACAGACAGTAACACACACATACACACATACACATACACACACTTACACAGACAATAACACACACATAGTTATACACATTGACACACACATACACACTTATACACATACACACACACTTACACAGACAGTAACACACACATAGTTATACACATTGACACACACATACACACTTATACACATACACACACACTTAGACAGTAACACACACATAGCTATACACATTGACACACACATACACACTTATACACATACACACACACTTACACAGACAGTAAAACACACATAGTTATACACATTGATACACACTTATACACATACACTTACACACACATAGTTATAAACATTGACACACACATACACAATTATACACATTCACACACACTTACACAGACAGTAACACACACATAGTTATACACACTTATACACATACACACACACTTAGACAGTAACACACACATAGCTATACACATTGACACACACATACACACTTATACACATACACACACACTTACACAGACAGTAACACACACACATAGTTATACACATTGACACACACACATACACACTTATACACATACACTTACACACACATAGTTATACACATTGACACACACATACACACTTATACACATTCACACACACTTACACAGACAGTAACACACACATAGTTATACACATTGACACACACATACACACTTATACACAAACACTTACACACACATAGTTATACACATTGACACACACATACAGACTTATACACATTCACAGACACTTACACAGACAGTAACACACACATAGTTATACACATTGACACACACATACACACTTATACACACACACACACACACACTTAGACAGTAACTCACACATAGTTAAACACATTGACACACACACATACTCATTCACATACACTTCCACACTTTCTTTTTTTATTCTATATTTTAACAATACCCTCCCCCCCCCCCAAACTGTTATCACCTCCTCCTCCTTGGTAATCCAAGCACAGAGCAACGGGGGAAAGCTCCTCCCCCGTCGCGTTCTGTGATTGGCTGCAGGGAGGAGGATGTTCTCTAATCTTAAAGAAAAAAATAATTTCTTAATGTGTCCCACACGTCACATACACAGCCAGTTACATACATATTCACATTCAACACATACACAGCCAGTTACATACATACACACACAACACATACACAGCCAGTTACATACATACACACACACACAACACATACACAGCCAGTTACATACATACATACACACACACACACACACAACACATACACAGCCAGTTACATACATACATACACACACACACACACACACACACAACACATACACAGCCAGTTACATACACATACACAGCCAGTTACATACATACACAACACATACACAGCCAGTTACATACATACACACACAACACATACACAGCCAGTTACATACATACACACACACACAACACATACACAGCAAGTTACATACATACATACACACACACACACACAACACATACACAGCCAGTTACATACATACATACACACACACACACACACACACACACACACAACACATACACAGCCAGTTACATACACATACACAGCCAGTTACATACATACATACACACACAACACATACACAGCCAGTTACATACACACACAACACATACACAGCCAGTTACATACATACACACACACACACAACACATACACAGCCAGTTACATACACACACAACACATACACAGCCAGTTACATACATACACACACAACACATACACAGCCAGTTACATACATACACACACAACACATACACAGCCAGTTACATACATACACAACACATACACAACCAGTTACATACATACACACACACAACACATAAACAGCCAGTTACATACATACACAACACATACACAACCAGTTACATACATACACACACACAACACATACACAGCCAGTTACATACATATACACAAACACACACACAGAAAGTTACATACATACACACTCACACTGACATACACACACTCTCGCTCACACTGTCATACACACACTCTCGCTCACACTGACATACACACACTTTCGCTCACACTGACAAACACACACTCTCGCTCACACTGACATACACACACACTCACACTAACATGCACACACTCACACTAACATGCACACACTCACACTAACATGCACACACTCACACTGACATGCACAAACTCCCTTACACTGACATACACACACTCACTCACTCACACTGACATACACACACTCACTCACACACTGTCAGTTTTTAACTTACCTGCTGCAGGCATCTCTTTGCTTTGAGCTCAGTGTGAAGGAGGTCTCAGCCAATCACGGGAGGCTTCTGAACTCTCAGCCGATCAGGAGAGTTGAGAAGTCTCACCTGATTGGCTGAGACCTCCTTCAATCAAGCTCCCCTGGACACAGGAAAGAAAAGAAAAAAAGACCGCTGCATAGAGCAGCAAAGTGCCGCCCCTGCCAGGGTGCCGCCTGGGGCAGCTGCCCCATTGAAGGACCGGCCCTGTGAAGGCTCATAAATTACAAAACGGGCATGAAGCTTAGAGCGGTGAGCATATATTGCCCGTATGGTTCCATATAAAAAACTAAAAAAGTCTTATGGGCTATAGCCCCAGATCTTTTGGAAACCAAGCAACGCCTCTGAGCTTCACCACCGAGGTGCCAGGAAGGTGAGTATCCCTTATCCGAACTGACCCACATCCGGGAAGAAGAAAAAAATCGGATTTTGGATCTTCGGATAAGGTATACTCAACCTGTATACCTAAACTGTATGCATGCTGTGATTGGAGAAAAACTATATGCTGCATGCTCCATTGTGAATGGGCAGTGTCTGATTAAGTAACAAAACATGTATTATTAGTTGTTGTTATTAACATTTATTGATATAATGATAAAAACTCTGCCAATCTCATTTTATTTGCACACCTTTAATTAACGTCTTTTGATGGATGTGAATTTAATTGGTCCTAACATATTTTAGTGAAAAATAGCAAGTATACAAAAATAAAAACCCGATTTAAATTAAGCTATAAGAGAGAAAATATAAGCTGAGCTATTCCACATACAGGATCATCCTACCGAGTCACGTTACTATAATAATAATAATAAAGCAAGTCAAACTCCTAAAGAAATTAAAAGTAAGAACTGAGAGGAAAAGGATTCGGAAGATAATTACGAAAAATAAAACTTGCCTGTCTCCCAAACAAATTGGGGATGCCTTTAAGGATAATTATCATTCTCTCCATAATATTGGGGATCCCCCAAATTCTAGGGAATATGGGATGAAACAGCCTTGATCTCCTAGGGTTTCTGAGGACAAGCGTGTTTCATTAAACAGCCCCTTTATGTTAACGGAGGGGGTAAATACAATAGGTAAGTTAAATATAAAAATCTGACTATTATATTTGTAAAACGTAACTTTTATTTATTATGGATAAAAAATATCATTCCAATCAAAATTGTTTGCACAGTGAAGTCACAAACCATGGACACACAAAATAAGACAGAAATCAATGCCTAAACAAACGTGAGATAATGTGACATGACAAAAAGGTTAAAAAAGGAAGGCTACTCCAAATTACTAAATTATATACCAGGACTTCTGTTTTTTAGATTAATGTCAAATTAGGAGTGCCACTGCATAATAATGTAAATAGATGGAAATCACTATATGAAAAAATATATATAGCACACACAGCGACCAGCACAGAACTGCAGCAGGTTGATAAAATAAATACAAATCTTTTATTGAATTAAAATAGAATATTGCTATACCAAATAGGTTTTGAACACTCATGTATGTACAATAGCCATTTTACTCTGCTGCAGGCTGAATACGTCAAGGTCAGTGCCATTATAAACAGGATAGTATTAAAATCTGCTAACTGAAATTCACTGCTTTAACCACTATATGGGGAGAAGCTAAAATAAATAAATATATATATATATATATATATATATATATATATATATATATATATATGTAACACCCTCAGCGACCAGCTGCACAGAACTGCAGCAGTAACAGTTTGATATAGCACAGTACTGTAAGCCAATTGGCAGTCACAGTACTATAAGCCAATCATAAGCTAGTCTCAAACTCTCCTTACAAGTGAGTTAGGAAACACCCTTATACTAATGTGGAGCAACATGATAAAAGCTGCTAGACAGTTCTCTTGCACAAGGAGCTACCCTAGACTTCTTTACCCTCCATGCTGCCTTGAGTCTGGCCCTGCTGCATTGTGCTTTAAAGCTGTGCACCTCCACTGCAATCAATACCACACAGGATTAAACAGTGAGAATCTGTCATTCAGGATGCACATTACTATGACTAGGGTTGACACCTGGCCCGTATTTTAGCGTCAGGCCGGTAAAAAATTGGCTTGACGCCAATGTTCAGTCTATGGAGGCACCAGCAAGGCCGGTATTTTTTTTTTTTGAAGAAAAGGTGGCAACCCTAACTGTGACAAAGCCCCAGTCATGTAATAAAACTCACAGTCGTTAACCCCACTTTATTTGATTATTGGTTAACCCCTTAGTGACATTACTTTTTCGGCTTGTCCGACGCTTGATGACATGGGCTGTTGTAACATTTCTGAGGTGTTTGTGTTTTGCTGTAATTTATTTCTGTCTCATTTAGTGTACCCACACAAACTATATATTGTTTTTATCGTCATAAGAAGGGCTTTCTTTTGATACCATTATTTTGATATAAAAAAATAAATAATAAAATAAAGCAAAAAAATTAAAAGAAATCATTTTTTCTGACTTTTTTTATCTTATAAATCGTATACTCATCTACAAGAGACAACAAAAAACACTGCTTAATAATTTATAATATTTGTCCTGAGTTCAGAAATAGCCCATGTTTTATGTTTTTGTGCTTTTTTATTCATGTTACAGGGCCAGAACTATAAGTAGTGCAAATCTATTTCAAAATCCTTTTTTTCAAAATTAGCGATAGGGATATTGTAACACTGATATCTGTACTAAATCCATGAATGAGCCCCCCACATGCACATATATTTGAAAACTAGACCACTCAGGGCATTTAACTTGGGGTATTTTTACACATTTCCTGTAAAATGTTTTTTTTTAAATTTTTCACTTAGATTCCAATTTAGGTAAACATTACCTGAAAATGTGAAGGAGTATTTCCAAACAACACCTCAATATGTGTTCAGCAACATATTCTGAGTATAGGGATACCACCCATGTATAGGTTGGTAAGGTTGTTTGGGGGTTAAAAGGCCACATTTGAC
Source organism: Pelodytes ibericus (assembly GCA_036172795.1). Lineage (NCBI taxonomy): Eukaryota > Metazoa > Chordata > Amphibia > Anura > Pelodytidae > Pelodytes > Pelodytes ibericus. The sequence goes on along the minus strand of CM069859.1, from coordinate 33,837,892 downwards.
AGGTGCGCTTTTTGGTTTTCCAACTTGAAATTTTTACATGCAGAAAACCTGCGTCCATGTCCTATATGGGATATATCTTTGAAGTCAGCCAATGTAATTTACCCCCACCAAACCATATATTTTTTAAAAGTAGACACCCATGACTCCTTGTGGCAACCGCTCAGCAGCCATCAATACATCACTAGATGATGTATCAGAAAGCTGACAAGGGTCAAAATCGAATCCTGAGTCAGCGACCTCAGAATCAGTGTCTAAGCAGTGATCTACAGCAAAGAAGGGGTTAATAGCTCTTAGAAGAGCCTATCTAGTACTGTAATACATTACAGTACAAAGAAATGAATCCATAAAAAAGTGCAGACAGCAAAACATACTGTTGCTGTACAAGATTACTGCTTATACCGTGATGAATGGCAGGGAAGGGGTTAATACACAGGGAATGGCTTTCCTATAAACTGACAATTTTATAAAATGTTATTTTATATCACTAATACTGACACAAAATGTAAGTGAGAAGAGGGAGGCAGATCAAAATTGGTCGGATCAATATTCACAAATATTGGTCTGACCAGGCAAATGGTGATGCTCATCAGAGCAATCACCAAACCGCCTTTGCCACTAATTTGCTGTTAGTGATCACTAACATTTTTACTTTATACGTAACTCCTTAGTGGGTGGGTGTAAAAATTTAAAAAAAAAGAACATATGCAGACAGATAAAAATTGCTTTGGCATTGTCATTGCGTAAGCCATGATTTACGGCAAGGAAGGGATTAATAACTCTTAGAAGAGCCTTTGTAGTACTGTAATAAATTACAGTACAACAAAAATTAACCCCTAAAAAATGCACAAACAGCAAAAATAAATGCGCTGATGTGCAAGATCACTGCTTACGCAAGATCAATGGCAGGGAAGGGGTTAAACGCAGGGAATTGCTTTTATAAAAATGTTTTTATTGTTTTATTTTTAGTGTATTGTGTATTTATTATTTTATTGTACTTAAACTTTTATTATTTGATCTGTCTCTCTCCCTCACTAAAAAAAAATGTGAGGAGAGGGAGGCAGTTCCTAAGTGGTCAGATCAATATAGGGTTAAAATTGATCTGACCACGCAGTGGGGGTGCTCATCAGATGCTCTGTGACGAGGCATTCGTGTGACTGCTTGAAGAGCACAGGAAGCAGCTACTTCCTGCCTCCTGCATTTTTTTTTTGTTACTGATTGCTTCGACTTGCCAGGCAATCGGCAACAACTACAGAGCATAGGAAGCGATTCAATTCACTTCCTATGCTCTTTTTTTAATGCCCGTTGTTTTAAAGGCACTGTGCCTTTAAAACAGGCATTTCTATCGCTCTCCGGAGCGATCAAAATGCCGACGGAAGCATCGTTTCAATACCGTTTGAGCACTGAAAGCGGAACAAAATCCGTTTCCAGTGCTCGTTTTGACACAGGACGGACTAGGACTAGGTCCGTCCTGTGTCACTAACGTCTTGCCACACAGGATGGACCTAGCACATCCTGTGTCGGCAAGGGGTTAATACCCATATTATCATACTGAGTTTTGTGGGTGAACCCCACCTTTTTTTGTCAGATTCTATTTTATTACTAAGTGGCTAACCCCACTTTTATGTGATTAAGTGGCTAATACCCACTTTTTTTAACCTCTGGATAGTTTTTCCACGTACCTTTCAGTTAGGGTGAACCCCAACTGATTACGGGCGAAACCCATTATTTTTTTGCTCTATTGGGTTTGTGTTTTTTTATGTAAAAAATATTCATATTTGTACAAACCAGCCTTATTAAACAAACATAGAAACATAGAATGTGTCGGCAGATAAGAACCATTCAGTCCATCTAGTCTGCCCAATTTTTTTGAATACTTTTATAAGTCCCCCGTTCCCGGTCTTATAGCTAGAATAGCCTTGTGTCTATCCCATGCATGCTTAAACTCCTTCACTGTGTTTACCTCTACTACTTCTGCTGGAAGGCTATTCCATACATCCACTACCCTCTCAGTAAAGTAATACTTTCTGATATTACTTTTAAATCGTTGCCCCTCAAATTAAAGACTATGTCCTCTAGTTGTGGTAGTTTTTCTTCTTTTAAATATACTCTCTTCCTTTACTGTGTTGATTCCCTTTATGTATTTAAATGTTTCTATCATATCCCCCCTGTTACGTCTTTCCTCCAAGCCATACATGTTAAGATGCTTTAACCTTTCCTGGTAAGTTTTATCCTTCAACCCATGAACCAGTTTAGTAGCCCTTCTCGGAACTCTCTCCAAAGTATCAATATCATTCTGGAGATACACATGTCTGACCTACCTGTTACGGCTTTATCTACTGAACTTAAAGCATGGCTTTTGGCTACATTAACTGAGTCGCTCCCTACAGCCCTGGCCGCTCTACAGGAGCAACCCAAATCAGTCCTTAAGTCATTATCTAAAAATTAAAAAAAAAAAAAACAAACAAGCCGGCTCCACTGAAATGCTGATAAATTTCTTTCATTCAGCGAGTATAAACCACCAGGTGCTCCGTCCGTGCTGTAGCCGCAGTACTAAATAATCCAATGAAAATGAGCAACAAAAGGACACGCACTCCGGAGTAGGTTGAATGATAAAGGATTGTATTAAATCAAGGAAACATCACGAACATCAGGGATAACAAACAGATAAAACAGATGCCTTACGCGTTTCACGTGTCTCCACGCTTATTCATAGGCTTAACTAAACACATAGATACATTCCATATAAATACAAGGAATCAGCCACTGAGTACAAAGGTCACACTAATCAAAGTAATTAGAATGATTGTGAAAGCATGTGTGTGCTCTGATGTAACAATCTGTAGTGCAGTGTTATGTGAGAGATCTGAATAAAATGTATGAATGAAGTGAAGATGTGTGTGAAATCAAGAAAAAATAGTGAAAAAGTAAGTAAAAACAATCGTGTCAACAAAGTACAAAAAATATATGTGAAAAGTGAATGTGGAAAAAAGATAAGTGAAAAAATAAATGGGTATGAATTCGGAGTTTGATGTCTCTTATTTTTATTAAGACTTCATATAAAATACATGTGTATCTATTACATATTCCTCAATCTAATGCTAGTACAAATAAGGCATCTGTTTTATCTGTTTGTTATCCCTGATGTTCGTGATGTTTCCTTGATTTAATACAATCCTTTATCATTCAACCTACTCCGGAGTGCGTGTCCTTTTGTTGCTCATTATCTAAAACACAACGTGTTTCCTACTCAGATGATTCTCCTAATCCTTCGGATCATGACGGGGTTTCCCGCAAGCGCTTTTGAAAGAGTAACAGCGCTTCAGCTGGTAAAGGTAAAGCGCTGGCTAAAGCCCTGAAATTAGTTCATACATCCTGTCCATTATACCCCCTAGAGGGCTCTATCTCACACGATCTACAGATTGTGGATGAATATTATGCTGGTTTTTCTGACGAGGACCCTCATTGTAACAACAAGGCTTATGTTCCAGCCCAACACATTACTGAGACTGTTATTAATCAGTCACAAATTTCAACTGCTAACTCATAGCAGGATATATCGTCTAAGACCTTATTAGACTGCCGAATGGGCTCCAACTGAGCATTAAGCTCAGTTTTGCAAAATGTGGCTTCGTAAGTCACTTGATAAGGAGGTCAGAAAAAAACTCAGAGCCGAATGACCTCGCCCAATTATTCCAGATAAGGTGGCTATAACACCTGAATTTGACCCTATTCTGGTCACTTTCCTTAATAAGTCTGGTAAAGATACTCGTAAGGGCATCGAACATGGTCTAAAAACAGTTCAAGATAAGTTGCTCGATATTGCCGGGACAATCATTCAGATTTTTTACCCTCACCGAAGAGGCTCTACATAACAATGCCATTGATCCACGCCTGGTGCGCGAATGGGTGCAACAAGCCCTTTGTCTTTTGGGAAATACCAATGTGGCTTTATCTACTGAACTGCCCAAAGCTAGCTGAGTTGGGCGCCAGAGAATTAGGCCCCGAGGCTAACGGCCTCCTCTTTGGTGACAAATTCATTCGAGACCTTAACAAATATGTCTCCATATTTACTTCGCTTACTAAGGCGCAGTCCTCACTCCGCAGAGTGTTCCGCTCCCAGCGTTTTTATGGGAGAGCTGGTCTCCATAGATGCCGAGCCACCACCAGACACACCTTGGACCTCCGGTCAATACAGACCATATTACCGTCCATTCTTTCAAACTGGCAGAGGCCCAATCACAGGACAAAGGTCTGCTTCCCTTCGCGGACGCACTGCTTCAGGTAATCAACCTTCCTTATTTACATGTACCTATTGCAGGCCGTCTAACCCATTTTTCCTCTCAGTGGTCTCTATTAACTCAGGACCCCTGGATCCTTCAGACAGTTTCTGGTTGTCTCATAGATTTTGTAGCCAATCCCCTTCAAGTGTCACCTCTACTGCCACTCAAGATGTCTCTCACCGACAGTGCTACCTTACAAACCGAACTCGACAAACTCACAGACAAGGGTGCTATAGAGCCTTTGACCACACAACTAACTTTTCTCAGCAACATTTTCCTAATCAAAAAGAAGTCCAGAGAGTTACATCCGGTTTTCAACTTGCGAGATCTAAATGTTTTTGTCACTTATCGTCATTTCAAAATGAAGGGGTTACATCTTTTACGTGACCTCCTCTGCAAGGGAGATAGGTTCGCCTATCTCGACCTCAAAGATGCTTATCTGACAGCTCCAATAGCACCATCTCATAGGTGCTATCTCTAATATGTTTGGCATCACACCCTATGGCAATTCACCTGCCTTCCCTTCGGCCTTTCTTCTGCCCCATGGTGCTTTACAAAGCTGATGAAACTGGTCATGGCTCTCCTTCATTCTCAAGGAGTAGCGTCGATCGTCAAGAAGGATCCGAAAATTGATCAATTCACCCCACATTTAGTTTCGCAGTCTAGCCAGGGTCATCGGGCTCCTTTCAGCCTCGATTCAAGCAATCTTCCCAGGTCCTTTTCATTACAGAGCAATTCAACGCCTGAAAATGTTTTATTTACGCAAATCCACTTCATACGATTAACTGATATTTCTCACGGAAGAAGTCCGCTTGGAACTGGATTGGTGGCTTCACAATATGGAAGCATGGAATGGGAAGACAATTTTCATGTTCTAGAATCAAACGCCAGTCTTTCAGGTTGGGGTGCCACTTGCTCGGATCTCTCCACAGGAGGGCTCTGGGCCCCTTCAGAAAGGTCTCTTCACATCTACTGTCTCGAGTGGATCGCTGGTTCCTTTGCTGTGCAAAGTTTGACGAAAGACGCTTTCAACTGCTCACTGACTCTGAGGATGGACAATATCTCCGCTGTCTGCTACGTCATTCGTTTGGGTGGTTCCCACTCCAAACTCCTTTCGGACTTGACGAAGGAACTGTACTGCTTTTGTCTTGCCAGGAACATCTCCCTTCAAGCAGAATACCTTCCGGGGTCAGACAATCCGATAGCGGATTTGTTCACGTCACTGGAGGGATGCCAGCTATTGGCAGTTGGATCCACATATTTTTCATCTCCTTCACCTGACACGTGGCCTTCTTTGGCTGGATCTCTTCACCTCCCACTCGAATTGTTAGACCAAAACATTTTTCAGCTGACCCCGTCTGACAGGCAATTGATGCCTTCCTACAACAATGGCCGATGACAGGAGCAAATGCCTTTACTCCTTTCTCAATGATACCTCGAACGCTCAAAAAAACCAAGGTTCCTCCGTGGGCTGTCTGTAGACTTCTATGTGGTATTCGTTTGGCCAGGCCTCCTGCCCCTCGTTATTCTCAGTTCTGGGACATGTCTCATGTTTTTTCTTTTTTTGAAAACTGGCCTTCCAACTCAAATCTCACTCTTTCACAACTCTCAGCTAAGTTGTCTCTATTACTCTGTCTGGTCTCCTTTCAGAGGGTCTCTGATATCAGGGCTTTTGATTTTCATGCCCTGACCTTCACACCCGAGGGCGTTGTGTCATGCCCTAAGATCGCTCGCTGGATTAAGTGGCTCCTCGGTCTTGCTGGTATTGAAATGTCTTTTGGGGCCCCTTCGGTTCGTGGAGCTGCAGCTTCTTCCGCTTTTTTTGAGGAGGAGTCCTCTCACATATTTTGCCTTCTGCCGACTGGTCTAAGGAATTTACTTTCCGTACCTTTTATTTTCGGCTAGCTTCTCATGCTCTT